>CM043697.1:135533134-136733134 GCA_023935145.1 Bretschneidera sinensis | reverse complement strand
ATCTTCGAGTCTAGGGGCATATCACTACATGTATAAAATGTAGTGGGTCTTTACACATAGTTAGGGTCTCCCCTGACTATCTGACAGGCCGCCTCGACATCGAAGTTGTCTGGCCATCCATCCAGACTCCATTGGATCCCCTTTACAGGGATCCTCAGTACGCTCATGAGGAGGTCAGTGTTGACCTCAAACTCCACACCTTGGACACTGGTTCTGAATCTCAGAGCCAGTGGACTGGGTTTCACCAAGTTCGCATAGAACTGGTGAATCAATCTTGGGTAGTTCTTATCGTGTACTCTGATCAGTGGGGTCAGATTTATTGCTTCAAAGACTGGCAGAATATCGAAGTTGCCATGACGAATAGAGTCGAAATCGACAACTCTACCCGTCATGATCTTCTTATGACGGATTATAGAATCATACCTCGCCTTGGCAGCAGGACTGGAAAACAGAGCTTTATCAAGCTCTATTCTGGGCTTTTTGCTTGAAGAGCCTGCTACTCTCTTTCCCCGTGTATCCGGATCCTTAGTTTTGGTGGACTTTGGCCTTGTAGGCGCGTTTGGTCCCCCGATAGTGTATTTGATACGGATTTTATCGGCCATTTTTTGAAAAATGAGGTTTTTGAGAAAAAGAGATTTTAGTGAAAATAAGAGATTTTAACCGTAGAAAGTTAAAAATCTCGTTATGGATGAGTAGATCGGTGTGTTTAGATGAAGTTTGGATGGTTTTTGGATGAAAATGTGAAATTTTCTAGAGAGAGAAAGCTAGGGTGCTTGAAAATTGCGTAAAAAATCAGAAAAAATGAACAATCCTTTTATAGAGTCGCGATACCAGTCGACTGGGTTTATGTACCAGTCGACTGGGTAAACTAGCAGTGAGATACCAGTCGACTGGGCAGTTTGTTCCAGTCGATTGGATGATAACTAATTTTAAAAAAAAATGGCTCCGAACAGGGTCTAGATGTACTAGTCGACTGGATAAGACTTACCAGTCGACTGGAGAATTTGGTAGAGACTTACTAGTCGACTGGGACAGAGTTACCAGTCGATTGGACCCTTAAGAAAATTTTCAGTCTTGAATTTGTAGCACGAAATTTGTTTATCTATAACATCTTGAGTGAGGGAGATATTTAAACAATAATTAATACTCTTTTACTAGATGTCAAACATGCATATGATGAATGAAGGAGCAATCAGATATTCAGTTTATCATAATCCAACAATCCCATCAACTTTCTAATTTTACAAAAACTAGCTTCACCTAGAGATTTTGTAAGAATGTCAACTATTTGATCTTCTGAAGGTATGAATTCTAGTCTTATATCACATTTTTTAGCATGGTCTCTTAAGAAATGATGTCTGATTTTTATGTTCTTTGTTCTAGAGTGCTGAATAGGGTTCTTGGTTAGATTGATAGCACTAGTATTATCACAAAATATTTGGATGTTTTTAAAGTTCATGCCATAGTCTTCTAGTTGTTGCTTCATCCATAATACTTGGGCACAACAACTTTCGGCTGCTATATATTCCACCTCGGTGGTTGATAGTGCAACAGAATTTTGTTTCTTGGAAACCAAGAGGTTAACATTGCACCTAAGAATTGGCATGTTCCACTTGTGCTTTTTCTATCTAACCTACATCGAGCAAAATCACCATCTGAATATCCTACAAGCTCAAAAGATAAATCTCTAGAGTACCATAATCCTATGGTTTGGGTTCCTTGTAGATATCTAAGGATTCGTTTTACTACAACTACATGTGATTCCTTAGGATTAGCCGAAAATCTAGCACACATGCATACACTGAACATTATATCAGGTCTACTTGCAGTCAAATAAAGTAAAGCACCTATCATGCTTCTATAATATTTAGTATATACAGTTTTACCTCCTTCATCAAGATCAAGTTTTGTAGTTGTGCTCATAGGTATTCCAAGTGGCTTTGAGCTTTCCATCTCGAACCTCTTTAGTAGGTCCTTAATGTACTTCGATTGATTGATGAAGATGCCTCCTTTTAGTTGCTTGATTTGAAGTCCAAGGAAGTAGGTAAGTTCTCCCATCATGCTCATTTCAAATTCACCTTGCATGCACTTTGCAAACTCTTGACACATAGTTTCATTAGTAGCACCAAATATAATATCATCAACATATATTTGGACTATAAGAGTGTCATTCTTGTGAGTTTTTGTGAAGAGAGTTGTGTCTATTCTATCTTACAAAATCATTGACAATAAAAAATTTACTTAGTCTTTCATACCATGCCCTTGGAGCTTGCTTCAACCCATATAGAGTCTTAGAAAGCTTGTAGAAATGATTTGGAAGACTAGGATTTTCAAATCCAAGAGGTTTCTCAACATAAACCTCTTCTTCTATAAAGCCATTTAAAAATGCACTTTTTACATCCATTTGAAATAGCTTGAATTTTTTAGAGCATGCAAAGGCTAATAACATTCGAATAGCTTCTAATCTAGCTACGGGGTATAGGTTTCATCAAAGTCTATTCCTTCTTCTTGATTATATCCCTTAGCAACTAGTCTAGCCTTGTTTCTAGTTACTATTCCATTTTCATCCATCTTATTTCTATATACCCATTTAGTTCCAATTATTGAATGATTCTTAGGTCTTGGAACTAGATTCCATACTTTGTTCCTTTCAAATTGATTTATCTCTTCTTGCATTACAATTATCTAATCATTATCTTTTTCAGCTTATATAAATGTTTTAGGTTCTACTTGAGACAAATAAGCTACATAATTACAAATATTTCTAATAGAAGAGCGAGTTCTTACCCCTTGTGAAGGATCACCAATCACTTGATCAATCGGGTGATAATTTACATACCTCCAATCTTTGGGTAGACTTTCCTCTTGTTGGCTTGAGGATGGTTGGTCCAAATTGGGAGTTTCCATCTCTTCATTTCCTTGAGGTGGACTCTCCTTTGGGTCAACAATGGGAGTAGGAGTTTCCATTCTTGGAATAAAATCTGCATCATCTTTAAAGGAAACTTCTCTACTACTAATTGGGTTAGTCTCGTCAAGAGTTACATGTACAGATACTTCTACCACTAGAATTCTCTTATTGAAAACTCTATAAGCCTTACTAGATGTTGAATATCCTAAAAATATTCCTTCATCGGTCTTAGAATCAAATTTACCCAAGTTAGTTTTATTGTTATTCAGGATGAAGCATTTACAACCAAATGCACGAAAATATGAGATATTAGGCTTTCTCCCTTTCCATAGTTCATATGGAGTTTTATCAAGCAGAGGCCTTATCAAAATTCTATTTAAGATATAGCAAGAAGTGTTCACGGCTTCGGCCCAAAAGTATTTTGGTAAACTATTTTCACAAAGTATAGTTCTTGAAAATTCTTCTAGAACTCTGTTTTTCCTCTCAACAACTCCATTTTCTTAAGGAGTTCTAATAGCTGAAAAGTAGTGATTAATTCCATTTTCATCAAAAAATCTTGAAAAGCTTTGATTTTCAAATTCTTTGCCATGATCACTTCTTATGCTTGAAATAAAAATTCTTTTTTCACTTTGTACCTTTTTGCAAAACTTTTCAAATCCTTTGAAAGCTTCATCCTTGTAAGCAATAAAAATAACAAAGGTATATCTTGAATAGTCATCAATAATAACAAGAGCATATTGATGGCCACCTAGACTAATGGTACTAATTGGACCAAATAAATCCATATGCAAAAGTTCCAAAGGTCTAGTAGTTGAGACTACATTTTTTTGCTTTAAAAGAAATCCTAGTTTGTTTTCCCATTTGACAAGCATCGCATACTTTGTCTTTTTCAAAATTGATTTTAGGAAGTCCAATGACTAAATCTTTTCTTGAAACGATTTTGGACAAGTTCATGTTTACATGACCAAGCCTTCTATGCCATAGCCATAGATTTTCACTAAAAGCAGGAAAACATTTTTCATTTTCAGAATGCAAGGATTTCAAATCAACTATGTAGACATTATCATGTCTATAGCCAATAAATTTGATCTTGTTGCTCTTGATGTCTATAACTAGACAATGAGAGGTCTCAAATGTGACTTTGTTGCCTTTGTCACATAATTGACTAATGCTATGTAAATTTGGCTTAAGGCCTTGTACTAGCAATACATTATCTAAGGTTGAGAAATCATTACTGACTTTTCCATGCCCGATGATCTTTATTTTGGTGTTATCTCCAATGGTGACATATCCACCATCTCTTAGAGTTAACTCCTTGAATACATTTTTTTTCACCGGTCATGTGCTTTGAGCATCCACTATCAAGGTACCAACAGTTACCTTTCTCCTTGGTGTGGAGACATATCTACATCACACAAGGATATACAATAGCACTTTTAGGTACCCAAAATTTCTTGGGTCCTTTGGGGTTAGTCCTAAAAAACACGGTTCCTTTTGGAACCCATACTTTCTTAACAATATATGGTGATCTAAGGACATGTTGATGATGCACAATCCTAGGATGGTAGTTATTGAAATTTCTAGAATATCTTAGATGTGTGTGCCTATAATCTTTATGATAATAGTTCCTAAGATACATGTTTCTATGGTGAGGAACATGAAAATGCATGTCATTTCCAGAAAATATATGATGATGCATTCTAGGATACATGCTAGCATTATTATGAGTATGCATATTATTTCTAGGATAACCATGATGGTAATTCCTAGGATGAGCATGAGCAGAGTGCATATTTTGATTATACATATTATTCCTAGAATGTATATGATGGTTATTTCTAGGATGTGTATAAGCATTTCTAGAGTGTGCATACATATAAGCATATGTATTTCTAGGATGCTTCATTTTTGTATGAACATTTAAATTTCTAGATATCCTAGCATTCATTGAGGGAGTGCTTTTAATCTTGCTAAGGGTTTTTGAAGTAGAGGCTTCACTCACACATGAGGCTTTCATGAATAAGCTCTCTTTTGATTTTTGCTTTACCAATGGAAAGTATCCTAAACTAGATTTTCCTCCATTTAATCTTTGGGAAGAAAGCACTTCATCAAGCTTTTCTTTTCCAAGCATAAGTCTGGATATAGTGCCATTCAATTCTAAAATTTTATTCTTTAAATTCTCATTTTCATCTTTGAGGAAATCTTGAGAAGAATTATATAGCAAAGAAGATAATTTATCTTTTTCTTCTCTGAGACTTATCATCTCCTTAGAGAGAGATGATACCTCTTTCTTAAGAATTGAATTTCTAGAATCAAATTTCTTCAATTCATCATGCATTTCATTTATTACTTCTAGCAACTCTTCACTACTACTCACAATATTATTCTTAGAAGAAGGAGAAGATGTTACCTCACTTTCATCGTCGATTGCCATCAGACAAAGGTTGGCAATTTCCTCGTATCCGATTTCTTTGTCCGATGACTCATCTTCTTCTTCGTCATCGCTCCAAGTAATAGCTATCATGGCTTTCTTTTTGAAGCTCTTGTATGGTTTGTTTGAAACCGTATAATCAGCTCTAATATGACCGGGCTTCTTGCAGCCATAATACATAAGTGGTTCCCTTTTTGAAGTGGGATCCTTTGTGTAAGGTTTCTTGCTTTTCTTCAAGAACCTGTGAAATCGTTTGGTGATTAAAGCCATTTCACCATCTTCTTCGCTGCTCTCTGCTTCTTTTTCTGATTCCATTTCTTTGATGCTCATAGAAGCTTTGAGAGCAATTTACTTTTTCTTCTTCTCATCATTGTTGACGATGGGAGTCATTTCTTCCATCTCATATGTCAACAATGACCCAAGTAGTGTCTCAACATCAAGTTTGTCAAGATCTTTGGCCTCCTGTATGGATGTCTTCTTTGGTTTTCATGAGGGTGGCAGAGATCTCAAGATTTTTCTTGTTAGTTCAAACTCCTCAATATTCCTACCAAGTAGTTTTAAACCATTTACAATAGTTGTGAACCGTGAGTGCATTTCAGAAATAGTTTCGTTATGAGACATTTTAAATGATTCATATTCAGAAACTAGCATATAGATTTTTGACTTTTTTACCTCATTAGTTCCTTCATATATAATTTGCAATTTGTCTCATATCTCTTTAGCCGAAACACATGCAGATATTTTATTATATTCAGAAATATCTAAAGCACAATGTAACATACTTGTTGCTCTGCTATTGAGAGACGTCATTCTACAATCCTCGTCAGTGTACTCAGTTTTGAGTTTAGGCATTGTATGATTGATCTCTCCAATAGTTATTTCTTTTGAAGGAATTTTAGGTCATTCTTCAATGACTCTCCACAGATTGTAATCTTGTCCTTCGACAAATATTTTCATTATGTTTTTCCAGTAGTTATAGTTGGAGCCATTGAACAAAGGTAGTCTAGTATAAGAGTGTCCCTCAGAGTAGCTATTTGTTGCCATCGGATCAACTCAAGGATTTTAAGCCTAAATTTGAGAACGAGGCTCTCATACCAATTGTAGACTGAGGTCTCTACCCAAGAGGGGGGTGAATTGGGTTTTTAAAACTTTTGCGGAATTAATACAAGTTTATAAAAATGTACAAGCAGCAAACAATTAAAACAAGTAATGTGCTGTAAATAAAGAGTTTAAGAGTAGAGGATGCAAACTCAGATTATAGTGGTTCGGCAATATCGGATTCGTTCCGACCCTACGTCCACTCTCTTCAAGGAACCTCCTTGAAGTAATCCACTAAGTAACTTAGTCGTACAACTTTACCGGTGTTGTACAAACCTTACAATCCTTTCCTCTCGGAAGCTATCCCCTTCCTCTCGGAAGTAATCCCCTTCCTTTCGGAAGTAATCCCTTTACAAAATATGCTGTAAAGTAAATGGTAGAGACACAGAAAATGAAAGCTTATACAACTGAATAATGCCTCTCTTTCAAAGTAAAGCTTGAAGAATGGCTCAATAAGAATATTTCAAAGCTTTTTGTGTTTCAAAGAATATAATAACTTGATTGTGTGAGATCAACTCTTTTTGAATATGTGCAGCTCTCGATTGAATGCTCAATAGAATGGGTTTATATAGCCATCAAATAATATGGCCGTTGGGACTTTAATTTGAAAAATATTTGCTTTTAAAACGTTCAGATTTGGTGTCCAACGGTCATATTTTTGAACTACCAGTCGACTGGGTCGTGATACCAGTCGACTGGGTTCTCTTGAAAAATCTCGTTTTCAAAGCTTCTAGGGTACCAGTTGACTGGTATATTTCATCCAATCGACTGAGGACTTACTGTCCGTTTTACCAGTCGACTGGTATGACTGACCCAGTCGACTGGGGACTTACTGTCCCATGTTCCAGTCGCCTGGTATATGTACCCAGTCGACTGGGCTGTCTTCCAACCCAGTTTTTCTGTTTTTACTTAAAACGTTTGTTTTGAAGAAGATCGGTTTAGAAAACCTTTTGTGTTCGAGCCATTGAACAAGCTATTACAATGTACAAGTGAGATTTACACTGGTTCTAATACCTTAAACCTATACTAGTTCTTCGGTCTTCACTTGACAGTTTGATTCGGTTTGAGTTTTTGCACCTTGATCCTTGGTTGAATGCTTTTGTTGCTTACTACACTTAGATTGTACTGTTAGTAAAATAACAGTTGTGTTTTATCATCATTAAAATACAGGTGAGGGTCAACAGTTAGATTTCAAATAGTAATATTAGTCCTACGCAGAGGACAATCTAGCACAGGAATTCTTTCCAACTCTAAAAGGATTTGCATATCATATACATTGATATGAAAATCCTTTTAGAGTTGGAAAAAGGGTTGATATGCAACTCTAAAGGGATAATCTATATTTCATTTTAGGAAAAAGAGTTTTGGGGGAAAGATACTAATCCATCACTCAATCTTTCTTTACTTAAATTTATTAATAAGAGGAGTTTTCTCTTTAAAATCACGGTGAATTGTACAAGAAAAGTAAACTAGTGACAAGTGTAATAAAATGTCCAATGTAGGTTACTCTATTACTCCTATGAAAAAGAAAAAATAACAAAAAATACACTTTCGTTTTGAGCGATTACTGAATATAAAAATAAAAACATATTATTATTCAATATGAAAAAACTTGCAAATGATGGGGATGTAGCTCAAATGGTAGAGCACTTGCTTTGCATGTGAGAGGTACACGGTTCAATCCTTTACATCTCCATTCTTGGTTTCTCAAACCTGTTTTTTTTTCTTTTTTTATGCATTGCATCCTGGCAAGAAACGACGACATTCTTTTATTAGAAGTCCTCCAGTTTTCCTGTAATTCTTTTTTTTCCTGTTTTGTCTTCTTATGCCTCTCTCTCTCTCACTGCTACTCCAAACTCTCCAGATTCTTCTTCAGTTTCTTCATTTCCCTCTGGATTACTTTAACTTTCATTCGATAAATTTTTTAATTTAGAAGAAATTATATATATTTATTTTGTTGTTTTCTATGATTTCCTCACTTGAAATCACAATCTTGGATTTCCAAAATTTCAAATTCCAAACCTAGAAATGTCTTCTAAGCTTCAATTCTCCAGTCAAAACAGTAATTTCCCACTTTTATAGGCACTAGGATTACATTAGGGTTTATATCAAAGTCATCACCCTGGAAGCAAAGTTGCAAGTAATATCATAAGAAAGTTTCACTAGGCAAAGAATGATCATTGTCTCTGAAGCAACCAATGCTACATCAGAAGCTTTAAGAGAAAGAATAAGAATGATCCATTCGAGAAAACCAACCAAGATGAAAAATAGCTTGAAGAGTTAAAGAATATGAAGATCGAAATCACAAGAAGCTTCACCAAATTGTTGAGTCTAGAAGAGTCTTATAGAATCTTCTATAATTTAGTAAGAGAAATTTGAACTATATTCTTGCTCAAGTTAGGTTCTCATACAACTAAACACCTATCTACTAAAGAATAAGGCAACTTGTTCTTATCACGCCGATGTGACTCACCACTTGAGTCGATGTCTAAAAACAATAGCTTCTAGTCGTTTCATGACAGAGCTACGTTAACCTGTTAGCATACTAACGTCAACCTATTGCCTTATCTTATATATCCTTTCACCCTCAACTAAGTTAACACACTCTTTTGGAGGCATCAACGTCTGACACATTAACAACGATATATTTAAAAATTAATATTCGTGGGTGATAAAACGTAAACTGCGTCAACTATTCTTTCTGACAACAATCAATCTTATTTCTTGAAGGCTGTAAATACCCTTTGATTAGAAACATAAACTGGAAGAAAGAATGAAAAATTAATTAGGCAAAAAAAATTCATTATCTTCTCTTAGAGAGTCAAGCTTGAGCAAATACATATCCTTACTCTCTTTAACCAAAAGTTAGATTTCAAATAGTAATATCAGTCCTACGTAGAGGACAATCTAGCATAAGAATTCTTTCCAACTCTAAAAGGATTTTCATAGCATATACATTGATATGAAAATCCTTTTAGAGTTGGAAAAAAGGTTGATATTCAACTATAAAAGGACAATCTATATTTCATTTTAGGAAAAAAAAGTTATGGGGGAAAGATACTAATCCATTTCTCAATCTTTTTTTACATAAATTTTTTAATAAGAGGAGTTTTCTCTTTAGAACCATGGGGAATTGTACAAGAAAAGTAAACTAGTGACAAGTGTAATAAAATGTCCAATATAGGTTATTCTGTCACTCCTATGAAAAAGAAAAAATAACAAAAAATACACTTTCGTTTTGAGCGATTGATGAAGATAAACATAAAAAATATATTATTATTTAATTTAAAAACACTTGCAAATGATGGGGATGTAGCTCAAATGGTAGAGTGCTCACTTTGCATGCGAGAGGTACAGGGTTTGATCCCCTGCATATCAATTATAGGTTTCAAATATGTTTTTTGCCCTTTTATGCATTGCAGCCATGCGAGAAATGACACCGTTCTTTTATTAGAACTCCTCAAGTTTTCCCGCAATTCCTTTAATCTTGTTATTTTATGCAACAAAACTTTTAGCGGATGGGGATGTAGCTCAAATGGTAGAGTGCTTGCTTTGCATGCGAGAGGTTACAGGGTTTGATCCACTGTATCTTCATTCTTGGTTTCAAAGTTTTTTTATTAGAAGTCCGCCAATTTTCCCGCAATTCTTTTTCTTTTTCTTCTTCTTCTTCTTCTTCTTCTTCTTCTCTCTCTCTATCTCTCTCTCTCTCTCAGTGCTACTCTAAACACTCCAGATTCTTCTTCAGTATCTTTATTTCCCTCCAGATTACTCTAACTTTCATTCGATAATTATTTTAATTGAGATATATTTATTTTGTTGTTTTCTCTGATTTCCTCACTTGAAATCACAATCTTGGATTTCCAAAATTTCAAATTCCAAACCTAGAAATGTCCTATAAATTTCAATTCTCTAGTAAGAATAGTAATTTCCAACTTTTATAGAGGGTTTATATCAAAGTCATCACCTTGGAAGCAAAGTTGCAAGTCATATCAAAAGAAAGTTTCACGAAGACGGAAAATGATCGTCTCTGAACCAACCAATGCTACATCAGAGCTTTAATCCAAATAAGAAGGATGATCCATTCAAGAAAACCAACCAAGATGAAGAAGATCTTGAAGAGTTAAAGAATATGAAGATCGAAATCACAAGAAGCTTTGCCAAATGGTTGAGTCTAGAAGAGTCTTATAGAATATTCTGGAATTTAGTAATAGAAGTTTGAACTATATTCTTGCTCAAGTTAGGTTCTCATACACATAAACATTTATCTACAAAAGAATAAGGCAATTTGTTCTTCTCTCACCAAGCGACTCACCACTTGAGTTGACGTCTAAAAACAGTAGCTTCTAGTCGTTTCATGACAGAGCTACGTCAACCTGTTCGCAAACTAATGTCAACCTGTTGCCTTATCTTTTATATCTTTTTGCCTTTAACTAAGTCAACGCACTCACTTGGAGGCATCAACGTTTGACATATTAACAACAATATTTTTAAAAATTGATATTTGTGGGTGATAAGATGTAAAATGCTTCAACTGCTCTTTTTGACAACAAACTATCTTATTTCTCGAAGGCTATAAATACTCTTTGATTAGAAACACAAAGTGGTAGAGTGAATGAAAAATTAAATAGGAAAAAAAATTCATCATCTTCTCTTAGAGAGTCTAGCTTGAGCAAATACATATCCTTACTCTCATTAACCAAAAGTTAGATTATAGTCCTACGTAGAGGACAATCTAGCATAAGAATTCTTTCCAACTGTAAAAGGACAATCTATATTCATTTTAGGAAAAAGGGTTGTAGGGGAAAGATACTAATCCATTTCTAAATCTTTCTTAACATAAATTTATTAATAAGAGGAGTTTTCTCATTAGAACCATGGTGAATTGTACAAGAAAAGTAAACTAGTGATAAGTGTAATAAAATGTCTACTGTAGGTTATTCTGTTACTCCTATTAAAAAGAAAAAATAACAAAAAAAATGCACTTTCATTTTGAGCGATTGCTGAAGATAAAAATAAAAAATATATTATTATTTAATACAAAAAAATTTGAAAATGATAGGTATGTAGCTCAAATGGTAGAGCATCCGCTTTGCATGCGAGAGGTACAGGGTTTGATCCCCTCTATCTCCATTCTAGGTTTCAAATATGTTTTTTGCTCTTTTATCCATTGCAGCCAGGTGAGAAATGACACCGTTCTTTTATTAGAACTCCTCCGGTTTTTCCATAATTTCTTTTATCTAGTTAGTTCATGTAACCAAACTTCTAGTGGTTGGGGATGTAGCTCAAATGGTCTCGCTCGCTTTTCATGTGAGAGGTACAAGGTTCGATCCCCAGCATCTCCATTCTTGGTTTCAAACCTTTCTGTGGCCCTTTTTCATGCATTGCATCCTGGCGAGAAACAACTTCGTTCTTTTATTAGAAGTTCTCAAATTTTCCCGCAGTTTCAAATATATTTTTTGCTCTTTTATCCATTGCAACTAGGCGAGAAATGATGTCGTTCCTTTATTAGAACTCCTCCAGTTTTCCTGCAACTCCTTTTATCCTATTATTTTATGTAACAAAACTTTTAGTGGATGGGGATGTAGCTCAAATGGTAGAGCGCTTGCTTTGCATGTGAGAGGTACAGGTTCGATTCCCTGCATCTCCATTCTTGGTTTCAAACCCGTTTTTTGTCCTTTTTTATACATTGCATCCCGGCGAGAGAAGTCCTCCATTTTTATCGGCAATTTTCCGGCAATTCCTTTTCTCCTGTTATGTCTTTTCTTCCCTCTCTCTCTCTTACTGCTACTCTAAACATTCCAAATTCTTCTTCAGATTCTTCATTTTCCCTCCATATTACTCTAACTTTCATCTGCTAAATTTTTTAATTGAGAAGAAATTATATATAATTATTTTGCTGTTTTCTCTGATTTCCTCACTTGAAATCACGATCTTGGATTTCTAAAATTTTGAATTCCAAACCTAGAAATGTCCTCTAAGTTTCAATTCTCCAGTCAGAATAGTAACTTCCCACTTTTATAGCCACTGGGATTCCATTAGGGTTTAAATCAAATTCAACACCTTGGAAGCAAAGTTGCAAGTAATATCAAAAGAAAGTTTTACAGAGATGAAAACTGATCATTGTCTCTGAAGCAACCAATGCTACATCATAAGCTTTAAGAGAAAGAAGAAGAATGATCCATTCGAGAAAACCAACCAAGATGAAGAAGAGCTTGAAGAGTTAAAGAATATGAAGATCGAAATCACAAGAAGCTTCACCAAATGGTTGAGTCTAGAAGAGTGTTATAGAATCTTTTGTAATTTAGTAAGAGAAGTTTGAACTATATTCTTGCTCAAGTTAGGTTCTCATACACCTCTTATCTACTAAGGAATAAGGCAACTTGTTCGTATCACGCCGATGAGACTAACCACTTGAGTCGACGTCTAAAAACAGTAGCTTCTAGTCGTTTCATGATAGAGCTACGTCAACATGTTAGCAGACTAACGTCGACCTGTTGCCTTATCTTATATATCATTTCACCCTCAACTAAGTCAACACACTCACTTGGAGACATAAACGTCTGACATAATAACAATGATATTTTTAAAAATTGATATTCGCGGGTGATAAGACATAAAGTGCTTCAACTACTCTTTCTGACAACAAACAATCTTATTTCTCGAAGGTTGTAAATACTCTTTGATTGGAAACACAAAGTGGGAGTGAGAATGAAAAATTAATTAGGCAAAAAAAAATTAACCCTTCAAATACATATCTTTACTCGCTCTAACAAAAAGTTAGATTTCAAACAGTAATATCAGTCCTACATAGAGGACAATCTAGCATAATAATTATTTCCAACTCTAAAAGGATTTGTATACTTATACATTGAGAGAAAAAGTTTTCTTCATGAAGAAACTCAATAAAGGTTTTGAGTTGACCTATAAAAATCATCAACTATTCGAAGTCATTTTATCAAACCTCCCAAGTGGTTTTAAGTCAGCATGTTAAAACTCAGGTTTGGGTTATTAAGTGATCCTTGAAAACTCAACAACGATACGAGTGTGATCCAGTGAAAACAGTCACTCAAGTTTGGAATGATCTCAGTTAAACTCCATACAAGTTTGATGTGAGTTTTGATACATCGAGTTCGTTGTTATCTCGTTAAACTAACAAGCTGATGTTGTAATCAATGAGATTATAGTGGAATCTCAAAGAGTGCCTCTGAAAAAAGTAGACGTAGGGTTTAATATAATATTGATGTTGCTGAACAACTATAAATTGACAATGCTAACATCTCTCCATCTCTTACCATTTTTAATTCTTTCACATTGTTAATTAAGGTTATGCTATCTTATATGTGGAGTTAATTACTTATTGGAGATTGCATTGTTCATAATCTGCTATACCTTGCTTTACATCAGAATCTATCTGCTAGTTTGCATATACATCTTGTTTATTTATTCTAGCAATAGTTTGACAGAGCTTGCCATTTGACGAATGTTTGGGGAAGAATTAAAAGAGCTTTTGAAACTTAATTTTTGAGAAACCCAATTCACCCTTTTTTGAGTATTTATCTTCTCGGCAACACAGAAGAAAGAAGAAACTTTAATGATTCCAATATTAAACACTAAAAAGTTAATTAAAATTCTCATAACTAAAATTCTTGCAATTGTGTAACCAGAAAAAGAAAAAGAAATTCTTGCATTAGCTGTTTATTAAATGACTTTTTTTGGATCAGCCTGCCCGAATCAACCAAGCCCAAAGTTTCATGGCCGAATGTGTCAGCCCAAGACTCAGCTTTGGGACAAACTTAGGGGTGGGTCGTGCCGTGCCGTGCCGGGCCGATCCACGGCTCACACAAGTTGGTCTACCGTGTCTTCATGCCGTGCCGTGTCATGTCTTCTTTTCTTTCGTGTCTTGCCATGTTGTGCAGTATTTTTAAAAATCTCGGCCCGGCACTGTTCAAGGCCCACATGACTACTGGGTCGTACCGACCCATGGGCTTCATAAGTAAATATTGTTTTTTTGCTTTTTTGTTGAAAATAATAAAAAAAAATTATAAACATTGAATTTAATGTTTATAATTGTATAAAAAAATAGTCATTTTATTGATGAAGTTAAATATTATAAATAACTTAGAAGTTGAACAAAAACAACAACATAAACAAATAACTTAAAAATTACAACTTTAAAAAATCTTCTAAATAAATAACCTACAAAATAACATATAAAATAAATAAAAAAGATGAATGACTTATAAATCGGTGAAATATAAAAAAACAACTTAGAAATACATAAAATATTATCAATAATTTTTAAAAAATAATTTCTATAACCTTTTTGACATTTAAATAAAAAAAACTTATCTAATTTCTGGACAAACGATTTTAGAAATTGAATGATACATAACCAAACTATACAGTTAAATTTCATTCAGTGGATTAAAAAGAAGAATATTATTTGATTTTCTCTTAGTGTTTTAGTTCATTGAATCAAATACTATTATGTTAAAATCAAGTAATTATAACTTTAATATTTAAATTAAAAATTCACAAATTACATTTTTTGTGTTTAAATATTTGTATAGGTTTGATTTAATTTATATTAATGTGTGACTTTAGGTGAAGTTACTTAATTTATAAATTACTAGATCACGTGTTATTATGTTAATAATAGAGTAATAATTTTTATTTTTTTTTATCATTCTAAAATATCAAATTTATCATCATCTAATTTTTTTATTTATTATTTTAATAAAATAAAATTATATATAATTTTAAATTTATTAAATATTACGATTTTCTAATGCTGAGCCGTGCCTTTTGTCGTGTCTAAATCTCGTGCTGTGCCGTGCCGCGGCGTGGGCTTCAAAAGCTAACACAGCAAACCCCGACTCTCGCATTTCGCAGAATAACAGGAAACAAAAAAAGCAAAAGACAGAGCATAAACAAATCAAACAAAGAAGAAACTTAAAAACATAGAAAGGAGGAGGAGAATGGCAGAGAACAAGGAAATCGTTCCGCCAAAGTACGACTTGAACGCGAAATGGGATTCGTGTCTCGATCTGACTGCCCGTCGCTTGGTTTACTCTTCCCTTGCTGGCGCTTTTGCCGGTCTCCTCTTCTTCAGTCAGTCTTCCTCTCTTTTCTCACTTTCCCTTTAATTTTATTTATTGCCCCTTCGTTTGGTTGCCTAGAAAATTGATATATGTGGACCGGAATGGAAAAGAAAATGCTTATTAGTGATTCTCTTTTATTTTCCCTTTTTGGGCGTTGTTGGAGGATTGGGTTGCTATTCTGTTATTAATATTTGAAGAAGACGCAGATGATTGATTGTGCCTTTCTTTTATTTTGCGTCTTGATGAAATGATGAGAAATTATAAGTAGCGAACAATACTGTTTCCCGGTTATTTGTGTGGAAATATACGCATAGGTTTAGACAAAAGCATATGGAGGCATATATAAACCCATCTAATCATTTGAGCATTCCTGAACTCTACATCAAGCAAGGAGGAGAAGATAAAAAGAAAGTATATGTAATTGTCCTCATTTAGCCACTAAAAAAACAAACAAACAAAAAATAGTCCTTCTGTTATCCTCTAAAATATGAAAATGGAAGGGGGCTGGTTTGAACAAAATCAATCTTTTTGTCAAAAATGAGCTATGAATATGATTTTAAGTTTATAGGATAGTATTGTAGAAGTTGGACGAGAAATGTTGGATTTGGGCTGTTTAGATTTGAATATGGATTGTTTCTAATATTTCTGCTCGTCCACTGTTTTGATAGGAACTGCGTGTTGTATCATGACAGCTCCTATTGTGAAAGTTTTAATAGAAGTTGCACTTCTTTTGAGTTATATATTCATTAGTGTGCCATATGCTCTAAGTTTATCTTGCCTTTATAGTGTCATAGATACTGCAATCTGTTTGGCCAATGTCAACAACGAACCTAGTGACTTACAATTGACAGATGTTCTTTTTTTTTCTTCTTTGGAGAATATAGCAATCAATGTTGGAGACAGATCTGCCTAATGAAATTATGGTCCAACTTACAAATTAATCCATGGTTTTGGGAATAAGCGTTGAGTAGGACAAAAAGATTCAAGAGGGAGAAGAGGAAGAATAAAGGAAGAGAAAGGAAGAAAGGGGAGGGGAAGAGAAGAATTTGAATGGAGAGAGGAGGAAATAGAGGATGGAAAGAGATAAAGAGAAAGGAGATACCACGTGCGGGGAGAAGTCACCTTTATCTTATGGTGCGCTTGTGGTCCACGTGTGGCAGAGATTCTTTTTTTTTTTTTTTGCGAATTGGATAGTGTTGGATTGATGTTTTCTTTGGCAGTAACTGATACCAAGTGATGTAAGAAAAGAGGATTCAAGATGGAGAGGAGGAAGAATAAAAGGAGAGAAGGGAACAAGGATAGGGAAATAAGAGGGAAGGAGAAGAATTCATGGGGAGAGAGAAGAAATAGAGGGAGGAAAAGAGATAGAAGGAAAGGGGATATCAAAATTATATTTTATTTCCAAATTCAAGTCTGCATAAAACTGAGGTGCTCTTATTTAGGCACCAAACCTAATTCAAATAGAAAACTAGGTCAAAATAAAATACCAAACCCCTAATTTCTTAAATCTAATTTCGTTAAAATATTTCTACTTGATTCGCATAAATAATAAAATTACAACATATCCGGTAATAGTGTAGAAATATCCCAAAAGTCCTTAAATAACAAATCTTCGTTTTCCTTTGCTGCGTCATCAATAAATTTCTGTTCTGTTTTGCTGCTTTTAGAGACAAATTTAGTTACTACTGTGTCTTATCTAGAATTGATATTGATAGTAGCACTGATTTTAAGAAACGTGACAGTAAAATTAGGGATCACAAGCTTTATTAGATGTTCATTTATGATATCATTGAAAGCTGTAGTCCCAGTATAGTAAGTTGTATTTCTCTGCATTGCATTGATCTATATATTCTGATTTGTCATACCAGGGAGTCCAGTGACGCGATGGGCATCTGTAGCTTTTGGTGCAGGAGTGGGTATTGGATCGGCATACACTGAAAGTTCTCGTATTTTTTATGCATCTCCGGAAAATTCGGCACCTCTTAAGATTACAAATACTTCTTCTCCTCAGGTAGGGCTCATGACTAGCAAACATCAGTTTGATCTTTTGAATCATCTCCCCTAAGTAGAAGCAACATATTATGTATTTCTTTAATGTCTAGACTTTGTCATGGAGTGAGGTATTGAGATTTATGGTATTCTTTGAAGAATTTTTTCCAGGGAAAATTACAATTTTTATCTCTTTTCTAAATCAAAATCAGCCTATGCAGTTACCAGTTAAACCTATGCCTGTGGATGAGAAAATAACATTGTATGTGGTATTAATAGGTATTTAAGATCCTTTGAGTTTTAGCTGAGAAATGGATAAAACAGCATGGAACTTTGGCTGCATTACTGAAAGTAGAAGGTTTGAAGTAGTTGGAAAAGTAGATTGGGATAGCTTAAACCTAGAATTTTCTTGATGAGATAATCTTCTGATTTGTTCTCTTCTCCTAACAAGAAAAAAGAATTAACACAATGGTTGAAATATGACAATTTAAAAGATTAGACTTATGAAGTCTTATGAAGTACTAAAGTTTCAACCATATTATGACTAGCAAACAAGGAAATATCCTTACCAACGCTCCAAAGTGGGTAGGACCATTATTGGGTTTTTCTAAAGATGCAAATGGTCTGTATTTATTGCATTTTAACATCAAGTGAAATAATTTTCTTACTTATAAAAAAACATTTTGAAATAAGTTCTCAAATAGGTATATGAGTGATACCCCCTTGGTACATTTTTTTATATAATATTCTTTTTAATTTAATAAAAGGGTCTCAAATAGGCTGAAGTTTCATGTTCAAGGTGTGGAATTGGAATGCTGTTGATGTAGCTAATTAATCTTTCATTTTCCTTGCGTTCTATGATATATTCTTGCTTAGTGAGTGTCAGTAACATGATGGTCAAAATGATTATGATTGTGGTGGCAAGAGCGGTGGTTGGCTGGGACTTGTATTGCATCTGTGAATGTGAGAGCAACAATGAAGGCTATGGTTCTAATTGTTGCTCATAATTTCTCGCCATTCAATCCCTCTACTAGATTGCCATGCGCTTCTATCTTTTGTCTGCCACTCTTGTTACTATAGGTTCTTTGGCCTGTATTTGCTTCTAATGAATGAATAACAATAATCTTGAGTTTGAAGTTCCCCTGGGTGATCTGAGTGTGATCAAGAGAAGTACATATATTGGTTTCTGTTAACATTGCTTCTTCATTTTAAATGGTTATGAATGGATTTTCATCTGCATATATATAAGAATGCTGCTTGCTGAATAGATTTTCACCTCAATAATCTGAGTATTTTTTGTTCTGTCCTGCAGCTCAAAAATGACAATTATGCAACAATGGACTCGTATTTGAGTTCAATAATTTTCAAATTTATGTCGATTCTATATTTTTCATGTATTTGTGGCTAGGGAATCTTACAACTGAATTTAGATGATATACAACTTTGAATCAATACTTGTCCAGTTTAATTTGAGAAATGAAAATTTTGGAGCTCAAAAGTAATTTTATGCTGATTTTAAACCTCTCTCTCTCTCTCACACACACACGTATATTTAAGTAAATCTATGTCTGCATATATATCATACCTGTGTAATGATAATTAGCCAGTGATGAAGAAAAGAAAGAGAGAAAATAGGAAAATAAAAGCATGGAAATATTGGTAAGTACCATTTCATATTGATGTAGTCAATGGTGTTTGCATCATTAGTAGATCAAAATCCATGTCTGCTGATGTTTTCAAAGCTAGTTTGTTATTCGTCACCAACTCCATCTGCATGGTGGTTTATAATTTGTTGGATGTTCATGATTTAGCATTTTTTCCTTTCCATTTTAGTATTGTGCAAATCATATACATTGCGAGTATTTTTGTAAGAGAGTTTATTTAGTTTCTCTTCTTGTTTCCAGGAGGGCAGGACTGAGAATTAATGCTATTGAAGTCGCCCTCAAGTTGGTTGGGTTTAAAATCAGAGTTTTCATATGTTCAGATTGTTGGCCTTCTGTTTTTTTTTTTTTTTTTTTTCGTGCAATGGGTTTTGAACATGTAGTCTCTATTGATGGTAAACAATTAACATGATGTGCTGCAAATTTGGTACCAATTCTATTTTGTCCTGTAATTCTGTCTTTGGGTAAATCTGAGGGAAAAAAAGAGAAATAATTCCTTCAGTTCCAGCCTTGATATGCTTATTTGCTCATTCTTGCACTTGCGCTTGGGCAAAGCAAATGCAAATCATAAATGAATAAAAGTCTGATGTGCATACTTGATTTTCCAGTTATATCTGTGTTTCTCTATTTGTACCTGCATGTATGTCTATTGGATTGATAAAGTTGGGTAGGGAATTGCAACTACTAATGTCCAGCGCTCTGTGGTATTGTCCGGTGCATTGGTTCAGGACATCTTCTTTCTTGCCCAGTTCAAATTGTGGTCATGTAACTTTCCTCTCAATTATCTTGTATTAACGATTTTTCAGGTGTAGTAATTACAAAAAATATTGCAGTTACTATTGGAAACTATGAGAATTTACAGAAATACTTGGGGTGAGTTTAATTGTAAATTTTTTTTTCATCTTTATTTTGCTGTCCCATTGTCTTTAACAATTTGCACTTTCTTATTTCAATATAATGTTGAAAAAATTGAAAAATAACTTTTTTTTATTTCTTATTTTTTTCAATATTATATTAAAAATAATTAGATGTGGCAAATGGGTCGGGTCAATCGGGTTCAGGTCATGTTGAGTCTCGGGTCGCGTGTCACTTCGGGTTGGATCGGGTCGGGTTCAGGTCATTTCGAGCTCAGGTTGTATCGGGTCTTGAGACGGATCAAGTCAAGTTGGGTCAACGAAATAAATATTAATGCTTAATTAAAAAATATTTTAGTTGTATATAATAGGATTAAACGAGTTACATTGTCGAATACGTGAAAATTAATTAATAATAAATCAATACTTATTTTTTAAATAATATATTTAATTTTTAATGTAATATGTAGTGTTATGATTCTTAATCTCAAAATTCAGTCTTAAATGATCTCAGACAATTGGTCCACAAAGTTATTCTCCCTAGTAACGTCTTATACCAAATTTTGGAGATTAAATTTTATGTAATCATTTCATTCCATTATATTTTTTCAGGACAATTAAAATAAAATTTTACTATGACTTAAAGAACAATGCAAAATTTACTATTTTTCTCGATTTTTATTTGAAATTAATGAGATTACTCATATTAATAGAATGTTGAACCATGTATATCAACACATATAAATCAATAATTAATTAATTGTAATATAATTTATTTTATTTGACAACTAGTAAATTAATTATTGTCCCAGTTTTAGAAAACAAATTGTTTTTTATAAAAAAAATATATATTTTCAAGTCATTTTGAGTAGGTCGTTTCGAGTTTCTGGGTTGTTTCAGGTTTCTGGGTCGTTTCAGGTTTGGATCGTTCGAGTCGAGTCGGGTCGGGTCGAGTTCAGTCATTTTGAATTCGGATCATTTTAGATTTTGAGTCACTTGGGTTAGTATCGGGTCGGGTTCGGGTCATATTATTTTGATGTATTTTTGGGTCGAGTCAGATCTAGACTAAGTCAGGTCGGGTCGGATCAGATCAAATTTACTACCTCTAGAAATAATAGTATTGTTTTCTAAATTATGTTTAAAATGTATAAAGTATTGAATAAAATGTGAAAAAAATAGAGGTGAAACATTTTCTACAATTAAAAGCGTCCCTAGTTTGTTACTCTATTTTGAAAGTGTATATTATTCACCCATCCCAGGAATGTAAAACCATTTCAGGAGGGTTGTTCGCAGGAACAAGAAATGCCATGATTTAACCGAATTTATCACCTCAGTACACTTCCCTCCCCCATCTGTCTTCTCCAGGCTCTTCTCCTTCATCTTATGGATAATGAGAAGCACTGTGTGGGTAAGAGAAGATAAGAATAAATTTGATCAATCACTTATTAAAAAATGGAATAAATTAGATTAACCAATGTAATTTTTTTTTTTTAAAGTTGAATAATCCTGCATAAAGAAAAATCTAAAATACTGACTAATAAGGTAATGCACCCACCCCACTACAGGGCGTTTAAAAACATTTCGGGAGGCTTGTTCAAAGGAACAAGAAACGTCATGATTCAACCGAATTTCTCACCTCAACACACTTCCCCTCCCATCTTTCTTCCCCACACTCTCCTGCTCATTCCCCTCCTCCCCTAAAAAATAAAAAAGAAAAAATGGAGAAGAGAAGCAAAAAGAAGAGAAGAACGAAAACAATTTTCAAGATAGAGAACAAAATTGGAATCACCACAATGACAAAATACGGTAAAACAAATTAGATTAACCACTGCAGTTTTTATCGACTTACAACTCATATACTCTACTGTGCAGAGTGCAGAAATTACATCTTATATGCACGCATGTATGTACATTTGCATGCATGTATTGATTAAGTTTTACCAATTTAAATGAAGGAAACCAAGCAGTCTCTTCCCAGACCAAACATTCATTTAAGGCAGACTAGAGTTGTTGATATTGGCCTCCACGATAATCAACACTAACTTTACACGAGAATCTTATGAACTTACATGCACTCAATTGTTTACAACTAAGCCATCATGTAACCAATTTCTCATGATTAGAAAAGCTTCTTCCGCATCTCCATCTTCTTCAGGAGATTCAGGCCGATGGGCAAAGGCATGACCTCTACCCTTGAAGATAACCACCTTAGACCCCATACCAATGCTCTTTTCCATATCCTGTAAGACACTAACTGGACAAAGTGGGTCATTGTCCCCTGAAATGAACAAGACAGGTACCTTAACATTAGATGCTACAGATGCATCTATCCTCGTACCATAAAAGGAGACCCCAATGCCAAAACAAGCACCCTGGTCCTTGGCTAGAACCTCTATCACTCGGCCACCACCAAAGCAAAACCCTATGCAGCCAAGCTTCTTCGAAATTCCGGCAGCCATGAATTCATCAACCATCCATTTTGCAGAGGTTGCAATGTCTTTCGCAACCCTTTGTGGGTCTTGTCTTGCTATCCATTGCTCCAACATACTTTTTGGCTGGCCTTTTGCCCATGGATCTCCACGAAATAAGTCTGGAACTAAGACACTGCAATTTTAAACCATAAACATTATAAAACAGGATAAGCTACAAGAGTCTGATCAATGATAAAACAAATATCATTTAAATGGTAAGCTTACAATGAAAGAAACGATAAA
Organism: Bretschneidera sinensis; assembly: GCA_023935145.1. NCBI lineage: Eukaryota > Viridiplantae > Streptophyta > Magnoliopsida > Brassicales > Akaniaceae > Bretschneidera > Bretschneidera sinensis. The sequence continues at coordinate 136,710,378 of CM043697.1, read as the reverse complement.
CTTGATAATATCGGCATAGATACCAGATTCAATATTACAAACCATGTTTGACAAGCATCAACATTGGTCAACCCTATATCAGGCATTTTTCTGATATTAGTGCCCTTGTTACATGGCAGAAGGATAATCACTTGTATGTAAAAAAGCACATATGTGTTTCAAGGTTCAGCAACGTACTTGTAACCATTGCAGGCAACACGGTATGCAAAGTCTCTTGTCGATGAGTCTTCAAAACCAAAAATATCAGACAAGAGCAGCACGCCAGTTCCATTGTTATTTTTCACTGCCTTAAAGAGGTAAGCTTGGATGTTATCAATACCGTCCCCAATAGAAAGCTCCACTCCGTTGACTAACTCACACGCCTCGTCATTTATGACATCCTCCACTTCCACTGGGCTACAAGATGCTTTGGAAAACGCATTCTTTACAAATGATCTCCAAGAATTTAAAGTGCATTTTCTCTGAACACAAACTGAAGCTAGACAGTCAGAAGTTGCAGATTTCCAATAAAGCCAAGTTAAGAAACAATTCTCCTACCCAAATAAGTAAAAAAAAAAAAGAGGTCAAGTTACAAATCCAGTTTATGTAACCTCCACAAGACCCTAATCTACTTAGTGTTATTGTTTTTGGCTTTTGATAGAGTATATAAGAAAGGTAACAACAGCTCACTGTTCACGATGTGTTAATATTCAAAACTCTAGATAATATTAGAAGGAAATATAGAGTGAATTGATACAACTGATTATGTACTCTACCGATATTTTAATATTCACCATGTGTCTGTTAGTTTGCAAACTGTAAAGAGTTTTTAGTTTGAATTGCTTTCAATAGTTTAATCACAAAATGAGAATCTTGAGGTGTAATGCCATGCACAAGTCCTTTGATAGTTTCCGAGAGAGCAGGGATCAACTCACAATATGTAATACTTCTACACAAAATTCTAATTGTAGGTTACTATTGATCTATTGGTTGTCTTTTCTTCACATCATCTCCTCTCTTCCAAATAAAATTAAGATTTCTACCGAAAGTACGTTATTGACAGTCATAGATACCAAAATCAAGAAAGAAAGAAATCCCCACTTTCTAAAATATTATATTATCAAATAAAGCAATTAGAATCCACCATTTTCCATCTCTAATTTAATGGAATTCTTTCTTTTATTTGTGAAACACTTATGAGCTCAAGTGGACAATGATAGACAACTATCCATATTTTCTTTTTAAAACTTACCCAATACTGTAAAGCTCTAAACTCATTGTTGCTTTTGGTATAAACTAGGAATTACATTATTATTTTGTGCTATCATCCATTCTATATATGTAACTTTTGTATCCTTTTTAGCAATGGCAAAAAGAATGATGAAGTAGAAAAAAGAATAGTTTATTGTTTAACACTTACTAATGGAACTTTTTACTTTGGCTCTATTTGTGTGCCATAACTTTTTTCATCCAATCAACTACCTCTAAGTTTGGAAGGATAAGATTTTCTTGGATACTATACTCATAAGTATTACCACAAATTATCAAAACAAGATCGAACATCAAATTGGCCAAGGTACTAGGTCACTGGTTCACTGGTCTAACCACTTGGTCAACAGTTGAATTGGACTGTTATTAAAAAATAGTTAAAATCCTAGAGAGTAATAATTTTAATTGTTATAAAAAAAATTACAGGTTATGTTCAAACAAGCATCTGAATTCAAAGTTTGAGAGCTTATCAAAAGACTATGAGGTGTTGAAGACAAATGGAATCTCTTTCTTCTAATCAAGAAGCATGAAGACAAGTATGGATACACTTCAAAGAACTTACAACTGCTGTGAAAGAACTGACAGAATTGACATCTGTTTTCCTTGGCAAAAAAAAAAAAAAAAAACCTTTGAAACAGCTACCAAAAAAGAATTGGAGGCCTCTAAGTCCAACCCTAGTGCAGGCCCATCGCTTCCAATAATTCTATAGCTATTCCTCCATTAAGTTCCATTGAACTAGCCTTGTTCTTCCTTCCCCACAACAGCTTCAACAGACGGTTGGTTCATCACAACAAAGTGCAATTCGAAGAGGTGAAACGCAACTTTTTATGCTCCACCTCATGTTCGAAATCAAGAAATTTCAAAGGAGCTAGGTAAGAAGAACATGGAATGTGAGGATATTCCAAACAAGGATGAATATGTTGACCTTTCAAAAGGAGCAAAACAAGGATGAGAATATGTTGAGTACGCACAATCTTTCTTCTATTGATTTCAAGCCTATGTTATTCAAGCTACAAAAAGAGAAGGAATATTTAGTATGGTCCCTATGCTTTTAAAAGAAAGTCAAGATTAGTTCCATGTTTTTGTCTTTGTGGATGTCCAAAGCTTGAGGATCTTGATTCTTCAACAATTTAGAACTTGAGGCTGAGTTTTCTATAAATGGGGGTGAATGATGCAACCACGGAAGAGCAAGTATAGCTGCGGTATAGTTTGTAATTTGATAAAGTATCTCTGTTACTCAGTATGCAGGGACAATTCTGTAATCTTACGGTACTTTAAGTAGCATATCTAATATAATCTGCAATGGCGGAACTTAGAAGGGACAAGGAGGCCCATGGCCCCCCTCAAACTTTTGGAAAATTTTTAGTACGTTATTTTTTTAGTGTTAATAGTAATAAAATATATATAGATATATGTCTGTGAGTGTGCATATGACCTTCTAAATTAAATTTTAGACATGTATATCACATATTGTCACCTAAATTATCAATTATATATATAAAAAATTTAAATATGTAGTAACCAATTCCAATTTTTATTCATACGCATATTTTATAATCTTGGTTAAACATTTTACACTTATTGTTCTTGAGAGGAAAAGCAATGAAGAAAGCTAAAAAAACCAGCAAAAAAAAAAGAAAAAAAAAAGAAACCTTTATCTTTAAGGACTCAATGTTGAAGGGAAAAAAAGAATTTAAGAGTAAAATGCTAGAAAATTGATCTAATAGAAGAAATTGTGGTCAATTGCTAAGTCAAGTTTAGCCATCGTTTCATGATTACATATGATTTTGTATTAGTTTGACTGAAGAATCATATTTTTTAATAGAGATAACAAAAGAAGTACATATACACAAGCATACCTATTACAAGTAGTTTCCTATTTAATGGTCAAATCCTTGCACAACAAAGAAAGGTAGTCTATATAAAGGGTTATGTATTATTTAGTGTTACAAAGACTTTGATTAGGGAATTATTGAGGCTTTGTATTATAAAGGGTCTCTCTCTCTCTCTCTCTCTCTCTCTATATATATATATATATATATATATATATCCTCTTGCTATTCTACTATTCTCGGATTACATTTCACATCCTACAAAGCAAACCCTAAATCTTTAATTTCCAGCCATATAAGCATTTCAAAACCTTCTTCTATCAATACCCTAATAAAACCCAAGTTTTGTACATAATTCCCAACCGTTTCTTACCTTAAACCCACTACAAAACAGCTGGACAGATCATCAAATCTGCCCCACATCAGAATATCCACCAAACTGTACAACTTTTCTTATTGCTGACCCATCGTCAAACTTTTGTTAGTAATTTCACACCATATTAGACGTAACTCAACCAATAAAAAATACTAAAAGGGAAAGAAAAAAGATTAGAGCTTAGGGGAAAACAAGATTACTAAAAAGGTGATCAACTTCTCTCCATACTGCTTGCACATATATCACCATATCATGAAATTTTTTTTTTCTTTTTCACAGATTCTCCAAGTTACTGTTGAAGATAATGTTGCTGTCGATACAAATAAGAAGGCTTTGGTGGGAAAACCCAGCATCCGCACTCTTTTTCGTCAAAAAGGGTACTCGGTAACATGGCACATATAAATCTAGGTATCCAGGGCTACATTGCTTAATCACTTGATATAGCTAGAAAATGTGGCCAGTTTATTCTCTACTATGCTGTATAAGTCTAGCAATACATCCTCGACTGATTCCTCTCCATACCACACATTCCACCAAAAAGGATCCTTTCTTTCAATCTTCAACCTTAAAACAAATGTACTTGAAAATTCTGCTACTTTACATTTACCTCTCTTTAATCCAACTCCAGAGTTTCCAAGTTCTAGTGGCGGAACACCCCCCCCCCCCCCCAAAAAAAAAAAAAAGCAACAACAACTTTCCGCACGGTTTGCTTTTACAACCCTTTTTCCATAACTCTCTCTTTGTGCCTTTCCGCATTAAACCTCCAAAATTGTTCCAAACACCACCTAAATTAAACAAGTTAACTTCTGCACCTTTGGCGAACAAAATTCCTTCCAGTTTACAAGGTTGTATTTAAATTGTTTATCCACTTCTTACTTCTTTGTGCCACTGAAAAAAAAAAAAATTGTGAAGACATGAAATATGTTTGAAATAGCCAGAATACTTTTAATCAAAGTCACTTTCTTGATTTAGATAGATAAAGCGGCTTCCAAACTGAAGTCTACATTACTCTCTACTGGAAGCTGTTCACTCATAATTAGCAAGTAGCAATTCTGTACAGAACAAAACAAGTTTGATCAAATTCATGTTCAATCTTAATACCATGCTTCCATCACTTGTTAGTATAATAACACAAAAAGAAGCCATTGTTGTCTAATGGGAGACTTTGAATCAGTAATTAGCTATATAGATAATGGGTGTAACAGGGTACCAACCCGGGAATTGGACCACATAGATCTAGATACCAACTCCCAATCAAAGCAGTTTGTCTTGGTCTCAACTTTGGCATGGTAGGTTGCATCATCCACCATAGTCCTTACCAGAGGCCAGTGAGCTATATTAGTTGAAATCCGCAAAGAATAAATGAAAGAATCAAAACATATGTAATGTACATCTCAGTGTTGGAATTTTCCCCCTTTTATCTTTAAAGCTAGCAAACCAAATCAACAAAATTAAAGCACTGTATTTGTGAAAAGGTACCAGAAGACCTACAATTGTGTACATCTCTCCGGAAAGTTACTTCCGTACCACTTCAATTGTCACTCCTATTTTTATTCAATCTAATAATCTCTTAAATTCTCAGAGAAAAATATCACAAAGCTACAACAACAATCATACACAAAATCTGCGAATTATATAATATGTGCGTGTGTATGCGTATGCGTATATAAAACATTTTAGTTACCAAAATGAGCATAGGTTATAGGCAAATGAAGAGAATACTGAACGTACAGAAGCGGGAAGCAGAGGGAAAGCAGGTGTTGAGAGCAAGTGAAGACGGCGCCTGTGGCTTATGGCTATGGAGAATAGATGGCCTTCTGCTGATGCTGATTGAAGCGGAAAACACGGAGGAGAAAGGAGTTGAAGCCATCCCCGTTATCTTCTTACTGACTCTTTAGTAATACTAACTGTTCACAGCTGACAATGATGAGAGGGGATTGCAGAGTCATTGATTGTAAAATATCCGAAAATATCTTTTATCGTTTCCAGGTGTTTTGTTTTAATCAGAAAATATCTTTTCCAGCTTCACAAATCACAACCAAGCAAATTCCCACGCACACACTTAGCTTACGGAAAATATAAGAGGTATTGAACAAATCTAACTTCATCCTTTTACGACTTAAATCCGAAATTACTTTTACCAAAAATACCCAAAATCGAAAGTGATCAAATCCATTAAAAAATGATATTTTATCATTTTTAGTAACAGTTTTTTATTTTTTATTTTTAAAAATGAAAATAAAAAATTATTTTCACATGTTTTTTTATAAAAATATATATATATATTTAGTAATTATAATTTAAAAACAAAAAATAATGAAAATTTATTTAATTAATTAAATTAAATACAAATGAGTAGTTTAAAATCTAAGTTGTGAGTGCTCGATTGCTCAAGTGGCGTTCGAGACCCAATCTACTCAAATCTCATACACTAAGAACCCGGATCACTGTTTTCGAGACGTTCAAATCTCAGTGCACTTGAGAGCAGAGATGCTCGAATCTCAATAGGTTTGGTATTCGAGACGCTCGAGACCTAAGATGCTCGGGTCCAGGTGCTTCAGGCCGGAGAAAGATGAAACTCACAGTTGAATTAAGTTCTTTGCTTGAAATAGTTACGTATTTTTAGTACTTTATTTAACCTTCATTCTGCAGTCCACGTGCACTGCCTTCTAGCTCTTCCAGTCATTCTCACATCTAGCGTTTTTGCTTTTGTCCGATTGGACTTAGTGGCCACGTGACACCAAACGATTGGTGGAGTAGCAATCAAGTGTAAACAGGTTTTATAATCGAAATTGAGAGATTAAAGAAAAAATTCTCTGGATTTGCATAGGGAATTAGCATTAATCACTCGTTTATTTTTGTTATTTAAGCGTGATGATTTGACAATTCTCCGTGACTAATCATCGGACCATAGATGAAGAGATGACATTGAGACAAAATTAATAATACAAGAGTATAATTGACAAAATTTAATTGTGAGATCAATTTGAGAAACGCCTTAATTTTAGAAATTTCATTTTTGATTGCACTTTTAACAAACATCCAAAGAACATAGCCTTGATTCTCTAAGGGTTGAGAGGGATCGTTTACCAACCTTTGGAGAGTAAGTGAATTACAATGAGAATTGATGGTAAGTTCGTTTTTTGGAGTAAAAATTTTACACATTTGGTATCCATTATCTAAAAATGAATGAGTCTGAGGAGGATGTTAATAATAATAATTTTATAATAATGATTTTATCTTAATAATTGCAATTATAAAGTTTTAAGGAGGGGAAAATTAATTCCTAATTTTATCCCAAATTCCGATTATAAACATTGCACTAAAATATATTTTTACATAGAAAAGAAAGGAGAAAAAAGAATAGAGAAGAGAGAAGAGAGAAAGGAGGGAAAATTCGAGAAACGGGTGGAAAGGTGGCTTTTTTTTAGTGCCAAGGAGTGATTTTCCTTTCCATCCAAAGATGTTTAAAAAAAATGACATTTTTTTGAAAATGGCTTCCGGATTAGAAGCTACAAAACTCAGCTTATGATTTTGGGCCAAAATCAGCTATTTTTCAGCTTTTGCTTCAACTTAAAAGGAGATGAAAAAAGAGGTGTTTGGTCTGGCTTCTGCTACTTGACAGCAGAAGATGCACCAGAGCTACGCCAAGGGGAGGAGGCAGGCAAAGACAAACCGAACGTTCCTGACATACAAGATAAGGGAAGCAGACTACACAAGCCTTTAGTGGATCCTGATGTTGTCTATGTCGATCTTTTGAGTGACAATGAATCAAAACAATCATGCATCAGGCTGGTCTCAAACATGGGAGAAGAGAAAGAGGTTCACTCCAAGGAAGTCTCTGTTAAAGGGGAGGGGGAGTCGGAGAGAGACTAGGAGGAGTGCTGAAACATAAGCAGCCCAAAAGACAACAATTGACCAAGAAGGGTTCGTGAATTCGTGTATGTCAATTGGAATACAAAGAAATCAGGAATCACAATATGCGTTTAAGGTTTTGTGGGACCTGGTTGGAGAAAAGTAGCAGAACATGGAGGAGATGTCAAGAGAGTAGCAACAGGAGCAGAATCTTTACGCAGAGTGTTTTGCCAAGGGGATAACAGGAAATTATCTAAGGTGGATGGAACTCAAGAGGGACGTCTTATTCTCAGAGCATAAGAGCAGAGGGCTTGGGCCTTCCAAAAAAAGGGCACCTTGCTAAGCCAGGCTTGAATTAACTTTTATGTTATTAATTTATGCTGTTTTCATACTGTGTGCTTGTTCTGCTTTTATGATGATGTTTTCTTTATCTTTCGGTTATGTGAACCAATACAGTTTGTACTTTGTTGTTCTTGCTGTCAATGAAAGAATTGCTGTATTACCAAAAAAAATATGGACTACGTATTCTTTAAAGTTTAAAGTTTAAATGCTAACAAAAGAGCCGTTTTGCAAAAAATGCAGTAGTGCTTCAAAATAGCATGTCAGAGTAAGCAACAAACACCAAACAAATTAGGATAAGAGACAGTTACCTGAAACAGGTTGGAGAGCTGCAAAGGACACGCTCAGCCAAAGATGGAATGAATGCTTCATAACATTCTAAGGGCGGTTCATTTTCAGCCCAAATAAGAGAGTTGAAAATATGAGTCTGCAACAATGCCTCTTTTGGAGCATATTGAAATGAGATAAATGAGCAGACAACTCCTATCCACCACAAAAATGATAATTGATAATTTGAGGAAGCATGTACAACAACAAGCATTTGGTCATTTCATTAATTAAGAATAATAGGGTTAGTAAAAAATATAAGGGATTTTAGCAATCATTCACCAAATCACTTTTAGAAGGTTTAGCATGCAACATAACAACTACATCTCAATAGACATTGTAGGTATATGTGGTCTAAGAGAGGTCTTCTCGATGCAATATGTTAGTGGAATCTACATTGAAATCTGACATACACTAGAGAAAGCGTATTAGTTATGACTTGTATTTTGGACAGTTTGTGTACGACAGGTTTGCTAAATCAGCATGGGCAACTCAAATGGTGGGCAACAGATTGGAAGAATTAAATTTTAGAGTTTGGATGCATAGTAGAAAGGACTTGTGATTTTTGGATGAAATGAGGTTTGAGTAAGTTCTGAGGTTTGAGTAAGTTCAGGTCTTTAGGGGGAAAAGGTATATTACTGGAATATACTGGAATTTAACATAACTTGAGGTGTGTATAGTTGCGAAAAATGTTTTCCATTTTCTGAACACTTTACTCAATAATTTAAACATTCTTAACATAATTTGGAAAACAAGACTTATTTATTCAACATAATATTGAAAAAGTTGATAAACAAATAAATATTATTTTCCAAATTATGTTGAAAAGATGAACACTACAAAGTGTTGTTTTCCAAATTATGTTAAGAACCTACAAATTGTTGATGAAAGTGTTAAGGAAAATGAAGATAAAAAATGGAACACATTTTCCGTAACTAAACACACCCTAAGTTTCTTGGATCTTCCATAGAGAAAAGGCAGTAGGAATAAATGAAAATTTATTTGAGGCAATTTTAGTATTGGTAGAATTAGATGTTAAATGTAGAATAAGTGATGCTAGAGCTGATTTGATGGGCTATTTCTGAGCAGTAAATAAGATTGCGCAAAGAATGCAAGCCAAGAGAGAGAGAGAGAGAGAGACAAATACCTTGAATTTAATTTCCAAGCTATTCAAACTGTGAATAGCCTCCTTTACCACCATAACTTTTGAGCTTATGTCACTTGCAGTGTTAAAAACTGTGTCCTGCATTGGTTTGACTTTGCCTACCAAGTAACGATCTGCCAGAGAGCCAATTTTTGAAAGAAAACAGTGCAATTACGTTGCAAGAAGACATATAAGTGACAAAGATAAAGAGACATGAAAATATGATAAAAAAAAAACAAAATGGAAAATTGCAGATAAGAAGCAGATGCACGGATAGAACTATAAAGATAAATATAATTCACTTTCCTTATTTATGTCCATAAATATCTAATTAAATCCAACAGAGTAAGAATATAACAATCATAAATGAGAAACGAAGTTGAAGAGCAAATAGATTAAGATGAAAAGTTCGAGGTAGATAATAAGTAAATGACAGCACAAATGAGTCGATAAAACTGGGCGGCAATAAATCAGCTGGAAGTTACAAAAATTGTAAATTCTATTCACAGTTTTCTCACCTGTACAAATTTCACTATCTTCACACGACCAATCCCCCTTATAGAGAATAAAGCTCCAATATCTAACCTCTCAACCTACAGAGTGCTGAAGCGGAATTGAATTTAGACCATCCGTGATATACTTTTAAGGTCTCAAAACTTTCAAATGTTCCAAAATCTTACACTTTCTATAAGAACCAAACAACCATATCTAGCAGCAAATGATGCGTCAGCTGCACTAATAGCAATAGGATCCAACACGAAATGAACAAAAAGCTTCTTCTTTCTTAATAAAGACTGCAACCAATAGAAATAGGACAATAGATTACTACATGCCAGAGTTAGGCTTAACTTGTTAATCTATCTTCAAAAATTAAAGGTTTTATCATAAAAAATAAAAAATAAAATTTAAAATTGTGCATATATGTGGAAGAAATGCATATGCAATTTACAGAAGGTATGTACAGAACTCAATCCCTCTCACACATAACAAAACTATTGAGTTTGAGGCAAGAATGTTGTATATCATAGAATAAAGAACATATGATGAGTTTAAGACTGCTCCGCCTTGACTGCAAAGCTTCCCATATGCGTGCAATACAGCAGTTTAAGCATGAAAAACTAGACAATTAAATGAATAATCACTAACTCTTGTTCAATATCTTTTTTACCATGCTATTCTAGAATAAGAGCTTAGCGGAATGGAAAATTATTCTTTCCGAAAAACTTTTCACTTTTACTTTCCATAGGAAATTCTAACAAGCAAAAACTTTAAGTTATGTCGAGCCTGTGTTTACCACGAACCACGAAGCCAATCTAAAGTCATTTTGATTGAGGTTTTGTTGAGTTGACCTCAATTTAACCACCTGAAACAAGATTTTGTAGTGGCCAATAATCCACTAGATTGCACAAACTTCTACCAACAGTAATTCATTTGATATAATCTAGTTTCAAAAATAAAAATCTAGTTTTGTTAATTTAACTCTTGTGAATATGCAATTTTCCTAAACATGATTAAAGTGAAATAAATCTAGTTATTATCTCAAAGCTAAAAAATTCCAACCACTACACATTTCTGAAAGAATTAAACAAGCAAACAAGCTCAGTGACTTGTCATAACGATTAACCTTTTCAAATTTAAGCTTGTAAGACACTGATACATGTCAAAACACACACAAGATAACATGAAGCAAAAATGTACCAAGGATTTCAGTCTAATCAGACAAAAAAATGGAGGTATAATTTGTCTCCAGTATCCGTAAGAAAAAGTGATTCAACCAACATTTAAATTCTAACCTAAAGTTTTAAAGAAAGTTTGAACATGAAGCAGAAATGCATACCTCAAAGGGTCAGTAGCTTGCAAAATTGTTCCCACAAAAATAAAAATAAAAGTTTGGATGATGGTTTTGACGATGTGGTACCTTCTCCAGCAGAGCCAGGTTTTTTGCTTCATATAAATGCAGCATTTTACTCTCAGATGGAACAAGAACCTGTGAAACGTAAAAAAATATAATACTAAAAAAATTTACATTGTAGCATAATCTACTGTAAAGGAAATGTAAAAACATGATTCATATTAACATCTTTAGAAGTTAAAACATTAGACTCCCTTGTAACAAGGTTTAGTAAAGTATTTTAGAAAAGAATCCAATACCTGCTTCCTTGTACTTTTAAGACTTTTTCCCTTTTCTTTTCTTTTCTTTTCTTTCCTTTATTTTAGTTGTTTTTCTTTGAAGGGGGGCTGTCAACTTCACAACAGGCAAGAAATTGATCAAGAAAGAGTATCCAAAACTTCCTTTAACAAAGAATAATTAATATTCACCAGCCTTGCAAAATCAGAAAAGATATTTTTTAAGGGGAAAAACAACCAAACTAAGTACTAAGACGCGGACATTCCGACAAACTCTACGCCCACATTCTCTGTTAAAATAAAGAAAAGATTGGAACTTTTGTATCATTAGGATTCTCAACATTCTCTTTGTCTTTCCTGGCCTTTATGTTCAGGTTGCCCTAAATATTTCCTTTCATAATCCACCCTATCTAAGGCCATATTCTATTTAAAAATGAGGCTGGCTGGCTTATTCTTAACCTTGAACCAAGTTCTTAGAAGCATTCCATTCCATTGCTTGTCATAAAAATGACCCTATCAGAATTTTCTAACTGATAATGGAACACTCCAGCAGCAACTCACCACTTCATTTATTCTGTAATTCTATTATACTGACACCAGTACCAAGCTCCAAATTACATGCTATTATCGCTTCATGTGTACATTTGATATTGTCAACAAGACAATTTTAAAATTAGCCATAAAAGTTGAACTATTATGAGTGTTGGACTTTGTCAATTTTTTTTGTAATTTTTCATAAGTTAAATTTGGAGGGCTATACTTTGTAAAGTGAATAGTAGAGTCCATGTCATCTAAAATAGAAGTTGAATAAGCCCACATCCCTACTCGATTGAAAAAAGGAACCGAAATCCCATAAGCTAGTTTGCTTTCTTTTTTGAATTTGGTAAAAATAGAAAAATCAAGAGAAAACCCAAGTTTTTAGTCACTCAACATATTGAATGTACAGCATCAGGGCCATGTCTAACGATTAGCAATAAATTGAACTCATACAATTGATCTCCACCAAGTTGAGTTCGTCATATAAATGTATGCCTATACATATACAGGCAGATGGATATGGATATAGTTATATACAGTTGTATAATTGTCCTTACCTCATTCGCGTTGAAGGGAAGAAGCGGGAGTTCTAGAGAAACAGCATTCAAAGGGTGTGGTTTACCTATGCTAAGCCCACGGCAGTCAGCAATGTCCACTTGAAATCGAAGAAAATGAGAAAGAGAAACTGGGTAAAGGTTTCGAGTAGGCAATTTTGGATTACAAATTCGGGTTCCGTTAACAGTGTGGGAATTATTGATAGAGAAGAGACTTGACTAGAGATTTAAACTGAAATTTTGGACTGCTTTACTACTCATCTGTTACTGTGTGTGTGTGTGTATATATATATATATTAACATCATCGAAAACTAGTTCTGCCTGTATATAACTATATCCATATCCTTCTGCCTGTATATGCGTAGGCATACATTTATATGACGAACTTAACTTGTTGGAGATCAATTGTATGAGTTCAGTTTATTAGGTTTTTTTTATGTAATTTTCTCTCTCTACCAATTCAACTCTTCCTTTAACTAATAGTATAGATAACCTATTCTGAAAATTTAATTAGTGTATTGTAACTCCGTCCGGATTGTCAAGAAGTCAACGGAGCTCCACTCGTAAGTCTAATTCTTTGAAACCCAAATATGCTTAGAATGCGCTTCATTAAAACTCGTGTGCAGGTCTCCTTTTTTTTTATCTTCCTCACCGTTCTTTTAGCATCTTTCGTCTACATTTCTCCAAATAGATATTTTGATCTCTCTACAGTTTCTCAAAGATCTTAGCTATCAATTGGAGCCATCTTCTTTTTGTTTGCTTTGGTATGAAGCTTGTGAATTATTCTTTAAATCAAAATCAAGTACCCATTTGCACAATCTAGATCTTATATCCATATTGATTGTGAGGGTTTGCTGATTTTGCAGTGAAAAATGGATTTGTTTTCCATTGGAACCCATCGCTCATCTGCAATTTTTTTTTTTTTTATTTTGTATAAAATTCTCAACTTCATCGATGTTGGGTTGATGTCGGAGAGAAACAAAATATTGAAATTGTCTGATCTATGAGCTGTTTGGTACATGAGACAAAAGTAGTACGGTATATTTTTATTTTACATGAACAGATAATCACATGTTTGGTTAGAGGGATTTATTGTTCACTTGAACTAAAATGAAAAAATTTAATGTTAATCTCACTATATTTTATTATAAAGCAAACCCTGCAATTCACATAATTTTTTATTATAAAGTGATCTCTACCAAATACCAAAATTTAATAAATCTAAATTTATGTATAAAAATAATATACGTTTTCCTTCATATTTTTTTTTTGCATTAGAAGAGTTGATTTTCATCCCTTTTAAGATTAAAAATTTTGTTTTCTCCCTATTTTGCCCTTGGTTATTGTAACTTTTTTTTCCAATTCTTCATTGTCTTCTTCGTCCTGTATTCTTTTTCTCTTCCACCACCATCATCTTATATTCCTCTTCTTCTTCTTTCTTCTTCCCCTTTTTCGTTTGGGCAGATCTAGTTTGTGCCACTGGCCTCTCTCACATCGTCTTCTGGGTTTGCCACCCACTGCCTCTCTATCGCAGATCTGGATACATTGCAAGTTCTCTTTGATTTTCATAATATATATATATATATATATATATATAAAGGAATGACTGTTTGATTTGAATGAAAATTCTCTTTTCTTTCCAGATTTTAAATATTTCACTCAAATTTGGTAAGGATTTATGAAAAATCACATAACATGAGAAATTTCCGGTGTTTTCTTTGATTTGAACGGAAAATAAGGGAGGAGAGTGTTTGGTGCAAATTGTTTGGCAAAAGAATTGATCAGTTGAGTTTGGGTCTCCATGTATTCGAGTTTCTTTTCATTGGCATACTACAATATCTTAGAAATGAAGTTATGCCATATGTAGCCATTGTTTTGTAGTGTTTAATTTATCTCCTCTGTATCAAAAATAAAAATAAAATAAATATTGAAATTATACTTTTATTGAAATCTAAGGTTTTGGATGAAAATTGTATAGTTTGTGGAGAAATTATGTTAGTAAAAGATGATGAATGGTAAAGATAGTATGATCTTTAAATCTTTAATTTTATTGTAATACCAATTAACTAATCTTACACACGATTTAATCGGTTATAATCCTATCACACTATATTCTAAGGTATTTGGATTGTGCATTCTCTATGGAGTTCCAAATTTTATGAAATTACTCGTAAAAAATGACACAACTATTAAAAAGCTAGTGTACCAAGAAATCAATAAGTCCAAAGACATTAATGAAAACTATAATTTATTCAGTGATGCTGTGGAATAGTAGTTTTTTTATTTTAATTATATAATTGAATGCATATAATTTATCTTAATCTTTTATTTCCTTCTCACTCTTCTTTTCTAGATGTTGTAATTCTGAAATTTTGTTGACCTCTTATGACTTAATTGAAGATTATTATTCATATAAGATTAGGAAGAGATAAAATTAGCTATAATCCCATCATTTTTATTCCACCTATCCGATTGGGTAGAATATATCTCATCTCTTGGCACAAAACTTTTTTTTTCCTTTCTTTTTTACCATTAAATATAATAATAATTATTATTATTATTATTATCGTATTAAATATAATAATATTTAATATTTATAATGATGATAATAATGATAATGTAACAATATTATTACAAATATTAATTATAATTACAATAATAATAATACATTTATTATTATAAAAATAAACTTATTATTATAATATTAGTGATAATGATTACTAAATTTGTTCTTTTCCTGTTTTCAGTTGGTATCAGAGCAACGTTGTTGTTTCTTTCGTGATTCTGTTCATCTCTTTGCTTTGATTATATTGCCTTCAAGACTCCTGTTACTCTGGTGTCTGAGTGTTGGTAAGGCCGTTGGTCAGCCCTTTGTAAGTCCGTTGGTCAGCCCATTGTGTGGTGGTCTCGGATGGTGGTCCCGGTAGGCACTATTCACTTTTGTTAACTCCAGTCTTCTTTGTCATATCTTCAAACCTCTTTGTATGGACAGACTCTTTAGGAGACGTCGACAGGGTGATGACTCATCATCCGTGTCAGGATCCAATACCTCTTCTCCTCCAAGAAGCCATGATCATCCCACTGATGATCATCAAGACCCAAATTATGTTGTCAATAGTCAGGAAATAAACATAGCCAAAATAGAACAAGATCTTCTTAACTGGCATACACCCAGTCAAAAGATCAATAGGATTTATTAAGTAGGTAGTTTTGACTTTAGATCAGACTACTCTATCAAAATAACAGAGCAAACTTATAGCATTAGCAAAGAAAATGAAAGTATTAAATTATTATCCTTACCTGCCATGAAAAAGCATAGACATGAAGGATTTAAATATCTTCATTTAGGATTAGTTCAAATAGCTATAAAACCATTACATCGTTTAGGAATTGATACTCCTGTATTAACGATGCTTAGAGATGCTAAGCATTTAAATTTTCAAAACTCATTATTATCTTTAGTAGCTTCCAATATTCATAATGGACCTGTTTATTTTAACTGTTATCCCAATTTTTCTATTGATTTGTATGATCCAAATCTTTTAGACACTCTCACCTTAGATATACAGTTAAAAGGATTAGATATTAAAACAGGAACTAGAAATTTGAATATTATTTATAAAGTTTATTATAAAGTTATGACCACTAAGATTAACCCTAAAGCCTTATTACAAACGAAACCCGGAGAAACTCTTCTTCTAGAAGCCAATACATTCCATGCCAAAACCATTACCCCTAAGTTATTAAAATGGAATCAAATCACTATTCCTGAGAGCTAGAAATTTGAATCTATTGTTCCCCCCAAGGAAATAGCAAATTCAAATATTTCTCGCATTAGTGAATCCAATAATGGAAGTGTTGTTATCAGATTTGCTTCTGATAATCCTTCCTTTTCCGTCCCATCAAGACTTTCAGTCTCCAATAGGATTAGAACCCTTTTATATGATGACCCCCAGATATTACCTCCTAGACGTAGTCTAGATTCAAGAACTCAAAACCATCTATTAGGAGTGGACTTTCATCCAACCATACCTAAAGGATATTATGAAACCGATTCCTTTAGAACAGCATTAGAAGCAGATCAAGTAGGAGAAGCTTCTAAGAAAAATGAAGTCCAGGATCCTGTCCAAGATCCCTCTCCCACAAGATCAGACATGTATGAATTAAATGTCATAATGAGTTCCAATTATGAAATTAACAAAGACTTGCTAAGAAAAGATTTTCTATCAAAAGAAAACAGGAAAAGAACAAATTGGTTTTCTCAAGCATTTTCTGAACAAGAAAAGTCCAAAATCCGTGAAGAATGGTATGGTCACATGAATGAAATTCGTTGTGACATATTATTCTTTGATTGGTTTGAAATTTACACTTTCAATAACAAAATTTATAACCCTTTTGCAAAAAATCATCCTGATTTAGACAAACCCAATCAGATAGATGTTATTACTAAATTAGAACAAAATTGGACTACCTCAACCAACCAGGTTTCATCCTCCATTAGCTAATCTAAAATTAAAGCTTCCTCAGTTCCAAGAAGAAATTCCAGCAGCCTCTTTTAAAGTACTGAAAGGTACCAGGGACCCTGATAGAATTCCTTCAAATGCTGATATAGCCCATATTTATGAACAAAATAATTATACCAATCAAAATCTAGCCACCTTATCTACACATCTTAACTCCATCAGTCATACCGTTGACACCATTGACCATAAAATTGATAGTCTTCACTCCAAAATTCCTCGGGAGAGAGTCACCCCAACAGACTCCACAAAATCCACCTCAAAACCAAAATCTATTACCTATCCACCCATCATCCAGAAACCACCAACCATTACTCAACCTATCTTCACTCCCCATATTGAAACTGATGTGGTTACCTTATGAGATGATGACATTTTAGCCTCCATTAATGAACGCTTAAAACAATTAAGTATAAAAGAATAATCTAGAGAAGAATCTAGCTCCAAAGGAAAAAAAGCCATTCATGAAATAGACAGGGATTTAATTAGTGAAATTAGAGAATCTGATGAAGTGAATAAAATCAATTATAGAACCAGAGCACCTGTGCCTACAACTAGAAATTATTATCCCAGACCTACCCCTCCAGATATCCAATTTGAAGAAAGATAGCTTGCTGTTCAAGCTAAGTATGACAGTGACGCCATTTATGAATGAAACCTTGATGGTGCCAGTGAGCATAACATACTAGATATGCTCCAAGAAATGGCTATGACAGCAACCTCCTATAAAACCAAACCCACCAATACCAATAAAGGTATTACTAAATCTATCATTGCAGGGTTTACTGGAACCCTTAAGGGATGGTGGACGAATTATCTTACTGAAGAAAATCGACAAGAAGTTTTAGAATCCACCAAGGATAGCAGCCCCCAATTAGTGATAGATCCCCAAACAGGAGAAATCAGAGTTTTCCTAACAAAAATAGAAAATGCATTTGAAACCTTGATTTACGCTATTACCAAACACTTCATAGGAGATCCAGACAGATGGATAGCTAGGTCTTCAGAAATCCTTCTCAATTTGACCTGTCCTACCATGCAAGATTTTAGATGGTACAAGGATGTTTTCCTTGCCAAAGTATTCATTAGAAAAGATTCCAGTAATGCTTACTGGAAAGAGAAATTTATTAGTGGACTTCCCAAACTTTTTGCAGAAAAATTTAGACAACGCATTAGAGACCTCAACAATGGAAACCTTCCCTATGATGATCTCTCCTATGGAGAAATTATTAGCTTTATCAATAATGAAGGCCTTACCCTTTGTAACGATATTAAGTTAAAATCTAAAATGAAATTAGAACTTCACCAGAGCAAAAAGGAATTAGGATCCTTCTGTGCTCAATATAGATTTGAAACTATTAGGGCCCCATCAGCTATTAAGAAAAGAAAGCTAAGTCTATTAAAAAACAAACCTATAGGAAACCCTTTAAGCCCAATAGATTTGCTAAGCCCAATAAACCTAGTACTTCTATTAGTCCCAGGCCCAAGAAAACTAGAAATCCAAAAACCCATGATTCAAACCCAAAGTCCTCTAAAGCTTGCTTTAAATGTGGACGTCTTGGTCATTAGGCCAAGAATTGCAAAGTAAAGCAAAAAATCAATGAATTAGAAATAGATGACTCATTAAAACAGCAACTGCTAAAGGTAATGATTATTGACTCTCAGTCAGAAGAAGACCCATCTTCATCTGACATTGATGATGTCATATATACTATGCAAGAGACCTCCAACACAGAATCCTCTGATGAATCACAATCTTGTAATTGTGACAAAGGACTTTGTACATGCAAATCTATAAACATGATCTCCTTCCAGAAAGAATTCCTATTAGACATCATAGACAAAATTGATGACCCTATCACAAAAAAGGATTATCTAATAAAATTAAGAGATTTAGTTTGCGAAGAAAAAATATTAAAAGACCCAGAACCTTTTAATCCGTCAAAAATCCTAGAATCAAAATTTAGTAAACCCAAGACTGATAGCATTCAAGACTTACAAGCAGAAGTCAACAATATGAAAGAACAGATAAAAACCATTCAGCAAGAAACTGGAGACATCAAAGCCAGAATGATTAATCTTGAGATTAAAGGTCTCAAAGATTTAATTCTGTCTCCCACAGACAAAAAAGGAAAGTCTATTGCCCCTAGCAAAGCATCTTCTTCCGACAATGAAGAAGAACCCAAAATAAATCCTGATGAAAGCTTCATTAGTTTAATAGAAAGAATTAATTACCAGAAATGGTATATTAGAATTTCTATTGTTATTAATTAAGAATACCATATAAACACCACAGCCCTTGTTGATTCTGGTGCTGACCAGAATTGTCTCAAGGAAGGTCTTGTCCTTACCAAATACTATGAAAAAACCACTGAAAGTCTAAATACTGCTAGTGGTTCAAAATTAAATGTAGAATACAAAATAAGTAATTCTTATGTATGTAACGATGGTTACTGCCTAAGAACACATTTTGTATTAGTCAAAAACATCCATCAAAATATTATTCTAGGAACACATTTCCTTACACAAATATATCCCTTCACAGTTAGCAATTTAGGAATAGAAACCAACCTATTAGGACAAAAGTTATTTTTCCCCTTCCTTTAACCCATAGATACTAGAGACTTTAATTTATTACAGGCCAATAGTCTTCATCGTCAAATAAATTTAATCCAAAACAAACAAGCCCATATTAACTTTTTAAAAGAAGAAATCCATTACAAAAAAATAGAACAACAATTAAAAGAAGCCCAAGTCCAAGCCCAAATTAAAGAATTAGAAACAACCTTTAAAAAAGAAATTTGTGCCAATATCCTAAATGCCTTTTGGGAAAGGAAAAATCACATAGTTTCTTTACCCTATGAGCCCAGCTTTAATGAAAAAGATATTCCATCAAAGTCCAGGCCCATCCAAATGAATCAAGAACTGCTAAGTTACTGTCAAGAAGAAATAAAAGGATTATTAGAGAAAAAATTAATCCGGCCCAGCAAATCCCCTTAGAGTTGTTCAGCCTTCTATGTCCAAAACAAGCTAAATTAGAACGAGGAGCCCCTAGGCTAGTTATTAATTATAAGCCTCTAAATAAGGTTTTACAATAGATAAGATACCCCATTCCCAATAAGAAAGACCTTCTTAATAGGCTTCATGATTCCACTATATTTTCAAAATTTGATTTAAAATCAGGATTTTGACAAATTCAAATAAGTGAGCAAGATAAATATAAAACTGCTTTTAATGTCCCTTTTGGCCATTACGAATGGAATGTAATGCCTTTTGGACTCAAGAATGCTCATTCTGAATTTCAAAATATTATTAACGATATCTTTAATGATTATTCTAATTTTAGCATAACATATATTGATGATATCTTGATATTTTCAAAATCAATAGATCAACATTTTAAGCATCTTAAAACATTTTTTCAAATTATCAAAAATAATGGATTAGTATTATCAGAATCTAAGATGAAATTATTCCAAACAAAAGTCAGATTTTTAGGACATCTAATTTTTCAAGGAACTATTAAACCTATAGATAGATCTATAGAATTCGCCAACAAATTCCCTGATGAAATCAAAGATAAAACCAAGCTTCAATAATTTCTAGGATGTCTGAATTACATATCAGATTATTTCCCTCATATGAGACAAATTTGCGAACCTTTATATAAAAGACTTCGTAAAAATCCAGAACCATGGTCCCCACAACACACTGAAGTCGTAAGATTTATCAAAACAAAAGTATTAAGTCTTCCATGTTTAGGTACCTTGTCTCCTTCAGCTCAAATTATTGTTGAGACTGATGCCTCGGATACAGGATATGGTGGTATACTCAAATAGATTCTTCCAGAAAAATCCAATGAGCAAATTGTCCGTTATCATTCCGGTATTTGGCTCGGAGCTCAAAAAAATTATTCAACTATTAAAAAAGAAATTTTATCAATTGTTTTATGTATATCAAAATTTCAAGACGATTTATACAGCAAAACATTTTTATTACGAATTGATTGCAAATCTGCTAAAGAGAATTTACAAAAAGATGTTCAAAAGTTAGTTTCAAAACAAATCTTTGCAAGATGGCAAGCCATTCTGAGTGCATTCGATTTTACAATAGAATACATCAAAGGAGAGAATAATTCCCTGCCTGACTTCCTTAGCCGGGAATTTTTGCAGGAACATCAGCAATATATCAACATCCCGAAAGAGAAAGCAGAAGGTTAACCCACCTTCATCCCCAAAACCCCAAGATCCCTCTAACTATTATTCTCCAATATCTACTCCAATATCTACTCCAAGACCTCATTTGTCTCCATTTACCCCAAGAACTCCAATAAGACCAAACAGATTTGCACCATTAGAAGAATTCCCTAAATTATCATCACCTTCATATGCCCAAATATTATCTTCTCAACCCAAAATACCACCTACACAATACCAAGAGAAATCCATCCAAGAACATATTAGCTGCACCAGTATGCCTATTCCAGACAATGATAATGATAATAATCTTATTATTCAATACTTATATTCTAACCAAGTCTTTCCTGCAGGTTTCCACTTCATCCCTGAAGACATAAGGAAAACCCAGAATTATTATGAGTTAATTTTAGTAGATACTAAGTCTGCTGAAATTACTCACACTCATACTAAGTCTTTAGTATGAGTGTGAGTAATTTCAGCAGACTTAGTATGAGTGTGAGTAATTTTAGCAGACTTAGTATCTACTAAAATTAACTCATAATAATTCTGGGTTTTCCTTATGTCTTCAGGGATGAAGTGGAAACCTGCAGGAAAGACTTGGTTAGAATATAAGTATTGAATAATAAGATTATTATCATTATCATTGTCTGGAATAGGCATACTGGTGCAGCTAATATGTTCTTGGATGGATTTCTCTTGGTATTGTGTAGGTGGTATTTTGGGTTGAGAAGATAATATTTGGGCATATGAAGGTGATGATAATTCAGGGAATTCTTCTAATGGTGCAAATCTGTTTGGTCTTATTGGAGTTCTTGGGGTAAATGGAGACAAAGGAGGTCTTGGAGTAGATATTGGAGAATAATAGTTAGAGGGATCTTGGGGTTTTGGGGATGAAGGTGGGTTAACCTTATGCTTTTCCTTTCGGGATGTTGACATATTGCTGATGTTCCTGCAAAAATTCCCGGGTAAGGAAGTCAGGCAAGGAATTATTCTGTTATTATTATTATCGTATTAAATATAATAATATTTAATATTTATAATGATGATAATAATGATAATGTAACAATATTATTACAAATATTAATTATAATTACAATAATAATAAATTTATTATTATAAAAATAAACCTATTATTATAATATTAGTGATAATGATAACAACAACAATAATAATAATTATAACTATATCTATAATAATTCTCATAATACTAATTATAATTATAAATAATTATTTTAATGATAACAATAATAATACCTATTATTATTATTATTCTCAATAATTACACTATTACAATAAAAAAATTAAAACTTGAAAAATTAAAGATTGATAAAAATAATAAATAATATAAAACAGATATTTAAACTTATTATCTCATTCTAATATTAATTTATTAGCATCAAAGAATTAAGATATTATCGTTTAATCTCTTTTATCTACCGTTGTAATCGTGTCCGCTACGGAGAGGGCCTTAGTATGAACAACCAATCGTTGTTGAGCTCCCCAAATACCAACCAGAAAGCCGTCTATTAAGAAGTGGGAATTACTTATCAATTGGAATCCGACGGTTGATATCATTCTGAATCATTCAGTGTTACGGAAGCGAAGGGCCAACAGGACATGCATGACGGTGCTCCAAATTCCGAGAGAGAGAATTGCAAAAAAGAATTGATTGTTTGTTTGATTGATTGAAAAATACAGCAAGAAAGTTTTCAGGCAATGGACGGACCTCCAGCGAACGACTGTTGCTCAGTGTGCCATGGATGCTTCAACGTCCCTTGCCAAGCCAATTGCTCTCACTGGTTCTGCGGTGCATCTTTTTCCTTAGCTTTTTCATTAAATTCTTAGATCTGGGTCTTGATACTAATTTTCGTCTAGTGTTCCGCCACTGCGTTCCAGTTTATTCATTCATGTTTGAACTAATAATGTAAAAAATGATAATATTCTTCATGCCTAAACTAAATGTTTTGTTGACTATTGAAATCGTTTTTACATTGCAATTGCAAAGATACATTAAGCGAACCCCTTGGAAAAGAAATGTGAAATTCGTTTTTACTTTTCATGATTGTTTCCTTTTATCTAATCTACTACTTGTGGTGGGCTAGACATTTTGTTGATGCCAAAAAATGAGTATTGCTGAGCTGGATGGATGTTCTGTATAAGTACCTGCACAGGGAAAGGGAGATTTGCTATTGGGTCGACGGAGGGGATGCCTCCGAGGATGCTCCGATGCTTAAGTTAGCAAAAGTTTCAGGTTGTGTGTTTAAAGCTGAAAAAGCCCCTTACCCTGTTGGACCGCTTACCAAATCCTTTTATAGAGTTTCGGAGGCGGTGATGGGTCGGGGCAGCTGTGACAGGATACCCTAACTGGGTAGGGTAATGATGCCTATGAGGCCCAGCTAGGAAGCTG
Source organism: Bretschneidera sinensis (assembly GCA_023935145.1). NCBI lineage: Eukaryota > Viridiplantae > Streptophyta > Magnoliopsida > Brassicales > Akaniaceae > Bretschneidera > Bretschneidera sinensis. The sequence goes on along the minus strand of CM043697.1, from coordinate 136,686,912 downwards.
AGAACCGTTCAGTAGGGCTTTAGCCTTGTTGGCTTATTCCAGAGCCGTCTATGCGTAAGACGGTGTTTCGGTCTGACGCCCCAACTTGGTTGGTAATGATGATCCGGAGAGCGGTGGTGACGTGGAGGCCCAGCTGGAGCCAAGATATTCCTGAGGGCGGTCATGACCTGGAGGCCCAGCTGGAGGTGGATGCCTGAAAGGCGGTCATGACCTGGAGGCCCAGCTGTCTGGGCCTGAACGGTCCGCGTGTCTCTTTGAATTCAGGGCTCAAGATAATCCACGTGTCCTCCTCCTGTTGGGGTGACATATTTTGGTAGTATCATAGGCCCCCCACTTCCTTAAGTGCAGCACTGTGGTTAAGGAAGTAGCATAACTGAGTTGGCGTTAGGCCCTCTGTGGAGACATGAAGCTGGGTCGAAGATGTGCTCTAAGGCAAAAGAGAAGGAGCCGAGGACTTGTGGAGCAGTCCATCTCCTCGAATCTGTTGATGCCAAAAAATGAGTATTGCTGAGCTGGATGGATGTTCTGTATAAGTACCTGCACAGGGAAAGGGAGATTTGCTATTGGGTCGACGGAGGGGATGCCTCCGAGGATGCTCCGATGCTTAAGTTAGCAAAAGTTTCAGGTTGTGTGTTTAAAGCTGAAAAAGCCCCTTACCCTGTTGGACCGCTTACCAAATCCTTTTATAGAGTTTCGGAGGCGGTGATGGGTCGGGGCAGCTGTGACAGGATACCCTAACTGGGTAGGGTAATGATGCCTATGAGGCCCAGCTAGGAAGCTGAGAACCGTTCAGTAGGGCTTTAGCCTTGTTGGCTTATTCCAGAGCCGTCTATGCGTAAGACGGTGTTTCGGTCTGACGCCCCAACTTGGTTGGTAATGATGATCCGGAGAGCGGTGGTGACGTGGAGGCCCAGCTGGAGCCAAGATATTCCTGAGGGCGGTCATGACCTGGAGGCCCAGCTGGAGGTGGATGCCTGAAAGGCGGTCATGACCTGGAGGCCCAGCTGTCTGGGCCTGAACGGTCCGCGTGTCTCTTTGAATTCAGGGCTCAAGATAATCCACGTGTCCTCCTCCTGTTGGGGTGACATATTTTGGTAGTATCATAGGCCCCCCACTTCCTTAAGTGCAGCACTGTGGTTAAGGAAGTAGCATAACTGAGTTGGCGTTAGGCCCTCTGTGGAGACATGAAGCTGGGTCGAAGATGTGCTCTAAGGCAAAAGAGAAGGAGCCGAGGACTTGTGGAGCAGTCCATCTCCTCGGACCTTAAAGAAATTTGGCCGAGGACCAGTGGAGCAATCCGTCTCCTCGGCCAAGAATACCAGGGGTCCGAGGACTAGTGGAGCAATCCACCTCCTCGAATCCTGAAGAGAGTGGGCCGAGGACCAGTGGAGCAATCCATCTCCTCGGCCAAGAATACCATGGGTCCGAGGACTAGTGGAGCAATCCACCTCCTCGAATCCTGAAGAGAGTGGGCCGAGGACCAGTGGAGCAATCCATCTCCTCGGCCAAGAATACCATGGGTCCGAGGACACGTGGAGCAATCCATCTCCTCGGACCCTGAAGAGAGTGGGCCGAGGACCAGTGGAGCAATCCATCTCCTCGGCCAAGAATACCATGGGTCCGAGGACACGTGGAGCAATCCATCTCCTCGGACCCTGAAGAGAGTGGGCCGAGGACCAGTGGAGCAATCCATCTCCTCGGCCAAGAATACCATGGGTCCGAGGACACGTGGAGCAGTCCATCTCCTCGGACCCTGAAGAGAGTGGGCCGAGGACCAGTGGAGCAATCCGTCTCCTCGGCCAAGAATACCAGGGGTCCGAGGACTAGTGGAGCAATCCACCTCCTCGGACCCTGAAGAGAGTGGGCCGAGGACCAGTGGAGCAATCCATCTCCTCGGCCAAGAATACCATGGGTCCGAGGACACGTGGAGCAATCCATCTCCTCGGACCCTGAAGAGAGTGGGCCGAGGACCAGTGGAGCAATCCATCTCCTCGGCCAAGAATACCATGGGTCCGAGGACACGTGGAGCAATCCATCTCCTCGGACCCTGAAGAGAGTGGGCCGAGGACCAGTGGAGCAATCCGTCTCCTCGGCCAAGAATACCATGGGTCCGAGGACACGTGGAGCAATCCATCTCCTCGGACCCTGAAGATAAGGGGCCGAGGACCAGTGGAGCAATCCGTCTCCTCGGCCAAGAATACCATGGGTCCGAGGACACGTGGAGCAATCCGTCTCCTCGGCCAAGAATACCATGGGTCCGAGGACACGTGGAGCAATCCACCTCCTCGGATCCTGAAGAGAGTGGGCCGAGGACCAGTGGAGCAATCCATCTCCTCGGCCAAGAATACCATGGGTCCGAGGACACGTGGAGCAATCCATCTCCTCGGACCCTGAAGAGAGTGGGCCGAGGACCAGTGGAGCAATCCATCTCCTCGGCCAAGAATACCAGGGGTCCGAGGACACGTGGAGCAGTCCACCTCCTCGGACCCTGAAGAGAGTGGGCCGAGGACCAGTGGAGCAATCCGTCTCCTCGGCCAAGAATACCAGGGGTCCGAGGACTAGTGGAGCAATCCACCTCCTCGGACCCTGAAGAGAGTGGGCCGAGGACCAGTGGAGCAATCCATCTCCTCGGCCAAGAATACCATGGGTCCGAGGACACGTGGAGCAATCCATCTCCTCGGACCCTGAAGAGAGTGGGCCGAGGACCAGTGGAGCAATCCATCTCCTCGGCCAAGAATACCATGGGTCCGAGGACACGTGGAGCAATCCATCTCCTCGGACCCTGAAGAGAGTGGGCCGAGGACCAGTGGAGCAATCCGTCTCCTCGGCCAAGAATACCATGGGTCCGAGGACTAGTGGAGCAATCCATCTCCTCGGACCCTGAAGATAAGGGGCCGAGGACCAGTGGAGCAATCCGTCTCCTCGGCCAAGAATACCATGGGTCCGAGGACACGTGGAGCAATCCACCTCCTCGAATCCTGAAGAGAGTGGGCCGAGGACCAGTGGAGCAATCCATCTCCTCGGCCAAGAATACCATGGGTCCGAGGACACGTGGAGCAATCCATCTCCTCGGACCCTGAAGAGAGTGGGCCGAGGACCAGTGGAGCAATCCATCTCCTCGGCCAAGAATACCATGGGTCCGAGGACACGTGGAGCAATCCATCTCCTCGGACCCTGAAGAGAGTGGGCCGAGGACCAGTGGAGCAATCCATCTCCTCGGCCAAGAATACCATGGGTCCGAGGACACGTGGAGCAGTCCATCTCCTCGGACCCTGAAGAGAGTGGGCCGAGGACCAGTGGAGCAATCCGTCTCCTCGGCCAAGAATACCATGGGTCCGAGGACTAGTGGAGCAATCCACCTCCTCGAATCCTGAAGAGAGTGGGCCGAGGACCAGTGGAGCAATCCATCTCCTCGGCCAAGAATACCATGGGTCCGAGGACACGTGGAGCAATCCATCTCCTCGGACCCTGAAGAGAGTGGGCCGAGGACCAGTGGAGCAATCCATCTCCTCGGCCAAGAATACCATGGGTCCGAGGACACGTGGAGCAATCCATCTCCTCGGACCCTGAAGAGAGTGGGCCGAGGACCAGTGGAGCAATCCATCTCCTCGGCCAAGAATACCATGGGTCCGAGGACACGTGGAGCAGTCCATCTCCTCGGACCCTGAAGAGAGTGGGCCGAGGACCAGTGGAGCAATCCGTCTCCTCGGCCAAGAATACCAGGGGTCCGAGGACTAGTGGAGCAATCCACCTCCTCGGACCCTGAAGAGAGTGGGCCGAGGACCAGTGGAGCAATCCATCTCCTCGGCCAAGAATACCATGGGTCCGAGGACACGTGGAGCAATCCACCTCCTCGGACCCTGAAGAGAGTGGGCCGAGGACCAGTGGAGCAATCCATCTCCTCGGCCAAGAATACCATGGGTCCGAGGACACGTGGAACTTTGTGAAAGTTTCTCGTGTCTAGGACGGCGGCGATAGAGCCACGTGGTCTCACCATATGGATGCCGCGTCATGTTACCCTTTTTAGGGAAAACGGCGGCCGCCTCGAGGGACGTAACGTCTCCTGGGAAAGAGTGTGGGTCGTTTGGGAGGTCTAAATTATCCCCTAGATTCCTGCGCCTGCATTAAATGCTCCTCGTTGGCCGTGATACTTCTGCTATATAAGGGGCTTTGGTTTCTTCTTCTTCCACACACTTGCCATAATTTCCTTCTGTTTTCAGAGAGTTGCTTTCCTGAGAGCCTTCGGCCTCGTCCAAAGAAGCTTGGGAGTCCTCGTCCTCGTCCCCTCAGTGAGAAGGTTGGTGTGATCGTTGCAATCGCGAGACCTTGGGAGGAAAGCTCTAGGAGGAATTCAAGTCCGAATCCTTCGGACGTTGGTGAGTTCGTGTTCTTTTTTATTTTCATACCATGTCTTCTTCGTTTGATACATGCCGCGATAGGCCTAGTAGTAGTAATGGTAGGAGTAGTGTAGATGGTACGAGTGGTAGTAGCTCCGAGGGCGCAGAGGCGTCCTCGTCTTCTTCTGGGGGGGATGCCCTCAGATTGGGTACTCCAAGGGCAGGCCTCATGGCACTAGTGCCCTATATTCCTTCGGGGGTTGGGAGAGAATATCAGGAAAAGTCCTCGTCTAGTGAGGAAACTCGTAGAGCTGTGACCGATATTAGGGAGACCTCGGCTGGAGAGGAGAGGGAGGAATGGTACTATTCAGCCAACGACATTCCTAGCCAACTGAGGGAGGAAGATTTGGAGGTACTTAGGAAGACCTACCGTATTCCGGGCGAGTACGTTCTTCGGCTGGCCAGGGTGGGGGAGAGGGCCTGTGATGTCCTCCCTGACCGAGCTCCGTTCGAGCTCTGCGTGTATGAACATCACATGCAGGCCGGGCTTCGGTTTCCCCTCCACCCCTACTTCTGTGCAATTTTAAAATATTTTGATATAGCGCTGTGTCAGTTGGTACCAAACTCGGTACGACTGATCATGGCCTTTATCTGTGTTTGCTTAGAAGTGGGCCGTCCAATGACGATGGACATTTTTAAGGCCCACTTCTTGATCAGCCGGCATGGCCAGACAGGGTGGGTGGTCTTCAGTACTCGGCCGAAGAGGAGGTTGCTGAAGAAGACCCCTTCATCTATCAAGAGGTGGAAGAAGAATTTCTTTTTCATCCGATCTGTCGAGGACTTCGGCTTGCCTCGTGCGTGGAGTATGGACCGCACCGGGAAGTGCAAAAAGGCGGGCCTTCTTCCGTACGAGCAAGAGACAGTGAATGCCATGCTGGCCTCGCCTTTGGACGTTGGGGTCCTATATGACAATGAAGAACTGGCCCGGCGAGGTCTTTGTTCTTCGTGCCCCGAGCCTTCGCTAGAGAGCGGTAAAGGCTTTAGTTTACCTTCTTTTTATTCTCATTTTGCATTGTTATCTTGCAATTTATACTTAACGCCATTTCCTTCATTTGTTTGTTTGTGTGCTCTGCTCAGAAATGGAAGCGGCTGCCCGTGCTCGTGAGCATGCCAAGAAATTGGCGATGGAGCAGAGAAGATCGGCTCGGTCTGAGAAGCAATCGGCTTCGACTTCGCGGCCGAAGAAGAGGCCACGAGCCCCATCTCCGGCTCCGATTGACTTAGGGACTCCTCCGAGGCCACCGACCCAGTCAGAGACAGCTCCAGCAAGCAGTGCCCCGGCTCCGATCCCAGCGACTGCAGGGACTCCCATTCTCTCGGGCCCTAGCCAAGGGGTGGCTTCGGAAGCCTCGATCTTTATGCCCAATTGGGCCATCCGGACAGACGACTCCGTCTTCGCACATCCTCGGGTGGCGAGAGAACATCTGTTTAAGGGAACTCCCCCTCGTGATATCGCTGAGTTGGGTCGAAAGACCACGGAGTCTCTATGTGCGGCGACTGAGGCTCTTGCTTCCCAGGTTAGATTTCGCTTTCGCTTTACTTTACGTTGTTTTCATCGCCTTTCGTTTCATACTTGGCTTCTGGTATCAGATGGGTGTTCTGGTGGGCGCGGCTACTCGTCGGTGCATGGAGACAGCGGAGCTCCTTGGGCGAACCCAACGCCAGCTGGAGGAGAGGAATGAGGCTGTTTGCCGGCTGCAGGCTTCTCTAGAATCTGCTGTCCGGGCCAAAGCCGAGGCTGAAGCCACTGCTCGGGCAGCCGTCGAGGGGGTCGAGGCTCGCCTTGGAGCCGCAGCGGAGGAGGCCGAGGCTCGTCTTCGAGCCGTTACAGAGGAGGCTGAGGTCCGTACTAGGGTTACAGTGGAGGAGGCCTTGGCATCCTTCCAAAACTCGGAGGCCTATCGCCTAGCCGTGGTGTCTGAGGGTGGCCAGCAGTACCTTACGGGGTTCATGGAGGCCAAGGAGAAGGCCGAGTCCATGTATCCAGAGCTGGATTTCTCCGCGTTGGACCTGCTTGGGCCGGAGGATGAGGAGCTGCCGGCTTCGGATGACGAGGCTGCTGACGGACAGGATCGTGACGGGCGTTCGGGCACGGGATCTCCTGCCATTGGAGATCAGTAGGGTTTAGGTTGAGGGCGATCTATTGTAGCCCTTTTTTGTTGTTTTGACCCGGTCTGTGCCTTAGGGTTGTATTTTGAGGCCGCTAGCGCCCTACTTAATTTTGTTTCGTATTGGACGAAATGATGTACGTAAAATCTTTTCATATATATAAAAACAAGAGTACTTACATATGTGTAACACTTATTTATTGATAAAAACGTCGAAGATGTGCCGCATTCCAAGTACGAGGAAGGGCTTTTCCGTTCAACTCTTCGAGTTCAAAAGAACCGGGGCGGCACACCTTTTTGATTCGATAAGGCCCTTCCCAATTAGGGACTAATTTGCCTGAGTCTCGGGGCCTAGATACTGCATTTTTTCGCAAGACGAGGTCGTGAAGACAGAAACGTCTTACTTTTACTCTTGAGTTGAAGTACCTAGTGGCTTGCTGCTGGTAAACGGCGAGTCGAATTTGGGCTTTGTCTCGGGCTTCGTCTAAAAGATCAGCGTTCGCGCGAAGGGCTTCCTCATTGCTTCGTTCTTCGAAATTCTGAACTCGTAAGGAAGGTATTCCTATTTCCAAGGGGATGACTGCCTCGGACCCATAAGTCATGAAGAAAGGGGTTTCCCCGGTAGGTGCTCGAGTCGTGGTTCGATATGCCCAAAGTATGTTGGGCAAATGGTCTGCCCACTGCTTCTCTGCTTGGTCTATTCGCCTTTTAATGCCTTGCAAGATCGTTCGGTTGGTAACTTCGGCTTGTCCATTTGCTTGCGGATATCCGACCGAAGAGAAACGATGGTCAATGTGTAATTCATCGCAAAATGCTTTGAACCGAACGCTGTCAAACTGTTTGCCGTTGTCTGTTACTAATACTTGTGGTACTCCAAACCGACACACGATTGATTTCCATACGAAAGCTCGGGCTTGGAAGTCCGTGATGCTGGCCAAGGGTTCGGCTTCTACCCATTTTGTAAAATAATCTATGGCAACTATGAGGTATCTTCGCTGGCCGGTTGCTCCGGGAAAGGGCCCGAGAAGGTCCATTCCCCACATAGCGAAAGGAAGTGGACTGACAATTGGTGTCAAAAGGTTCGCTGGTTGTCGTGGCACAAGGGCATACCGTTGACAGCTTTGGCATTTGGTCACCAACTCCATGGCTTCTTCCCTCATCTTCGGCCAATAGTATCCTTGACGGAGGATTTTGAATGCTAAGGCACGTCCTCCGAGGTGATTTCCACATATACCTTCGTGGACTTCTCGAAGGGCGTAGTTAGCTTCGGCCGGATCAAGACACTTTAAGAAGGGCGTTGTCAACCCCCGCTTATACAGGTGATCATCCAGAATAGCGTAACGGGCGGCTCGAGACACAATCTTTCGGGCTTCGCCCTTATCATCGGGAAGAATACCGTCACGTAGATATTCCAGGATAGGACTCATCCATGTTCTCTCACCAACCACGGGTAAGACCATTATTTCGTCGATACTCGGCACGGCTAGGGTTTCGAGGTAAACTGCTCGTCTGGACTCAAGCTGGCGAGACGAAGCAAGTCGGGCCAATGAGTCGGCCTTTGCATTTTCTGCCCGGGGAATCTGGTTTAGAGAAAAGACATCAAACTGCCCGGCTAATGCCTTTGCTGCTGCTAGGTAGCGAGCGATTTTTTCTCCTCGGGCCTCGAATTCGCCGTTCACCTGGTTCACCACCAGTTGGGAATCGCTATATACATGTAAGTTTTGTACAGATATTACCTTGGCCAATTTCATGCCGGCGAGTAGAGCCTCATACTCGGCTTCGTTGTTTGACGCTGGAAACTTAAATCTCAGGGCGTATTCAATGGAAAAGTTGTCAGGACCGCTTAGAATGAGCCCGGCTCCACTTCCAGAGTCAGTAGAGGACCCATCCACATGAAGAGTCCAATGCAGAAAGGAATTCGATTGACTAACATCCTGTGGAGAGTCTTCCTCCGGTAAAGTAGTTTCCATGACAAAATCAGCTAGGGCTTGTGCTTTGATAGCAGTCCGAGGCCGATAACGGATGTCGAACTCTCCCAGCTCTATCGACCATTTAACCATTCTACCAGAAACGTCTGGCTTGTGAAGTATTTGTCGAAGAGGCTGGTTGGTGAGGACAGTGATGGTATGGGCTTGAAAATAAGGTCGAAGCTTCCGGGCCGAAGTTAACAGAGCATACGCCATTTTTTCTGCCGGGGAATATCTTGTCTCAGCATCATGGAGTACTTTGCTGACATAATACACCGGCTTCTGCACGCCCTCTTCTTCTCGTATTAACACGGAGGCTACCACTTCGGGCCCAGTCGAAAGATATAAAAAAAGTTCTTCTCCGACCACTGGTTTGGTAAGCACGGGTGGTGTCCCCAAATATATTTTCAACGTCCTGAATGCTTCTTGGCAAGCTTCATTCCACACGAAGTTCTGCGTCCGACGAATGGCTTTAAAAAAGGGCAGGCACTTCTCTGCTGACTTTGACATAAACCGGCTGAGGGCCGCGATTTTTCCAGTAAGTCGCTGGACTTCTTTCACGGTCCGAGGCGGACTCATACGAAGGATGGCGTCAATCTTTTCTGGGTTGGCTTCGATGCCCCTATGGGTGACTAAGAAGCCGAGGAACTTCCCTCCAGTAACTCCAAAGGCACACTTTGTAGGATTCAATTTCATATGATAATGACGAAGGATAGTAAAAGCTTCTTGGAGATCAGCTTCGTGGGTTTTTGCCTCGACGCTTTTAACCAGCATGTCGTCCACATATACTTCCATATTACGACCAATCTGTTCTTTGAATATTTTGTTTACTAACCTCTGATAAGTGGCCCCGGCATTTTTCAAACCGAATGGCATGACCCTATAACAATAGAGGCCTTGTTCTGTGATAAATGCTGTCTTTTCTTGGTCGGGCGGGTGCATGAGGATTTGATTATACCCGGAGTAAGCATCCATGAATGTTATCAGCTCATGGCCGGATGTTGCGTCCACGAGTTGATCAATCCGAGGCAAAGGAAAACTGTCTTTTGGACAGGCTTTATTTAGATCAGAAAAGTCTATACAGATTCGCCATTTGCCATTGGCCTTTTTTACCATTACAACGTTAGATACCCAATCCGGATAGCTCACCTCTCGGATGAAGTCAGCCGAACGTAATTTCTCAACTTCTGTCCGAACGACTGCCTGTCGCTCGGAAGCAAACGACCTTTTCTTCTGAATAACCGGTTTGTGGGTCGGGTCGACACTCAGGCGATGTACAATGACGTCAGGGCTGATTCCTGGCATATCTGCAGCAGTCCAGGCGAATAGATCTTGGTTTGCCCGGAGAAGGGCTAATAAAGATTCTTGGGAAGAGCTGGACAGGTTGGAACCAATTTGCACAGTTTTGGTGCTATCTTCGCCAAGGGGGATTGTGAGTACATCCTCTCCGGGCCTACCTCGTAGGTTGCTTGCTTCATCCCTAAGGTCATCCAATTCGAGTGGTAGGGCTTCCGTCTTTTTACCTTTTATTGCACTGAGATAGCAGGATCTGGCGGTTTGTTGATCTCCTTTGATCTCGCCTACTCCGTCTGTCGTGGGGAATTTGATTTTGAGATGATAGGTAGAGACAACAGCTCGGAGTTTATTCAGTGTGGGTCGTCCGAGTATCATATTGTAGGAAGAGGGTTGTCGGACGATTAACAAAGTGGATTGTACTGTTGTTGTTTGAGGTGCCGTTCCCGCAGTTATCGGGAGAGTTATACTGCCTTCTGTAAAGACCGGTCCCCCTGAGAAGCCATAGAGTGGGGTGGAAACCAGCTCCAGATGTGCATCGCCTAACTGCATTTGGTGAAAGGCATCATAAAAGAGGATGTCGGCCGAGCTCCCGTTGTCGACTAGGACTCGTCTTATCTCATGGTTAGCCACAAGGAGTGAAATTACGACAGCATCGTCGTGTGGGATCTGCACTCCTTCCAAGTCTTCGTCCGAAAAAGAAATAATCTCTCCGGTCCTAGGTCTTTTCTGAGATCCAGCAACAGAGGCTATTGACCTAGCATAAGACCTACTGCGAGCACGGGATCCCCCTCCAGCAACGAGCCCTCCGTAAATGGTTTTGATAATCTTCGCCACGGGGACCTCCGGTTTTTTCTGGCTGGGCTCTCTATAACTTGGCCTCGGGCTCTTCTGGGCTGTCCTTGCAGGTCTGTTTCGTTCATAAGAACGTTCAGGGCCTCTTCGCGATCGTTCATCATATTTCTCTTGTTGTGGCCTGACATATTCTTTTAGATACCCTCTATTGATGAGGGCCTCGATCTGATTTTTTAAGGCCTTACATTCTTCCGTATCATGGCCGAAGTTTTTGTGAAACCGGCACCAAGTATTGCGATCCGGGTTGAGGTTTGGCGGCCTTGGAGGCCATTGCAAGAGGTCCCTATCATGAATCTGCATCAGAATGTTGGTTCTGGAGGCATTCAGTGGTGCATAGCCATGGATTTGCCTCGGAGTTCTGGCTCTGGTTCCATAGGTTGCAAGAGTTCGGGACCTATCCTCGAAAGGCCTGAGGGTTCTGGGTTTCTCCTCGCGGAGCGGCCGCTTAGAGGGTTCAAGGCTGGGACTAGTGGGGCCTCTCTTCCTCTTTTCCGTATCTCCTTCGCGTTCTCTCCGGAATGCTTGATCATCTTCAGCTAGCATGTATTTTTCGGCTCGGGCCAAGACCTCATTCATGTCCGTAGGCGGACGTCTGATGAGTTTTGAGCTGAAGAATCCGGATCTTAATCCATTTTTGAATGCCAGGAGCTGAACATTGGGATCAAGGTTTGGAATCTCCCAGGCTGCAGTGTTGAATCTGGAAATATAGGCGCGAAGCTTCTCTCCTTTCGACTGGACAATGTTAAACAGGGACTCCGAAGTTTTCTTCGGTCCTTTACTGCTGATGAAATGTGAGGCGAAGGCATAACTTAGGTCTTTGAAGGTGCGAATACCCCCCGGTTTCAAACGGGAATACCACGTCCCAGCCGCTTTTTCTAGGGTTAATGGAAACGCTCTGCACATTATAGGGTCCGAATGTCTATGGAGGGTCATTGTGGTTCGGTAGTGCTGGAGGTGATCTAAGGGATCTGTGGATCCATCATAAAGTTTGATGTGTGGCATACGAAAATTTTGGGGGAGAGGGGCGTCAAGGACTTCTTTTATGAAAGGTGGGTCCTGTACATCGAGATCATCGCTAATACTGTGGCCGCGTTCTTTAAACGCTTCATTGATGCGTCCCTCTATGTCTTCGATCCGTTTGCCAAACCCTTCGCTGTTATTGGGCACGGGACTCTCTCTGAACTTAGCTGGGGAAGGTGAGTGGGTCGCTGAGCAGACATCCGCTGGTGGGCGACGATCAGTGGAAACACCGTGACCTGGTTCCAGCGATGGGAGTGGCAGCGTCTGCTGAGGTCTCCTACGAACTTCGGCAGCCAGGTCGGCCACCAGGTGTGCAAGCTCTGTGAATTGCGCCTGGAGCGTGCCTTCATTCGGGTGAACGCCGGGTTCGGCTGAAGAACTGTCTCCCGACTGTAGCGCGCGAGCGCCTAGATCTCTGGCGAGTGTTTTTGGAGGCATGCTAACAGATGAGTTCTTTTGACTTCTTCGCTGTTACTGTCAGCGAGAGATGTGGTTTCCCACGGACGGCGCCAATCTGTTGATGCCAAAAAATGAGTATTGCTGAGCTGGATGGATGTTCTGTATAAGTACCTGCACAGGGAAAGGGAGATTTGCTATTGGGTCGACGGAGGGGATGCCTCCGAGGATGCTCCGATGCTTAAGTTAGCAAAAGTTTCAGGTTGTGTGTTTAAAGCTGAAAAAGCCCCTTACCCTGTTGGACCGCTTACCAAATCCTTTTATAGAGTTTCGGAGGCGGTGATGGGTCGGGGCAGCTGTGACAGGATACCCTAACTGGGTAGGGTAATGATGCCTATGAGGCCCAGCTAGGAAGCTGAGAACCGTTCAGTAGGGCTTTAGCCTTGTTGGCTTATTCCAGAGCCGTCTATGCGTAAGACGGTGTTTCGGTCTGACGCCCCAACTTGGTTGGTAATGATGATCCGGAGAGCGGTGGTGACGTGGAGGCCCAGCTGGAGCCAAGATATTCCTGAGGGCGGTCATGACCTGGAGGCCCAGCTGGAGGTGGATGCCTGAAAGGCGGTCATGACCTGGAGGCCCAGCTGTCTGGGCCTGAACGGTCCGCGTGTCTCTTTGAATTCAGGGCTCAAGATAATCCACGTGTCCTCCTCCTGTTGGGGTGACATATTTTGGTAGTATCACATTTTAACTGAACCTGCTCATATGTAGAAATTTACTTCATTTTGATTCTTGGTTACTTTTCATTGTTGTTTGCTGATTGAATTGAATGGATTTTATTCATAACTTGGCCGTTACTTTAGTTATAAAAAATGCACCTTATACTGAATTATATAGATTTGAGGTTCACATGCTTCAATGCCAGCATTGTTAATTTCCATTGCAACCATTTTCATTTTACAAACGTACAAATGATTTGAATTTGATTGAAAAGCATCAAATTTACCATCAACGGCCGCTTGTCCTATTACTCATGCTGACAAAGCTTAGTTTGGTTCATTTTGTGTTGTCTGGCCTCGAAATTTGGATGGAAACGAATGTACCATGTTAATAGGAGATATAATAGGATTGGGTAAGTATCATTCCCTTAAAAGTTTTGGTAAGACTAAAATGATGTGCGGCTATTATCTTTTCTCCTCCATAATTGTGATCTTTCAATAATGAGATAATTAATCTTTTTTTGTGTTCTGTTCCATAGGAGATTGCATAATGCTTGTTTGGCAACATGGATCCACATTTCAGCCATGTAAATGCCCCTTGTGTCGTCGTCAGATTTCTTTGTTGGTCCCTAGTGAGGCGTCAATAAGGGAGCATCACAACCCCGCAGTTGCTGAGGTTCTTGGGAAGGTTGAATCATACAACCGCTTATTTGGTGGACGTACAACCAACCTTTTTCAGGTATGCACATTTACGCATCTTTTGTGTTGAATTTCTCATAATCACCTAGCAAATTATTATCGGCAATTAAAGAAGTTAACTTCAGTTTTGATGGTGGATACCTTTCTTTGAATTATATGCTCGTTTTTCATGTGGCCCTTATGTACATGGCTAGTTTCTTTTCTTCTTCTCCGTGTCCTTCTCCCTTCTCCCTTCCCCCTTCCTCTTCCCCTCTTAAGACTTGTTTTGTACTTGGTTTGGAGAGCCACTTATGAAATTATGGTTGAACTCTTGAATCTCATTAATTTAGAGATTGTTGCTGTAGGCCACTCTATATAATAAGCCTTGGAGACGGCTGAATTTAACAGCATTTATTTGGTGTATCTTAGCCTTAGGTCATGCTTATAGTTTTCATGCTTTTGGCTATTCATAGAAGGTTGATGGGTAAAGGAAAAAGTCATGTGATGTAAAATATGCTACTTTTGAGTGTGTGGTGGAGTATGTGGAAGGAAGGGGGGCTTTTTGATACGGTTGAACATTCTATTAGTACCATGTTCAATGCACGGTCAATTTTTTTTCTTTTTCTTATGCTGTTCATTTTGCACTAAATATGATTTATCTGGTTCTTTTTTGGATTCATATATAGTCTAAACATCAGCCTGAAGTTTGTAATGTCTTCTTCTTCTTGTATACTTGGATTGCACTCTTTATTGGTTCCTAGATAGTTTAAATATTAGCGCAAGGTTTGTAATGTCTTCTTCTTCTTCTTGTGTACTTGGATTGCATTCTTTATTGGCTTTTAGTAATTGTGAATTTGAACGAAAGACAGAAAATAGAATAATTTTTCTCTGTATTATTCGCTATTAAATGGTTTACACAAATTTTCTTTATATAAGAGAATACAAGTACAAAATAAGGAAACTAACTAAAATGGCTAGCTGTCCTAATTAATTACAGAGTTGACTAAAGAGCTATTTACAGAAATAAGAATACAACTAATAAAACTTATAATATTCGATAATATTATGACTGAATCTTCCCTTTTTAACACTCCCCCTCAAGCTGGTTTAAAGATATCTTCCATAGCCAGCTTGCCAATGATTTTATCGAACTGTCTTGTAGGAAGTCCCTTTGTGAACACATCTGCAATTTGTTCGGTAGTAGGAATGTATGGCATGCAGATCACACCGTTTTCGATCTTTTCCTTGATGAAATGTTTGTCAACCTCCACATGCTTTGTTCTATCATGAAATACTGGATTATGAACTATTGAAATAGCAGCTTTATTGTCACAATATAACTTCATAGGTGACGTGCTAGAGATCTTCAGTTCTTCTAACAATCTATTTATCCACAACTCTTCACAAATCCCATTAGCAACTGATCTAAACTCAGCCTCTGCACTACTTCTTGCTACTACATTTTGCTTTTTACTTCGCCAAGTAACAAGGTTGCCTCCAACAAACGTAGCCAGAAGTTGATCGTCTATCAATGGCACTCCCAGCCCAATCTGCATCAGTATAGGCTTCAACTTGCAAATGCCCACGGTTCTTGAACATTAAACCTTTCCCTGGAGTCCCTTCAGGTATCTGAGAATTCTATAGACTGCATCAAAGTGTTCTTGTCCTGGTGAATGCATGAACTGGCTAACCATACTAACTGCGAATGCGATATCTGGACGTGTATGTGACAAGTAGATTAGTCTCCCAACAAGCCTTTGATACTGCTTTCTCTTCACAACTTCTTCTTCAGTTTTAGAAGGCTGTAGCTTAAGGTTGGGTTCAATCGGTGTCTCGGCTGGTCTACATTCTAGTAGAGCTGTTTCTTCAAGTAGATCGAGAACATATTTACATTGATTCACAAATATACCTTCTTTGGATCTAGCAAACTCCATCCCAAGAAAGTATTTCAAAGCACCCAAATCCTTGATCTCGAAGTCAACTGCAAGTCACTTTTTTAATCTCTCCAATTCTTTATTGCCATCACCTGTCAAGACTATATCATCCACATAGAAAATTAAGATTGCAATTTTGCCTTCTTTACTGTATTTGTAAAACATGGTATGGTCAGCTTGGCTTTGACAGTAGCCACAACTCTTTACAGCTTTCCCAAATCTCTCAAACCAGGCTCTAGGAGATTGTTTGAGACCATATAACGACTTCTTTAGTTTACAAACTTTGTTTAGTCCTAACTCTCCCTCAAACCCGGGTGGTAGGCTCATAAAGACCTCTTCCTGAAGATCTCCATTTAAAAAAGCGTTTTTAACATCTAACTGGTGTAAGGGCCAGTTGAAATTCACAGCCAAAGATAACAAGATTCTGATTGAGTTTATCTTGGCTACAGGGGCAAAAGTTTCCTGATAATTGATCCCATATGTCTGACTAAACCCTTTTGCAACTAGTTTAGCCTTGTATCTCTTTATGCTACCATAAGCTTTACACTTCACTATAAAGACCCACTTACAGCCAACTGTTTTCTTCTCCTTAGGTAAATTAACTATCTCCCAAGTACCACTTCGTCTAAGAGCATTCATCTCTTCTATCACTGCTAATTTCCAATTCGGATCATCTAGAGCTTCCTGAATGTTTCTTGGAACAAACAAGTGTGAGATTTTGGAAGTAAATGCCCTATGGGTATGAGAAAGTTTTGCATAGGAAAGATATTCGGTAATGGGATATTTAGGATTTTTTTTGCAAGTTCGGATTCCTTTCCTAATGGCTATTGGAAAATCAAGATCTGATGGTTTTTTGCTAGGAGTGGTAACATGAACTGAAGATGAGTTAGGGAAAGACTTACCTGTGATATTTGGAGGTCCGGTTCCCGAAGGTTGAGATTGATCATTTCCATGAGGAATAGGCTGACTTTGACTCCTTTTATGAATCCTTTTCCGAGTATAAACCATAACTCAAGATTTTGTTGTAGTGATTCTCCCCCTGGTTTAGATACAATAATGCTTGGCACTATATGACTAGGACTCCCTTCATTGATTTTATCACTTTGTTCCTCAGGTTCAGATTGTTCTTGATTTTGAGTTTCTAGAATGGCAGTGGGAAGAGAGGAATGTGGTGTAGTAGTCAAATCACATTTGGTAAAGGAGTAAGGAATAAATCCCAAAAATTTTCTTCCTTCACCTCATTCTCCCCCTGAAGACAATTTTTGTGAAAGTAGGGTTTATTTTCAAAGAACGAGACATCCATACTCACATAAATTTTTCTTGTTTGGGGATTATAGCATTTATATCCCTTTTTATTGGCTGCATACCCAATGAAAACACATTTTTCAGCTCGAGGATCAAGTTTTGACCGAGTATTATTAGGTATATGAACAAACACAGTGCAGCCAAACACTTTTAGAGGCAAATCCGAGTACATTCTTGATAAGGGAAAACATTTTTTAAAACATTCTAATGGTGTGCTGAATTTTAGAACCTTTGTAGGCATTCTGTTAATCAAGAAAGATACTGTTAAAACCGCTTCCCTCCAAAAATATTTTGGAACATTCATTGAAAACATTATAACACGAGCTACTTCAAGCAAATGCCTATTTTTTCTTTCAGCAATCCCATTCTGTTGAGGAGTATCCACACAAGTTGATTGATGATGTATACCTTTTTCTTTTAAAAAAATTCCCAAAAGTCCTTTAAAATACTCGGTTCCGTTATTAGTGTGAAGAATGCTAATTTTTGTTTGAAATTGTGTTTCAACCATTGTGTAAAAATCCTTAAAAAGTTTTTCAACCTCATATTTTTCATTCATCAAATAAACCCAACATAAACGGGTATGATCATCTATAAAGGTAACAAATCATTTTTTTCTAGAGATAGTAGTAATTCTTGAAGGTCTCCAAACATCACTATGTATTAAATAAAAAGGTTTTGAAGAAGCATAAGGTTTTGGTAAATAAGTATTACGATGACTCTTTGATAAGCAACAATTTTCACGGTAAAATGATGAACAATCCAAACCCTTAAATAAAGTGGGAAACAAATGTTGAAGATATGAAAAGCTAGGATGTCCTAGTCTTAAATGCCAAAGCATTATTTGTTCATAAACAGAATTAGAACCAACACTGCTAAGGCCCTGAGCATTTTTATTATCGGAGAAATCATCATTAAAGTAGTAAAGCCCACCTTCCATCTTAGCGCTGCCAATCTTCTTTCCCGAGTTCCAATCTTGAAATTCACAATAAGCATCATAGAAAACAACACGACAATTAGATTCTTTGGCTAGTTTATTCACAGAGAAAAGGTTACAGGCTAGTTTAGGAACATGAAGAACAGATTTAAGATCTATATTCTTAGATAATTTAATCAAACCTTTCCCGGCAATAGATGAAAAACTTCCATCTGCAATTCTAATTTTTTCAAGGCCAGAACATGGTGAATAAGTGCTAAAAAGATTTGAAAGGCTAGTTATATGATCAGAGGCTCCAGAATCGATTATCCATGGAGCAAAATTTGAACAAGAATGAGCATTAAAAGCACTACCTGCTTGTGCAAGAGAGACACTAGGAATACCAGATGAAGAATTGGATTTTAGTAGTTTCAGAAATGATTCATCTGCTCCTTGCTGAAGGGACTTGACTCAGCTTCATTGGCAGTGAGAATCACATGTTTATTTTTGTCACCCGGCTTGCTGCTTTTCCAATTTAATGGTTTTCCATGAATTTTCCAGGAAGTATGTCGAGTATGGCGTGGTTTGTTACAATAATCGCACCAAACCCGAGGCTTCTCTTCAGTTTTGTGCTGAAAATTGATTGCCTTATTAGCAATAGATTCGGTAACAAGGGCAGAACCTTCAATGGCCCCGCTGGTGATCTTCTTCCCCAACATTACGTGTCTGCGGCTTTCTTCTCTTCGAACTTCAGCAAACACTTCACCGAGTGGAGGAAGTGGAGTCTTGCCAATGATCCTTCCCCTAACTTCATCAAACTCCACGTTTAGTTCGGCAAGGAATTTGTAAATGCAATGAGCCTCCACAGTTCGTTTGTAAGAGCTAGTATCTTCAATGGATTTCTATTCATAATCATTGAATAAATCCAAGTCCTGCCACAGCCACTTTAATGAATTGAAATACTTGGTGACCGAGTCTTCGCCTTGTCGAATCTCGCCAAGTTTCAGAGTCAATTCATAAATTTGAGATTGATTTCCCAAATCAGAATACATCTGATTAACGTTGTCCCAGAGTTCTTTGGCCGTAGAATAGCACATATAATTGGAACTAATGTCTTTGTCCATCAAATTCACGAGCCAGGTCATTACCATTGAATTTTCTGCTCCCAGGTCGCATACATTGGATCCTCCGGGGCTGGTTCCTTCTTTTCTCCTGTTAAATACCCAATTTTTCCCCGTCCTCTGATGTACATCCGAACTGATTGGGACCATCGTAAGAAGTTGTTCCCATTAAGACGGATTGTAGTGATTTGGACAGAGTGAGAATAGGTACTAGGGTTCTGAATTGTAGGGTGGGTTGCATGATTTGTGAGGGGTGGAGTTAACTCAGAGGAGATGTCAGACATGGCTGGATTGAGCAGGGGAAAAAAAAAAAATTTCTAGGGCTTTAGGGTTGCTCTGATACCATGTGAATTTGAACGAAAGACAGAAAATGGAATAATTTTTCTTTGTATTATTCGCTATTAAATGGTTTACACAGATTTTCTTTATATAAGAGAATACAAGTACAAAATAAGGAAACTAACTAAAATGGCTAGCTGCCCTAATTAATTATAGAGTTGACTAAAGAGCTATTTACAAAAGTAAGAATACAACTAATAAAACTCATAATATACGGTAATATTATGACTGAATCTTCCCTTTTCAACAGTAATATAATTGAAGAAATGAAAAATCAATTGAGTAAGCAGAATTTAGATCGCAAAGTTTGAAGTTTGCATGGAGTGTTGCCCTCTCTCTCTCTCTCATGTGCAAGAGCTTGGCTGACAATGTTCGATCACTCTTTCTATATGATCTTTTTATTCAATTTCTAGTGTAAAAGCGGACACTTGTAATAGAAATCCATTGAAAAAGAAGAAGAAAAAATGTGTTAATATAGAACTGGTATTTAATCTTATAATGAATCCTGAAAAGTGAATCTTCTTGCTGACGCTATTAAGTCACTCTCTCTATATTATCCTTTTATATTGTTTCTACTGTAAAAGTGGACTTTTGTAATAAGATTCCATTGAAAAAACCAAAAACTGTGTTAATATAGAACTGGATATTCAATCGTATGAATCCTGAAAAAGTGAATCTTCTTGCTGACGCTATTCAGACACACTCTCTATGTGACCTACAATTTCTACTGTAAAAGTGGACCCTTGTAAGTTGTAATAAGATCCCATTGAAAAACCAAAAAACTGTATGTGCTAATAGAGAACTGGGTATTCAATCTTATAATGAATCCTGAAAAAGTGAATCTTCTTCGATGTTTAAGCCTATTTATAGACTTCGTAATGTTAGGAAGTTAAGCTCTTGAAGTACTTTAAAGTTTCCAAATGATACTGTAGTATATTTTAAATCAATCTTGGTTATTTTAGTAAAGATATATTGTTATTTGTTCCCAAACTTGAAGACCTCAAGGGTGATTCTTTTTTCTCCATTAGTTATATTTAGTCATTTAGTTTACTGGACATAGGGTAATTCAGTTGTTTGATGAGACATTGCTTGGTCCCATATTTAAAAAATTGTTTTGTCTTGGTGATTCTTTTATTTATTTTTGTCTTGGTGATTCTTTTTTTTTTTAATTACACTCACTATTTCAGAATTTGTTATTGCATTATGGTTCTTGACAATTGTCAGCTACCTAAAAGAGGTTGTAGTTTTGCCTTGAAATTGTGAAAAAAGAAAAGTAGCATTTTATTCCATAGATTCTTTTAAGCATGCTTACATTTATATTTGTGCATAGGTTTTCTTCCAAATAGAAGTGTTTCATGTAGAGTTTATGCTTTTTTTGGTTATCTAGGGGCAGCTTTCAGCATTACTAGAAAAAGTAGCATGTAGGCTCACTCAAAGGGTTCTATCTGTATTAGATACTGATTTTCACAGATACATTTTGCTACATTTCTAAAGCTTGTTTCATATGTCCAAATATAGGGGTTTGTGAAAATGGATGTAATACCTCCTAGCATTTTGTTACGCAAGTTTTAGATGTCCTTTTCTTTTTCCTTCCCTTATTTCTTTAAGTCTTTTGAGCATGTATTAGATGCATTTCAAATCTTTGGATCAACTTGCTTTATAAATTGAAATTTAATTATGAGAAAAAAAATTGTGTCATAAAATGTTTTGATCTTTGATCTGAATGGTGCCTTTTCTTCTTTCTTTTTTTCTTTTTCTTTATTGTATAAACTTGGATAATTGTTTGATTAAGTTATAGATAACCTGAGGTTGCTCAACAATGCAACACGAATTAATGATTATTGTACTGACATGGTTTTTTTTCTTCATTTTTTGTTCTTTTCCCATGATTTAATTACCTATTTGACGTCTTATTAAATTACCTTAAAAACCTGTTGCACCTCTTACATATTGAGGCTGAAATAATAATTGCATGCAATGTTGCATAATTAGATTAAAAGTTGCCTACATCTAGGACTAATGCTTTGAATGCATGAAAGCATTAAGTATGTGTCATAATTCACCTTGCAGTTTGCTCTTTGGTCTCATGAACTACAAGGATTTCCTGAGGGCGTAAACTACATGCAGTCAAACATATGCTTATTATTTGCCAAACTTTCCTACGACTTCACTTGATCTACTCTCTCTCTCCTTTGCATATTTCCCGTTTCAGTGTATAGTCTTCTGCCATATTGTTTTTGTCAATGGATTGCTTTTATTGTATTAATGGTTTTTGTCTGTCCGTTGTTGATGTCCATAAAATCTCCTGGAAATTTTTGCACCAATAAATAGTAATGGTATAATACCATATGCCAAAGTAAAATACGAGCACAACAATTCCAATTTGTTTCATGAGTTTGATCACATTCACATTTGAGCAGCCTGTAGTGAATTATTGTAAGTTGTTATCTGAAACGTGATTTTTTATCTTTTCCACAGAGAATGCAAGACCTTCCTTTTTTCCTTCGGAGGTTATTACGAGAAATGATAGATCCT
The DNA here is from genome assembly GCA_023935145.1 of Bretschneidera sinensis. Taxonomy (NCBI): domain Eukaryota; kingdom Viridiplantae; phylum Streptophyta; class Magnoliopsida; order Brassicales; family Akaniaceae; genus Bretschneidera; species Bretschneidera sinensis. The sequence continues at coordinate 136,665,335 of CM043697.1, read as the reverse complement.
CGGAGATCACTTCCTCTTGTCATCAGGGCACGTGTCTATATTGCAGTTAAGTGCATGAACAACTATAGAAACAGGTGGTCTTGTATTATGCATTGCAGCTTTTTACTTACACAAGAACATGTGCATGGTCATAAGTAGTTATTTCATGGCTCATATTTTGGATTCTTCATTGTTTTGCCATTTACTAACTATACTGCATGCTCTTGGAGTTCAGACCATCAAAGTTGATGTAGATATTTTGTTGAGGTTTGTAACATACTTGCTAAAATAGTAATTCTACTTTGCTTAAGAGTCTTCAATCAATATATCTGTAACTGTGTACTGGTAGATCTGTCTCAAGGGATAGAAGTATTGATGAATATGCATCTTGATCTTTGGATAAGGCCAACCTTTATAAGCTTTAGCATAATAAATTGTGGGTGATAAGAGTCCCAGATTTAAGCGCTAGGAATGAACAGATCATTCTCAGGAGAAGTCATGACTTACTAGAGAATTTTTGAATTCCCTTATTCTTCTTCTGCAATTTCCAGTTAACTTGCACTAAGTGTACTCTATTCATGAAACTGCTAGGTGTTTTCAAATGTGAAAATCACGGATTAGGATTTTTGGTGTTGATTTGGGGACTACCAAAGGAGTGAAGGTTAGATCTTCAGCTCCATAGATGGGTTCTCTTTAGGATCAAGGATCTCTCCCCCCTTTTTTGTTTGGTTAAGAAGCAAAAAGAGAAACGACCATCCAGAGAATTTGATTACTCTTTTTTGTTTGGTCTGAAAAAAAAAGAGAGAGAAATGATGCGTTTTTAATATATAAATGTTGTCAAATTTCCCGTTTCTTGTTTCCTGTTTTCTAGGGATTTGTTTCCTATTAGGTTATTTTTAAATAAAGGGATAAGGAAGATTTTTTCGTATTATCTCTCTAGTTTTAATTCTATGATTTATTCCTTAAATTAAGGGATTGTTAGTTTCTATAATAGTGGAGAATCATTGACAGATTTGTTGTCAAGTTTCTTAATATAAGGCCTTTGCCTTTCGTGTAATAAAGTATAAGAGGAAAATTTTTCTATTCCATATTTCTTCATGGTATCACAGCTAGGTTACGATGCTTTCTGTTAACTGTACCCTCGTGTCTCTCCTCTCTCTCTAATATTTTTTTTCTTTTCCTCTCTATCTACGCTCTCAGCAATTCAAAGCTGCAGTGCCGAAGCACCCTTCCGCGTATAATCTCTGCGCCACCTCTTTCCAGTTTTTATAGCGGGCAGACCTCCAACGTTTCCATGGGGAACGACTATGACCGGCACCAAAGGGAATGACAGCTCGGAGACCTCGGTCCCCTTGTAGTCGACCCCAATGACGGCTGCCACAGTTCATGTCCCCTACTCAGATAATTCATTTCCCTTACTCAGATAATTCCTCTCTCCAAATCACCTCTCATAAACTCAACGGAAAAAATTAATTGCCATGGTCGCGATCTGTGGAGATGGTTATTCGAGGGAAAGGTAGGTATGACTATCTTGATGGGTCTGCCAAGAAACCTAAAGAGTCAGATTCATCTTTCCAGACTTAGGATGCTCAGAATTCAATGGGAATGGCCTGGTTAATCAACTCCATGGACGAGAAGATTAATGAAAGCTTTATGTGCTACACAACTGCCAAACACATGTGGGAGACAGCCAAGAGACAATATTCTGATTTTGAAAACTCATCTCATCTATTTGAACTACAAAACAAGGCTCGGAATCTAACTCAAGTCGAGATGGATGTTACAACCTATTTCAATGCTCTTACAAAATTATGGCAGGAAGTAGACCTATTTAATAATGGTCATTAGTTGTGTTCATGATGCAATGACAATCATCAAAAGATGGTGAACAATGAAAGGATCTATGATTTCCTTTCGGGTCTTAACAAGGACCTGGATGAAGTATGTGGGCGTCTACTTGGCTCTAAGCCACTACCAAATATCGAGGACATTTTTGTTGAAGTTCGAAGAAAAGAAACTCGTAAACGCATAATGCTTGATACTGTAAAAACGACAACTAAGAACTCTGCTCCTCACCCCGAGGACCTGAAAATTCTCGTTGGAATCCCGGAGTCAAAAGAAGAGTCATAATCTTTGGTGTGATCACTGCCAGAAATCAAACCACAGCCGTGATAAGTGCTGGAAATTGCATGGTAAACCTGAAAATTGGAAGGATACTTGCAACAATAGAAGGGATTCCAGAAGTCTTCAAGTTACCACAGATACGACATCAAAGACTAGTGACAACAACTTCAATTTCTCTTTGAGCAAGGAGCAAATGGAGCAGCTGCACCAGATTCTAAATTCCCAATCATCCAACCAGAGTCAATCCACCGCCCAAGGTCAGCATTCACAGCCAGCCTCGGGTACCTCACTTTTGGCCCAAAAAAGTACTTTCATGACTATTCTAAGTGGTATATCTGAAATGGCTTAACCCTGGGTGATAGACTCCAGGGTTACGGATCATATGACAGGTTGTGCGAGTCTTTTCTATTCTTATAAATCTAGTCCAGGGAATTTGAAAATTAAGATTGCATATGGTTCTCTTACAACGGTTGCTGGTACCGGTACCATTAATATTAGTCCTCAAATATCTCTCAAAGATGCTCTCCATGTTCCAAAGTTATCATGCAATTTACTATTTGTTAGTAAAATTACCAAATATCTCAATTGAACTGCCCGGTTCTCATATTTCATTTGTAAATTTCAGGATATGACTTCGGGCATGAGGATTGGCAGTGCTAAGGAAAACAGTGGTCTCTATTACTTTGAGTAAGGGATCTCCAACAATAAATAAGCTTTGATCACTGGTTGTGAGTTTATTTTTTTATTTAGAGAACAAAAAATAATGTTATGGCACTCTAGGTTAGGTCATCATAGCTTTCAATATCTGAAACAATTGTTTCCCTCTCTTTTTTGGAGTAAAGATGTTTTTCAGTGATGTTTGTCAAATTGCTAAACACTAAAGGTCAGTTTTCCCTTCTCAGCCATATAAATCATCCAAACCGTTTGCATTAATTCATAGTGATATATGGGGTCCTTCACGGGTACCAAATGTAACTGGAAGAAAATGGTTTATCACATTCATTGATGATCACACACGGACTACATGGGTTTATCTTCTAAAAGAAAAAGGTGAGGCTGAACAAACTTTCAAACACTTTCATTTGATGGTGAACAACCAGTACATTGCAAAAATACAAATTTTACGTACTAATAATGGGAAAGAGTACTTTAATTCCATTCTAGGGGGTATTTTTTGGAAAATGGCATTATTCACCAAAGCTCATATGTTGATACTCCTCACCAGAATGGGGTGGTCGAAAGAAAAACAGGCATCTCTTAAAAGTAGCTCGCTCTATTATGTTCGCTAATAACGTCCTTCGATCCATTTGGGGTTATTCCGTTCTTACAACCTGCTATCTTATAAACCGTCTTCCTACCTAGGTTCTCAACTACAAAATACCTTCTCATTTCTTCCTTTAATGCTACCCACAAACAAGGTCAGTAAGTTCGTTACCCCTCAAAGTGTTTGGTTGTAAGTCTTTTGTTCATGTTCATGATCATAACCAAAGCAAACTAGATTCCCAAACTCTACCTTGTATTTTCCTTGGGTATTTAGCCACTCAAAAAGGGTACCATTGCTATTCCCGGGAAAAACACAAATACTTTGTCACTATGGATGTCACCTTTTTTGAAAACTAACCCTTTTACCCAAAAAAAATCGCTTCAGGGGTAGATTGGGAATGAAACCGCTTTTTGGGAACCCACACCAAGCCCTATCCTACCTCTTCCAGCCGATCCACCCACACCAGCCGAGCAAACACAAGAACCCACACCAGCTACAAATGACCTAGAGTCTGCCATGAACATTGGCAACTTTAGAAAAATGGGAGATTCACAACAGTAACTTGAGTTACGTGTTCCAAGCCCTATCCTACCTCTTCCAGCCAATCCACCCACACCAGAGCAAACACAAGAACCCACACCAGCCACAAATGACCTGGAGTCTACCATGAACATTGACAACTCTAGGAAATGGGGAGATTCACAACAGCAACTTGAGTTACGTGTTTATTCTCGAAAAAAAACCTCACTAAGAATAGAAAACGTTGTGGACCTACAGCCTTGCCATGAATTAGAACCGAATTCATCACTTGAGTTTAGTGATCTTGACTGTCCTATTGCTTTGAGAAAAGGAGTTTGTTCTTGTACTCAACATCCCATTTCCAATTATGTTTCCTATAGTCATTTTTCATCTTCTCTTCAAGCTTTTATTACTAACCTATCAGAAGAGAAGATTCCTAGAGATATACAGGATGCTTTGAGAATCCCTGAATGGAGAAAGGCAGTTACAGAGGAAATACAAGCTCTTGAAAAGAATCAAACTTGGAATCTTGTAGAGAAACCTGAAGGAAAAGCTTCGGTTGGGTGTAAATGGGTGTTTACTGTTAAGTATTGATCTGATGGGACGATTGAGAGATACAAAGCAAGACTGGTTACAAAGGGCTTCACTCAAACGTATGGTATTGATTACAACGAGACTTTTGCCCCAGTTGCCAAGCTCAATACAATTAGAGTACTTCTATCTCTCGCAGCAAACCTAGATTGGGATCTACAACAACTTGACGTGAAAAATGCCTTCCTAAACGGTGATTTGGAAGACGAAGTTTACATGGATCTTCCACCGAGATTTGACAAAGTCAGGAAGAATGGGACAGTCTGCAGATTGAAAAAAGCACTCTATGGTTTGAAGCAGTCTCCAAGGGCCTGGTTTGGCAGATTCGCAAAGGTGGCCTTACAACAAGGGTATAGGCAAGCTCATACCGACCATAACCTCTTTTATCGAGACAAAAATAGTAAAAGTACAATTCTTATTGTCTATATGGATGACATAATTTTGACAGGAAATGATACAATGGAGATGACAAGACTGAAAACTAGACTGGCAGTTGAATTCGAGATAAAAGATCTTGGACCCTTACGCTACTTTCTTGGTATGGAAGTTGCTAGAAACAATAAAGGAATATCAGTCACTCAAAGAAAATGTCTTGGATCTGTTAAAAGAAACAGGGATGCTAGGCTGTAAAATGGTAGACACAACGATGGACTCCACAACAAAGATAGGAGACAAAAAGGATGGAACTCCGGTTGATACTGGGAGATACCAGCGACTAGTTGGAAAGCTCATTTATCTTTTCCACATCATACCAAATATTGCATTCGCTGTGAGTGTTGTTAGTCAGTACATGCATGTTACCTGCGAAGAACACATGAAGGCTGTACTCCGAATCTTAATGTAGCTAAAAGGATTGCCTGGTAAAGATTTTTTTTTCAGCAGAAATGAGTCTAGGAGTATCGAGAGATTCACTGATGCAGATTGGGCAGGTTCTATTGAAGACACAAGGTCTACTTCAGGGTATTGTATATTTGTATGGGGCAATCTGGTCACTTGGCGAAGCAAAAAGCAAACAGTTGTGGCTCGAAGTAGTGCTGAGGCTGAATTTTGAGCCGTGGCTCACGGTATTTGTGAAACGCTATGGCTGGAACTATTGCTTGAAGAATTAGAGATGAAAATAAATCTTCTTCTAAAGATTTATTGTGATAATCAGGCAGTCATAAGTATTTCCCACAATCTAGTCCATCATGATCGGACAAAACATGTGGAAGTGGATAGACACTTTATCGAAGAAAAAATTGAGGATGGTATACTGTGCATAACCTATGTGTCTATAGGTGATCAAGTCGTAAATGTACTAATAAAAGTTATAGTTAGGAAGATGTTCGAAAGACAGATTGACAAGCTGGGCATGTTTAATCTTGGAAACCCAGCTTGAGGGGGAGTGTTGTCAAATTTCCCGTTTCAATTTCCTGTTTTCTAGGGATTTGTTTCCTATTAGGTTATTTTTAAATAAAGGGATAAAGAAGATTGTTTCCTATTATCTCTCTAGTTTTAATTCTGTGATTTATTCCATAAATTAAGGGATTGTTAGTTTCTATAATTGTGGAGAATTATTGATAGATTTGTTGTCAAGTTTATCTGTATAAAGCCTTTGCCTTTCACATAATAAAGTATCAGAGGAGAATTTTTCTATTCCACATTTTTTCAATAAAGAATTTGCTTAAAATGGAAAGACTGCAGCCATGTTTCTTGTTTCATTTCTGAATTGAACCCTTTGCATAGTTGGTTCCGTTATCTTGATGTTGAGCTAGCATTTTTCACTTAGCTGTTAAAGGCTCATTAGAGACGAGTGATTACTGCTTTAGCTTTAGTTTTCTTCCTAGTCTTTTTAGGCAAAACAAGGATAGGAATAAGCATCATCAAGTTGGATTCAGGCCAATCACTAGACGACATTGGATGGCTAACTTGATCTTTATATTATAGTACCTTATTTTTATCCATTTATCTTATAATTTTATTTCCATCTCCTATTAATGGTAATATTCTTTTACCTATATAGACACTAATGCCCAGCTTGGTTTGTAGTATTTTATTGGGATTTAAGATGGAATAAAATCAGAATTGACCCGTAATGGAATTGGGGTGGAATTGAATAGCAGTTTCATTTCTTTTGTTTGATTGTTCACTAGGAATAGTTGATTCCATCCCAACTCCAAAGTTTGGTTGGATAATTAGCAAGTTAGAATTGGGATGGAACATGCTGTAAATGACCAAAATATCCCTATTATTGAACTAAAAAAACATATATGAATTCTCTCTATGAAAAATTATATAGATTGCATCCCACATAATAACTTATGTTTTGGGCTCTAATAATTTGAGTTATAGATTTTCTTTTTCTTTTTTTTTGGGTATATAACTTCATCACAAGTTAATACTGTCCAAATTTTCAATGCTACATAAGATTACATGAATAATTTCAGATTTAAAATTAATTTTGTTTTTTGGACATATAACTTCATAAATTGCTTGGATACATAACTTAACTTAATTTGGGCCTCATCTTATATTTCATTCTAATAATATTCCAACTTATTTTGAAATTATTGTTTCAATATTCATAAATTAACTTGGGCTTAATAATGATTTTTATTTTTACATTTTTATAATTATACGTCAATTAATTTTTTAAATATATATAAGGACAAGGGAAAATTTGGAATGACATATTTTGGTCATGGGCATTTAGTTCAAGTATGGCAAAAGTTCAATTCCGAGCAACCTGTAATTGTGAAATTCTGCCCCCATCTAGAGTTCTTTTTTTCTGATTCTTGGAATTGGCTATTTTAAAGAATTGTCAATTCCGGACATAAAACGAATCAAACATAAATTAGTTCACCCTACTGAAATTGGGGCAGAATGGAATTGCCCATTCGCCCCAACTAAATTGCCCCTAAATCTTTTTGTGGCTCCCCTCCCTCATAGTATTTTCTCCTAAATTCATGCTTGTTCCTGAATAAGGTCATTAATCTGATCCGCAATCCACATTTTGTTTGTATAGAAGGTCTGGGTATATATAATAAATATGTATGTTTGTGTGTGTGTGTGTGTATATATATATATATATATATATATAGAAATGAATGTGTGCACTGTAGATAGTCAAAGCCTATTATTTTAATGAAAAAGACAGTAGGTGAGAGGTATTTTTGCTTTCTCCTTAATTAGATGCCACTGTGGAGGCTGCTGAGTTCTGCCTAGAGCCAAACCGTATAATGTCCCATAATACACATGACAACAAAGTTTGTAGCTTGGGAACCATCAAGTATAAAAGCTCAGAATATATAATTTGGAATGATTAGGAAAACCCTAAAAATGAAATTTTGAAAAATAAGTTAACCATTTACTGACTTATCAAAAAAAAGAAGATAACCATTTACTGCAAAAGTAAGAGATTTGTTGCAGCTCCATCATTATTTGGATAAGTTATGATTTGTAAGTTCTTTATTTAACATTTCCAAAACTCAGGGATAGTCTGAGAAGTATTGAAATACTCAAGAAATTTTCAACATTCATATAGTTTAGGATTAAAAAAAAAAAAGAAAAAAGAAGCATGCTGGAAAATTTTAATTTAATATGGTAGTACATCTGTAACTGTTTTCCATTCTGAAGCCACTGTGGTATGAGACTGTAGACCATTTGTGTCTATGTGCATGTTGTCCAAAAAGGTCAGGTATAACAATGAAATAATCTATTGTAGCATCAGCAATAAATTTTGTGGATTAGATATTGTTGTTGCATTTGGCAAGCATTGGATAGTATAATTTGATTTTCAAGTTAATAGAAACTATGTCTGCATTTCAATTTATTTTTAATTTGTTAGCTATAACGGAAAAGTTCATTGGACATGCATAAGCATTTTTCCATTGACCATCATGTATTGAGTGCAATATCTGCTAATAGAACTCGCATTGGTTAATTTTAATTAATTTTTTGTTACATATGTGCAGATGATACTAAGTGTTATCTACGTACTCAGCCCAATAGACATAATTCCAGAAGGTAACTTTCTTTTTCTTTCCATATTATTGAATAATCATTAGAGACTGAATTTGGTAAGTGACTACAACATGAAACCATCAATAATTGTCTCATTCCAATAGGAATTTTGGGGATGGTTGGCCTCTTGGATGATCTCTTTATAGTGCTTATCTGCTTCCTCCACATTGCTGCTCTATATCGGTCTGTGCTTTATTTCCGTCATGGAGGTTCTTGAACAGTACTGAAGCTATGCTATAGTTGTAACTACAAAAGCAGCCCTGAAATTCTTCATAGAAAGTTGAATATAACAAGTTCGAAAAGGATATAATTTTGTAGACAAGCTACTATATATGTTATCAGACTAGTTTCGATCTGTTTGCTTTGCAATTGTGTAGTTGTTTCGGATGATGTAGTTGCACTTGAATGATGAATTGATGATGATAATGGAATTGTGGGATGCGGCTTTCTTCTCTTCCCCCCAAACACGCCCCCTACACACATATGTACTCGCTCATTTCTTTTTTGTAGCGGCACGTATAAGGTATGACCAGGGGCGGAGCTATGTAGGCTAATGGGTAAATCATCTCCCCAAAATCTGAAAATTATACTCTATATGTAAAATTTACCGTGTTAAAATTGTATACAAGGGATTATCCTACCAAAAAATTATTTCCTTCTCTTGGGCACTAATAAGAAGTTGACAGCAATGGTTCTTGTACAAAGGAGACTATAACTATAAGCCTAGACCCTAACATGGAAAAGTTTATAAAATGATTTATAAGCTTTTAACTGTAGTAAAATAGTTTTACTATTATCACAAGTAATTTAACGTTTCATTGTTTCTCAAGTACCTCGTATTCTCACTGTAACGCTCTTTCTTAGTTTCTTAACTCTTTGTGAGTCTCTAGCAGGAAGGAAAAAAAAAAGCATATCTTCAATGATTTTTGTCTGTCCTTCATTTACTACTTTTTTGACATCCCTAATGGAAATTCAAAAGCAATTTTGAATAACAATGGACCATAATGATTAAATATGAGTATATTTGAATTTTTCTTTACCTTCTCCAAATTGAATTGAATTGAATGTGATTGTGGGTATTTTTGTTTTTTTTTTCTTCTTTTCTCACATAGTTATTCTTATATATGTAATTTTTTAGTTGTTTTTATTGATATTTTTTTCTTTCTAATTTACTTAATTGATTTCTTAATTACTAATTGTCTTTGACCTTATTTTGAACTCTATCCGCTCTTTATTTGGGCTTTAGATGTAAAAATGTTAAAATGTTATCAGTTTATTAAAGTGAGTTATGAATGAAGTTGTAGTTCAGTTAATGTAAGGGAAAAATTATTCGAATAAATAGAAAAAGAAAAAAAATTACACATTCTTTTCCCAGCTTCCAAACAGACTCTAAATGAAAGATAATATTGTTTTTTCACATATAACATCAATTATAGAATTAGTTTCCAATCCTTTTTAAAAGCTACAATTGTATATTATAAATATAGAATTATGTAAATATAATATATTTTTAGAGGTGTTTTTGTAATCTACCATAAAATAGAAAAAGGGCAAATTACTTGTACTTGTATCCTTTCGAAGTTTTAATTTTGGCAATTTAGCAGTAACATGTTAAAAGACAAATTGAAAGTTTAGAAAACCAAAATTAAAATATCAAGAATTTAAATATAATGTGCTAAAACTTCAAAAACTTCATGCAAATTTTTTCATACAATTAACTATAAAAATAGTGTATTCCTATGAAAGCCTTGATTAAGAGCAACAAAGCAATGAAAGACGATGAAATCAATACTTAGATAAAAAGGTAGCCGAAGCGACTTGTTGCTCTTGTGTCAATCTATTTCTAAACAAAAAGGTTACGATAATAAATAGTTTTTTTTTATTAATTCATCCAAAAAGAGATTATTATTTTAAAAGACTCAAAATAGGAAAAAAAAAAAAAACTAAAAGATAAATGGTTACTAGTCCAAGACGGTGTCAACTACTATCCCTTTCATCCTGCCTTTGCCAAGTCCTAGTATAGGGCCATATGACATTTCTTTCCTTCGCTAAGTCCTAAGAATCAATGGCTCTCCAACATCCCTTTTGCTTTAGAGAGGCCACGTAACATTGCCTTGCTTGCATATCGTCTCTGCATACTTTCACTGTGTCACAGTCGGTTGAGAACTTCATCTTTAAGTGGTAGCTGGAAGCTTTTGCCTTATGACGGCCATGTTAGGCGGCCTAGAATCATATTGTAGGGGAACAAAAGCATAACCACCAAGAAAGTGACTAACACTATCACCTGGCACGGTGCTTTCCCTATAGTGACTGGTAGAATGATGGCCCCTTCGGGCATGATGGCTCCCTAAAAAAGCCATAAATGGGGGATTGGACTAATTATAGTTGGTATACTTCGATCTTTATTTTTTAAAAGGTTTCCATGAAGATGGTGTCTGCTGAGCTGCCTCTGTTTACTAGTATCATTTTGACCTCGAAGTTGGCCATAATAAGTTTGATTACCAATGCGTCCTCATTGAGAGTGTGTACACCTTCCAGATTTGAGTTGGAGAAGCTGATGGCTTGGTTGGTCTTGGTCCCCTTACTTAAGCCGCTCAAAGTTTTGACTTGCTTGAAGTCTTGGCCCATTCGAATGTGTCCTAGGCGAATAACCCTTTGTGATGTAAAAGATTGTTCTTATAGGTTAAGGTTCTTTTTGCTCTTTCTTGGGGGAACTTCTCTAGTGTCTATCTCTTGTGCCAGCTTCAAAGCAGACAAACTTCTTGAGGTATCCCTGCTAGATCATGTCTTCAATTTCATCCTTTAAGACCTTGCGTTCGTCAATGTCATGTTCGTAGGCTCGTGTGTAAGCAGCTCCACTTGCTCTTGTCTCTCCTCCCTTTCCTGGCTATTGAATTTACTTTTCTCTTTTCACTTCTATGAGAATTTTGGTTCTAGAGGTGGTAAGGGGAGTGTACTTCTCAAAGCTCCTTCGATTTCTGAGCATCAGATATTTTTTCCCTCCTTGTCATCTTGGAGGACCCTGACTCATTACCTTTGTGTAGTTCAGAATGCTTATGCTTTCCCTTGTCTCGAATAGCGATACTTTTTTTTTTCTTCAAATGGATGACTTCCTCAACGTTAATGTACTTATTTGCCCTTTCTCAAAACTTTGCCATAGAGTGTGTGAGTCGTTTGGCAAATGAGAAGTGGAATACTGATTTTCTTAACCTAGAGACCAAGGTGACCAGGGCAAAGTCGGGTGAGAGATCTTTGATTTCTAAATCCTTTTGATGTATCGATCAAATGTAGCTACTGAGACTCTCATTTTCTTCTTATCATAGATTCGAGAGGAAGGTCATGGTCTTGTGAGTCTTTCTGCTATTGAGGAAATGGGTCACAAACGTTTGACCCAACATGTTAATGGAGTCAATGGACCTAGCAGCTTTCTTGAGGGTGGGTGGAAATGCCTTGCACATGAGGGCGTCAATAGCATTATAGACAACATGAGGGTTTGGTAGCTGACCAAGTGGTCCTCTGGGTAGGAGGAACCGTTGTACGGATTGATATGGGGTACCTTGAACTATTTCAATTGAGGATGTCTTGAGTGAAGGAGGATTGGTGCTAAATGTTGAATTTGAGAGTGTCATTACCTTTTCCTCTTGTGGCCTCCTTTAGTTGACTCTAGACTACTCGAGTTTCTTCTACGCCTACTAGTAGGGTTATAAGTTATAGTGTCGAAACTCAGAGATGGATTCCTCGGATCGATATGTCTTCCACTTTTCTCGAAGTGCAGGGTCGAGGATCTAGCCTCCCTCGCATGCCTTCCAGTTTCTCTCCTAGCTTGAGTCTCATGAGGGCGATCGGTTCACACAAACTAAATGTTGCGTTCTATGAATTGGTTGGATGGTAGGATGCTACGGATTAAAGTCATGAGGTGGTCCATCATTTCCTCCAATGGAAGGCACTCGTTTATGGTAGCTCCTTCATTCTGGTTACAAAGAGAACCAAACCGGGAAGGCCTCCTATGAGGAGGTGACCGAGAAAGTCTCCTAAGAGTAGAGGATTGAGCATTGCATAGCGAGCTTTCTTAAGGCTTGCCGTTTCGCTGACGGTTGGCCTGCTTCAGATGTTGTACTAGCTTTAAAGGCCACAACAAACCGTGGCTAGATGACAAGGCGATTGCTTTCAAGGTCGTGGTTGCGAGTGTCTTGCCTTGTTTTCATTGTTTTAGGATCCAACTTCCAGATGAGATTTGGTGATGTAGGTTACTAGTCCCTACGTACGACACCAATCTGTTGATGCCCAAAATCTGATAGGATTAGAAACTCGCAATTGGGCTATGCTTGGTTGGGTCGTCTGGATGGTAGGTTGATGTCCCTGAAAGCAAGACAAAAGTAGATATTAGGTAACCCAGAGTTGGGTTTTCTCAGATAACCTTTCGATGCCCAGTCAATAACTGTAAGAAAAAACTAGATTACCTAGCAATAAAAATGTTTATAAGAAAAAATGTTCTTATTTATGAGTTTTTTAAGTTGATTCTGATTAGGAATCTATTAATACAAAATAATATGGATAGTTGATTTGGAAGGTTAAGATTGAACCAGAGATTTTAATGCAGTAATTTTAGATTCACTCTGAGCTGAATAGTTACTATTTTGTCAATGATGACAAAATAAAATATTTTGCTTTTAATCGAACTATGTATCATTTTCTGATTGGATAATATATTTTTACTCACATCACATTGAAAATAAAGAAGTTGGTTCAGGACCTCTTTTTAATCAAGTGATTTTCCTTTTAATACCAAAGCAAGGAACAATAACTACTCCAAAGATAATTTCTAATTGCATGCTTGCCACGCAGTTATTTTCTTTTCCAATATCTCTTAATTTTTGACACATGCCCCATTAATATCATTTAAATAGCAACCCATTACTTCTTTTAAGAACTCCATGAATGTATTGCATTTGTCCGCTTTGTCTTTAATTCTTTTGCATGTGCAAAATTACCCATTATTTAGTAGGTCTTCCTGCTCTTAGTTGATTGACTTTGTAGCCACCACCTGACGTTGCTTGATTGATAGTGAAAATTTTGGATGTAAGCATAAAAAAGAGGTTAATTGGGGAAAAAATAAAAGAGGGGCAAGTTAGTCATTTTGCGTGCACTTAACTCACACATATACTCCAATTTCAGTTTTTATTCATCGAAGGCTATTGGATATTACATTCTGTAAATTGATCGAAATGAAAACGTAGGAAAACTTCGAAATGCATAACAAAATGCAAAGGTTTGTAATGATAATATAAAAAACAAATAGTAAAGCATATTTAAAATTATTAAAAACATCAATCAACCAATTAAAATTAATCGTACCATCCGTCAAATGATATTGAACCTACGCGTGACGTGGGTCCACATCCATGACATTATTAAGGAAGGAGGTGGTACTTCTCCTATATAAGCGAGTACGAGTTGTAGTAATGCGGTATCCGACTTGCACATTAACGGAAAAATGAAACTGAGGATTTTCCTCTCCAAATGGAAATAGAAACAGAGGAAGAACAGTAGTCACCATCAATTCCAGTTTTACCGAAAGAGCCACCAAGAATCCACCGCCTAGACGAGTCTGTGGTCAACTGAATAGCGGCGGGAGAGGTGATCCAACGCCCAGTATCGGCCGTGAAGGAGCTTGTGGAGAACAGCCTAAACGCTGATTCCACTTCCATAAATGTCGTTGTCAAGGACGGTGGCCTCAAGCTCATTCAAGTCTCTGATGATGGCCATGGTATTCAAGCTCATTCAAGTCTCTGATGATGGCCATCAATATTTCTTGAAAACCAAACAGAAGGTTAACGTCTAGGTTATATGATGTTTGAATGCCATTGCTATTCTTGTTATTTCTGTAGTATGAAGACTTGCCGATACTGTGCCAGAGTCATACCACATCAAAATTGTCAAAATATGACTCAGAACTTCTGTTAGGTTGCCTCGGAAATTCAGGGAAAGAAAGAAATTTAGGTTGTTTTTGTTTTAAAAGAATTACATATTTTGTTGAAGTGGGTAGGGAAGGGAATGTAATGGATAATTATGATCTAGGGCTGAACATTTTTTTTCATTGGAATGCAGTATTCAGATATTCATATCTAGTAATTGGAGTTCATTTTTCAGGGTGTCTTATAGAGATGGTGTCATGGAGCGTGAACCAAATGCATGTGCTGCTGTAAAAGGAACCCAGATAATGGTATGAACAGTCGTTTGATTTTCCCCAATTCTCTCTTTAATATGAGGAGATTTTATGCTAATAAAGAAATTAGGATTCTGATAATAAATGAGGTATGAACAGTCATTTGATTTTTCACAATTCTCTCCTTAATACGAGGAGATTTTATGCTACTAAAGAAATTAGGTTTATGATAATAAATGAGGTTGAGAAGTGCAATGAATTGATATTTAAGAAAAGCTGTCACGTCTGGAAAATCTTGGAACCATTTTGATTTCTCCGGCTTGTTCTTTATAGCTTAGGTTACAGCTGAATAATTATGAATATTTCATATTCTAATCACATTCTGATCATTATTGAATTTTATGAGATAATTTGGCTTTCGTTTGCCTGACGAAAATGCTAGAAGTAACTGGAAAATTTAAGAATGTTTTGTATTGTTATGGTTCTCCTGCATTGAACTGGTGTTCCTGATACTCTGGAAAAGGGGGTTGAAAGGATAATGGCAGTCACTTTTCTTTCCCCTATTTCAGAATCCTGTAACTCCTGTTATATGTGTGTTTTCAGGTGGAGAATTTGTTTTATATCATGATTGCTTGGAGGAAGACATTACAAAATTCTTCTGATGATTATACAAAAATAGTTGATTTGCTAAGCTGGTTTTCTGTTCATCACATAAATGTGAGATTTTCTGGTAGAAAGGTCAGCCTCTTGACTTATGCAATTCATCTTTATAATTGTAAGCTGTATTGTTTGAATGCTTGGGATTTCTGTGGGAAGAGTGAGGTAAGCTCTTTAACATGCTATATAGGCTATGTTTGGTCCCTCATTTAAGCCCACTTAATTAAGTTGGCTTAAATGAAGGACCAAACATGGCCATAATCAGCATGGAGCTGGAGAGCGGATGTTCACTCAGTTGCTACATTATCGAGGCTTGATTCTATCAGATCTGTTGGGTGTCAGTTGCACGCAACTTGACAAAAGTAAAAGTTTCAGATAATGACCCTTCTAGTTCAGTTTTTTAGTTGAACGATTTCGTTTCCAATTCAAATTATACTGCCAAGAAATTAACGTTGGTGCTTTTTATCAATGGTATGTGCCTTCTTGTAAGACTTAAAAATAGAAATAGAAAGTGACTGCTATTTATTGGGAGGTGCAGTCCTTCTCATTGGATTTGTTGTTATGTCTTATTGTCCAAAAGCTACAATCTTGTAGGACAAACGGAAGCTCATTGTGGTGTCACACTTACTAACGTGCTTTTATTTCGTTAGGCACTGTTTGGTTACGAATTTTGCTTTTTGATTCTCTTTTAAGGAAAAAATGGCAAACAAATCATTGTTTTTTTATGGGTCAAAGAAAGTTATGGGTTGGAATTAAATTTTCAAAAAAGGAAGAAAGAAAAATGATTTCTAGCATATGCAAAAATCTTTTCTCTCAAAAGGTAAAGTTTTGCTTTTTTGAAATCTAATGATAAAACTTTTGAACTCTTGATTTCTTTTTTGAGAAAGGTCATGCTTACCTATTTTAAGTTTCTAGTGATGATTTTTATTTTGAATGTTATGATTGAAAAAAATATTAAAAATGTAAAAGGTCAGACAACTACCATTTTTTTCTTTTCACTTTTACTTTATAGCAAAAAGCTAAAATTGTTAAGTACTTTGATAGCTTGTTGGAAAAATGCCTTTGAGGTACGTTGGTGTAATAATTTTTTTCTTCCTAATGTGTTATATTTAATATTTATTGATTACTATTATATATGGTACTCCCATTTTTCCATTTAAATTTAAAATATTTTTGTCTCTTAATGATGATACATATTTTCTATGATCGCTTGTTTGGGCTTCTATTGCCATTGGCCTGCTTTAGAAAATCTTTTTTGACCTGTTGCACACCTAACATTTTAGATAGAAATTATCGTTTAATATTTGGATGGCATTTGGGAGCATAAATACTAGTCTTTTACATTAAATTTAACATTTGTCATTTACAAAATTTCAAAGATGTCCAATAAAATACTCTTATGTACCAAAATACTCTATGTACCAACTTACCAAGTTTTAAAACTTAATTTACTTGTTGAAATTGTTGGGATGCTTTGTTTGTTTCAATTATTAATAAGTGTGTCGTAGATTTGAGTTCATTCCACCTTTCTCTTCGAAGAAGTGTTCTGTGGTGATAAAACTAAGAAAAATACATTAAGAGTTCACAAATACTTGAAGACCATTCTTGCACAAATGGTGGTGGTGATATTGAACTTAAGTTTCTTTGTCAGTTTGATTCTTACAGAGTAACCTGTCACTTTTGATTTCTAGTTTCTATAAGTTCCTCCCACCTCTTTAGTACTTCGTAATGATGTCAAGTCAGCTCTAGTAGGTTGTTTTCTGATGCCACTAAAGTTATGTTAGTTATTATTTGGTATATATCTTAGTTTTGTATTATTAGAATATGCATATGATATTTGGATTGTCATACAATATCTTTTACTTACGTTCAAATCTTTTTCTTTTTCATTTACAACAGAGAGATTGGTTGAATGCACTTCCCTGAAGAGAGCTATCAAGATTGTTTATGCTGCAACCTTAAGCGTGGAAACCTTTCATGTATATGTCAATCGAGTTGCCACCTGACCATGTTGATGTGAATGTGCACCCAACAAAGAAAGAGGTATATAATTTCAGTACTTTTGTTAATATCTAGCTCTGATGTTGTTCATAATAGATATGAACATCGAGGTGAACAAAAGTCACAGATGGGTGGAGGAAATAGTAAAAAAAGACACAAAATCTCTCAATAGTTCAGGTTAAAGGCAGACCGAAAGTTCTGTTACACAGTTGCACCTGTAGAGCCTGAGATAAAATGAAGATCCCTTGAAATTCACAAATTCCACGTGACATTTTATTGTGGTACCTCAACTTGTGTCAATATCCCTGTGGTTGCTTATCTTTAGGTTCATTATTTGGTGATGCAGGAGCATCTAAGAAGTTGGTTTAATTAGGTTTTAATACCTTTTATTTAGTTTATGGATTGGATAGAAGTTATGTTTTATGTAGCTTTTATTAATAGTCATGTAACTAGCACGTGACTTTCAATTAATAGCCATGTGATTAGCATGCGAATTTAATTGAGTATGGATGGTTAGGATTAGCTGGGAGTTATTTTAATTAAGGGTAGGAATTTAACGTCTGTCATAAGGCTAGTATGGAAAATCTTTTCAGACTTATTGTAAGAAGCCTTCGTTATTGAAATTAGCAGCCTTCATTATTGAAATTCATAATTTAGTGGTTTTCAACCCTAAACCCTAATTCTGTTCCAGCTAACCCACATCAGAATTTTAGCCGTTAATATGTTCTAAAACTGTTGTTTTCACTTCCTAACCTACAGCATTTGGCTTCTGAAATGTATCCATACCTATACTCTCATGTGATTGTAGTAGGTTGTTTAGTGGTTTTCAACCCTAAACCCTAATTCTGTTCCAGCTAACCTACATCAGAATTTTAGCCTTTAATATGTTCTAAAACTGTTATTTTCGCTTCCTAACCTACAGCATTTGGGCTTCTAAAATGTATCTATACCTATACTCTCAAGTGATTGTAGTAGGTTGTTTGGTATTAGAAATCCTTGTCAAGTTCCATTTTGAATTCGTGCAGAAAATTGTGTCTGAAATACTTTTGAATATGCATTTGTCAATTGAATGAGATTCCTAGTTTGTCCTATTCTTGTTTTGAGAGAGTAGATAGTTTATGAATGTACTTTTCTTATTTGGCTATTGCTGTTTTTTCTGTGCATATGACTATCGATATTTTCTCTCTAGCATAATTTATATCTTGCAACAGTGAGTTGCAGCTCACAAAGAAAACCATTGAATATGCTCAAATCTTTCTATGAGCTGCATCTTTATAACCTGTTTCAGGCCTTAAAAGTATTATTTATCATTTGCTTCTTCACTGTCGTTGGTAGTTTGGTTTTGAGTTTCAAATATTTTATATACAGATTCATGCTTGGTGTTGATCAGAGTCAACTAATGGTTACAATCGTATCATTCTATGGCACTGTGATGTAAAGACTCAATATGATGGCCTTTTCCAAACTTAGTGAATTAGCATGGAGTAACTTTTAAATCCACTGCACTGGAGGTGTCCAGTGAGGTTATAGATATGGGCATACTTGTTTGGCTCGTCCAGGCTGACCATCAGAGCTGAATTCTTTGATTAATAGCCCCTGTTGAAGGTTATTAAATCCCTACAATTTCACAAGCTGGTTTTGTTATTTAAATGAAGTAGATATGCTTTCAAATGCATGATCATATCATTCTTTTTGAAAATAAATGCCTTATACATGTGGATTCGTATTAATTCATTCAATAAAATTATAATATTGTGCCTGTTGTTGTCAACATCACACCAAACCATTTACTGCTTGGTTCAGGTCAGGTTGGTGGTGATTGGTAGGCAATGCCAGATGCCAAAGCGTGTAAACATATTTATTTGTAAGAAATATTTTTGCCTTCACTACTGAAAGCATTTAGCACACATCTTCAATATTTTGGACATGTATCCATCGTCTTCTATAAAGTAAAAAAAAAAAAATTGTTTTTGGCACACATTGAAGATTATAATGTTTTGGATGATATACTGATGATATATTTTTTTACAAGAATTTTTGTCGATAGTTTCTGTGCATTTGAGTGAAAATATTTTAATTGTATGAATTTTGGTTTCCGAAAATTAGCAATACAGAAAAATTTTCCTTTACAAGAATATGCCTATCCTATGTAACCCAGTATTGCACTGAACTGGATGGGAATGCAGTATAGTAAATCCAGATTATCAAAGGCAACACAAAACACAAAATTTTGATATTATATATCTATTATATGTTATCCAATGCTTATATCCTATCCATTCCCACGCAACAAACACAGCCTAAAAAAACATGCTTCTTGTGTGTTTAGTGACCAAACATGTGTACCCTAGAGAATTAGTTGGCTATGTGTTGCCTAAATGTGTTACCTCATCTCAATATGGGATTCTTGATAGTCCTATTTGATTAATTAAATGCCCTTGTGTATTCTTTGTATTGAAACATTTGGTGTATAATAATTGATTTTTTTAATACCGAAGTCTTCACAGAACTATATATTTATGTGCTTAATAGAAAAGCAACCGTACATCTATGTGCAGGCAAGCCTTTTAAATCAGGAAGTTATTATTGAGAAGATACAGTCGGTGATTGAATCAAAATTGAGAAACTCAAATGAGGCAAGGACATTTTCAAGTGCAGGTAAGCTCGGAACCTGATGCATCCTTTGTTTGTAATGATTATATCTTAACCATGTCCATATTTTAGATCTTATGTCTTATGCATGCCTTTAGAAGGATCTATGAAGAATTGAAGAAACAATGTCTTTATTTTCCTAACCTGTAATTAGCTAGTTTAATCTATGCATAGAGTTGGTTGAATTGTCCCAAAGTTGGCCTCCCTTGATCATTGGTAAGTGGATAATTTTTTTGAGATATCCAAATAAGGGACAGATGCACAAGGTTTGTGGGATAGAGGGGGGGGGGGGGAAGGGGGGTTTACTATATATATTGAATGTTTTTCCTTGTTTTTGCAAGGGTTTTGACTCTCAAATAGGAAACTACCAACTAATGCTTTTCGTGATGTGTAGACACGGGGGCCTATGGAGTGGGGTGTGTAGATGGATTCAGAAAGGGTGAGAGTTTTTCCAGCCTTTTGTTGAAGTGTTGATGGGTAATGGAGTCAGAACTCGGTTTTTGTATGACACTTGGTGTGGGAATACTCCTTTAAAGGACAAATTTTCGTGCATTTTTAATATTGTGAGAGATAAAGAAGCGCGGGTTAGCTTTTGTTTCACCTTTTCTAATGATAGGGTCTCTTGGGTTGTGCGTTTTATCTGTAATGTTCATGATTAGGAAGTTGGGGAGATAACAAGGTTTTTGGAAAACTTATATAATTCTAGGATAGAGGTGAATAGAGGATATGATGAGGTGGTGTTTGGAAAAAGGGTTTATGGTGAAAGATTTTTATAAGATTTTTCTTGATAGAGCCCCATCGAATGGTCATACCAATTTTTCTTCGAAAGCAATTTGGTGCTCCCGTGCTCTTAAGAAGTAAGTTTTTTTGTATGCGAAGCTTCATAGAGAAATTACTTACTCTTGACAATTTACAAAAGAGGGTAAAATGATTGTCAATAGGTGTTAAATTTGTAAGAAGTGTGCCGAGACCATGTATCATCTTTTGGTTGAGTGTTCGTTAGCTAGAAGTTTGTGGGAGATAACTTGTAAAATTTTAGGGGTTCCTTCTCTCCCCACCTTAAAGTCGCTCAAAAGCCCCCTTTTACCGCCTTCACTAACATTTTGCTCAAAACCTCCATAACCAAAGTGAACAAAAAAGGTGATAGTGGGTCCCCTTGTTTCAAACCCCGCGAGGCTTTAAAGCAATCAGATGGACATCCATTAATAAGGATCGAAAAAGAAGTCGAATAATGCGTTTGTAGATCCACTTGCAACACTCGTCCCTAAATCCCATCCTCTTCAATAGGTAAATCACAAAGCTCCAACTCACATGATCAAAGGCCTTTTCCATGTCAAGCTTGCAAATCACCCCTCCCCCTCTTTTTAAATGAGAATCCACCACTTCGTTAGCAATCAAAGAGGGATCCAAGATTTGTGTTACTTCCACAAAAGTATTTTGGAAAGTGCTCACCACTTTAGAGATCACTTTTTTAAATCTACAAATGAGGACCTTCGAAAGGATTTTATAAATGCACCCCACAAGACTAATAGGCTGAAAATCTTTGATATTTGAAGAACGCACGCTGAAAATCTTTGATATTTGAAGAACGCACTCTCTTCAGAAGAAGGACAATAAAGGTGGCATTGAGACTGTCCACAAATTCACCTGAAGGATGGAATTCCTCGAAGAGCCGAAGAATATCTTCTTTAAGGACATCCCAAGGAAAGCCATAGAAAAACCATCGAGACCTAGGGTTTTGTCCCATTACACTTTCTAAGAGCACAAAAAATCTCCTCATCAAAAGGGCACTCGATCCAGTTTACCTCTCTATCATTGATATTTAGAGAATTCCAAACCATCCAAATTCGGCCTATTGACACAAGTTTCCTTGTAGAGAGGCTTATAAAATGAGCAAATAGCTTCCTTCATACTCTCCTCCTCCACAAGTAGGGATGGCAACGCGTAGATTACCCGCGAAACATGACATAACCATAACTGAAACCTTGAAGGTTCACATCAGCAGACCTCTTCTTCTTCTTCGCCTTCTTTAGCACTTGAGTCAAGTTGGGAGGCATGGCTACAAAAGCAGAAAGAGACGTTAAACATTGATCAATTGAAAGCACCATGGAAAACACAACAGAAAAACTACAAACTTTTACCCTCGCGAGGGCAAAGATCGAGTTTGGCTAGGGCATTGTTATCCTCTGACACTGAAGCTTTAATAACCCCAATCATGATATCCTTCACAGTCTTATCCTCTATATCACTAAGGGCCAGACGTCTACGTTTCCTCAAAAAGGTCAAGTCCCATTCCCTCGGAACCGCAAAACTATTATTGCTCTGAATAAAAAAGAATATATTTTTCCAGAACTTAACGAAAGTGGGTTTCCCCTTCCCCAAGGACTTCTTCTCCCTCTGACTAAAGATAACCCAGCCTTCCTCTTTATGATGGTTAATAGAAAATATGTTTTTGAAGACGTCCAACGAGAGGTGCCCCTTAACCTTTCGACAGATGTAAATAAAACCCACCAATAGACGAACAGAGTTGGGCACTAGTTGCGCCAAAACGATGTGGTAATAATTTAAAACTAATCAGATAAACGGATGGAGGGGAAACCTAAAGTCGGCCTTAAAAGAATGTGTATACACGCACAACTCATAAGGAGCGACAGACTGTCACATGCTCTCTCCCCAATTTCAGCTTCCCTAAGGGAATATTCAGCTTGGATCCTATACTTGGCCCTAATCCCCTCCAATTGATTACCCCTCAACTCATTAGGTTCATCTTGGACATCGTTCAAAGTACAACTAGGGCTTGCCTCGGAAGTCCGAGGAGTAGCTTTGTCATCGACCTCTTGCTTAACTTGCCTAGTCCTGTCTATAGTCGACTCGGTTGAGGAACTATTCACCTCGGTTTCGGAAGAGGAAACTGACTCTCCTAACTAATTACTGTTCGTACAAATGGAAAGAGGAGGCCGAAAAAAGAAGTTGAAAGACTCACCAAAATTTTGGACAAAGATTGAAGACCGAGGAAGAAAACTCTAAAGAAAACGAAAAGTGTCGAAGTGTTGGAAAAGTTTGAAGGCTCTAAAAAATCTCTTAAAGAGGAAGTTTGCAAAAGTAAAGTGAGACCTTCACGAAAACTTTCTCCTTTATAGAAAAAAGGAACGAACCAGATGAATAGAAACGAACGACCCAAATCACGGCCTTTCGAATACCGAGAGATTGCAACAGTCATGAAGAAACTCAACGGGCACTTAGACAACAATCATCACACCCTTAGAAGATTCTAGAAACCCATTGAGAAGGGTTAGAAAAGTCCAAAGGCTCTAAAAAATATCTTAAAGAGGAAGTTTGCAAAAGTGAAGTGAGACCTTCGCAAAAACTCTCCCTTATATTGAAAAAAGGAACGACCCAGATGAATAGAAACGAACGACCCAGATCACGAACTTTCGAATATTGAGAAAGTGCAACGGTCATGAAGAAACTCAACGGGCACTCATACAGTTCATCACACCCTCAAAAGGTTCTAGAAACCCATTGAAAATGGGAAATGGGCCTACATCAGCCAATGGACCGACCCACTGACTCATATAAATCATCGTCCAAATGGCCAAATGCCCGTAGCTGTGCCAAACACACATAGGCCTGATATTTGTGGTTGAACCAAGCAAAAAATTCAAATAAAAAACTTTGCTAAGTGAAAAGGCCAGAACAAAACATCAAGCACAAACGCTCGACATAAGCATCCACTCCGAGGATAACAAGGCAACCGAGGAGAAGGCCCCAAGTCATTTCTCTCCTCGGACCTTTTTCCATCCAAATTCAGAGGCGAAGGCCCGAGCCATTTCTCTCCTCGGACCTTTTTCCATCCAAAATCTGAGGAGAAGGCCCAAAGTTGTTTCTTTCCTCGGACCTTTTTCCATCAAATTCCGAGGAGAAGGCCCCACGCCATTTCTCTCCTCGGATTCCTAGAATACTAGTCGGTTATCCGGGTACCACAAAATACTCAACAAAATATTGGCTCAATAAACAAACATACCAAACACAAGAAATATAGAATCATCAAGAAGGAAAACCAGAAAACTGATACCAGAAATGGTATCAAGCAGAAACATAGAACATTTTGTTTTTTTACCTCACAGATCCATATCAATTCAATGGATCTGGAAAACCGGAGCATAAAAAGGGGTCAAAACAGATTGGTACGACTTGAATCAGATCGTGTCACGAACCAGGTCAACCACTTAAAAACCACTGTGCTAGATGAGGTCTTCGACGACGATGTTATGCTCGCCTTTCAGGCGAGTCCGACAAAGGGCGTGTCGGGTGGAGCGGACACTGAAGAAGACGGATGCCAGAGCAATCTGTTGAATAGCTGCGCCTGTGAAAAGAAAAAAAGAAAGATTCGCCAAAGAGGACAGAGATAACGTGCTGGAAATAGGGTAATATAGATCTCTATGACCCTTTTATACAATTTCTACCGTAAAGGTGGACCCTTGTAATAAGATCCCATTGAAAAAAACAAAAAACTAAATTACTTAACTGTCACTAGACTTGATATTGCTTTTGCTACAAGTGTGGTTAGTCAGTTTCTTGATGCTCCACGGACTTGTCATTGGGATGCAGTTATCCGTATTCTAATCTTAAGAGTGCTCTTGGTTGTGGTTTATTATATCAGAATCATGGTCATACTTAGATTGAGGGATATACTAATGCAGACTGGGCAGGTTCTCCATCACATCGGAGATCCACCACAGGATATTGTGTTTGTTGGAAGTAATCTGGTGTTATGGAAAAGTAAAAAGCAAACAGTGGTTGCGAGATCTTGTGTGGAGTCAGAATACAGAGCTATGGCCCATACTACTTGCAAGTTAGTATGGTTAAAGCAGATTCTAGCTGAACTCAGGTTTACACAGTCTCTTCCTATGAGTTTAGCCTATAATAGCCAAGTTGTTATTCATATATCATCTAATCCTGTATTTAATGAGATGACAAAACATATTGAGGTGGATTGTCATGTTGTTTGGAAGAAACTGTTACAAAATGTGATTAGCACAAGACGTGAAATCTGTATATCAGTTAGCTGATATTTTCATTAGACCGTTAGATGGGAATCATATTAAATCTATATGTTGGGTGCATATGACACATATGCTCCAACATAAAGGGGAGTGTTAGAGTATGTTAGAGTATAAGGGTACTTATGTACTTTCTCATAAAAAGTGCTTTACAACTACTTTTAGAATCGCATCAGTTTTTTCCCTTGACATACGGCGCCTGGCATTCTGGCCAATTCCCAGCCAGAAAGCACAGAAGCTGAAACCATTGTAAATGAGCTGTTATCATAAAAAAAAAAATTATGCTGACCACAAGTAGAACTACATCAGGAAATACATGGCACCTAAAAAATGAAGCACGACTCAAAAATGTAGTGAAATGTGCAACCCACTAAAGAATATTAATGGGATCTACAAAACGACGGAAACTGCAAAAATGGATATGCTACAGTGGAGGATGTCTAAAGCACAACAAAATAGCTAACCAAAACAGCATGTCATGGTAAAACCTTAGAAACATGAAATCTTCAAAAGGTATGCTGAGCAGTTTGAACTAAACAGTAGTATAAAAAGGTTGTAGGTGATTAAAAACTCCAAATGTGTAGCATACAATACCTTGACCACGTAGATTTATCCTCTATCAACCTCCCCAGCTTGCTTCGTCTCTCTTCCACAAAACACCGACAAATTTGCTCTACATTCGTCAAATATACCCTAACAAGTTCTCTCCTATACTGACAATCAAGGCAACGAAATGGTCGGTCTGCTTTCTCCCTACAAAACAAAGTCAAATATATTAGAAATGCTTATTAAGAGGAAAAATGCCTTTAGAAAGTTCTGACAGAATATGGAACAGCAGAACCACTCAGGAAGAACCTATAAATACATGACTTACTGGATTCATATTCAAAATGAGGAAACAACTTGGTAGATAGGACCTTATTGGCCAGAATAAAAAAAGTCTGGTAAGCTGATAAATCATTATCAATCAAGAGTCTAGCCATGACCTTTTAATTTCCAGAACACCGGAATAACTAAGAACCTATGGGCAAGCAAGAAAGTTACGATGACAAAGTCAAACAAAATGATAGAATCCCCCAAATTTATAATTTTTTAACATAATTACAAGGATAAGCAACGAAGGATGCCAAAGTAAATCATTAGTACAGTGCATTGGACAAAGCTTTGAACATCAATAACTTACCTGATGACCTGAACTTTTGAGCCTTTATTATAAGAGTGTCAGCATCTATAAACCCATCAAATACTTTGGAAAGCTCCATAAATTTTTTCCATCCCCAGTCATTGTCTTTCTTCCAGAACCGAATGCAGAGTATCTGCAAAATTTGCATTTAGTGACTCAAATCAAGAACTGTCTTACATCAACAAAAGTACTATTCAACACACCAACCTGAATATTTGGATTTCTTTGGATCTTTATTCACCACAGCTATTGTGAACTGTGCAAAATGACTCCAACCTGTCTCACAGACAAAAGAGAATCTACATGATTACAACTGCAGAGAACAAAGAAAAATAATAACCAAATCAATTTAAAAAAAAAAAATCAGTGATCATATCAAACCTGGAAGGAGTTTATCATGATTCGCAACACAACGAAAGAAAGAGAGATGATTGCAAACATCACAACCTTGGGGATAAATTAAAATGTACCTGTCCTCCATAGCAACATCAATAAATCAGCAATATGGACTTAATTGAGTTTTAATCACTTTGAAAGCCCTTTGTTCCTCGACTCTACATGTAAAAAATAACTTATGTACAGGTCTATGACTATATCATGGACACCAACCACGAAAGGCTCTTAAAGGACACAGATATGATGTCCGTGTCAGACACCCAAATCATATAGGACGAGACCTTGTCGTTTTAACTATTTTCATCTTGATATACACCAAGCTTTGAAAGGTGGAATATCTTTTTGACATAATAATAAAGATGATCATACTATATTGCAAGATGAAAAAAAGCATCCACTGGTGAAACAAATTGTATAAGAAACCATTCACTTTGAGCTATGTACTGCAGAAATTATAGCAGGAGTGTATATGGAAGAGTTTAATATTCACCATCAGAATGTCCATTGCTTTTGATGAATGACAAGCAGCAATAACGAAACTCACATACATATAATATTACACTAAATGAAAAATTGAAAACATTAATCTACAGCTCAAAGCAACAGAATGTTATCAATTTATGAACGTTAACACAATCTCCACAACTAACCTTTGTACGATTCTGGGGACCCTTCTCATCTTTTGGAGGCAAGGGTTCCAAGGCAGCCCTCTCTAGTAGCAATAGCACATCATCCACCAACACAAACACATCTTTCTCTACACGAACCATGGGAGCTCGCATTTCTTCAGCATCCAATAATCTTGGCTTACCTTTCTTACTCTTAGTCTGTCCTTCATACGCTTCATGTCCAAGTCCACTGAGAAATGTTTGCCATTCTTCAAGGCACTGAAGTAAGCTAAGGATTTTGCATGGATTGAAGAACGTTAGATAGCTTTTGAAGAACTTAAAGATTATCTTAGGTTGCTACCTCTACTAACCAAGCCTATTAGGGGAAAAGAGCTTTTCCTATACATAGCCCAGTTGCCATTGCCTCTGCGTTAATTCGGGAAAAAGATAGGCCCAGAGACCCATCTGTTATGTCAGCATAGTTCTCCATGATGTGGAAACTCGGTACCTTTCGTTCAAAAAGCTGGCTTATGCCATCATTATCACGACCCAAAAGCTACGGATGTACTTTCAGTCTCACCATCACGAACCTGTTGGACCAGCCCTTGAGGCAAGTCTTACACAAACTAGATATCTTCGAAAGACCGGTAAAATGGTCCTTGAAATTAGGGGAATTTGATATTTGTTATAAGCGTCGGACAGCCATCAAAGCCCAAGCTTTAGCTGATTTCATTGTAGAAAGCACATTTCCTGAAGAGCCCCCGAGAGGCAGGAACCTGAAAATAATGAGCAAATACTTGAATGGATACTCTTTGTTGATGGATCCTCTAGCAGTACCGGCGGTGGGGCTGGCCTCATCTTCACTAGCGTCAAAGGTTTCACAGTTGAGTACGCTTTAAGGTTCGGATTCAAAGCCTCTAACAATGAGGCACAGTACGAGGCCATACTTGCAGGGATGAAATTGGCAAAGACATTGGCTGGCCAAGCCTTAGAGGTATGCAACGACTCTCAATTGTTAGTCAACCAGATGACAAACGAATAAGAAGCAAGAGGAGCGAAGATCGTCAGGTATCTGGAAAAAGCCCGTGAACTGGTTGCGATCTTCAAGAGATTCCGAATCTTTTAGGCCCCCAAGCACAAAACTCAAAGGTGGATGCCCTAGCTCGACTCGCCTCTGTAAGCTTAACTTTTTGATATAATTGATAGTCCAACTATTTCCTTTCATGGAACCAAAACTGCAAGTCTTGGTTTCAAGTCTTGAAAAACATATTTTCATTAATATTTTACCCATACTGGAGTTTTTGTGCAACGCTTATTAATCTCTTTTTGGTTTGCACACGGTTGGGTCTCAGCAAAACCCATTAATCATTCTCTCTAACGACCTAGTTTTTGTACTAACTTAAGTTTTTGGGACAACTAACTACCTAGTTTATCTCCCTAACAATATGCAGATTCAATCTTAGGTCTATATTGTGACAAAGTGATTTTACCTTTTTTTAAAAGGAAAAAGTGATTTTACCTGGCACCTAATCTAACAAGGTTTTCACGAAACCCTTTGATCTAACTAAAGACCTACTCTGTTATCTAAAAAAAAATATAGATCTACTCTCTGTTTCTTTGAGCTACAAGTCTCTGTCTGTATCTTACTCATATCCCTCCCTCTCAATCAAGCAGATCTTGATGCAGATCATCATTTACCAATATACCCTTTTTCCATCTGTACTCTCTCTACTCTACTTGAGCTCCTCCTCTGTCAAGACCCATTTTTATATATTATTCTATTTTGTGTTACACAAACATTCTACTCTTGAGGAGAGAAAGTGAAGTGTACATACTTGATCGGTTGGCGAAAACAGCAAATTTTAATTAACATGGATTTTAGAGTCTTAAATAACATTTTTTTTATTACTAATTTTAGGGTTCTTTTATGATTTACAAAGAAAAAATGATAATCGATTACCATAAAATATTACTCAATTAACATAAATGTGATAAAATATATTTTACTATGATTTTCTTTCCTCTTACTTTTTTCTCTTATTAAACACACCTTAAAAACTTTTAGCTGTGTGTTTAGAAAGATAAAAGAGAGAACGTGAAACCGTTGTAGAGGACAAAAGAGAGAGAAAATGGAAATAATAAATAAAAGGGTTTATTGCACCGTACAGATACTTAAATTATTAATTCATTGCATTTAACTCCATAAACTATCAATTTGACATCCTGATTCTTTTAATTATAACTCAGTTACAATCGACTCATTATACTCATTTTCCGATCGATATACTTTAACGGAAACAAAAAAAATATCAAAATGGCATCACATGCCACTCACATGAGAAAGAGTTATTCCCAAAATTTAACATGCCAAATCTAAAGCTGGCAATTGCAAGAATCCTGGAAGTGATGAGGAAGCACATGCGTCGATCTATAAAAAGGGATTACTTTTTCGTCGAAACTTTTGGGCCTTTTTCTATCTGCTGATTCTTATTGCGCCATAACCTAGGAAAGTTGAAGAAGAAGTCTACCAGATCAGAAAATCGAAGACCAATTGATGATAATTGTGTCAACAAATTGAAACCCAGGTTGTGAATCGAAACCAACACTGATCTCGAAATTATGTTTTTTGTGTTGTTTGACTTAAATTTGTTTTGATTTGTTGTTTGTTGCACATATAGTGTTGTTTTTGGGTTCAATTGATTTGTAGCTTCGAATATATATCGCGTCAATAAATTGCACTTAAATTTGATTGGTTATTTTGGCCATTGTCATATGCCTCTTTGTAGTTTTGGCTGTACCTGGAGCATAGGATTGCAAACAATCTTGCAATACAATGGAAGCATTGTGTGTACTTAATTGCTACTGGGTTGTGCTGATCAGCGTAAGAAATGTGGTGCATCAAGTCCAAGCATCATCAGATGAGGTTGCAACACACAAAATGGAAATACCGAACCTGCAAAGCAATGACTACAAATATGAAGCTGGACTAAAAGCCAATGGAGCTGAAAAAGCTCCAATCCAATAAAGTATCACTAAAATTTTGTTTTGGTCTACAATGAAAATAAAGTTATAAAACTATTCTCTTTGGATAAAATAAAAAAGAATTGCTTATAAGTGAAATACAAATTTTGAGGGTAAATCTTTCTCATTTTGGACGCATGTTATTCCTTTTTGGTAATTTTTTTTGTTTCTGTTGAGTATAATAACTGAAAAATTAGTATAAGAAGTCGATTACAACTGAATCATAATTAAAAGAGTTAAGATACCAAATTAATATTTTAAGGAGTTTGAGTGCAAACGTTTAATACTTTTAAGTATATACAACACAATAAACTCTAAATAAAAACAACATTTCTCTTTTAATTTCTTTTTGGATATAGTAAGGACGTTTCTAGACGGCAAAAATAGTCTTCATAATGTGCTTTATTACTATCCATCGATTTCATTTTTCTTAACATTGGGTCGTAAACTGGATCTCCAACTCTAAGTCGAAACTGGAGAGGATCTAAACCTCCAATTTACCATCTAATGTATTAAAGTACCACCAAGTTACGATTCCTTCGCTACATCCAAAAGGATAGTAATCAGGCTCATATTTTGTTAGTGATGAATTGTCATAACAGAGAATGTTTATACCCAAATAAAAGATTGTAAAATACTTAATTATCTTACACCACGGAAAATATACTTAAAAGTTAAATACAACACATGGTTTGAGCATAATATAATTGATAACTATGTCTCTTTTTAAAAAAGAGATCTTAAATTCAAATCATTCCCATGAATTTTATTTAAAAAAGCTTAAATATAATACTGACTTCAACAACAATTCCTCATTATAATATTCCTTCATATGTAATAACACATTAGTAGCGTCTGCCAATATGTGGTGCAAACCAACTCCAAGACAAACTCCTCCGCACTTGAAAAATGTTACCTAGCAATTTTATATTGTACAAATACATAACAATATCCTCATGGATCACATAAAATTAATTATTCATTCTATTTCAAAATTTTAATATAAGAATTTTGTTAAATTTGGTGATTAAACTTAGCAAAAAAAAATGCATTGTAAAAGAAATTTAAATTAGCTTGCCAAAAAACAATCTATATATTGAGTTCATTAAATCTTTTATTTATTGATTAAAGCACCTTATGCAAAGTTCTAAATATATTGTTAAATTATGTAACACAAAATTATACTCCTTATGTTTATTGAGGGTGTACTTATTGAGGAAGTGAATAGATAATTTAAAATATTTATTTCAGAAAATTAGAGCGATTAAAATTATGAGACAAAAAAACATAAATTTTAAAAAGAAAATGATCCAACATACTTGGGTCGATGGTAATTATCATAGATTTTTTATGTAACATATTTCGAATGACTCCACTCGTGCTAAAATTACCCCATTGCATCATAAGATATTTTTTAAAGGGAACAATTATATATCTATGTATGACTCTCATGCATATTTGATTGAGATTAGCTTATTTGTTTTCTCAAAATTACTTTTGTCAAATGCAATCAAGAATTTCTTCATTAGCTTTTTAATTGTATTTTTACTTTGGGCCAATAATAACTACGATGGATAAATGAGGTGACAATTCTTTTGACATCAGCAATATCCGGTAAATTTGATGGAAAAAACACACTGCAAAATATTTTTAGAATAAAATTTTCGGATATAAAATGGTTAAATTATGAATTTATTATTTGTAATTTGAGGTGAGATTATTTCACTAATTTTAATCTTCAATTTAAAACATAAACTTTGAAAATAATCCAAATTAATCATTTTCTTCCATGATTTTCTCAACTTATTAATAGAAATTCATATAAATACTATGAACGAAGCCAAATGGTGAAAAATTCATATAGACACTCAATTTTAATCAAAATCAATATTTTTCGTCCATAATTCCGTCAAGGAAGCTTTATTGTCATGGATTCAAATGATACCCCAACATTTATGATTCATATTCTAGCGTCCACGTCAACCAACGACTATCTACTTGTAGAGTGAGCAATTTATTAGGTTATTTAGAAAATGAAAAAAAAAAAACCTCCTTTTTTTTTTTTTGCCATTAAAATCAATAAGTGACGGGAAATGTTCACATCAACGTTTATATGATGTTGAGATCAACTCTTGTTCATTGTGAACTTTTACCATCTCTTGCCATATAAAAATGCAAATCAACAAATGGAAGTCAGATGTTAGATGGTTCAAATATTTACGGCCGTATTAGTTGTAAAAACGACACTAGGGCCATGCTACTGATGGGTGGGAGAAATTATACGCGAAAAAAGTCTATCCACAAAAATTAATGTAGGGTATTTATTGATGGGCGCATTAAATATTTAAACAAATGACAGCCATGCTATTTATTGATTAAAGAAGGGATGGTGACGAATCATTATGGTTTCCAGTTTTTTTTTTTTTTATTTTAAAGAGAAAAAAATATAACAAAAAATTTATTTTGGAAATAACGGTGAAAGAAAAAGTTTCTCTAGAAGAATATGAAAGTGTATTTTTTTTTTAAAAAATGACGTGGGAGAGTTAGAGGTGTTAAAATATGATTTAATCTAAAAATTTAATTTGATTTAGTTCAAATCTGATCCGATTCGAAAATTCATCAAAAAATGACTCAGATTCAAATTGACTCGAACTCGATCCGAAATGACTCAGAAACCCGAAAAGACTCGAACTTGAAATGACTTTAAAATATAATTTTTTATAAAAAAAAATTGTTTTCCAAAACAAGGATAATAATTAATTTACTAGTTTTCAAATAAAATAAATTATATCATAACTAACTAATTATTGATTTACATGTAACTGTATATATGGTTCAACATTCTATTAATACGAGTAGTCTCATTAATTTCAAATAAAAAAAATAGTGAAGAATAATATATTTTGCATTGTTCTTTAAGTCATAATAATTTTTTTTAATTGTTTTGAAAAAATATAATGAAATTAAGTGATTTTATGAAATTTAATCTTCAAAATTTGATATAAGACGTTACTAGTGAGAATAACTTTGTAAACCAGTTGTCTGAGATCATTTAATATTGAATTTTGAGACTAAGAGCCATAACATTGTATATTGCGTTAAAAAATTAAACATTTTAATTTAAAATACTAAACATTGATTTATTATTAATTAATTTTACAGATTTGATAATGTAACTAGTTTAATCTTATTATATACAAATAAAATATTTTTTACTTAAACATAAATATATATTTTGTGTGATCCGGCTCAACATGACTCGAGAACCGATACAACTCGATCCGTGACCTGAACGACTCATAACTTAACATAACCCGATCAGACCTAACTTGATTGACCCGATTCAATTCGAACCCAACTCCAACCTGACTGACCCGATCTGTTTGTTATCTCTAGCGAGAGCCCAGCAATAACTTGTCTTTGACATGTTAACAATCCCTTAATTATGTGGAGAGGAGTGGGTGGTGAGAGTGTTCAATAGATCTATTTAGGCTCTACCTATGTTGTGAATCAACTCTTAGCAATGAGAAATTAGACGTGGTCGTCGTTTATAACTTTTAAGTCCTTAATTTCATTTCCTTTCTTCTTTTATTTTTGCTAAATTAATAGAGTAAGAGATAGAAAATTCTAAAATAACCAATAAATCAAGACACTCAATTTTCTTTTTCTTTTTTTTTTTCAAAAGAGCAAAAGTTTTCTTTTGGTGGAGCAATAAATTTTCTGGAAACATGGTGTTATGCAGAATCCCGACACAGAATAAAGGCAAAGAAAGTGTAATGACATTTTCCTGTAGGTAAATTACAGAAGTCTCCTTGAATTTAAGTGAAAATTACAATTGCATATTTGAAATGAATTATAGAGTTCATTTGTAATGAATTCAATACTTATGAATTTAACTTATTGCAAATTCTATCAAAATCGATAAAATTGTTAAATAAATTTCACAAAATGAAGAGCAAAAAATTATGTCGATCAAAATACTCTTTCCTCCCTCTGTTCCACAATCTTCCTTTCCTTTTCAATTATTTAATTATTCTAAATATTTTAAACATGAGAATTTAATTGAAATATATAATTTAATATAAGAAAGTCAAATACAAAATTCATTTCAACTAATTTCTAAATGATTTTTTTTCCAATTCATTTGAAAATTGTTGGAATTAAGAATTGAAAAGAAACTTTGCATTATTAATTAATGATATGAATAATATGAAACTTAATTAGAACTCTTAACATAGACTTAATTAGAACTTTCAACACTCCCCTTCAAATTAGAGCATACACATGTACCAACTTGTTCAAAAAAAACTCATACCAACAACAAATTTCATCAAATCTGAAACAAATAAACTCAAACTCATAAATTACATAACCCATGAGAACAAGTCAGAGCTCCACACTTACGACAAACAATTAGCTCGGATCAACAAGACTTCGACTTTTTTTCGTCTTGTTTTTTTTACTAACGGTGACTTTGACTTGAATGAGCTACAATTATTGAGTCATGAAGATACAACATTAGCACAGGTTGAATCCAGTTAACAATATCAACATGTATGGGTCAATAACATCAACGTCGGGGTGAAAAACTTTTCTTCTTCTTCTTCAACTTTTTCTTAAACTTTTATTCTTTTTCAACTTTTTTTGACGTACAACATTGGTGTTGCACTGAAAAAATTACCCAAAAAAACAAAACAAAAACTAAAAAAGATTCTATAATATATATATATATATATATATATATATATATATATTATGTTTATCTCAAATAACTTCCAGGATCTCAAACCTTGAGCTTTGATACCATGTTGGAATTAAGAATTGCAAAGAAACTTTGTATTATTAATTGATGATATGAATAATAGGAAATTTAATTAAAACTCTCAACAAAAATAAATGAATTGCATTTCATTTGGTTTCAAATAGTGTAAAGGGAATTGGAAGACTATCTTTTATTTTGATTTTTTCTAGCTAGCAAAAGATTATGCATCGATCCTATGTTCCATTTTCTTTTTCATTTCTAAAAAAATATTTGAAAGTAAAAAGTGTCATTCCTAATAACGTTGTATGAGTGTCATCACATGGATGAGACACAAATATTGATGAGTGGCAAATCACCAGACAAATCTGTTTCAACCGATCATAACGAGAATAATTGAAATGTGCTTCATATTCCTCCATTACAAAAGCTACTCATCTAAATTTAAAATTCCAAATAGGACTCCATAAAATCGATATAATTATGCCAATAAAGCTTTGCTTTAATAGTACAAAAATAAAAATTGTGGCTCTTGGATCACACAAAGTTTTAAGTTTGACTCTCATTGATGTGTGAATTATTTATTCGATTTATATTAGTTATTTATCTCACTATAGCTGAGTAATTAATATGATAATATTATTGATTTTTATATGGATTATATGGCAGTACAATAATAAGCTTATGTTGTAACCAAAATCAATCATTATATTTGTATTGAACATTACTTCAAATAAAAATAAATAAACATTGTAATTCTAATAAACAATGACTTATATCAAAATACTAAATGGTCTTAACCTGGAAGTTTTTGGGCTGCCCAAATATATATATATATATATATATATATATATATATATATATATATCACAGCACATATAGATTGACCTCAATTTTGAAGTATGAGGCCATTAACTTAAATAAGTGTTGAAGTCAAAGGACAATATACTGTTTTTGAAACTTTACTTTGAGCATGCTAAATTACTTGAAATAATTTTGCCTAAGCAATCAAAAGAAGAAGATAAAAATGAGCAACTCAATTGTCACATGTCTAAGAACTGCTGTTGTCGAAGTGGATTTCAATAGTAAGGAATCTGCTCCACCCTTGGTGCTGTGAGGCCGAAGGACTCCACCACCAGAAACTCCCTTTGCCATCTTGACTTCATTGACGGATGCTTTTCCTTTTTCAACACTCACCAAGCTGTGATCAAGAAGAAAGCCATGTGCTCTATTGTATGAGCTTTCATCACCTTTGTCGTTTGATTTGATAATTACGTTATCTACATTAATTTGATAAAAATGATTATATAATTAGGCTCAAAATATTGCTCATCTTGATTTCATTAATTTAAAAGAAAAAATTAGAAAAATATCTTTAAATTCATACTGAAAATAAATACTTATCTTATTTTTATATCATACATTTTCTTTTTGATATGATTGAAAGAAGTTAGTATTAATTTATGTTGGATTTTTTGTTTTAAAAACAAAGATAATTAACGGTGTTAGAGGGACAGCCGATTGTCATTTAGACAGAAACTTTCGACAGTCATCTATCTCTAATACCTGATCCAAAGATTTAGGGCAATCAATTGTGATTTTTAGGCAGTTGACTGTCTGATTGTGTTTTTTGAAAATTCAAAATTTCATAACGGGTATTTCTTCAAGAGTTGTTTTTCTCTAAAAATGATGTCTTTTAAGTTACAACTCTTGATATTTCTGACTGTTAGAAGTTTTAAAACTCTGATAAATACATCAAATAACTTCCAAAAAATAATTCATTCATTTTTTTACAAAATTCTTTTTCTTCTTTCTCTTCTAAATTCTCAAAATTATACAACCTAAGTTCTTTATTGATTCATAAGAGAATTCAAGGAGAACCTTTGGATTTGCTCTTAGAAATTCTCAATGATTTTGGGTATAATTTTAAATTCTCATAAGAGACTTTTTTTCTAAACCTTAAGCAATCAAATCGAAACAAATAAAGCCTTAAAACAACGTTAATACACGTCTCAAAATATTCATTTTCTATAATTTTTATATCCACATTACTCTTCCCCCCCCCCCCCCCCCCCCAAAAAAAAAAAAATCTACTTGTAAAGGTGTAAAAAATAGTTGTTGACAAATTTTTCTAACTTTATGTGCAAACCAATGAAGAATTAATCGATTTGCTCGTGGACCCAATTAAGTGTAAAATAAGGGTGCAAGTCGAATAGGAATTAATGAGCTGAAAAGGGAAGTGTCGATAAAGCATTGGATGAATTAATAATGCAAATTGGGTTACGCAAAACTCAAAATAAGGATCGGGAGGTATTGAGTTCGGAGGTATGATACCATATAAAAGAGATAATTACGTGAATAACTGTCTTAATAGCTTAGTTTGATCAGAAACGAAATGACTCAATTATTTTTTTTATTCTAATAAAATAAATATAATTAGTATAGCAAGAAAATATATAATAATATAAAAAATAAGAGAAGGCAGCTTAAGTATACAAATTTGATTGAATTTTGAGAAAATTACAAGAACATCCATATAATTTGGTGCAAATTAAGTATAATTGCACATTCCTATATTGAAAGTATATAAATACACTCTTAAATTCCAACAATTATAGTTTATATTGATAAAAAAATCACATAAAAGTCACGTGAAATGAAGGTATTTCAATCCGTTGACATTTAATTCTTAACAAGTGATCGTTATTAAACCCTTTAGACCAGTTTGAACTAATTATTGTTGGAGTTTAGAGATGTATTAGTGCAGTTTTAATATATGAGACTGCAATTGTAATTTGCACTAAAGTATAAAAGTGTTTTTGTAATTTTTTCTTGAGTTTAACAATAGATATGTACACATAGAAGTGCATAATATGAAAATAAGAGGAAGAAATTAAGTGTATTTTTTGAATATCGAAAAAAATTCAATAAGATTTCTATAAATTTAGTACAAGAAAAAAGAAAATGGTAAAATGATCAAAGTAGCAATATTAAGAAATATGTAAACGCTTACTCTCTACTTGTTTCTTTACTAATGGCCTGTGATCCCCAGCTTCTGAGGTGAAAGCACTTCCACATGAAGAAAATGAAAGTGTTTTGCAATAAATGATGAAGAAGAGCCATGCAATAATCTGTCTCCTCATGTTAACAACCCCTTAATTACATGCAGTGGGAAGTATGTGGAGAGGAGATAGTTTTCCGGAGAGTTTTATTTAGGCTTTGCCTATGTTAATCAATTCTTAGCAATGGAAAATTACACATGCATGGTCACCATTTATAAGGCCTTAATTTCATTTTTTGACCGTTAAAGGAAAGTGTATAATACACAAGTTTTCTTTCGGTGAGGTAATTTTCTCCGACAGAATAAATGGCATTGTCGGGGTAAGTTTATTGCTTTTCTAAAAAACTTCAGAAAGTTATGCTTGTGTCCTTTAAATTACAAATTTACCTATGTTTTGTCCCTAAAATTATAGATTTCAAGAATGCAAATGTATAAGTATAGTTTGGCCTAACTTTCAAACAAAATTTAAGCGAAAAATATATTTCTAAGAAAACTTTGAAATTGAAATTTTGATTTTAAATAACTGAATTTGTGTTAGATACAAAAGCTTTATATTATTTTATCAAAAACTGTTTCAAAATTTATAATTTTTATTTTATTTTATTTTCCATTAACACATGAAGAGTAAGAAGAATATACCTTTGGACAGCTACTATAATCAAAGTCCCTTTTGGTGATTGTTAATAGAAAAAAAGAAAAAGTAAAGACATTTTTTTCTTTACAAGAATATTGTCATCCATTCTTTTCTTAAATTGGCTAACAAAAATTCCCCATTTGATATCAAGGGAATTGGGTGCTTATCTTTAATATTTTACTTTGATTTGGTCTAGAAAAGAAAAAAGGGGTTTTTTATGCACTGATCCATGTGCTTCATATTCCTCCTCCAAATAGAAAAGTTGGTCATTCAAGTATCAAAATCCCCACCACGGCTTCATAAATAGTAATTATGATAAACAATCATTTATATTTTTATACCAAAAGAATAAAGTGGTCTCAGCTTGAAAATTGAGAGACCATTTTCTTTATGGTCTTCAATGTTTTGGTTGAAAATTTAAATTGGTCCTCCAACTTTCAATTCCAGCATTTAACTTCCTTTAGAGTTTCGGGCTTTTAGTTTTGTTCGATGTTGTTCCTCTTCCCACTTATCGAGGTTGTTTAATTTTTTCCACCTAAAATGACAAATGATTTTTGTTTTTCCACATGCACTTTTCTATTTTGCAATGTAAAACCATCTTGATCACCACCATGGATGCCCAGCCATAAAATACAAAGACTAAGCAAACAAACCCAGTAAAAGGGAGAAGCAACCAAGAACAGAACCAACTTGGAAGAAAGATTGCAACTGAGATTCTAGTTTGGACTAAATTTATATTGATGTTGATGTTTTAAAGAATTTGATTGATCGAACATATTCAAATTCTAGTTTTTCTTTACTTTTGTAAGCAATAAATTTGTAAGATTTAGTTAATTTTTGTAATGAATTTGATTTTGAATTTAATAAAAAATAAAATATTATAATAAAATATTTTTTTTAATTATGTATTATTTAACAGCGAGATAGACTTTTGTACCACGTATATCTCATAACACTGTACTAGATAAGAACTTTTTCAATAATAGAATTCGTTTTAACCTCTAAAAATAAAACTCTATCTAGGTTACATTTTACCCCATTCTTCCATTTTTGTCCCTTTCAAGTCTCCTAATGAGCTTGATACACATTTACTTGGAACTATTAAGAAATAATTGAGATACTAATTATCCGAAAGGGAGGCTGAGAGCTTTTGAAAATGTTGTATAGGCAGCGGTGTGTATTGGGAGTAAGCATGAAAATTGGTTGATCAGTAGATCCAATCCAAACTGATGTAATGGTTTCGGTTGAGTTGGGGTTTTCAAAAGTTGGGTTGGGTTTGGGTTAAAATTTTTTTGAACCTGGTGGATTAGGTCACGAGTTAAAAAAATTTCAATCCGACTCAAATCAATAACCCGATCATTATGTAATTATATTATATATATATATATATATATATATTTAAAATATACTTATTTTAAGAAATGATGAACAACATTTATATTTCGATAAGTTGTTTTCCATTAAAAAAAAATGTCAACTAGAATTTAATTATGTTAAGAGTGTTTCTTTTTAATACTTTTTAGTTGATGAAAATCGTTTTTCCTCTTGAAAGTATTTTTTTGGGACTTTCAACATGCTTTCCAAAAACTTGTTAAATTGATTTGTTTATCATGTATTCATTTACTTTATGTTTTTGGTACGATAAAATTTGGTCATGGAGATTCTAAGATTAAGTCTACACCATTATTAAAGATTTGAAGAATTTGATTGATCAAACACATTTAAAATCTATATTTTATTTACTTTTATAGGGTTTGTATTAAAGTAAAGTTGTTTGAACTTTATGTGAAGTAATTTAAGGTATTTAATTTATAAATAATGGTTGATAAGATTTAATAAATTCATATATGAATTTGTCTTTAGATCTAATAAATAATTGTAATAAAATATTTTTTATGTAATATATTTACATTAATTTTAAACCAAGATCTAAACCAACCTATACCCACCACGAGTGTGTAATAGGGTGTTTTGATAAGGTTTTGTGTTGCTCTTTTAAGAATAGATAGCTTTCATTTAGTCAGTTTGGTCCATAGGATGAAGGGGAAATAGAATTCTCTAATTCCCTACGTATTCTTTTATTTGGTTGTAAAATAAGCACGTAATTACAATTATATGATATAAACTCAATTGCCTTTAAAATTAAAATAAAAAAAATAGCATGAAGAGAAGTGTCCTTTTCAATTCGACAAAACCAGCAATTGTTTTGTTTATCAATAAACCAAAAAATTCTCTCACAAATCTCCTCCATATATCGTTTTGACTTTTGACTTTTGGAACAATTTTGATTTTGATTTTTTTATTTAAAATTATAAAAAAATAATTTTTAAAAACCTGTGAGTTTTATAAAGTAATAATTTTGAAAAAAAATATTTTATTAATTTAAAATTAACAAACAAATTAATCATTTTATTAGTTAAATAATGTATTTGGACAAACAATATAGATTAAAAAAATATTATATAGATGCATATAAAAAAAATATATAAGATATACTTACCACCAAAATAGATTATCAATTCCAACATCTACTTATAAACTTTATTTTCTTTTTACTACTGTGATTTTATCAAGAGTGAAATTGATATAACACATAAATTATCAACGGTTTTTTTAAAAAATTATAATACAAATGTCAAATGAAAGAAAATAATGATTAAAAGTGATGATGTATAGCATTGCTGGATTAATTTAAAGAAAACAAACTTGTGTTTGGGGTTATGTAATCGTAAAATCTTTATGGCAATATATTATTAAAATTTAAATTTTTAGAGTTAAAAGCTTGAAAAACTTTAAATTGTATTTAAAGAACTTTCAAAATTTTTGGTGTTGTTTGGATTAAATTTAAGTAAACTTAAAACAAATTGTTTAAATTTGATCAAAACATTTTTTTATCTTGTCATTGACTTGTTTAAATTTATTTCAAATATCCTATTTAAAAATTTGAGTGTTGATTAATATAACTTTAAATTTTAGTGATTTAAATTATATTTAAGTAAATACTAAAAAAAATATCAAAATGACTTGACCAAAGTGGTGTGTGAGGGGGACCTAAACAAGCATAATAGACCATTTAGGATTGAAATTAATAATGCTTATTAAACTTTTAATTTTTTGAATTGTTGCAATATCTTCTTTCAGATTAATTTGAACAAATTTTTCTGTTAAATCGCATCTGTAAATTATAAAATAAACATGCACCATCACTAAAAACAAACAAATAAAAATTAAATGCTTACCAGCAAAATAATACATTTATTTTTAGATATAAAAATAATACCCTTAACAAAGAACAAGTAGATGAAGATCCAAATCTAACAATGGAGACAGAAATTATCAAAACAAAAATATAATAAAATTAAACGATACTCCGTACACAGAGGCTTATTAACATTAATGTGTTAAATACTTCAAATATTTATAGCTTCATTAATTGAAAAAACGAGAGTGGGGCCATGCTAGTTATGGGTGCATTAAATATTTAAACAACACGACTGCGTATTATTCACGAAGCATGTGATATGTACGTCAATCGTTTAATGGAAGAAAA
Organism: Bretschneidera sinensis; assembly: GCA_023935145.1. Classification (NCBI taxonomy): domain Eukaryota; kingdom Viridiplantae; phylum Streptophyta; class Magnoliopsida; order Brassicales; family Akaniaceae; genus Bretschneidera; species Bretschneidera sinensis. The sequence goes on along the minus strand of CM043697.1, from coordinate 136,623,105 downwards.
AGACCACCCATTGCCTCGATAATTTCGAAAATTGGATCAGATCTGACGTGACTTGCGTGGACTAGTTTTTATAAAGCGGAGCATTATCAACCATCCGAGATCGTATGGCTAAATAATACCAAAAAATTAGAAACGTGATTTGAAATCCTTTTTGATATGAGCAACAGAATAACAACAATCAACGTGAAAAACCATACATAAAATAATATAACAATAAATAAATAAATGTAAATATCTGGAAGTAAAAATCTGTTTTACTTTGATACTGACAGTGTACATTTGGGACTGTGGTGTAAAAATCTGTTTTTTTTTGTCATTATAAAATTCTAAATTTTGGGTTTGATCAAAGTTAATTATTAATTGTATTAAAAAATCATTAATTATTAAAAATGTAAAAAAATGATATTTTAGTTAATGAATTTTTTTTTTATATAAAAGATTTTTTTTATTTTTTTTAATTATAGTGATTGGACTATAACCCAAAAAATCTAAAATGAATGCGACTAATGACCCAAAAATCATATAGAGAGATTTATGTTGAGGGCAAACTTCTTTGAAATTTTAGAAACATCATATTATATATATTTTATATAATTATAAGTTGATTTTTCACGACATTACTTTTGAAAAAGTTAAAACAATTGTGACCATATGCGTTTTAAGAATTAAGATTATTGGATAAAAGAAGTATTACTAATTATTGTGTTATTTAGTGAATGCCTGTAGGCACAAGATATGCCTTTATGTACATCTTACAGTTTGGTAAGCAATTTGTGTCACGCGGCATGAATTTGAAGAAAACTGAGAAAGAGAAAGGAATAAACATAACATGTTAGTTCAGTTCTAGTATTTATATTTAAAATTGATATGGCCCATAAAGCTCCCACCAATAGACTACGGACACGTGAAACCGCTCCCCCCAATAGGCCTATGACACATGAAACCATTTTTCGCCAATAAGCATAGGACACGCGAGACCTTTCCCCATCCTATAGTCAGAGGACACGTAGAGCGGGCAAGTAACAGAACCGTCAAGGCGAAGCATGATTAACGGAACTAAGCCTCGTCTGAACACGCAATCGAGATCTTTCAGCAGAGAAACGGGATATCAGGGATCGCGCCATCCCAAGCACGTGGTCAACCTGCCCCTGAACCACTATAAAAAGGCCCAAGGTATGGGAACCCAAGGCATCTTCATTTCAAGCTCATTTACTGAAAACACTAGTACCATAATTCTCCATTTTTTCGAAAATCTTATACTGACAAAAGCGTCGGAGTGTCCTCAGAGGTATCACCCCCTATTCTCTGACGACTCTATAGTTCACCCTTATTGTTTTGTGCAGGCCCTTTCCCGAAGCACCGACCTCCTGTTTAGCAACATATTTTAAGCATTAACAGATTGGCACCGTCCATGGGAAATCCACATCTCTCGCTAACAGTAAAAGCGAAGAAGTCTAAAGCACGAATTTATTGCCATGCCGCCCAGAAACACCACAAAAAGGCAGCAAGGGAGCCCCAGCGGCGTGCTCCGCCCCCATTCAGAGCCACACCCATAGCCAACAATCCAAGTCGAGATTCCCCATAATATCTGAACGCATGACCCCTGGGTCAGACCGACGATCCCCCTTCAGAGAGCAGCACCCTCGCCACTCGGGGACGAATTCCCCCGACCCCGGAAGGGTGACCATGGATCATCCGACCGTCCCGGTGACCTAGGCTTAGTTCCAAGAGCTTTCCCAATTGATAATAGACCTGGCCGTCGAAGTCCAGAAGGGAAGCCGACAACCCTCACCTCCGCCCTCTTACCAACTCCTAGGCAAACTGAATCCTTCGACAGTGAGCTCCCGGTTGACAGCCATTCCACCACCGAACCTTCGCTACCTTGCATCGGTCGGTTTAAAGAAAGCTCTTCATCCAAAAGCAACCCTAACCTAGACAGGTGAATCGAAGAGATGGAAGAAAAAATCGATAGAGCCTTCAAGCACCAGAGCTACAATATCCTGTATGAGCTCAATGTCCAAGACCCCCCCGTTCACATAGGATGTCCTTGAGACCCCACTCCCACCCAACTTCAGAATGCTGCAAATCAAAGCTTATGATGGTTCAGCGGACCCTCTATACCACCTACAGCATTACAAAACAACCATGACGATGCACCGACATTCCGACCCAATCATGTGTCGCGCCTTCCCCTTAACGCTCGAGAAAGCTGCCGGCATGTGGTATTCACGCTTGAAGCTAGGAAGTATTGGAAATTTCATAGAGCTCAGTTATGCCTTTGCCTCTCACTTTCTCAGTAATAAGGGGCCGAAAAAACCTCTGAGAGCCTATTCAACATCGTCCAACATCGAGGAGAAAGGCTTCAGGCCTATATATTAAGATTCAACATATCTGCTTGGGAGATCCCGGACCTTGACCCTAACGTCCAAATGTTGGCATTCAAAAACGGACTAAGATCCGGGGTCTTTAGCTCCAAACTCACCAAGAGTACGCCTAAAGATATGAACGAGGTCTTGGCCCGAGCCGAGAAGTACATGTTGGCTGAGGACGACCAAGCTTTCCGAAGAGAAAGAGAATGAGAGACAGAGAATGAAAGACAGAGAAAAAAAGGAAAGACATCGACCCACACAGAGGGACAGCCAAAAAGTCTCACTAAGAAAGCAGATATAAGCCCCAAACTCGGTTTGACAGCTTCACCCCCCTCAAAGTGTCCAGAACCAACGTCCTGATATAACTTCAGAACAAGTTGGTCCTCTAGTGGCCCCCCAAACCACAACACCTCAGCGGAGACCAGAGTAAATGGTGCTGATTCCACAAGAACCACGGACACGACACCGAAGAGTGCCATAGTTTGAAGCTGCAAATTGAAGCCCTCATCAACCGAGGGCACTTAAAGGAGTTTACCGAGTCCCGACAAGGGGTGGTTCCCGACCAACTAAAAAGGGACTTCGGACGACCCTCTCTTCCAGAGCGAGAGCGTCAGGCCCAAGCAGGAAGGACCTAATCGAAGAAACCAAGAGGTAGCAACAACCAAAATTATCAAAACGATCTGCGGAGGCCTCACCGTCGGAGGTAGCTCGGGATAGAGCAGCAATGCGTACGCTAGAACTGTGGCCTCCATCAACAGCCCCAACAAATAAAGGAAGTCTAGCCTGGCAACTTCCTTCACAGATGACGATTTAGATGGGGTACAGACCCCGCAAGACGACGCGTTAGTGGTCTCCCTCTTAATTGCCAACCATGAAGTTAGACGTATCCTTATGGACAACGGGAGCTCGGCAGACATCCTATTCTATGACGCTTTCCAACGAATGCAACTGAAAGAAGAACAGCTAGAACCGACCCCCACCTCATTGTATGGCTTCGCGGGAACCCTGGTGTTCACAGAGGGAAGCACAGTCCTCCCTATCACCGCGGAGACAGCACCACAAACCACCACCATACTAACTACCTTCCTGGTCGTCAAACAACCATCGTCTTATAATATGATCCTCGACCGACCCACTCTCAACAAACTGAGGGCAATTGTCTCCACTTACCATCTAAAGATGAAGTTCCCCATCGACGAGGGAGTAGGAGTGGTCAAATGGAACCAACAACCCTCCCGGTTCTGCTACTTGAGCGCCATCAAGGAAAGAAAGAAGAGCGAAACCTTACCCCTCAAAGTGGAGGACTTCAGGGATGAATTGAAAACTCTAAGAAGGTGGCCTGTGGAGGAGCTGACCTCGGTCCCCCTCGGTAAGGACCACTTCCTGATGATTCAGATCGGATCCAGTCTCCCGGAAGACCACAAGGATGTTCTCATCTCATTCTTCAGAAAGAACCAGGATTTGTTTGCTTGGTCCACGTCAGATATGCCCGGAATTGACCCCAAGACTATCGAACACAAATTAAACGTAGACTCGGGGCATAAACCTGTCATTCAGAAGAAGAGAAAGTTCACCCCGGAATGACAAACCACCATCAAGACAGAGTTAGACAAGTTGCTCGAGGTCGGCTTCATCCGGGAAGCAAATTACCCCGACTGGGTGTCAAACGTGGTGATGGTCCGAAAGGCTAACGGCAAGTGGCGGATCTGCATTGACTTCACCGATTTAACCAAGGCTTTCCCAAAGGATAGCTTCCCTCTAGTGGACACTACTTCAGGGCATGAGTTCCTCACTTTCATGGACTCGTATTCTGGGTATAACCAGATCTTTATGCACGAACCTGATCAAGACAAAACCGCCTTTGTCACTGGTCAAGGGTTGTACTGTTACAGAGTTATGCCTTTCGGACTAAAAAATGTCGGGACAACTTATCAAAGGTTGGTGAACAAGATCTTCCGATGGTAGATTGGGCGGAACATAGAAGTTTACGTGGACGATATGTTAGTCAAAAGCACCGAAGCCAGAAACCATAACTCCGACTTAGGAAAGGCATTTGAAGTGTTATGCAGACACAAGATGGGGCTAAATCCTGCAAAGTACGCATTCGGGGTAACCAGAGGAAAGTTCTTGGGCTTTATGGTTACCCAAAGAGGGATAGAAGCCAGCTCAGAAAAAATAAATGCCATCCTCGTCATGGCCTCCCCCCTCAAAAACAGTGAAAGAAATGCAACGACTCACCTGGCGAATAGCAGCCCTGAACCGCTTCGTGTCTAAATCTACGGAAAGATGTCTCCCTTTCTTCAGGGCCGTCAGGAAGATGAAGGATTTCATTTGGACAAAAGATTATCAGAAAGCGTTCGAGGAGCTGAAAAAGTACCTGAGCTCACCCCCGCTCCTGACTAAACCTCTCACAGGTGAAGAGCTTTTTATGTATCTGTTGGTTGGGCGAGACGTCATAGCCTCCGTCCTGACACGAGAGGAAGCATGCATCCAAAAGCCTGATTACTACGTCAGCAAGATCCTTTATGAAGTGGATGCAAGGTATCTCCCGATAGAGAAGATGGCTTACGCCCTTATAGTTACGGCACGAAAGCTCCGATCGTATTTTCAAGCACACACCATCGTCCTCCTAATGAGCCAACCCACAAGACAGGTCCTTCACAACCCAGATGTCTCCAGAAGAATGGTCAAGTGGTCCGTAGAGCTCGGGGAGTTCGACATCTGGTACCACCCTCGGAAGACAGTCAAGGCTCAGGCTCTAAAGCCCAGACGAGTTCGTCATCAAGTATGCTATGAGGTTGGGCTTATCCTCCCGATAAATCCAGACGATGGGTCAAATTCAAAACCAGATAAGAAAACCCCAAGGTGGACCCTTCATGTGGACGGATCCTCGAACACTACTGGAAGTGGGGTCGAGCTTATCCTCTGCAGCCCAGACGGGTTCGTCATCAAGTATGCTCTGAGGTTCGGGTTCAGAGCCTCCAACAACGAAGCAGAGTATGAAGCCTTGCTCGTAGGTATGAAACTGGCAAAAGCAGTGGCCATTGAAGCGCTGGATGCGTACAATGACTCACAGCTGGTGGTAAGTTAAATAACGGGGAAATTCAAAGCTCGAGGAGAAAAGATCTCTCGATACCTTAAGAAAGCTAAGGAACTCGATGCCGAGTTCAAAATGTTTTGGATAACCTATGTCCCAATGGCCAAGAATTCCAAAGTGGACACCCTAGCCCGACTCGCCTCTTCTCGACATCTTGAGCCAACTCAAGCTATATACCTTGATACCCTCACCACCCTGAGCATTAATGAGACCTCAGTATTAGCGATGGTAAAATAAAAAACATGGATGGATCCAATCCTCTGGTACTTACAAGACGGGAAGCTCCTCGAGCGAAAAAATAAAGCACAAAAGCTCATCTCCCGTGCATCCCGATACACGGTCATAAATGGACAACTGTATAAAAGAGCCCTCACCACACCTTACCTAAGGTGTCTTAGTCCGGCTGAAGCTGATGACACTCTTCGGGAAGTCCACGAGGGGATATGCAGGAATCACCTCGGAGGCTGGGCTCTGGCCTTCAAAGTGCTTCGACAGAGGTACTATTAGCTTGGGATGGAGAAGGACGTTGCGGATTTGGTCCAAAAGTGCAGAAGCTACCAACAGTACTCTCTCGTGCCCCGCCAACCGGCTAACCCTCTCACCTTAATCACGAGCCCCCTTCCCTTCACCATGTGGGGAATGGACATACTCAACCCTTTCATCGGAGCCTCTGGTCAAAGAAAACATCTTATCGTAGCTATCGACTATTTCACTAAGTGGGTCGAAGCGGAACCGCTTGCTAGCATAACGGATCATCAAACCCGAAACTTTGTCTAGAAGTCCATCATGTGTCAGTTCGACATACCTTGGGTATTGGTCACCGATTACGGCAAACAATTCGACAACGTTCGATTCAGGATGTTCTGCGAAGAACTCCGCATCGAACAACGATTCTCATCCATTGGATACTCGCAGGCTAATGGACAAGCCGAAGTGACCAGTATGACGCTTCTGTAAGGCATCAAGAGAAGACTCAACGAAGTCTATAAGTGATGGGCTGACCAGCTTCCCAACATCCTCTGGGCGTATCGGATGACCGTTTGTACGCCAACAGGGGAAACCCCGTTCTTCATGGCATACGGCTCGGAAGCGGTGATCCCTTTGGAGATTGGGGTACCCTCGTTACGCGTGCAAAACTTCAAACAAAGTGATAATGAGGATGGCTTACAAATGAACGCTGACTTTATCGATGAAGCTCGAGATAAAGCCCAAATCCGTTTAGCCGCCTACCAACAGAGGGCGGTCCAGTATCATAACTCTCGGGTTTGAAACAGAAAATAAAAAAAAAATGTAAAGGAAAATAAAATTAGAAGATAAAAATGTAAAATGTTTTCTGTATTTCGTATCATGTCCAAAGGAAATTTTTAGGGAAAGAAAACAAACTCATCAAACTAGGTTATGAAAAATGATTTTCAAAAGTTTAAGTAATCTTGGTCGAACTTCTTCATTTTAATTGGAAAATAAAAAGCTTTACAAAAAGTAATCTATATATATATATAGCTAGCTGGTGAATCTCCCATTTTTAAATGGCTTAAAGCCTTAAACCCTCCACTTTCTCATTAAAGACAAAAAAAACTGAGAATGAGACAATGAATTTGATTGGCTAATTAATGAAATAGATTAACAATTCACAATCATCTTCAACACAATTTATGCTTTTCACAACTACTATAGAATAGTGAACTCAAGTGGCCAAATGTCCCCTCCTTATAGAATCTATAGAACGCATACAATTATTGAGAGTAGGTAAAAGGAAATATTATACTAGTAGTAATTAAATTGCATACATTAATGCTGGTTTTGAATTGAACAAAGTGAGTAGTTTGTAAAGCTTTGAAACTCTCTTGCAACCTCTTCATGCTAAAATACCAAAACCTCCTAGAGATATAAAATTAAATTAGCGTGAAATCATGTATGTTTTTTTAATAATAAGATTATTGAAAAAAACATAATTTCAAACTTTAATTTAATATTATCAAATGCAACATTAATCAAAATTTTTATATCGATTTTTTTTAACCAAAGGAAGAAACACGCTTAAATTAATTAGGATAAGATTCTTTTTTTTATTTTTTAAATTGTTGATGCTGGTTGGTGGGGATGGTAGCATGGGTGGCAATCTTCCTAGCATTAACAGTCTTTGTTTTTTTTTTTTTAATTTAATTTTAAATTTCTTATTTTTAAATATGATCGTTTTGGTTACTTACTACCCTCAATTATTAGTTGTGCAAATTCATTAGTGATGCGCCTTTTGTTTTAATTTATTGCTGACTCAGGTTTCTATATTACAAAAATTGGAAGCAACCCACTAGAATTAATTAGGTTATGCCATGCATATGCCATTCGTCTATCATCATCATTGACAAAACTTTATCTTTAAAAAAAAGCACCCTCTTTGGAAATTTAGCAACTAACTTTTTTATAAAGAAAAGAGAAAGCAAGTCACTTTTTTTTTTCTTTCTCTCATCTGTTTATTATTAATCCTGCTAATTACTAAACTATTCCTTCTGTGTAACTTTAAAAGTAGAGTATGCAGATCGAGAAATACCTTTATTTGTTGGAAAATATAAAGTGTAAACAATCATCAATGAAAACAAAAACATCATCAATTAAAGGTACATAAATGGTTCGGTACAAAAGAAAAAAAAAACAAAATACAGCTGACTAATAATCATGACTGCTTAGACGCATTGTGTGATTCATCCACGCAATAATAGAAAAAGAAAATGCTCTCGTACATAATTATGAGAAAAGAAAAATTCTTATTTAACACAGTATTATAATATATACATGATACAAAAATTTATTTTATTTTTAAATAAAAATAAAATATATCTTATTCTATTTTTTTATACTATTTAATAACGAGATAAACCATTGTGCCATATATCTTTCATGACATTGTGCCAATCAAAAACTTGTCATGAGAAATGAGATTAGAAGAATGTAAATAATAAACTTGATGCCATGTGTAAATGTTCCAGCCCTTTAATATATTTATAGATTCTTATGGTTGAACTCCATATGTATATATAAGATAAACACGGTTCTCAAGTAAAAAACGTTAAAAAGAATTAACAATATTAATTTATATATATATATAAGAAAAATGAATTTTAGAGACTATATTTGATATATGGTAAATGACTCGATAAAAAAAAAAAAAAAAAAACTTTCATAGATAGTGCTTAAAAAACATGCATGAACAGATATAACTGGATGGAAAGCTCTCCGAACAAATAAATGAAGCAAAGAAAATCATCTCTCGCTCCTCAAGGTTCACCATTATAGGGGGCAACCGTACAAAAAAGGTCTCTTACTACCCCACACTTGAAATGTCTTTGCCCCTAGAGGCAAACTATTGCTTTCGAGAATTTCATGAAGGCATATGTGGGAATCACCTGGGGCAGAGTGCTAGCTTACAAAATCCTCAGACATGGATATTACTGGCCCAAAATGTTACAAGAAGCCACCGAGCTAGTCAGAAAGTGACGAACATGTCAAGAATACTCGTTGCTCTCGCATCAACCTTCTAATTCCTTAACACCAATCACAAGTCCTTTTCCTTTTGCTATGTGGGGAATGGATATCCTCGGGCCATTCCCCAAGGCCCCAAGGTAAAAGAAGCACCTGACAGTAGCAATCGACTACTTCAAGAAGTGGATCGAGGCTAAGCCACTGGTGAAGATCATCGATCAAAAGACGAGGCAATTCACATGGCAACCTATCATATGCAGATTCGAGATTCCAAAAATTCTTGTTACCGACAATGGGAAGCAATTTGATAGCGTGAGATTCAAGTCCTTCTGCTAAGACCTTGACATCAAGCATTAGTTAACCTTTATGAGATACCCCCAAGCCAACGTTCAAGTCGAAGTTGCCAACATGATCCTTCTACAAGGCATCAAGAAAATGCTAGAAGATGCTGATCAACAATGGCTCAAGCAACTGCCGAGTGTCCTCTAAACATACCGGACGACTACTTGGGCCCACCAGAAAGACTTTTTTTTTAGCCTACGAGTCTAAAGCAGTCATTCCATTAGAGATCAAGACTTAGTCTCAACGAGTGCTAAATTTCAATCTTAAGGATAATGAAGAAAGTCTAATTGAATATCAACCTGACGAAGCAAAGGACAAGGTTCAAATCAGATTTTCCTCCTATCATCATAGATTAGCTTGATACTACAACTCCCGAGTCCAAGGCAGGACCTTCAAACTCTATGACCTAGGGCTCAGAAAGAAAGAAGTCTCCCTTCCAAGGGAAATAGGGAAACTCATCCCAAACTGAGAAGGACCCTATCACATCCGAAGAGTTTCCCAGGCAGACACTTTTGAACTTGGAGACCTCAACGAAACTCCAATACATCATACCTGGAACGCTGAGAATCTCCGTAGATTTTATCAGTAGCATATTTTCTTTATTTTTACCTCATTATGTAGCTTCGACACTTTGTCAATAATAAAACAATAAAAAAATCATTCTATTTGAATATAACAAAGTTGAGAAAATCTCGAAGGAGGGAGCCCCGGGTTGTTCCTTTCTTTAGTATATTCTCTATCAAAACTCGGGAAGAGCCCCAAGCTATTTCTCCCCCTCATCTAAGGATCGAAGGTAAGGCCTCGAGCCAAACACTCTGAACACTCTAAAATCCAAAATATTAAACAAAGAAGAAATTAAAACATCAAAAGCCTTGAGCCCCTTCTCATTAATATTAAAATTCGAGTACAAAGGATGGGCACTAGCCGGTTACAAAAAAAGGAAAAAGAAACACATCTACTCCTCGCTACCCTTATCATCAGAGATCTCCACTCCATAAAGAAACTCCATAAAATCAACTATATCTACTTCATTTACAAAAGAATTCCTTTTAACCCAAAAAGTAAGGTTGTTGAACCATCTTCTCTTTATGCATTCAAAAGCTCTTTGATTTCTCTTCTTCCAAACTATCCAAAAGATAGAAAATGGATCATAGAGTAAGCTTTTTTTGAGATTCTTGGAAGCCCGAAACCAACTCCAAGCCCAAACTTCATCTTTTACGGATCCGAAAAAAACCCAATTATCCCTCAATACCTTGTAAGCCATCTCGCACAAGGCTCCAGCCAAGATACACTCCATCAAAAGACGAAACACAGACTCATCGCATTGTTTGCAAATGAAACACCAATTCACCATCACTCTCCCCTTCCTTTGAATATTATCTAAAGTGAAAATTTTATCCAAGAATCTTCCCAACCAAAGAAACTCATTTTCCTCAGGGCACCAGAGCACCAAATTGCTTTCCAAGGGAAGTTGGAGAAACCATCCGCATGACCCACGACCGCATGGAACTTATAGAAAGATTTCACCTCAAAACCTTTACGTAAGCTATCTTTCCAACTCATCGTATCCTCTTTAGATAAATCCAATTTGTAACTTTACAAAGATTCCAAAAACTTTGCACCCTAGCAACCTCCCCATCATGAACATTTCGGATTAAAGGCATCCCACGAAATAACATCATTAATCATCGAGATACAAGAAAAAATAAGAACATTTTTATCCCTCATAATTGCAAAGATCTCCGAGAATCAGTCTTTAAGAGGTGTGTTCTCAAACCACGTATCATCACCAACTTTCAACGAAAGACATGGACCCCAGTCTTCTCATCTATTATGAATCAATTTCCACACTCCTACACAATAAGGAACCTTCATTTCTTAGACATCCACCCCGAAGAATCCATCCCAAACTTAGCTTCCCCTTTCCTCCAAAATTGATCTCCCTCCACAAGAAATCTCCATAACCATTTCCCCAAGTGAGCTTTATTAAACAAGGTAAGGGATTTTGTGGATTTTATGCCAAGCCCCCCTATATCTAGTGGTTGCTTAACCACTGCCCATCTCACCAAGTGATATTTGTACTCTTCACCTACAATGCCTCAAAGAAATTTTCTTTTATATATCCTCCAATCTCTTAGCGACAACACTCGAGATAGGAAATAAGGACATAAAATAGTTAGGAAGGCAAGAGGGTGCTTTTAATGAGAGTGAGCCTTCCTCCTTTATAGAGCAATCAATTTTTCCATCCGACTAACCACTTTTCAAACATATCCACAACGGGGTTCCACACTTAAATCTTTAATTTTGAAGCCAAGCGGGAGGCCAAGATAAGTAAAAAGAAGTGTCCACACAGTGCACTCCAAAAGCTAGCAGGAAAACTACCATTAATATTTTCATCGAGAGGGATCAAATCATTTTACCAAGATTGACCTTGAGTCTCGAGACTGTCGCAAAACAAAGGAGAACACATCGAAGATGCAAGATTTGAGAAGCTTCCACCCCACAAAGAATAATTGTATCATCGACAAAGAGGAGACAAGGTACTCATTTTATTTCCTTCTCTCCCAACCTTAAAGTCGCTCAAAAGCCCCCTTCTACACACTTCACTAACATTTTGCTTAAAGCCTCCATAACCAAAGTGAACAAAAAAGATGATAGTGGGTCCCTTTATCTCAAAACCCGCGAAGCTTTAAAGTAATCGGATGGACATCCATTAATAAGGATCGAAAAAGAAGTCGAAGAAATATATTTGTAGATTTACTTGCACCGCTTGTCCCTGATTTCCATCCTCTTTAATTGGTAAATCACAAAGCTCTAACTCACATGTTCAAAGGCCTTTTTCATGTCACCCCCCTCTTTTTAAGTGAAAACCCATCATTTCGTTAGTAATCAAAGAGCTATCCAAGATTGGCGTAACTTTCACAAAAGCATTTTGGAAAGGGCTCACCACTTTAGAGATCACTTTTTTAAATCTACAAGTGAAGATCTTCGAAAGGAGTTTATAAATGCACCTCACAAGACTAATAGGTCAAAAATCTGTAATATTTGAAGCACCCACTTTTTTCGGAATAAAGACAATAAAGGTGGCATTAAGACTACCCACAAACTCACTTGAAAGATGGAATTCTTCAAAAGAGTCGAAGAATATGCCCTTTAAGGACATCCAAGGAAAGCCTTAGAAAAACCATTGAGACTTAGGGCTTTATCCCATTACACTCCCTAAGAGCACAAAAAATCTCCTCATCAAAAGGGCATTCGATCCAGTTTGCTTCTCTATCATTGATATTATAGAACTCCAAACCATCCAAATTTGGCGTATTGACACAAGTCTCCTTGTAAAGAGACTTATAAAACGAGCAAATAACCTCCTTCATACTTTCCTCCTCCACAAGTCGGGATGACAACGGGTAGGTTACTCGCGAAATTTGACATAACTATAACCGAAACCTTGAAGCTCTAACCCACTAACCAAAACCGTTTAACTAACCGTTTAAATTTTATTTTAAAACTGGAACCTATAACCTCTAATCGTTTAACTAACCGTTAAATAACCTTAACCGTTTATTTACGTGTTATCGGATGCGGTTACCCACCAAAAAACCATCTAAGTACATGTTATTATATGCGGTTATCCGAAAAAGAAAAAAATGAACCCGAAACATGATTTTTTACCTGTTAAAAAATAAAGAAAAAAACATAACACCTTTACAATAACAATGATTATCGATAATTAAGATTAAAAAAGGCTTTATAATAAATTCATGATATGACTAATAAATCCATAACACTATTACCATAACAAATTCAAAACATAACTCCAAAATCCATGAAAATCGTAAAACAACAACAAAATAAAACTTCTAAGTCTTCATAAATCCAAGTTCCTACTCCACGTCTTCCTCTATTATTGACATGCAAGTTGTATCATCGATTGAACTAGAATCTAAACATAAAATAGATTAAAGAAATTCAAGAAAAAATAATGAGTGATTGTCACAATAAATTGCAAGCACAAACTTCTCAAAAAGTGAAATACTATGGATTGAAGCAGATTAATCCAAAACACATGAATTCACAGTCTAGAGAACATTACTAACATTGATATAATCCATGCCCTCACAAAACTACTCATTTCAATGAGAACATTACTAACACTAATATAATCCATGTCTTCCATAAAGCTACTCATTTTCAGTGAAAGCGGCTACTTTTTTATGAATAAAATATGGAGTCTATATGATGTAAAATTTTCCAGATAAGAAATATGAAAGTACTCCCCAAAACAAGAGGAACAATAAAATTCCTCTATTCCTGCTTCCACAAGCGAGAACACTCCCACTACCAAAATCCTCCTTCTCAACCCTCAAAAGACGATGACAATAATAAGACAAAAATACCAGAAGATGATGTGAGGAACTCTAGAAAAAAATAAAAGCATTTCACTAAGTAATCAATAAAGTTACCCTTAAACGTATTTTCTGGATACTGTTGAAAGATGCCTACAAGAATAAAACACTGACATGTACACAAAAACCCAAATCAATTCTTTGAAAAATCACAAAAAAGGGAGTGTCATGCGACAAAGGGAGATGATACTTACCTGAGCACGGTTGTGGCTTGCGGCATCGGCGAAAAGTGAAGATCCACTAACAAGTACACAAAAAACCCTAATCAATCAACTAAAAAATACAAAAAAAAAAAAAAGAGTCACGTTGACAGAGAGACGATACTCTTACCTGAGGAGTTGTGGCTTATGGTGTCGGCAAGAGTTCTAAGAGGGGTTGCGATTGCGGATTGGCAAGACGGGAGAACTAAGAAGTGCAGTGCGAGTGTGCGACAGCTGAGGGAAAGGGGTGTGCGGCTGCTTTGTGAATTGTGATTTTGTGTAAATAAGAACCTAAGATTATAAGTGTTATATAAGTGATAAATATTCTTTTAATAAGAGGTCATGGAATAGAAACTTGGAAAGTTTGTTGTTGCGTTATTCTTAAATCTATATTTTTTAATATATAACATAAATTCGGGTTTAACGCGTAATCGAATGGCGTTATTCGAAAGCTACTTGAAACCACCAAAACATGAAAAACTAACTGAAACCGTTTAAAACTAACCAAAATCGATTAAACAAGTAAGTTAATTGCCAAAACCCACGAATTTTCAACCCTATCCACAAGCAACGAATCATCTACCTCAATGGAGTCAATAAAGTTGTCTCCTATCGTCATTAGTCATTCAGTGAAAAAATTCCGTGTTCCTATCACCTTATCTAAGCCAAATTTCTCTAGATTTCTGTCTACACGAGATTTTTTCCATAGCGATAAGCTTGGACAACTCCTTAACCCACACCTACACCCTCGTTTCTCTTTCCTCCCTCGAGAGACCCGAAGAAATCTTCTTCTCATCAAGACCATTTGCCTCCCCCATCAAAGTATTAATTGTGGAATTGACATTACCAAGAGATTCTTTGTTCCATTTTAAAAGTTTTCAGTTTTGAAGCCATCTCAAAACTAATGAAACACCTTTAGCCACATGTTTTCAAAACAAAACGGAGTCGGACCCCATTACAAACCCCCCACTTCAAGCTCAATAGGATGGTAGTTCAATGTGTGTCTAGACAAGAGCTTCTTAATGAGACTAGGATAGAGAGCTTCCCAACGTTTGGAGACAAGAAATGGATCAATTCTAGAGAATGAGGGAGATTCTCTAAAACTCGACTAAGTGAAAGATCCTCCTGACAAAGGCAAATCAATAAGATCCTGGCCTGTAATAAAATCCAAAAACTCTCTCACAGAGCTATCCTTAAACAAGCACTTAATTCTCTAATGGGATAAAGGACGACATTGAAGTCCTTTCCTACCACCCATAGGAGATTGCACTAGCTCCTAACCTCTTAATCTCGCCCCAACAGAGACCCCTCTAATTGTTGAGCATCAAACCATAAACTCCCGTCAACAGCCACACACCACTCGAAATAAACCCCTTTAGAACACAAAACACCGAGAAAAGCCCCACATGAAAGTCAACCAAGTCCACCACCTGCTTGTTCCACATAACCACAATATCCCCTAAGCTATCCTTTTATTCAAGTCATTCAACCCCCTTACATTCCAAGAGATAATTTTCAACTTCATTGATCACCAAGACCACCCCTCATAATTGACGTCAAACTCTAAACTCTTGAGCTCTCTATTAACCTCCCCTTTTGTTTTCTATTTACAGCTAACTTCCTGCTTCTAGATTTTCCTTCATCCAACCTAATTTTCTCTATTTCATTAAACAAATTTTTTGGTTACTCTTCCAACCTACCATCTTGTTCAATTTCTTTACCCAATTTAACGTGAGCAAATCACCTTTTTTACATCATCCTTCTCATTGATCAGCCAGTAATCATGTTGTTCAGTAATCACCATTGGAGCGAGCATATTCTCCATGACCTCTCCTTTACTTCCCACTAGTCTTGCATTAATTTCTCCCTTTCCAAAGCCTGAAACATCAAAATCTCACCTAGAGGCCAGAAATTCCCTTTCTTCCTCTATTCTCTTCACAATTTCCATACAAAGAGAATCAAAATCAACCTTGCCCCTACCAGCCTCGCTACAGAGACATTTTAGCGCTCCAGAGCTCCATGAAAGTAGGTTTTTTTGCTTGTGACTTCGAAGAAGATTATCATTTTAGATAGTTTACAAAGAAGATGAAGGGTTTTGGTGAGTTGGTATTCCATTTGCAATGGTTGTAGTGAGTCCATGTTTCATTTTTTGATGGAGTGTTCTTTGGAAAGAGCTTTGTGGAAGATGACTTATAAGGTGTTAGGTGTTTTTTCGTAGTTTGTAGGCTTTGTGAAAGATGAAATTTGGCATTGGAGTGGATTTACGGCTTCTAAAAGCCTCAAGAAAGCTTTTTTAAATGTTATAGATTTAGTAGATTTTGTGGGAATCTGACAAGAACTCATCTGTTTAAGATGCCACCTAAATCCAAAAACACAACAACCACTACTGCCATTACCACCACTGTTTCCATTTCAACAACCGTAGTCACAACCAGGGCTTCAAACATCCGCGGCCCACACCTCAGCTTTGAACCTTCTTGTGAACAATCATGACAGGATCAACCATCATTGCCAAACCACTCTACCCATCGCCAGGTAAACTAGAGGCAACGAAACAATGACCTCCATGACTCGGATCATAAATCCACTACATGGTAATCTCCCCTAAATCGTGAATCAAAGTCCCGAGATTGCTCCACGGCCTCCAAGAATCATAATGATATGGCAAAAAAGTTAAAAGAGATGGACAGAAGAATAAGCAAAGCCTTCAAGAACAGGGGAACCAAAGTCTTGGATGAGCTTAACTCCCAATATTTGCTCTTTACAAAAGATATTCTCGATGCCCTTCTCCCTCAACACTTTAGGATGCCAATCATTAAGGCATACGATGGTTGTACCATTCCCATAAATCACCTCCAGTTATACGAGACCATGATACTCTTACACCACCATCCAAACGTAGTCTTATTCTGAGCATTTGCACTAGCACTGGAAAAAGCCGCGAGTACCTTGTACTCTCATTTGAAACCTAGAAGCATAAGTTCTTTCAAGGATCTTAGTTGCGCTTTTGCCACACTTTCTCCACAGTAAAGGTCCAAGGAGGACTTTAGATTTCCTCTTCAACATCATCCAACGCAAAAAAGAGGCTCCAAGAATATATCTCGCGATTCAACACAACAGCATGAGAAATTCTCAACCTCTATCCTAAGATTTAGATGGTTGCGTTCAAAAATACTGAACTTACTAGGTGCCTAACCAATGATATGAAGGATCAGGTGTTCATACTTACTGAAGAGGATCAAGTGTTTCGAAGAGAAACCTCGCCAAGAGGGAGGTTGGAAGACAGCCCACATGTTCGACAGCTACTATCTGCTTAATGCCTCTAGGGCAAATATACTGATAAATGTTCGTGATCATGGCCATTTGTTGGCCCGTGAAAGCCTATGAATACCAGTGGAAATAAATATAAGTACGAATGGTGCTGCTTCCGGCGCGATAACGGACATGATGCTGATGAATGCCATACACTCAAAAATCAGATAGTCTC
The DNA here is from genome assembly GCA_023935145.1 of Bretschneidera sinensis. Classification (NCBI taxonomy): domain Eukaryota; kingdom Viridiplantae; phylum Streptophyta; class Magnoliopsida; order Brassicales; family Akaniaceae; genus Bretschneidera; species Bretschneidera sinensis. The sequence goes on along the minus strand of CM043697.1, from coordinate 136,605,727 downwards.
TTATCTGCCAAGGATACTAGAGGCAACAAAACATTGACCTCCATGCCTCAGATCACAGATCCACTACTGGATCATCTGCCTTAAATTTTGAATCGAAATCCTGAGGTCACTCCACAGTCTCCAAGAATCATAATGATTTGGATAGAAAGTTAGAAGAGATGGACAGAAGAATAAGCAAAGCCTTCAAAAACAGTGGAACCAATGTCCTAGATGAGCTTAACTCCCATTATCTGCCCTTTACAGAAGATATTCTCAATGCCTCTTTCTCTCAACACTTCAAGATGCCAATCGTTAAGGCATACGATAGTAGCATCGTCCCATGGATCATCTCCAGTTATACAAGACCACGATACTCCTACACCACCATCCAGATGTAGTCTTATGCCGAGCATTTGCTCTAACATGGGAAAAAGCTATGAGTACCTGGTACTCTTATCTGAAACCTAGAAGCATAAGTTCTTTTAAGGATCTCAGTCGCGTTTTTGCCGCACACTTCTTCCTCCGTAAAGGTCCAAAGAAGACTTTAGAAATCCTCTTCAACATCATCCAATGCAAAGGAGAAAGGCTCCAAGAATATATCTCACGATTCAACATAGCAGTATGGGAAGTTCCCAACCACGATCGTAAGATCCAGGTGGTTGCGTTAAAAAATGACTCAAGTCAAGAACCTTTAGTTCCAAACTCACTAGGCACCCAACCAAGGATATGAAAGATCAAGCGTTCATACTTGCTAAAAAGAATCAGGCATTTCAGAGAGAAAGAGATGAGGGAAAAGTAGAAGAAAGATCCTGCCGAGCTAAGGTATAACCCGTTAAAGAAATCTCGCCAAAAGGGAGGTGGGAAGACAACCTGCATGTTCGACGGGTACTATCCACTAAATGCTCCTAGAAAAAATGTACTGATGAACAATCGTGACTGAGTGAGGACTTGAGTGAATACCAAAGAGAAATACCCAAAATGACTAGCGTCGACAAAACAATAAAAGAGATCATAGCACTATCGTAGCCGGTATTATCAAAACAATTTTCGGGAGACCAACAATTGGCGGCTAATCATAGCAAGCAAAGGAAGCCTATGTCTAGCCAGTAGCCTACGTCACTGGACCGCATAAGAGTGTCAAAATTGATCAAATAATTTCTTTTATTGTTGATATGCTGGAAAGATTACCTACGCCCCACGATGATGCCATGGTCGTCACTTTGCTTATCTCAAACTATAATGTGGAACGAATTTTGGTGAACAATGATAGCTCGGTCGATATTTGTACTACGATGCATTTTAGAAAATGAAACTCAAAGATGATCAGCTTAAACTGGTGACATCTCCACTTTACGGATTTTCGGGAGAGCCAATACTTCTACAAGAAAGCATAGTTTTACTGGTCACCGCGGGTTCATCTCCTGAACAGACCACAATAATGACCACATTGGTCGTCAAACGTCCATCCTCTTACAATGCTATTCTCGGAAGGCATAGCCAGACTGCAATGAAGGTAGTAGTTTTAACTTATCATTGGAAATTGAAGTTCCTTATCGAGAACGGTAACGAAAAAGTCTGAGAGGTTCAGTTGGCATCTTTGATTTTGCTACGTTAACTCTATTAAAAGGCACAGGAAAGATGAAACCCTGCCCGTGGAAATGGAAGACCTGTGAGACGAACTCAAAACTCTGAGGGGACAACAACTGGAAGAGCAAGTCACCATTCCTATGAATGAAGAAGATCAAAAAGTTGTTCGAATCCTATCCAACTTGTCCAAAGAGCTCAGAGCTCTACTAACCTTTTTCCACTGAAGAAATCAAGATGTGTTCGCATGGTCCGTATTCGATATGCTTGGGATTGATTTGCAAATCATTGTCCATAAGTTGAACGTAGACTTAGAACACAAGTCCGTAGTGTAAAAGAAAAGATCCTTCGCCCCAGAGCGACAAAAAACCATAGAAGAAGAAGTTGGTAAGCTCTTCGCGCCAACTTTATCTGGAAGACTCACTACCCAAATTGGGTCGTCAATGTGGTCACGGTAAAAAAGGCGAATGGGAAGTGGAGAATCCATATAAACTTCATTTACCTCAACAAGGTGTGCCCAATAGACGGTTTCTCGATACTGAGGATAGACATCTTAGTTGATGATACCTCAAGGTATAAGCTAAATAACTTCATGGACGCATATTTGGGGTATAACCAAATCCTTATACATAAACTAAACCAATCAAATACCATTTTTGTCACCGACTAGGACATCTACTGTTATAAAGCCATGCCCTTTAGGCTTAAGAATATAAGGGTAACCTATTAAAGACTAGTCGACAAGCTCTTTAAGAAACAAATCGAAAAAAACATGGAAGTGTACGTTGACGACATGCTCATCAAGAGCCCTGAGTCCAAGGACTATGTATCCGATCTTAAAAAAGCCTTTGGAGTACTCTAGCAATATCAGATGAAACTAAACCCATGTAAATACACCTTCGGGGTCACCTCAAGGAAATTCTTTGGGTTCATGGTCACCCATCATGGAATAAAAGCTAACCCTTAAAAAATCAAGACAATCTTGGACTTGGGTCCCCATCGAAATATCAAAGAAGTTCAACATCTAACGGGACGCATCACTGCTCTCAGCCACTTCATGTCCAAGTCCACTGAGAAATGTCTACCATTCTTTAAGGCATTGAAAAAAGCTAAGGATTTTGCTTTGACGGAAGAACATCAGATAGCTTTTGAAGAACTCAAAGATTATCTCAGCTCACTACCTCTCCTAACCAAGCCTATTTGGGGAGAAGAGCTCGGTACCTCCCGTTCAAAAAGTTGGCTTATGCTGTCATTATCACAACCTGAAAGTTGTGGATGTACTTTCAGTCTCACACCATCACGGTCCTCCCCTGAGGCAAGTCTTACACAAATGAGATATTTCTAGAAGACCAGTAAAATGATGCATAGAATTAAGGGAATTTGATATCCGTTACAAGCCTCGGACAACCATTAAGTCCTAAGCTTTAGTTTATTTTATTGGAGAAAGCACACTTCCTAAAGAGCCCTCCGAAGGGCAAGAACCCAAAAATAATGATCAAATACCTGAATGGATACTCTTTGTTGATGGGTCCTCTAGCAGTACCGGCAGTAGAGCTGGCCTTATACTTATTAGCCTAAAGGGTTTCACAGTTGAGTACTCCTTAAGGTTCGGATTCAAAGCCTCTAACAATGAGGCAGAGTACAAGGCTATACTTGCAGGGATGAAATTGGCAAAGACATTGGCTACCAAAGCCTTTGAGATCCACAACGACTCTCAGTTGTTGGTATAACAAACAAATATGAAGCAATAGGAGTGAAGATCATCAAGTATCTGGAAAAGCTCGAGAACTAGCTAAGATCTACAAGAGATTCCGAATCTTTCAAGCCCCCGAGCACAAAACTCAAAGGCGGATGCGCTAGCTCGACTCACCTTCTCCATCAGACCTTACCCAAGCTAAAAATCTAGAAACACTTAGTGCACTAAGCTTAGACAAGCAATCAGTCATGCTGGTTACCGAGGAACAAACCTGGATGGACCCGATGGAAAGCTCTCCGAATAAAGAAATGAAACAAAGAAAATCATCTCTCGTTTCTCAAGGTTCACTATCATAGAGGGCCAACTGTACAAATGGGGCTTACTACCCCATACTTGAAATGCCTCGACCCCGCATTAGCAAACTATGCCTTCCGAGAAGTTCATGAAGGCATATGTGGGAATCACATGGGGGCAGAGTGTCAGCTTACAAAATCCTCAGACATGGATATTACTATCCTAAAATGTTACAATAAGCCACCAAGCTAGTCAAAAAGTGATGAACATGTCAATAATACGCGTCGCTCTTGCATCGACCTTCTAATTCCTTAACAGCAATCACAAGTCCTTTTCCTTTTGCTATGTGGGGAATAAATATCCTCGGGCTATTCTTCAAAACCCTAAAGCTGAAGAAGCACTTGATAGTAGCAATCGACTACTTTACGAAGACGAGGGAATTCACATGTCAATCTATCATATGCAGATTTGGGATTCCAAAAATTATTGTTACCAACAACGGGAAGCAATTTGATAACGTGAGATTTAAGTCCTTCTACCAAGACCTTGACATCGAGCATTAGTTAACCTCTGTGGGATACCTCTAAGCCAATGATCAAGTCGAAGTTGCCAACAGGATCTTTCTACAAGGCATCAAGAAAAAGCTAAAAGATGTCGATCAACAATGCCTCAAGCAACTGCCGAATATCCACAGGGTCTATCGGACGACTACTCAGAGCCCACCTGAGATAACCTCTTTTTTTTCCAACCTACAGGTCTAAACACTCATTCCATTAGAGATCAGGACTCCATCTCTACGAGTGCAAAATTTTAATCCCAAGGATGAAGAAAGCTTAAATGAATGTCGACCTGACGAAGCAAAGGACAAGGTTCAAATCAGACTTGCCTCCTACCATAGAGATTACCATAGAGACTTGCCTCCATGACCTAGTGCTGAGAAAGAAAGAAGTCTCCCATCAAAGGGATAAGGGGAAACTCATCTCGAACCAGGAAAGACCCTATCATATCTGAAGAGTTTCCTAAGCATATACTTTTGAACATGAAGACCTCAATGGAACTCCAATACCTTAGACCCGGAACAGTGAGAATCTCCGTAATCAATAGTACATTTTATTTATTTTTACCTCATCATGTAGCTTCGACACTTTGTCAATAATAAAATAATCAAAAAATTCATTCTATTTGAATATAATGAAGTTGAGAAAATCCCAAAGGAGGGAACCCCGAGTTGTTCATGGTTTAAATATGGTTAAGGTTTAAACAAGGTTGGAAGAATAAATTTCAGCATGTTAAAGGAGTGCACACAAGTGTGCACCTCACTTTGAGTGTGTGCACACCTCTCCTTTTAGCAAGACAAAGAAGTGCGCACAGCTTTGAAGGGTCCAGCATCAGTGTGCGCCGCAGCCATGCTCCTCCCAGGCCGCGGTGCCCAGTAAGTGAGGATGTTGAAGGAAGGCCAAGGCCGCAGTGCCCCCTACCCAAGGCTGCAGCGCCCAGAAAGGTCACAAAGGAGACTTGTTTTAGCCCTGCTTCAGGCCGCAGTGCGCCCTGTTCCAGGCTACGGCCTGAAGGCATACCAAGGCTAGTTTTTCAGCCTTATTTTGGGTGCATGGATGCAAGATCAAAATGCATAAGATCACTTAGACTTGATCAAAGGCTAAGGTTGATTAGTCCTCAAGATCTAAGGGTGGAGAATGACACTCAAAATTGAACAAGAAGTTGGTGCACTATATAAAGAGTCACCTAGGTTCAATCTCAAAAGAATGTAATGTGAAAGAAATTGTAACAAGACACAAGAGTGTGCGTGAATAAGAGAATTATGTGAGAATGCAAAGACACAGACATACAAGAGGGACTCATTAGAGAGGCTGGTTGTAAAGAGAGAGATTAGTATAGAAAGTGGTTAGGTCTTTCTTGTTCTCTTCTTTGTTCCTTCAAGAACTTGAGCTTCTTGAAGAGGGTTGCTATAACTTATAAGAATAGAGGAACTCACGGGGACATAGGCTATTGCCAAACCTTGATAACAATTGCTTGTCTTCTTTCTTGCTTTGGTTGCTGTATTTTTTCTTTACAAGTCATTCTAGACTTGGGTGTTTGGAAGATCACCATCTGGGCATCTAGTCAAGGTGATTTTCAACAGTGCTATCAGAGCTTTGGGCAGTAGGTGTTGGAGCAAGAACAAGAAGGTGACGGAGTCAAGACTATAAGAATCGGAGGTAAACTTCTTGGGTGATTCAAGAACGGAGTTAAGATCTATATCTGATCATATTCTTAAGGTGAATCAAGGACGAAGTTAAGATCAATATCTAATCATGTTCTTAAGGGTGATTCAAGAATAGAGTAAAGATCAAGATCTGATCGTGTTCTTGAGGTTGATTCAAGAACGGTATTGAGATCAATCTTCGATCTGTGTTTTTGAGATTTAAAAGAAGTTGGAGTGCAATTTTGGGTGCTGCACAAATCTGGGATTTTCTTCCCAAGATGGCTTCAACCTTCATGGTTGAGAAGTTTGATGGAAAGGGATATTTTTCCTGTGGAAACAGAAGATCAAGGCTGTTCTTATGCAACAGAAGGTGGATTTGGCTATTGGAAAAGATGATGCTTTTCCAGCAAGTACCACGGAAGACCAGCGGAATGAGATGATGAAGATGGCATACAACACCATCTTCTTACACATGTCGGATAATGTCACAAGGGAGTGTAGAGACTCAGAAGATCTAGCTGTCATATGGAAGAAACTAGATGAGTTTTTCTTGCCAAGACTCTTCCTAATAAGAGGTATCTTCGTAAACGAATCTTTTCTTTTAAATTGGATCCTAATAAAGAGTTGTAAGATGATCTTGATGCCAAGATGAGGAGTGCATCAAATGGAGAAAGGCTATTCATTAGAAGAAGGCCAGTAACTCGGTATAGCAGCAACATACATGGCTACTACTGGGACGGAGGTAGAGGAGAGAGCTATGGGAGAGTGCACAGCAACATACATGGCTACTACCGGGACAGAAGTAGAGAAGAGTACATAGCAACATACATGACTACTACCAGGATAGAGGTAGAGGAGAGAGCCATGAGAGAGTGCACAACAATATACATAGCCACTACCGGGACAGAGATAGAGGAGAGAGCCATGGGAGAGTGCACAGTAACATACATGGCTATTACCGAGACAGAGGTCGAGGAGAATACATTCTAAACTGAGATTTAGAGGGAAGAAATGTTACTACTGCCATAAGGAGAGTCATATCAAGAAAGATTGCAAGGAAAAGATGAGGGATGATGGAAGAAGCTATACTAAGAATTGAGAGGCTTCGGTTGCCAAGACAGAACAGCAAGATAATGATGTTCTTATTGTGTGTTCGGATGTGAGCAAGGACCAAGAAGGCAGCGAAAAATGGATCTTGGATACCGGGTGCACTTATCACATGTGCCCTCACCGGGATTGGTTCAAGAATTTCAAGGAAACCAATGATGAAAGGGTTTTCTTGGGGAATGATATTTCTTTCCAAATGAGGGGGATAGGAGACATCTAATTGAGGATGTTTGATGGAGTCACAATACTGCTGAGAAATTTGAGGTATCTTCCAGATATGAAGAGGAATTTGATCTTATTGGGGCAGTTTGATTCTATGGGGTACACATATAAAGCAGAGGGAGAAAAGATCAAGGTAACCAAGGGATATTTGGTAGTGATCAAAGCAGCAATGAAGGATGGTCTCTATGAGATGATCGGAGACACTGATATCAAGGATCAAGCAGCAAGATTGATGGCTGAGATGGATAAGGCGGTTCTTTAGCATAAACGCTTGGGACATATAAGCGAAGAAGGGATGCAAGTTCTCAGCAAGAATGAGTTACTTGATGGTGACAAGGTAGAGAAACTCGATTTCTGCAAGAGCTATGTTCTTGGGCAGCAACATCGGGTCAGCTTCAATACTGGAGTGCATAAGTCTAAGAGCATTCTTGACTACATTCATGCGGACCTTTGTGGACCAGTAAGGACACCAGCACAGGGAGGTAACATTTACTTAATGTCTGTAATTGATGATTATTCAAGAAAGATTTGGGTTTATTTGGTCAGAAATAAATCATATGCTTTGAATAAATTAGTGGTGTGAAAAAAACTAGTGGAGACTCAAATGGGCAGGGTAGTTAAGGTGATAAGAACCGATAATGGCTTATAAATTTTTAACCAAGAACTTGATCAATTTTGTAGGTTAAATGGCATTTCAAGACAGAGAACGGTTGTGAAAACCCCTCAGCAAATTGGAGTTGCTGAGAGGATGAATAAGACCCTTATGGAAAAGGTTAGGTATATGTTAGATGGATCTGGATTACCCAAATGTTTTTGGGGGGAAGCGGTGTCTACAACTGCATATTTGGTTAATAGATCACCCTCTAGGATTATGTACCATAAGACTCCTAAGAAGATGTGGAGTGGAAAACCCACTGAGTTGGACAACCTTAGGACTTTTGGATGTGCTGTGTTTGCACATCAAAAGGATGATAGACTTAGCCCAGGATCTAGAAAATATGTGTTTCTAGGATATGGGGAAGGGGCTAAGGGGTATAGGTTGTGGTCCTTAGAAAAAGAAGGATTGAGACTCATAATAAGTAGGGATGTTAATTTTAATGAATTATTATTTCCCTATTTGGAGAAAAGTAACCCTGCAGGGGCTAGTGAGCAAACTAGTCCAGAATTTGTGGAGTATTACATCAAGGAGAATTTAGTTTAGGTAGAGCAAGGAAGGCAAGAGGGTTCGGACCAGGTAGAGCCCATTGATGAATGCCAAGCTTATGACACTCGAGAGGAGGCTGAACTAGAAGAGGATGATGCAGCAAGTCAGAAGGACTATTAGCTCACAAGGGACCGGGAAGGAAGGCTGGTCGGACCACCTTCAAGATATAGTTTTGCGAATGCTGTGGATGCAGCAGCTCCTTGGACAGAAGGAGAGATGAGTGAACAAGAGACTTACATTAATGCCATGGGATGTAAAAATTCTCCAAGATGGAAGCTAGCTATGGAGGAAGAAATGGATTCTTTGAGGAAGAACAACTTCTGGGAATTAGTGCACATTTCGGGAAAACAGAGAGTTGTGGATTGTAAGTGGACTTACAAGATCAAAGAAGAGTACCCTCCAGGAGATGAAGTCTAGAGTAAGGCTAGGTTAGTGGCGAAGGGGTTCACACAAAAGAAAGGCACGGATTTCACAGAAACCTTCTCACCTGGACATAAGGTGGATGAAGTGGTAATTATCCTCATCTATGCCAATGATATGTTGTTGGTTCGAAACAGCAGGGAGATAATGAAAAGGTTTACATCTCAACTCAGTGAGGAGTTCGAGAGGAAGGATCTCAGCCTTGCAGAAAAATCCTTGGTATAAGAAGAATTTGGGAAAGGGAGAGAAACGGGTTGAAGGTTTCTTGGTCTTCTATGGAAGATGGTAAACCAGCGAAGGTTCCCCTTGCTGGTCATTTCAAGTTCTCCAGCGAACAATGTCCTGGAATAGATGAAGAGAAAAAAGAAATGGTAAAGGTCCCTTACTCTAGTGCGGTTGGACCAGTCATGTCCATGATGGTAAGCACTAGACCCGACATTTCTCAAGCAATGAGTGTTCTTAGCAGATGTGTGAGTAATATTGGAAAAGAGCTTTAGCTTGGGATGAAGTGGTTGCTGAGGTATTGAAAGGCTCAATTGTAGCCGGTGGTAGCACTCTCAACAATGGAGGTAGAATACATAGTGGCTTCGGAAGCCATAAAGGAGGCTATGTGGTGCATAGGGTTATTGGACGAGTGGGAGGTCCTAAAAGAGCAGGTGGTGGTGTCTTCGGATATCCAAAGTGCGTGGCACTTGTGGAGGAATTCGGTGTTCTATGAGAAGACAAAGCATATGGATGTTTGTTATCATTACATTCCGAAAAATGGTACGAAATATTGCATTCATGTTGATAATAAGGCCATGGAAGAAAGTCCTATGGATTTAGGCACCAAGATTCTACCTCTAAGTAAGTTCAATCATTGCCTTGGACTACTTAGGATTGGAGTTTATTGATTGATGACTCAAGATAAGTTTGGATCCTGAAGTTCTTTGCACAATGGTTCGGGTTTAAACGCTTAGATAAAGGTATAGATTGTTGGTATTTGTCTAAGGTTTAAACATTGTTAAAGTTTAAACAAGGTTGGAAGAATAAATTTCAATATGTTAAAGGAGTGTACACAAGTGTGCACCTCACTTTGGGTGTGTGCACACCTCTCCTTTCAGCAAGACAAAGAAGTGTGCACAGCTTTGAAGGGTCCAGTATCAGTGTGCACTACAGCCCTGCTCCTCTCAGGCCGCAACGCCCAGCAAGTTAGGATGCTGGAGGAAGGCCAAGGCCGCGGTGCCCAGAAAGGTCACAAATGAGACTTGTTTCAGCCCTGCTTCAGGCTGCAGCACGCTCTGTTCTATGCCGCGGCCTGAAGGCACACCAAGGCTAGTTTTTTAGCCTTATGTTGGGTGCATGGATGCAAGATCAAAACGCATAGGATCACTTAGACTTGATCTCCTCAAGATCTAAGGGTGGAGAATGACACTCAAGCTTGAACAAGAAGTTGGTGCACTATATAAAGGGTCACCTAGGTTCAATCTCAAGAGAATGTAATGTGAAAGACATTATGACAAAACACAAGAGTGTGTGTGAATGAGAGAATTGTGTGACAGTGCAAAGACACAGACATACAAGAGGGACTCATTAGAGAGGCTGGTTGTAAAGAGAGAGATTAGTATAGAAAGTGATTAGGTCTTTCTTATTCTCTTCTTTATTCCTTTAAGAACTTGAGCTTCTTGAAGAGGGTTGCTGTAACTTGTAAGAACCATTGATTTAGTGCAGAGAGTTCAGAGGAACTCACGGGAACGTAGGCTATTGCCGAACCTCGATAACAATTGCTTGTCTTCTTTCTTGTTTTGGTTGCTGTATCTTTTCTTTACAAGTCATTATAGACTGGGGTGTTTGGAAGATCACCACCTGGGAATCTAGTCAAGGTGATTTCCAACAAGAAAATTTTGAAGGAGGGAGCCCCGAGTTGTTCCTCTCTTCAGTATATTTTCTATCAAAACTCTGAGGGGAGAGCCCCGAGCTATTTTTCCCCTGGCACTTTTTTCATCAAAACTCCGGGGAGAGAGGTCTAAGCTATTTCTCTCCTTAGCACCCTATTTAAACAAAAGTCAAGTCACACATTCCTTTAACACTCAAGGAAAATGCCCCAAGTGTTTAGAACCCTTAGAATATGTAAAATTCTTGAAGGCCGAAGAGAAGATCCCAAAGTTGTTTCTCTCACATGCGCCAAACATCCAACCTTGAAGAATGTCATACAAAAAACACCAAGCTAAAACCCTCCTATCCACTGCCACTCTCCAAAAAGAGCCTAGAATGGCACCTTAAATACTTTTCGCCCTCATCTAAGGATCGAAGGAAAGGCCCCAAGTCAAACACTCCGAACAATCCAAAATCCAAAATACTATTCAAAGATGAAATTAAAACATCAAATGCCTTGAGTCCCTCTTCATTAATATTAAAATTTGAGTGCAAAGGATGGACACAAGCTAGTTATAACAAAAGAAAAAAGAAACACATCTACTCCTTGTTACCCTCGTCATCAAAGCTCTCCACTCTAGAAAGGTCCAACAAAGGGTTGGCTTTGACATATTTAGCATTAGCAGACTTTAAAGCAAGTCAAACAGTACGATCCAACCTCTGTTGCTACCAACTTGTCAAATTCTGCCGAGGTTTTGCACTCCTGCAATGCCTTCGCCCCCACAACCTCTTTTTGAACGGCCATAACATCAGAAGCACAATACTCCATGACGGCTTCCTTCTTGGACTCATGAAAATGGGCATTCAGAGTGTTGTATGCATTCTAGGAGCTCTCAAGACAAGTCTTCCAGATCAAGATTTCATCATTCTTGGTCGCAATCTCATCATCCTTGGCCGAGACAACGAATCAAACGACCGAAACGGCCAAAACGGATCGAATCAAGTCGAAACAAAGTGCAATTGTGTTTCATTTCGGTTTAATGTTTTTTTTATAAGTGAATTGTATTAAAAGAATGCACCAAGGGGCTTCAACATAAGTATAAAGATTATCTACACGAAAGAAACTCCATAAAATCAACAATATCTACTTAATTTACAAAAGAATTCCCTTTGACCCAAAAAGTAAGGTTGTTGAACCACATTTTCCTAATTACAGCAATAGATCTCTCTATACATTCAAAAACTCTTTGATTTCTCTCCATCCAAACTATCCAAAAGATAGAAAAGGGAATCATAGAATTAAATTTTTTGAGAATTTTGGAAGCTCAAAACCAATTCCAAGCCCACACTTCATCTTTAACGGATCCGGCGAAAACCCAATTAACCCCCAAAACCTTGTAAGCCATCTCGCACAAGACTTTAGCAAAGGAACTCTCCATCAAATGACAAAACATAGACTCATTGCATCATTTGCAAATGAAACACCAATTCACCAACACTCTGGTCCTTTGAATATTATCTAAAGTAAGAATCTTATCCTAAGAGGCTTCTTAACCAAAGAAACTTACTTTTCTCGAGGCGTCGGAACACCAAATTGCTTTCGAAGGGAAGTTGGAGTAACCAACCGCATGAGCCTCAGCCGCACGGAACTTATAAAAAGATTTAACCTCAAAATCTTTACGTGAGCTATCCTTCCAACTCATCGTATCCTCTTTAGATAAATCCAACTTATAATCCAAAAACTTTGCACCCTAGCAACCTCCCAATCATGAACATTTCAGATTAAAGGTATCCCACGAAATAGCATCATTAATCACCGAGATACAAGAAGAAATAAGAACATCTTTACCCTCACAATTGTTAAGGTCAGAAGTACTTCATTATATTCTCTTAGCACTTGTTAAGGTCGGAAGTACTTCACACGACGGGAGATCAGACGAACACAGGCTTGATATATATGGATGGACACTAATATGACTCAAAAGTTAAACTCATGAGTCTTGGGCCCAAACCATGTATACAAGTCTTCTTTTCTTATTTCTTATTTCTTCTAGATGTAGATTAACTCGCATATGGATATCCTAACAAATCTCCCTCAAATGTTGAGTTATATACCAAACTCACCCTTGAATGGAACCACTGGTCCATGGGAATCCTCATGGGGATATGACAGTCTTCCAAGAAACCATGGGCACACAAACGCTTCTTATTCAAAAACTCAACCATGGGAGAACATTGTGGGAGTCACATTATTGTGACCAACTTGAACCAGGCTCGGATACCATTTGTCACGGGTTGGGCTCCAACCCAAAAAACTAGTTTGATAGGTGCAGTTATCAACCCACTACATATGGTCCCTTCTCTTCCCTTACTTAAATGACTGTGACAATTCCCTCAGTCAATCCCTAACACCCTCGTCAAAGGGACTCATGTGAGACCCATGTGAAAGTATGCCCATCCCCCATGGAAGTCAAGGTTAGCTCTGATACCATGGTAACTACCATTGATCCCAAAAGCTTAAGCTGATAGGAAATTGGCAAATAATGTATATCAATCTCATATACATTTAACACTTCCCAGCCCTAGAGACGATATGGGTCTACCACGTGAAGCTCTAAACAGAGACAAAGAACAAACCAAGTATTTATCATAAACAGAAACAAGCATGAGTTATAAAGATTCGAACACATAACCTTGAGCTCTGATACCATGTTGAAGTTTGGTTTTAGTGTTGAATCAGTGAGTGAGTGAAGAGAGGGAGAAGAGAGACAAAGAGAGTAGAGAGAGAAAGGGGTTAGTAGTGTATTTATAGATAAGAGAATATAATGAGATTGCAAAAATACCCTTTACTCTTTACAATCTTCGCCAATAAAATACAATTGAATAGCAATAGCCCATTGAGCATAATTGGTACCATCTAACTTACATGTAGTAATAGGAAAAGACAATCCAAGACTAGACTTAGAACTTACTTAATAACTTAATTTGGGCCTAATCTTATATTTCATTCTAATAATATTCAAACTTATTTTGGAATTATTGTTTCGATTGTTGTAAATTAACTTGGGCTTAATAATAATTTTTATTTTTTCATTTTTATAATTATACATCAATTAATATTTTTAAATATATTTAGGGGCAAGGAGAAATTTGAAATGACATATTTTGGTCATGGACTTCTTAGTTTGAGTACGGCAAAAGTTCAATTTAGGGCAATCTGGAATTGTGAAATTCTGCCCCCCCCCCCCCCCCCCCCCCCCCCCCCCCCCCCCTCTAGAGTTCCTTTTTTCTGATTCTTTGGAATTGGCTATTTCAAAGAATGGCCAATTTCTGACATAAAACCAATCAAACATAAATTAGTGAGCCCTACTGAAATTGGGGCAGAATGGAATTCCCATTCGCCCCAACTAAATCGGCCCTAATTCTTTTTGTGGCCCCCCTCCCCCATAGTATTTTCTCCTTATTTCATGCTTGTTCCTGAATAAGGTCATTAACATGATTCGCAATCCACATTTTGTCTGTATAGAAGGAGGTCTGGGTATGAATAATAAATATTTATGTATTTAGAAATGAATGCATGCAATGTAGATAGTCAAAGCCTGGTATTTTTAATGAGAAAGACACACTAGGTGAGAGGTACTTTTGCTTGCTCCTTAATTAGATGCCATTGTGGGGGCTACTGAGTTCTACCTAGAGCCAAACCGTTTAATGTCCTATTACATGCATGACAATAAAGTTTGTAGCTTCAGAGCCATTGAATATACAAGCTCAGAATATATAATTTGGAACGATTAAGAAAACCCCAAAAATGAAATTTTGAAAAATAAGATATATTGGTTGCAGCTCCATCATTATTTGGATAAGTTCTTTATTTAACATTTCCAATACTCAGGGATAGTCTGAGAAGTACTGAAATACTCACGAAATTTTCAATATATAGTTTAGGATTAAACAAAAAAAAAAGACACATGCTGAAAAATTTTAAAATTTCATATGGTAGTACATCCAATGCGCTGATTAGATGATGAATATGAGATATGCTGGGATGATGGAAATCCTCTAATAAATTAGGGGAAAAAAGGTCAAATAGTTTCTACTGTAACTGTTTTCCATTCTGAAGCCACACAGGGAATGTGGTATGAGACTTTAGACCATTTGTGCCTATGTGCATGTTGTCCAAAATGCTAAGGTATAACGATGACATAATCTATCGTAGCATCAGGAATAAATTTTGTGGATTAGATATTGTTGTTGCATTTGGCAAGCATTGGATACTATAATTTGATTTTCAAGTTAATAGAATGTCTGCATTTCAGTTTATTTTTAATTTGTTAGTTATAACGGAAAAGTTCATTGGACATGCGTGAGTATTTTTCCTTTGTCCAATATGTCAAGTATTGAGTGCAATATTTGCTAATAGAACTCGCATTGATTAATTTTAATTTTTTTTTACATATGTGCAGATGATACCGAGTGTTGTCTACATACTCAGTCCGGTAGACATAATTCCAGAAGTTAATTCCTAGTAGACATAATTCCAGACAGTAATTTTCTTTTTCTTTTCATATTGTTGAAAAATCATTAGACTGAATTTGATAAGTGACTACATCATGACACCATCAATAATTGTCTCATTCCGATAGGAATTTTGGGGATAGTTGGCCTCTTGGATGATCTCCTTATAGTGCTTATCTGCTTCCTCCACGTTGCTGCTCTATATCGGTCGGTACTCTATTTCCGTCATGGAGGTTCTTGAACAGTATTGAAGCTATGCTATAGTTGTGACTACTAAAGCAGGCCTGAAGTTCTTCATAGAAAACTGAATATAACAAGTTCGAAAAGGATATAATTTTGTAGACATATCAGACTAGTTTCCATTTGCAATTGCGTAGTTGTTACGAATGATGCAGTTGCACTTGAATGATGAATTGGTGATGATAATGGAACTGTGGGATGGGGCTTTCTTCTCTTCCCCCAACCCACCCCCCGACCAAAAAACACGGCCCACACATAAATGTACTCTCTTTTATTCTTTTGTAGTGGCAAGGGGTGGAGCTATGTAGGCTAATTATACTATGTAAAATTTACGGTGTTAAAATTGTCTACAAGAGATTAGCCCCCCGATTTTTTTTTTCCCATGGCTACTAATAAAAAGTTGACAGCAATGGTTCCTATACAAAAGAGACTATAACTATAAGCCTAGAACCTAACGAGACAAAGATTATAAAATGATTTATAGTAGCTTTGAACTGTTAAAGTAACATAGGTTTCCTACTATCACAAGTAATTTAATGTTTTATTGTTTCTAATGTACCCCATATTACCACTGTGATACTCTTTCCTAGTTTCTCCATTTTTTTGTGAGCTTTTTAACGGGAAGAAAAGGAGGTATATCTTCAATTCCTCTCGTTTTTCCTTCATTTTTTTTTACTATCCTAATGAAAATTCAAAAGCAATTTTGAATATCAGTAGATCTACCTGGGGGCCTTATCATTAGCAGCCTTACAATCTATGAGTTTCGCTGCTACACCTGGGGGCCTCTACCAGCTTCTGTCTAATCCACTGACCTAGAGAAGGCATTTGATACGCACACATTCGCATGTAACCTGCTTGAGCTACGATCTTAAAGCTATGATTAGTAAGAGAAGAAGGTGGGATGAAAGAAAAGAAAAAGCATATCTTTAATATTTCTCGTTTTTTCTTCATTTTTTACTTTTTTGACAACCGATGAAAATTCAAAAGTAATATTAAATATTAGTAGACCATGATGATTAAATATCGAGTATGATTGAACTTTTCTTTATCTTCTCCAAAATTCATTTTTTAATTTACATAATTACTTGCTTAATTACTAAGGTTATGTTTGGAAAGGATTTTCAAAAACCCTTTCCGGTGTTTAAAACTCAAAAACAATGTTCAAACTTTTGTTGTAGTGTTTGATCGGCAGTTTTGAGAAGCAGTTTTTAAAATCAGTTTTCATTATTTCAGTGTTTAAACACTAATTTTACAAAACTCCCCATTGCAGTTTTCAGTGTTCGTTTTCAATTTTACAACCCTAAATCACTGCTCTCTGCCCTCTGCTCACTGCTGTCGATCGAGTGTTCTCTCTCAGCTACTGCGCAGTCTCAAAAGCCCATTTCATCTCTTTATTCCTCGTCTCTCTCTTAACCCATTGTTTTCTCTCTCTCAAACGATACTTTCTCTCTCAAACCCACGCCTGTGCTATGAAGAAACCCATTTAGACTCTCTTCACCCACCCTTGCTGTGAAGAAATCGCAAGCCCCATCGCTGCTCCACCGCCTTTTCCGTGAAGAACCCACGAAGAAGTGCCTTAACGAATCTGCGATTTGAAAAGGTAAAAGCTCAAAAACTATTTTTTATTTAGTTTTCCTTGCAAATTCGTCTGTAAATCTCAAGTGATTGTTGAGGATTTGTCTGTAGCCCCGGCTATTTTCCTCTGAAAACGGGTTTGTTGCAAAGAGAAAAAAACCTGGGGAACTTTTACCAGTCCAGCTGTATGTTATGCCTCTTTTTCTCTATAATTTTACTTTCTTTTTGTTTTTTTTTTCTGGGGTTTCTCTGTGCGATTCTGGTTTGCTTAATTTAATTGCTTGCTAGTATTCTCTTTGATTTTGGGTTTCATATTCTTCGCGACTTTGCAATGCGACTGAGGTAACAAAGCTCCAATGCTTTCCATTGACTGGCTGTGTTGTGGCTTTGGTTTCCCTTGATAATGTTATTGGTTATGGCAGGAGAGTTTCAATTCTGACGTATATAAAAAAAAGAAGGAAAACTTCAATTCTGATTATTGAGTGGCTTTGTTTAACAGGGATTTGAAAAATATGGATTAAAATGCAAGAATTCTGTTTATGTAGTTTATGTGATGGCTTAACTTGTTTGTTTTTTAGATGTGGCAATGATGATTTATTGTTGATTGTAGTATTTCATTACTACAATCAACAATAAATCAAGGTGGTATACATACATAGAACGTCCACACACAAAGCATCCATCCATCTATCTCAAACATTCCCTTTTTTCTGTTTTTTATTAAAACCAGCCTCAAGGAAAAATACTGTGATTTTTCTTTTTTTCTTCTTTTCTCTTTTAAAGTTACCATAATTTTCGTCTCTTTGATCAGTTTCATCCATGGATACTGCCCAGTGGCCATAGGTAGACAGATCCATCACCTGGTTAATTCCTTCATCCTTTGTTTTGAAACTTTTGGCTTTTCAAAGGAATAATTCAGGCTTTAATTTATATTTGAATTAGGATCGTTAGAATTAGGCTAACATGGAAATATACTTTCAACCACTGCCATTATGTAAACCATTGATGTTCTTTGTGGCAGTTAAAGCCTTACTTTCTGCTCCGATTTTGTGGTTTTTAGCTGGCTTTAGCAGGCAATAGCTGAATCTTTTTGTATGCCCGTCTGATTTTCACTGCTGTTTCTGTCGTGCATTGAAAATCTAATGTTGTTATTTCAGCTTTGAAGCCAACAAATTGACATACACAATTTCAATTATCTATTTCCTCTTTATTTGATCAGATTTGAATGTTGACTTTAATATCTGTTTGAGTTGTTCGAGTAACCATTTTGAAATGTTAAGAAATTGGATCTCAGCTATTAAAAGATCACCATGTAGGCTGGAGCCATGCCCTTGTCTGCCTTAACTCAGTATGCTAACCTGAGGTCAGTTCCTTGATATAGTTTCAATTGCAGTTGAACTGGCATTAGTGATGTTTATTATTCTAGTGTAAAGTTGTATTTTTGCCCTTGGATTATACACAATGAACTTGAAGAAGTGTGAATGTCGATTATGTGATTAAGAACTATTGGATAGGAATTTTCTTAGTTTATTTGTTTGCCCCATACAACGAGTTTTCTTTGGTGAGATGCTTAAATGCCCTGCAGAAATTCATAATTAGAAGAAGATACCGTTCCTTTGGAAGTGGGAGACTGAAGTCCTGTTTGGTTCATCTGATGAGGAGAAGGAAAGTGGCAATCCAGCATTTGGTGCACCTGGTGTTTGGTGCTCCAGACGAATGACGGATGGGATGAGTAGCTGGATTATGTGCTATGATTGGAAATGGAAACTTCATGCCACTTTTTCTGCTCTAAGTTATGTGAATTTTGAATCAACAGTTGTGTTCCCCAGGCATGCAAGAATCTCTGTATAGCAATGGTCTACACCTTGGTTACATCAGCCAAAGAATGGTTGTTTGAAAGTTATGGCCAAGAAGCTGGAGTTGGCAGCACTGAGGAAGAAGAGGCAGGAAAAGATGATGTATGGATGTTTGTTCTTTGTTTCAGTTTCCACTTCTGTTGTGTTTATATATTGACTAGATTCAGGTGCAAGTATAATTTAGAAAACTATATTTGCAAGATCCTGACAAATTGTCAGACCATTGATGGCATTATATTCTTTTGTATTCATAGCTCACGTGCGTATCTATCCATGTATAAGAGCTAGTTGAGAATCTTACACCTTGAACTTAGTCAAGTCTTGCATTTTACTACAATGGTTGTTAAGCCAATCAATTCAATCAGTTCCATCAAATTTATCCAAAACTATCAGTAAGCTATCGATGCTTTTTCTTTCAATGACAATGCGTATCTTAATCAGTTTTTACATATATTCTTCGTTTAACTCTTCATATTTGTCGCTGGCATGATAACTGTCGTTGTATCAAGCATTTTAATATGGAAGTTGCCTTGCAAACTTCCCTACTCGAGTAAATCCTTAGGTGTAAACATCTTATGGGTTTCTATGCTTACCTTTCATAATTGCATTTAGTTAGATGGTGGAAATTTTTCAGAGTTTTCAATATTATGAACAGGATGTCTTCTCTTGTAAAAGCTGATTATGAAATTGAAGATTTGGATAGTGAAGAAATACATGCTGGCGTTAACAAGGAATATTTGCCTTTGATGCAAATAGTAATCAGATTTGGTTTGGGAATTCTATTATCTTGAGATTAAGCAATATGAATAGTCTTTTTGGTGATAAGATTTGGTTTTCTGAGTTGTGTACTGCTGTGGAGTTTTGTTCTGTTATGTCTATTTTCATTTGAAGTCTGTTTTTTGGAGGATGGTTTTTCAAACAAGGAAGTATTAAAACTTGCTTTTGTTGAATCCCGTGTTTTTCTTTCTATATTAGGTGTTTTAAGTGGCAGATCAGATTTTTGGTGGAGCCAAATCTGCAGATCAATTGTTTGTCAATAGTCATCTGAGTTTGGTTTGTATTTTGTTATTATGACCGATGATTGTATTGCTGGGTTGTTAATTGAATAGAATTATTTTTTTTGGTGTAGTTATATTTATAATTAAAATATGTTTTAGCTTTGTATTATTTTAATTATCCCTTCAAAAAATGCATATCCTAATTGATGTGCTGTTAGACTGATCATTCCCAGAAACGTGTTCATCTCTGGAGCTACCTAGTTTAATAAATTTTTAACTTGAAATATCGTTTGAAGAGGTATTTTATGTGGGCACTTTACTAAAGTTCAGTGCTTGAATCAATTTGTTATTCCTTCCTTTTCTTTAATGTGATTCATTTTTTGAATCTTTGATTGAGCAGGAGCCATTAAAATATTATTTGACTTATAGGATGTGAGGATGGTAAACCAACCAAATTGAGCAGTTGAGGCAAACCCGTTTAAAAGAAGAATTTCGGGTTGTTCATTTCCATTTTATCAATTTATCAAATTGTAAAAGTTGTATTGTATATTTTATTTTTACTTTTAAGAATTTATTTAACAAACAAATATGAGAAATAAAATGGGTTAGTTGTTGAAATGTTATCAAATTGTAAAAGTTGTATTGTATATTGTATATTTTATTTTTATTTTTAAGAATTTATTTAACAAACAAACATGACATGACCAGGGGAAGAGTGTTGTCATGTTTGATCAATGATATATAAAAAATACTAACATTTTAAAAATAAAATAATATTAATTATTTTCAAGTATTTGGTGTGTGCGTAAAATATTTAGTAAATATGATAAATAAATTTAATTATAGATATTAAAATTTAAATTGAACACTGAAAACAATTACAAGAAAATGTAATCCAAACAGTTTTCTATTTTCAAAACAGTTTTCGAAAACTGGTTTATCCAAACAACATTTCACTGAAAACTGTTTCGGAAACAGTTTTCAAACACTGTTATCCAAACATGTTTTTAAATACTGAAAACTGAAAACTATTTTCAAAAACTCTTTTCAAAAATAGTTTTCAAACACTGAAAACTGAAAAACTCTCCCCAAACATGCCCTAATTGTCTTTGACCTTATCTTGAATTTTATTCACTCTTTATTTGGACTTTAGGCATAAAAATGTCAAAACGTTACCAGTTTATTAAAAAAAAAAGAAACATATTTCATTTCAAGTTTTTTTGGAGACATTTCTCATTTTTATTGTCTCTAGAAACAAATGAGCATTTCTTTTGTTATAGGAATATATGTTTGTTACCAACTGTAAGATAAAAGAAAATAAGGTTTAAGAATTCTCAAACTACTTGATTACAACAATAGATTAATGTCATATATAGAGAGACTATTTACAAGAGTAAATAGAATAGTAATGACAAGATTATTTTTTTTACAATAGTAATTACAAGACTATTTATATATACGTTTACAAGTTCCTTCAATCCAAATAACCACAGAGAAATTGTTTTTGTGTTGAAGAAGAAGACAATTTTTTGGTGAAAATATCACCAAGTTGAACATCGGTAGAAATATAGCGGATCTGAATCTCCTTGGGCTATTTTTAATGAACAAAATGAAAATCTATTTCAAAGTGCTTGGTACAAGCATGAAAAACTGGATTAGCAGCAAGATAAGTAGCACAAATGTTGTCACAACACACTCGAACAAGATGAGTCAAGAACACATGTAAGTCATAAAGAAGCTGACGAATCTAGTATGTTTCAACGATAGCATAAGCAAGGGATTGATATTCATTCAGTGCTGGAACGAGACACAATGGGCTGTTTTTTTGCTTTCCAAGAAATAAGATTTGGTCCCAAAAAGAATGCATAACTTGTGATGGACTGATGATTATTAGGGCAGTCGGCCCAGTCTGCATCTGTATAGCAAGATAGAGAAAAATCTTTTGCAGAAGCAAGAAGTAACTTATGATTATTAGTATCATATAAATATCGAAAAATGCATTTGACTGAAAATGAGTCATGTGAGGAGCATTCAAGAACTGACTAACAAGATTAGTAGCATATGCAATATCAGGTCTGGCCATAATTAAATACTGAAGACCGCCAACCATACTCCTAAATTCAAAGGGATTTGCTAGTAGTTCATCATCATGTAGTGAAGGTGCTGACTGAGACGGAAGAGGAGTTTTAACGAGTTTGGCATAAGACATAGAAAATTTAAGTAATAAGTCTTTGGTGTATTTAGTCTAAGAAATAAACAAACCAGTTGGTTGACGAACCACTTCAATTACATGGAAATAATGAAGATCACCAAGATCCTTCATAGCAAATTAGTTAGATAAAGTGTGAATAAAGCGAAAAAGAATGGTAGTATTATTACCTGTGAGGATAATGTCATCAACATACAATAGTAAGATAAGAAGACCATGAGAGAACTTAAGAACAAACATAAAAGTGTCTGCCCTGTTACAAGAAAAACCAAGAGAAAAAAGTAAGGAACTAAAGCGGTGAATCCAATCCCTAGGAACCTATTTTAGACCATAGATGGCTTTTCACAACTTAAATACATGAGAAGGACGAAGATTATTGACAAAACCAGGAGGTTGTTTCATGTACACAACTTCATCAAGATAGCTATGAAGAAAAACATTTTTTAACATCCAGTTGTCTAATTACCCAACTATGAGAAATGGCTAAAGATAAAACAATGCTTATAGTGGTAGGTTTAACAACAAGACTAAAGGTTTCATGGTAGTCAATAACTGTTTGTTGGTGGAATTCTTGAGCAACCAAGCTCGTTTTGTAGTGCTCCACAGACCCATCAGCCCAATATTTAATTATGTAAATCTACTTACACCCAACTAAATTTTTTATTAGATCATACGAAACCAGATCCTAAGTGTGGTTAGTTAAAAGAGCATTAAATTTGTCAAACATAATTGACTGCCACTTGCGATCTTTATTTGCTTGAGAAAAACAAGTTGGTTTAGATGGTTGGATAGTATTGGAAAGAAAGAGAAAGTACTTGGGTTTGCGAATTCCAGTTTTAGAATGAGTGATCATGGGATGAAAAGAGATGGTGGTAGAAGATGGAGAAGAAGTAAAGGAGGAAGGAGCAACATGTTCAGCAGATGAAAGAATAGTGGAGCTAGAAGACGCTGAAACTGGTGCTAAAGTGTCAGGTAGAGAAGACAGTAAAGAAGAAGATGCTGGTGCTGATGGAGATGAGGTGGGGGAAGAAAGAAAGGAATGAGTGGCCACAGGTGTAGAGGGAGAGGGTGGAGATGCCAAAGCAATAGGGGTCGGTGGTGGGTAGGTGAGACTAGTAACAAGTAGACTAGTAATAGGGATGATGGGAGACACAAGAGACGAGGTAGCAGGTTGATGTAAAGGTTAGGTAATGGTAAGGATAAATGGAGAAGTGAGAGTTAGGGTAGCAGTAGTTAAGGTGATGGATTTAAAAAGAGCATGATAAGAAATAAGAGTTCATGGAAAACAACATGAAGACTCGTATGGACACAACCAATGGTAGGATCAAGCTAATTTTGAGCATAGCCTAGAAAGACACATTGTTTGGATCAAGGTGTGAGTTTGTGAAGAACATTTGCAGTGAGGTTAGGATAACAGGAACACTCGAAAACACGAAAGTTGGAGTAATCAGGAGGTTTAGAAAAAAATTTGAATAGGGAGTTTGATTTTACAAAATGGGAGTAACAAGATGATTGATGTAAAGTGCAGTATGTGTAGCATTAACCCAAAAAGACTCTGGAATAGAGGGTTGAATTAAGATGGTGCGTGCCATTTTGCTAATGTGTCAATGCTTATGCTCAATGACACCATTTTGTTGAGAAGTGTCTGGGCAAGACAGACGAAAAACAATACCATGGTGAGCAAGAAACTATTTGAAAGGTGTTTGTTCTAATTCCTTACCACCATTACTTTGAAATTTTTTTCATTTTGGTGGAAAACTGATTTTCAACAAGTGTTTTAAAGTTAACAAAATGGTGAAAGACTTCATATTTTTTACACAGGAAAAATCTACGAATAACGAGAAAAATCATCCACAAAAATAACATAATAACAATAACCAAAATTGGATAAAATAGGAGATAGTCAAACATTCGAATGTATTAAAGCTAAAGGTTATAAAGTATAATGCCCTACAAAATCAAAAGGTAAATGTTTAGACTTTCCTAATTGACACTCAGAACAAAAACCAAAATACTTAAAAGATAAAGAAATATTCTTTTGAGTTTGTAAAATAAATAATACACGGGGACCTAAATGACCTAGCTTACAATGCCAAACATCACCACAAACTTAACGAAAGACCAATGCTAGAGGAGAGGTAGTTATTGAATCTGGAGGAAAGGGGTATAAGTCACCATCACTGGAGGATTTGAGAAGAGTTTTCCCCATACTCTTGTCCTTAATAACAACATGAGAGGCATCAAAATTAGTATAACAGTTGTTATCAGAATATAAACGTTTAACAGAAAGTAAATTATGAGATAGTTGTGGTACATGCAAGACATTGTTAAGACGAAGAAGTTTAATGGATGTACATAATAAAGTAGAACCAACATTATTAATATCAAGCAATTGTCCATTACTAACCAAAATTTTAGTTCTACCAAAATAAGACGTAAGGTTAGTAAGTATACCCGACTGTGTAGTCATATGAGCTGAGGTAGTCTTATTAAGGTACCACTAGGTGGCATGAGACTTACAAAGCAACATAGTAGCAAAGGATTTGGGCAATTCATAAGAGACAACGAAATGATTAAACCAATAAGTACAATTGAAGGTAAGGTGACCGGTGGTGTGATAAATCTGACATGGCGGGGAAAAAAAGCCAAGGTGCAGTCCCACGAGACCTTCGCGATTGTAAGAGGAAGTACTAACATAGCAATTAAATATAGGAGAATAGTTAGAGGGCCGATCAATACCTTAACCATGATAAATGGAGTCACCAAAACCAATATTACGTCCACGACCACGACCACGACCTCAATAACCTAAGCAACCCCTGCCATGACCATTAGAAGTGCTAGAGGTGGTGGTAATGGAAAAGGTTGTAGGAGGGTCAGAAGATAGAGATGTGACCCAAAGATGTTTTAGTCGTTGTTCCTGTAGGAGCAACTTGGTATGCAAACTATCAAAAGTGAGGGTGAGGTTGGTGTTGGCGACTGTAGTGGTGAAACTCTCATATTCTATACGAAAACTTATTAATGTATAGGAGATGAGGTCTTTGGTGGAGAGGGGTGAGTTGATGGTAGTAAGGGCATCTATTATAGCTTTAAGTTCTCGGAGATACTACTCCATAGTCTTGCCATCTTTGATATGTCTATGAATATTCAAATAGACGTCAAATTCATTAGCATTGAACTGGTCAAGATACTATTGTTTCAAGGCAAGCCAGACATCCCAAGAAGTACGGAGATCATGAACATCTTGTAAGATGTCGGAGTTAAGGGTAACATTAATCCAAGTGCGAAGAGCACCAAATTTTCCACTTGTGATGGCGTTAGTTATCCAACAAACTAACCAGCTAACCCAACATACCCCCAATCACAAGTACACACACAAGTGTTTATCGGTAATTACCATTTTCTTTGTTTTATTGCTCACTCTAACAATTTACAAAGAATAGACCAAAGGCTTACAAAGCAAAGTACTCTCTTTAGCACCCTTTTGCTCTTACTCTTTCTGAAATCCCTCAATCCTTGAATGAATGACATGCTTGTTGCCTTGGCTATTTATAGCCATCAACTGACACCACCAACTGTTAGCATTATTACATCATAGTCCCCACCATGATCAGTACTCAACAAGTGGTATGCATACTACTTAAGTGGTCGGTCGACTACTCAAGTAGCTTGCCCATAATTCCAACAACCATCCCATTACCAACTCACCACCTTTTTACACATGCGTGTTAAAGTGTCCCACCTGTTGTTGACTTATCCAATCTGCCCTCCAAATTAGTTCAACAATGTGGGCCTTTTGCCTTCTGCAATGTCACTCCATTTGTTCATGGTCCAGCTTAGTTCGACCAACAACCACCGTAGGTCCAACTTTGTTTAGCATGCCACCATTCTTGGTCTAGTCTGTCGGTCCTTTCGCTACATGGTCGTGCCAATGTCAGCCTATATCAATTAACTTGATAGGGTCTAGATCCTCTATGGATCAAAGGTTTAATTGGGCCTACTCAAAGGCCCAATCAGTTCCAATAAGCCCATCTCGAATGCAGTCTATTTAGATGATCTTTCAAGCCTGATGAGAGCCATAAAATGCATCTCAGTAGTATTTAATTGTTAGTATTTTAGGGTTGATCTTGGTCTTAATTACACTTTTATACATTAATAACTCTAAAATGGTATTCTTGGATTGGTGACCTATTTCAGTGCATTTTCAGGTACTTTGAGTTCAAAAGAGATGGAAAAACTATCGAGGTTTAAAGCACCAAGATCTCATGCATAACGGAGTGTCAGAGTGGTTACAGAGAAGCAAAAAATAAAGAAAAGTCAAGTCTTCAGTGTGTGCCACGGCCTGGAAGAGTTGGGCCGCGGCCTACAACACCGCCACCACTTTGAAGCATCATTGGCGCCGCGGTTTGGATCAAGGGGCGCTGCGACCCCCAGAAGCACACAAATTTCCATCAAGCCTAGCTTTGCTGCCTAGAAGAAAGGGCGTTGTGGCCCCCCAGCAGCACCTTATTCTCGAACCAAAGCTAGCGCTGCGGCCTGGACAAGTGTGAGCTGCGGTGTGCACACGAGATTTTGTCTCTGAGTTATGAACCAAATAGGACTCTAATGATTGTCTAAACCCTAGAACACCCTTGGACTTTTTGTATTATAAATAGATCACTTAGGGTTTGAGAAGAAATATTGATTGATTGAAGGCTGAAAAACTCAAGGAAGGCTGCCACACTCTCCCCCATGGCCAACTACTTTCCAAGCAAGGCGAAGGGATGAATCCCTAAGTGTAGTCGTTCTTATTTTCTTGTCTTGACTCATTATAGTGTGGATTTATTACCAAAACATTGTTATGATTTACTCTTTGATTTAATTATAAAGATTTTCTCATATTTCGGTGATTGTATCTTTCTCCTCTATATAAGTCTAGTCATGCTCTTCTTATGTGACGTTGTTTGGGTATGATTGAATCCAGTAGATTTATCTTTTAAGTTTGTCCATTACTGCAATATTGTCATTAAAGATATATTGTCATTTCTTGATAAATCTATAGGATAGGCCATGTGTGCTTAACTCAAAAGTAAAGAGTAATTCATATCAATCACTTCAGGGTTTATATATGTACTTTAATTGAATATTTGCCGATTGTTTGTTTGGGATGTGAAACAATTGAATCGAGATAAAAACAATTGAATCGAGATTGGAATAAGGCAACGAACCTAGGGAGGATTCCTGGACCCTTGTTGTTCTTCATTATATTCACACAATTTTATTATCAAACTCAGATTTACTCATTGATCTTTATCGTTTCAAATTAAAGTTTACATCTTCACTTGTAGTTTGTTTGTCTCCTTGTGGAATCGACACCCCAAAGCTGTGCTACAACTACCGCGTTATACTTTGAGCATAATCAAAGCCTATCCAAAGTGTTGTTCTTTAGCCTAATGTCTACACACAGCCCAACACTTAGCTTAGATTGGTTTATTTTGCTTATTTGGTGATTTCTCCCTTATGCTCGAGGCCAACATAGGTGCAAAGCCCACTACATGTTTCCACTTACATATATGCATCATTAAGGGGCTAACAGACCACCTCTACCAATAGAGTCTAACATCCTCGTCAGAAGATGTTCCCAATATTCTTTAATTTGGTTTTCAAACTACCACAATGTCACATCTTTTTCCCAACTTGTTTCTGCCTCCGATTTACCCCACCATTGCCCAAGTAGTTAGTTTGTATATTTTTCTTTCTCATTCCTTGAGTTTGATGAGCCAAAAAATTTTCTACCTCGAGATCAAACTGCTTCCTAATCACCAGGGTAGCTCTATTAGCTTGCTTTCAACTAGAGTCATCAGTATCCTCATAGAATGACGTATAAATGTTCTCTCTGTCTTCCATTTTAGGTAACCAAAAGATAAAGCTCATGAATGCCAACCTCCACGATATTCTAGGAATAGGCAACAACCACCATAAGTTTGTCTTGTTCCTTATCTCTGTGTCATCTTCCATCTTTGGCCAGCATGAAGATGTAGACAATAGAGCCAGCATCCTATCCAATCTTGGATGCCCAACATACTGAATCTCCCCCAGCTGCTGTCTTCGTTGTCCCCCTCCACTAGGGATATAGGGTCTACCACTCTTGACATTCCCTAAATCATATTTGATCTGGCACCCTCATACCGAACCCTCATCAACTTACTTCCTCTGAACACAAACTAGGGCTCTACAATGAGTTTTCGAAGGTTGATTGTAGCCGACTTGCAATAACTCACCTTGTTATTTCCGCAATCCCATCGACTTAATCTTAAAGTAGACATCATGCCTACTTTCTCCTTATTTGATTGATCCAGACCGACTGTCTTCAAGAACCTGGGTGATTTTTCACCAAGAAAAATAAACCCTTTAAGGTATGGTGCCACAACTACTTTGGCTTTAATTAGGAACTCCACTCCTTATATTAGAAAATTAATCTTAAATTTTTGTTAATAGTTTAAGATAAGTTCTATATAAAGCTGTAGTTCAGTTAGTGTAAGAGGAAAAATATTCAAATAAATATTGTTGTAGACTGTAAGAAAAATACAATAATAGTTTTAGTTTTGACAAGTTAGTCTTTGACTTTTTAATCTGTGGCAATGTATACAACAACCTTATTTGATATGTGATTAAATCAAGCTTAAATCTTCAAATTACTTTTAAAAAAAAGGTTGCTTTAAGTTCTATTTAAGCAGTCCCCAAACGACATCTACAGTAGAAGAAACAATTATTCTGTAGTAGGTTAAAAGACAAATTGAAAATTTAGAAAGTTAAAATTTAAATATCAAGAATTTAAATATAATGTGCTAAATTGTCATAAAATTCATGCAAATTTTTTCATACAATTAACTATAAAATAGTGTATTACTATGAAAAGCCTTGATTAAGAGCAACAACACAAAGAAAGATGATAAAATCAATACTAAGACAAAAAGGTAGCCCAAGTGGCTTGTTGACCTTGTGTCAATCTATATTTAAACAAAAAGGTTATAATAATAAATAGTTTTTATTAATTTATCCAAAAAAAGATTATTATTTTAAAATACCAAAAACAGGAAAAAAAACTAAAAGATAAATGGTTACTAGTCCAAGACAGTGTCAGTTACCGCCCCTCTTTGTCTTGCCTCCGCTAAGTCCTAGTATAGGGCCACATGAAAGTTCTTTCCTCCGCTAAGTCCTAGGACTCAGTGGCTCTCCAACATACCTCTGCTTGAGAGATGCCATGTAACACTGCCTTGCTTGTATATCGTCTCCGTATACTTCCATTATGCCATAGTCGGTTGAGAACTTCATCCTTAAGTGGTAGCTGGAAGCTTTTTCCCTCATGGTGGCCATGCTAGAAGACTAGGGGGATAAAATCTTAACCACCAAGAAGGTCATTAACACTGTCACCTGGCACGGTGCTATCCTCATAGTGACTGGTAGAATAATGGACCCTTCGGAGGTAATGGCTCCCCAAAAAAGCCATAAATGGGGGGGATGCATTAGTTAGAGTTGGTTTCCCTGATCTTTATTTTTTAAAAAGCTTCAATGAAGATGTCCATTGAGCTTCCTCCATATACTAGTATCCTTTTTTCCTCGAAGTTGGCCATAATGAGTGTGATCACCAGTGTATCCTCATGGAGAGTGTGTAAACCTTCCAGATTTGAGTTAGAGAAGATGATGGCTTAGTCAGTCTTGGTCCTTTTACTTAGGCAGCTTAGGGTCCTGACGTAGGTCTTCTTGGCCCGTTCGTAGGTGTCTTAGGCAAATAACCCCTTATAATGCTAAAGATTTTTGTTATAGCTTGAAACTCTGTTTGCTCTTTCTTGGGGGAACTTTTCTAGTGTCTATCTCCTGTGCTATCTTCAGAGTGAACGAACTTCTTGAGGTGTCTTTGCTTGATCAGATCTTCAATTTCATCATTTAAGACCTTGTATTCGTCAGTGTCATATCTATAGTCTCAGTGTAAGTAGCACCACTTGCTCTTATCTCTCATTTCTTTCCTTGACTTCATCTTTCTAGGCTATTGAATTTACTTTTTTTTCCACTTCTATGAGAATATTGGTATTGGAAGTGGTAAGAGGAATGTACTTCTCAAAGCTCTTCTGATTTTGGGGCATAACATCTTTTCTTCATTTCTTGTCCTCTTAGAGGACTTTGACTCGTTTCATTTGGGTGGTTTAGAATGCTTATGCTTTCGCCTATCTTGAATGGCGTCGCTCTTTATTTTTTCAAATGGATGACCTCCTCAATGTTAATGTACTTATCTGCGCTTTCTCAAAACTCTGCAATAAATCGTGCGAGTAGCTTGGCGAAGGAGAAACAGAAGCTTGATTTTTTTAACCTAGATACCAAGGTGATCAGGGCAAAGTCGAGTGACAGATCTTTGACTTCTAGAGCTTTCTTGATATATCGATCGATGTAGCTATTAAAACTCTCATTTTCTCCCTATCTCAAATTCGAAAAGAGGGTCATGGTTTTGTGAGTCTATCTACTACTGAGGAAATGGATCACGAACGTTTAACCCAAGGTGTTAAAGAAGTCAATGGATCTCAATGAGAGCTTTTAAAATTAGATACCAGCAACTTTCTTGAGAGTGGATGGAAATGCCTTGCACATGATGTCGTCTATAGCATTATGGAAAGCATAAGGGTTTGGTAGCTGATCAAGTGGTCCTCTGGGCAGGTGGAACTGTTGTACGGATCGATGTGGAGTAGCTTGAACCTATTCATTCGAGGATGTCTTGAGTGAATGGGGGTTGATGCCAAATTTCCTCTTGTGGTGTCTTTTAGTTGATGTTTTATTTTTTCCACTTTTCTCTCTAGACTCTTCGAGTTGCTTCTACGCCCACTAGTAGGGTCATAGGTTGGAATGTCAAAAACAGATTCCTTGGATCAAGACATCTTGGCATTAGATCGCCTGCCTCTGCTTCCATATGCCCTTAAGTAAGTTTATCGCTTTCTTTTGCAACCTTTCCATGTCTTAGAGTGCAAGGCTGAGTATTTTAACTCCCTCGCACACCTTTCAATTTCCTTTTTAGTTTGGGTTTTGTGAGGGTGATCGGTTCACCTAGACTGAATGTTGCGTTATATAAGTGGGTAGACTGAAATGATGTTACTCATTAAAGTCATCAGGTGGTTTATCCTTTCCTCCAAGCTTGGAAGGCACTCTTTTTGGGCAGTTCCTCCATTATGGTTTCAGAGAGAACTAGACCGGGAAGGTCTTCTAGGAAGAGGGGATCGAAAAGGTCTCATAGAAGTAGGGAATCGAACAATGCGGTTGTTTCACTGAGGGTTGGCCTGCTCAAATGCAGTAGTAGCTTTAGAGACCATAATAAACCGTGGCTAGATGACAAAGTGATTGCTCTCAGGGTCGCAGGTGCGAGTGTTCTACCTTTATGTCATTGTTCTAGGATCCAGCTTCCAGATACGATTTGTTGATGTGTGTTACTAGTCCTTACGTACGACGCCAATCTATTGATGCCAAAAATCTGATTGGGTTAAAACTAGAAACTTGCAATTGAGTTATGCTTAGTTGAGTCGCCTGAATGGTAAGTTGATGTACCTAAAAGTAAGGCAAAAGTTGACACTAGGTGACCTGGAGTCGGGTTTTCTAGGGTAACCCTCCGATGCCTAAGTCAGTAACTATAAGAAAAAACTTGATTATTTAAACAGTAAAAATGTTTATAAGGAGAAAATGTTTATGACTGAGATTGATCCATTTCAACGCAATAATTGCAGATTCACCTTGAGGTGAATACTTACCATTTTATCGATGGTGACAAAATGACTATTTTCTTCTCCAATATCTTTAATTTTTTTTTGACACATGACCAATTAATATTATCATTTAAATAACTACACATTACTTCTATTAAGAACTCTATGAAATAATGTGCAACATTACCCATTATTTTAGTGGGTTTTTCTTGCTCTTAGATGATTGATTGTAGCCACGAGATTGACAGTGAAATTTTTTGGTGTAAGCAATGTATTCAGAGGTGTGGTTGGGGCGCACCCGAGGCGAGACAGACCAAAAACGCCTCGGGGCGCCACCTTTTAAGCGTTTATTCTCGGGGTGTTTGTTTTTTTCCTGGGATGTTTGTTTTTTTTTTTTTTTGCTTGGGGCTTAAGTTTTGCGCCCCGAGCGTATGCCCCGTGAAATTTTTTTTATAAAAAAGGCTTAAAATTTAGAAAAAAAATTGAAGTTAAAGACTCAAATTTATGACCTAAGTTTAATAAGTCTTAACCATTAAACCAATATTCCTATTGTGATATTATTATACTTCATAAAATATATATTACATGTTATTAAGTTTAGTAATAATTACAAACTATTTAATTAATCACTTACGAGTTATAACAATATAAAAATATAAGTACACTCCATATAATTAATATATTAATATTTATAAAATTATAATTATCACGTTACAAAAAATTAATAAAAATATTAAATTTTAATAAAAATTAATCAATTAATTTAAATTTAATTTTTTATTTTAATTAATTAATATTATTTATTAAAATTTTAAAATGATCCAACCTCTCAAAGCAAAACGCCTAACACAAATGCTTTTCTCATACACGGGATGTAAGAACAAAGAAAAGGTTCCGTGGATGGTTATAAGAGGGGCAAATTGGTCATTTTGTGTGTATTTAATCCGCACGTACTCTAATTTCCTTTTGCATTCATCGGAAGTCTATTGGAAATCCAAGTAGATCAAATAAAAAACATAGAAAAACTTTGAAATGCAGAACAATTTTTTTTAGCACTGTTAAGCGAATAAGACGACGTGGGTCCACATTCGTGATATTAGCAAGGAGGGAGGTGGGCACGAGTAGTAGTGAACGGGAAAAATGAACTCCCAGGACACACCGGATTTTCCTCTCCAAATGGAAATAGAAACAGAGGAAGAACAAAAGTCACCATCATTTCCAGTTTTACCGAAAGAGCCCCCCAGAATCCACCGCCTAGACGAGTCTGTGGTCAACCAAATAGCCGCGGGAGAGGTGATCCAACGCCCAGTATCGGCCGTGAAGGAGCTTGTGGAGAACAGCCTAGACGCTGATTCCACTTTCATAAATGTCGTTGTCAAGGACGGTGGCCTCAAGCTCATTCAAGTCTCTGATGATGGCCATGGTATTCGAGTAAGTTGCTCCACCTTCGCAACGTTTCTTTCTCTTTCTTTCTCGGGGAAAATGTCGTTTGTAGCACTTTTTAGTTTATTGAAAAAAAAATCTAAAAAACATTCTGAAAACATAATTTCTTTTTAATTTTATTTTTTGAAATTGCCTCCATTGATGTTTTTAAGCGAGCAAATTAAGAACTCGTTCTCATTATCTTTTCGCTTTTCTCGACTTTCTACGGCGGCGAGTACAAAGTGAACCGTTCCTTTGCTTTATTGGCACCAAACAATAACAGAAAATTAAGAAAATTCAGAGGATAATGAATATTTAGTTTTCGTCATCCATATTAATACGCATTTTTTCTCTTTACTTTCCATCAATATTTCTTGAAAACCAAACAGAAGGTTAACGTCTAGGTTATATGCTGTTTGAATGCCATTGATGTTCTTGTTATTTCTGTAGTATGAAGACTTGCCAATACTATGCGAGAGGCATACCACATCAAAATTGGCAAAATATGAGGATCTACTTTCAATAAAGTCCATGGGGTTTAGAGGAGAAGCGTTGGCAAGTATGACCTATGTCGGTCATGTTACAGTAACAACCATCACTAAAGCGCAGTTGCATGGTTACAGGTTTTGGTTTGCTAATTGTTACATGAATTGATGATTATAACCTTTATTACTCAGAACTTCTGTTAGGTTGCTGCGGAAATTCAGGGAAAGAAAAGAAATTAAGTTGTTTTTGTTTTAAAAGAATTACGTACTTTGTTGAAGAGGGCATGGGGAGGGGAATGTAATGGATAATTATGATCTAGGGCTGAACATTGTTTTTTATTGGTAAATTTCTTGTCAGTCAATGCAGTATTCAGATATTCATGATTTAGTATTTGGAGTTCATTCCTCAGGGTGTCTTATAGAGATGGTGTCATGGAGCATGAACCAAAGGCATGTGCTGCTGTAAAAGGAACCCAGATAATGGTATGAACAGTCAATCTATTTTTCCAAATTCTCTCTATAATACGAGGAGATTTTATGCTACTAAAGAAATTAGGATTTTTATAATATATGAGGTATGAACAGTCATTTGATTTTTCCCAATTCTCTCTTTATTACGAAGAGATTTTATGCTACTAAAGAAATTAGGATTCTGATAATAAATGAGGTTGAGAAGTGCAGTGAATCGATATTTAAGAAGAAAAGTTGTCACGTCTTGAAAATCTTGGAACCGTTTTGATTTCTCCAGCATGTTCTTTATATAGCTTAGGTTACAGCTGAATAATTATGAATTTTTTCTATTCTAATCATATTCTGATCAGTATTGAATTTTATGAGATAATTTGGATTTCGCTTGCCTGACGAAAATGCTAGAATTAACTGGAAAATTTAAGCATATTTCGCATTGTTATGGTTCTCCTGCGCTGAACTGGTGATCCTGATACTCTGGATAAAGGGGCTGAAAGGATATGGAAGTCACTTTCCTTTCCCTTCCCAAGTTTCAGAATCCTGTAACTCCTGTTATATGTGTGTTTTCAGGTGGAGAATTTGTTTTATAACATGATTGCTCGGAGGAAGACATTACAAAATTCTTCTGATGATTATACAAAAATAGTTGATTTGCTTAGCCGGTTCGCCGTTCATCACATAAATGTGAGCTTTTCTTGTAGAAAGGTCAGTCTCTTGACTAGTGCAATTCATCTTTATAATTGTAAGCTGTGTTGTTTGCATGCTTGGGATTTCTGTGGGAAGACTGAGGTAAGCTTTTTAATATGCTATATAATTAGCATGGAGCTGCCAGAGCAGATGTTCACTCAGTGGCTACATCATCGAGGCTTGATTCTATCAGATCTGTTTATGGGGTGTCAGTTGCACGCAACTTGATGAAAGTAGAAGTTTCAGATAATGACCTTTCTAGTTCAGTTTTTGAGATGAACGGTTTCGTTTCCAATTCAAATTATGTTGCCAAGAAAATAACGTTGGTGCTTTTTATCAATGGTAAGTACCTTCTTGTAACCCTTAAAAGTGGCTATATTATTTATTGGGAGGTGCACTTCTTCTCACTGGATTTGTTGTTATGTCTTATTGTCCAAAAGCTACAATATTGTAGGACAAACGGATGCTCATTGTGATGTCACACTTATTAACGTGCTTTTGTTTCCTTAGGCACTCTTTGGTTACGAATTTTGCTTTTTGATTCTCTTTTAAAGAAAAAAAGGCAAAAGAATCATTGTTTTTTATGGGTCAAAGAAAGTGATGGGTTGGAATCAAAAATCCAAAACAATAAGAAAGAAAAATGCTTTCTATCATATGCAAAAATCTTTTCTCTCAAAAGGTAAAGTTTTGCTTTTTCAAAATCTAATGATAAAACTTTTGAACTCTTAATTTTTTTTTTTTTGAGAAAGGTCATGCTTACCTATATTAAGACTTACAAAAAAAAATTCTTACAGATACTAAGTTTTTAGTGATGATTTTATTTTGAATTGTGTTATGATTGAAAAAAATATTAAAAATGTAAAAGGTCAGACAACTACCATTCGTTTTTCTTTTGTCACTTTTACTTTATAGCAAAAAGTTAATATTGTGGAGTACTTTGATAGCTTGTTGGAAAAATGCTTTTGAGGTACGTTGGCATAATATATATATATATATATATATATATATATATATATATATATTCCTAATGTGTTATATTTGATATTATTGATTGTTATTATAAATGGTACTTCCATTTTTCCATTTTGATTTAAAAGGTTTTTGTCTCTTAATGATGATACATAATTTCTACGATGGTTTGTTTGGGCTTCTAGCGATCGGTGTGTTGTAGAAAATCTTTTTCGACCTGTTGTAGGCCTAACATTTTAGATAGAACTTACCGTTTAATAGTTGGATGTCATTTGGGAGCATAAATACCAGTCTTTGACATTGAATTTAACATTTCTCATTTACAAAATTGCAAAGGTGTCCTATAAAATACTGTGTACCAATTTTTAAAACTTAATTTACTTACCGAAGTTGTTGGGATGCATTTTTTGTTTCAATTATTAATAAATTTATCATAGATTTGAGATCATTCCACCTTTCTCTTCGAAGAAGTGTTCTATGGTGATAAAACTAAGAAAAATACATTAAGGGTCACAAATACTTGAAGACCATTCTTGCACAAATGGTGGTGGTGATATTGAACTTTAGTTTCTTTGTTAGTTTGATTCTTACAGAGTAATCTGTCACTTTTGATTTCTAGTTTCTCTAAGTTCCTTCCACCTTTTTTTTTGTACTTTGTGATGATGAGTCAGCCCTAGTAGGCCTTTCAAAAAAAAAAAAGTCAGCCCTAGTTGGTTGTTTTCCGATGCCACTAAAGTTATGTTAGTTATTATTTGGTATATATCTTAGTTTTGTTTGACTAGAGTATGCATATGATATTTGGACTGTCATACAATATATTTTACTTATGTTCAAACCTTTGTTCTTTTTTCGTTTACAACAGATAGATTGGTTGAATGCACTGCCCTGAAGAGAGCTATCGAGATTGTTTATGCTGCAACGTTACCCAAAGCGTCGAAACCTTTCATATATATGTCAATCAAGTTGCCACCTGACCATGTTGATGTGAATGTGCACCCAACAAAGAAAGAGGTATATATTTTCAGTACTTATATTAATATCTAGCTCTGATGTTGTTCATAATAGATATGAACACCAAGGTGAACAAAAGTCACAACTGGGGTGGAGGAAAAAGGAAAAAAAAGTCACACAAAATCTCTCAATAGTACATGCTAAAGGCAGACAGAAAGTTCTGTTACACAGTTGCACCTGTAGAGTCTGAGATAAAATGAAAATCTCTTGAAATTCACAAATTCCAAGTGACATATTATTTTAGTACTTCAACTTGTGTCAATATCCCTGTCGTTGCTTATCTTCAGGTTCATTATTTGGTGATGCAGGAGCATCTAAGAAGTTGGTTTAATTATGTTTTAATATGTTTTATTTAATTTATGAATTGGGTAGAAGTTATGTTTTACGTAGCTTTTATTAATAGTCATGTAACTAGCATTTGACTTTCAATTAATAGCTATGTGACTAGCATGCGACTTTAATTGAGCATGTCTGGTTGGAACTAACTGTGAGTTATTTTAATGAAGGGTAGGAATTTAAGGTCTGTCATAAGCCTAGTATAGACAGTCTTTTCAGACTTATTGTAAGCCGCCTTGATTATTGAAATTCATAATTTAGTGGTTTTCAACCCGAAACCTTAATTCTGTTCCAGCTAACTTGCATCAGAATTTTAGCGTTTAATGTGTTCCAAAACTGTTGTTTTCACTTCCTAACCTGCAGCATTTGGGCTTCTAAAATGTATCCATACCTATACTCTCGGGTGATTGTAGTAGGTTTTTTGTTATTAGAAACCCTTGTCAAGTTCCATTTTGAATTCATGCAGAAAATTGTGGCTGAAATACTTTTGAATATGTATTTATCAACTGAATGAGATTCCTAGTTTGTCCAATTCTTGTTTTGAGAGAGTATATAATTTTTGGATGTACTTTTTCTTATCCGCGGCACAATATTACAGAGAGGTGGTTCCTATCATTTGGCTATTTCCCTTTTTTCTGTGCATATGACTATCAATATTTTCTTTCTTGCATAATTTATATCTTGGAAAAATGAGTTGCAGCTCACAAAGAAGAGCATTGAATATGCTCAAATCTTTCTACGAGCTGCATCTTTATAACCTGTCTCAGGCCTTAAAAGTATTGTTTATCATTTGCTACTTCACTGTCGTTGGTAGTTTGGATTTGATTTTCAAATATTTTATATATAGATTCATGCTTGGTGTTGATCAGAGTCAACTAAAGGTTACAATCTTATCATTCTATGGCACTGTGATGTAAAGACTGTATATGATGGCCTTTTCAAAACTTAGTGAACTAGTATGGAATAACTTTTAAATCCACTGCACTGGAGGTGCCCACTGTGGTTATAGAAATATGAGTATACTTGTTTGGCTCGTCCAGGCTGACCATCAAATCTGAATTCTTTGATTAATAGCCCCTGCTGCAGATTACTAATTCCCTACAATTTCACAAGCTGGTTTTGGTTATTCAAATGAGGTAGATGTGCTTTCAAATGCATGATCATATCATCTTTTTTGAAGATAAATGCCTTATACATGTGGATTCATATTAATTCATTCAATAAAGCTAGAATATTGTGCCTATTGTTGTCAGTGTCACACCAAACCATCTACTGCTTGGTTCAGGTCAGGTTGGTTGTGATTAATAGGCAATGCCAGATGCCAAAGCGTGTAAACATATTTATTTTTAAGAAATATCTTTGCCTTCCCTACTGAAAGCAATTAGCACACATCTTCAATATTTTGGACATGCATCCATCATCTTCTATGAAGTAAAAAAAAAATTGTTTTTGGCCAACATTGAAAATTATAATGTTGTGGATGATTTACTGATGATAATTTTTTTACAAGAATTTTTGAAGACGGTTTCTGTGCATTTGAGTGAAAATATTTCAATTATATGAATTTTGGTTTCCAAAAATTGGCAATGCAGATAATTTTTCCTTTAGAAGAATATGCCTATCCTATGTAATCCAGTATTGCACTGAACTGGATGGGAATGCGGTATAGTAAATCCAGATTATTCAAGGCAACATAAAACACAAGATTTTGATATTATATATATATATATATATTTTTTGATAATATATATCTATTATCTGTTATCCAATGCTTATATCCTATCCATTCCCATGCAACAAACACAGCCTAAAAAAAATGCTTGTTGTGTGTTTAGTTCCCAAACATGTGTACCCTATTGGCTATGTGTTGCCTAAACGTGTTACCTTATCTCAATATGGAATTCTTGATAGTCCTATTTGATTAATTAAATGCACTCATGTATTCTTTGTATTGAAACAGTTGGTGTATAATAATTTCTTTTTTCATACCAAAGTCTTCACAAAACTACATATTTATGTGCTGAATAGAAAAGCAACTATAAATCTATGTGCAGGTAAGCCTTTTAAATCAGGAAGTTATTATTGAGAAGATACAATCGGTGGTTGAATCAAAATTGAGAAACTCAAATGAGGCGAGGACATTTCAAGAGCAGGTAAGCTCAGAACCTGCTGCTTCCTTTGTTTGTAATGATTATATCTGAACCATGTCCATACTTTAGATCTCATGTCTTATGCCTGCTTTTAGAAGGATCTATGAAGAATTGAAGAAACGATGTCTTTATTTTCGTAACCTGTAATAAGCTAGTTAAATCTATGCGTAAAGTTGGTTGAATTGTCCCAAAGTTGGCCTCCCTTGATCATTTGGTAAGTGGATAATTTTTTTGAGATATCCAAATAAGGGAAAGATGCACAAGGTTTGTGGGATAGAGGGGGTGCTATATATATTGAATGCTTTTCCCTGTTTTTGCTAGGATTTAGACTCTCAAATAGGAAACTGCCAATTAATACCCGTAAACCAACTTGGACTTAAGTAAATAAACCCTAGTTTTCTTAGAAATTCCAAGAACATAGTATAGAAGATTATATTGCCTAAGTACCCTTAAATCGCAGGAAGTTGCAAAATTATAGATTTTCCCTGCTTAATGAAGTGTAAATGTCTCTCAAGTTACAAACCCAATGTAGTTACAACCCAAGAAGTATATTTTTAGGGGATCACAATAAATGCTTTCACATCCATGTATAATGTTTTGATTCCCAATAATGCCCTCATTTCACCATCATATCCTCGAGGTTGGAATGATGTCATGGGTCTTTCATCATTCTAGCTCGAAATATGTGGCTTAAAGTGAAGAATTTTCATGATCTTGTGAGAAGTTGGTGGGATGGGGTTAGGGTGGACGTCTTCTAGTTTGTTGCTGCCACCAAATTGAAAAGCGATCAAAGGAATACATTTTCATGGATGTTAGGGTGAACTCAAGACGATCCTTTCTAACATTATTGTTACGGTGGACATTTCTTGGAGGCAAAAATCTACATCTCTTTTGCTTAAAAGGTCTATAGGATGTTTTTCATTAGAACGAGGAATGCTTATAGAAAATTCAACTTTATGATTAACATTATGATTGATGAGGTGGTCCTCGAGGATGCAAGGGAGATGATGGAGGCTATTTGCAACTTTAACAAAGACTTGTACACAAAACTAGGAGTGAGACCTTCCTTGGATGGTTGCATTTTGAGTGTATTGGGGAGGAAGAAGCTCTCTGGTTTAAAGCCCCTTAGAAGAATATTAGATTTTCATTGGTTCAATACCCTTAATTTTTGGTTTCGAGGGAACTTCTTTGTAAATATTGGGGTGCTTCTAGATTTTGTTGATTTGCTCCATTGTAAATAGCCTTTGGTTTTGAGTTACACCCTCTGGGTGCTTTTTAATAATCTTTTTACTTATAAAAAAAGGCTTTGAATGGTGATTTGGCAGAGTGTCCAGATCGCTTAACCCTTTGGGAAATTGTTTCCACCGAGCTTGTGGATTGTATGAATTCCACATTTCCTTTGTTAACTTGGGATTAGAATAATATGAGAATAAAAAGGCTGTCAAACTCTGTCAGACTGTGTATACATAATTACAAATATACTCTCAACAGCGTCTCTACTTGGTTTTGGGATGATACTTGGTGTTGGGGTTTTTCCTTTGAAGATGCTTTGGTCGGCTCTAATATGGCAACGAGTGTAGGAGGTGTGGGGTGGAAGGTTTCTTTTACCCAAAACACCCACGATTGGGAGTTGGAGAGTCATGACGTTTTCTTTGATATGATATACAAAGTGAAGGTAGATGTTATTACATAGAATAAGACTAAGTGGACACTTAAACCTGATGGGTTGTTTGATTTTAAATTGTACTACAAGGCGCATGAAGCTAATCATTTGATGGAGGGTAGGGTAAGTTTTCCTTGAAAGACTTGTGCCTCCACTAAGGTTGCTTCTTTTGCATGGGAGGCCACTAGGGAGAAAACCTTTATGGTGGATAATCTTCGAAAGACAGGAAAAATCATTGTTAACAGATGTTTCCTTTGTAAGGAGGATGCGGAGACGGTGTTCCATTTTTGTTTGACTGCACTCGGACTAGGAGGATTTAGAATCTAGTTCTCTCAATGATTGGTATCAAAGGAGCTTGTACCAGAATAGTTAGGGATGAATTGTAGGCTTGGTCAGTTATCCAGATTTGCTAAGGTAAAAAGAAGTTGATGTCATTGATCCCCGTAACCGTTTTTTGGTTGGTTTGGCATGAAAGGAATAGAAGAGCTTTTGAAGGGGTGAAGGGATCAATAAATGAGGTCAAGTGTAGAGGGATAAAAACTTGGAACTTTTGGTTTAACGAGCATCTTTTTGTAAATGAAACTGAGCTTCTTTAGTTTCTAGATGTTTTGTCCTCAAAATGATTTGTATTGGGGTTGGCACTCCCTTGGTGCCTTATAGTGAAATACAAACTTTTTTTATTATCATTGTTAGATAATGATCTTCACAAAAATAGTTGTAACTTACTTATGAGAAAAGGATATTTTTTTTCTGATAAGTGAGAAAGGAAATTTTCACAAAAGGATATATTGGAAAAGTGAGAGATGAAATTTTCCTCATTGACTTTTTGACCTGACAAAGGTTAGACTAAAAACTGAAAATATGGAATGTTTCAATAGGAGAGAGGCAATACTTGTCTTTCAAATACCAAACAAAAGAGGAAAAGGATTTTGCTTTTTTCGTTTCTTTTGATGATTCTATGCTTTCTTATCTTGCTAATCATCCATACTAGCATCCTTGCTTTAGCTGCGCTTATCATCGCCGTGTCGTGACAATGAATGATATGTTCTGATAATAAGAAACTTATTTCTTAACTAAAATAAAATGGTCTTGTGCTTTTAACTCGTCTTGAGACATGTTAACCAACAAAGATTGTCACTTTCTGACAACAGAAACATAGTTTCAAATAGAAGTAACTACCATTTTGTCAAGAAGATGCTAACCTAGCTCCAAAGATGAAAGCTCCACTTAAATAAGTATCTGACTGGTACCACCAAAGGAGCACTTCCTGTCTTCTAATCTACCTACAGAGTTTAAATCTCTTAACAGTTTCATTGAATAATGAAAGCATGCACTAATTAGATGCTCTTCTACTAAAAGTTTAAAGTTGAGTCCATATCATTCTTTGACAGTTGAACTTAACAATATACTTGAATTGTAATTTATTTAACTGAACTCTATCTGAGCTGTAATCAGAACACAGGTCATGTTCTAAAATATAAATGAAAAGAACATGTTTTACAGTTCGAGGTAATTTCCTGTCCAAAATATTACATTTTATTTAAATTTTCTGTTCTTTATAGTGGGACAGTATTTCTGTGATTCTCTGTGTTTCATATGCATCTTGCCATCTGACTTGTGTACTTCTTGGTATGTATTGCACGTAACAGACTATGGAACTCTCTCAAACTGCTCCTTTGACCACAAGCAATGATTCACGTTTTAATTCCTCACTCTCTGGTACTGATTATTCTGATTGTGCTCCATGCCCTTGATTGTGTTTCTACTTATTATATTGATCAGTTGCATTTGTTATTGCTCTACCTTTTAGAACGCTTCATGTTGTTCTATTTTACTAGGAACAAAATCACAGAAAGTTCCAGTGCATAGAACTGTAAGGACAGATTCATCAGATCCAGCTGGAAGGTTGCATGCCTACTTGCAAGCCAAGCCCCATAATCACCTTGAAAGGAATTCTAGCTTGAACGTTGTAAGGTAGAATCCATATTTTGTTGATGTACATCTTGAAAAATTTAGGTAGGAGCAATTTTTGATACTTTCAAATGAGTTTTCTTATGCATCTGGAAATGGTTTGAGCATTAGTTGCTTGTTGAATTTTTTCAAAGATAAAATGATATACGTTTTGTCTCTTATTGTTTTGGTTTTTCAAAACTATTGTAATAAAGTTGATCCAGTATAAATGTCTTAGAGTAAGTTTACTGATAAAGGCTAGCATCATGGTTTGTGCTACGTGATCCATTTCAAAACCACCTACTATATTTTTTTTTGATAAAAAAAATCACATGCTATATTAGTTTTGATATTTCTTTGATTTTCCTTATTCTTAAAGCGGTGCATGATTTATTCAATATCCTGCATTCTGCATTTGAGTTGGAAGGGCATAACTTTTCTTTTGAGCCAAAAAAGGTAAGTAGGTTGAGTATAGGTTCTACCTGCTATATTCGATTGTTTAATTGAAATAAGTGTAGATCTTGCACTTTAGATATTTTCCCCTCCAACAAAAGATGGACTACAACTTTTCATTATCGCTCCTCTATATTATTTTTTTTCTCTTATGGGTCAACATAACAAAATCGTCATATTTGATTTTGAGATCTATCAGTTTCCTTTACCAGAGTTTGCATCTCACACTAGTTGAAAATTAGAGACAGTGCAAGAGAAAGAAAGATGAGAAAGACGAGAGTTGGCTGAATGGGTAGTAAGTTAGTATCAATCTCTTGGCCATGGGTCCTAAAGGACCTAGGTTCAAGTGGTGTGTGTGTTTACCAATCCAAAAAAAAAGTTATTATCACTCTCCCTTCTATTGCGTTTATATAATATTTTTGGCAGTACAATTAAGGAAAGTCAACAATACAGTACATAAAGGAAAGTCAACCATCAGATATAGTAATCCAGTAGTTTACCTTTTGTCTAAGCACCTCCCTCAAGTTGGTGTATCGATATAAACACTTAGCCAACTTGCCAAAATACTATGAATCATTTTGCTTAGTTAAAATATCAACGAACTGCTCTGGTCTTCATAGGAGTTGTCAAGGGATAGGCTCTAACCCAAAAGACTAGCCTGATTGGTGGAGTTTCCAAACTTGCTATATATGGCCCATTCACTTCCTTTACTTAACCGATGCGGGATAATACAGTCATGTCACTTGACTGTGACATACTCCCACAATGAATCCTTAATACCCACACCCCTTGCGTGGGGTCTCACATTTGGTAGTACCCTTGAGTCCTAAAGGTCCCAAGTTCGTGTGATGTTTATGTTTTACCAATCCAAAAGAAAAGTTATTATCACTCTCTCCCATGCATTGTATTTATATAAGGGAAGTCAACAATACAACGCATAAAGGGAAGTCAACAATACAATACATAAAGGGAAGTCA
Organism: Bretschneidera sinensis; assembly: GCA_023935145.1. Taxonomy (NCBI): domain Eukaryota; kingdom Viridiplantae; phylum Streptophyta; class Magnoliopsida; order Brassicales; family Akaniaceae; genus Bretschneidera; species Bretschneidera sinensis. The sequence continues at coordinate 136,561,478 of CM043697.1, read as the reverse complement.
ACAATACAATGGAGTAATCCAATAGTTTACCATTCGTCTAAGCACCCCCCTCAAGTTGGTATATAGACATCACACTTTGCCCAACCTATCAAGATACTATGAATCAACTATGAATCATTTTGTTTAGTTAAAACATCAACATATTGTTTTGGTCTTCATAAAAGGAGTTATCATGGGTTGGGCTCCAACCCAAAAGTCTAGCCAGAAAGGTGGAGTTACCAACCTGCTATATATGCCCCATTTACTCCCTTATTTAACCAATGTGGGATAATACATACCCACGTGACCTTGATATACTCCCCTAGATGCCCTCGTCAGGGACCCACACCCCTTTGATGGGTCTACACAATTGTGAGCCCCACATGGCAATACTCCTAGGTCCTAAAGATCCCAGGTTTGAGTGGTGTTTGTGTTTTACTAGTCCAAAAGAGAAGTTATTATCACTCTTTCCCTTGTATTGTATTTCTATAAGGAAAGTCAACAATACAGTGCACAAAGGAAAGTCAACCATCTTATGGAGTAGTTTAATAGTTTACCTTTAGTACCCCCCCTCAAGTTGATTTAACCAACTTGCCAAGATACCATGAGTACAATTTTGTTTAGTTAAAACATCAACGAATTGCTCTGGTCTTAACCCAAAAGACTAGCCTGATACGCAGAGTTACCAACCTGTTACATATGACCCATTTACGGATAATACATATGACCCATTTTCTACTCCCATCAATCCATGATGCCCTCATCACGCGGATCGACACCCCTTGCATGGGGTCTACACCAATGTGAGACCCACGCCTACGTCCTAAAGGTCCGAGGTTTAAGTGGTGTTTGTGTTTTATCAATCCAAAAGAAAAGTTATTATGACTCTCTACCATGTATTGTATTTATACAAGGAAAGTCAACAATATAGTACATAAAGGAAAGTCAACCATAAGATGGAGTAATCCAACAATTACCTTTCATCTAAGCACCCCCCCCCCCTTCAAGTTGGCATATAGACATCACACTTGGCAAACTTGCCAAGATACTATAAATCAAAGACTAGCTTGATAGTTGGAGTTACCAACAACTTGCTATATATGCCTTATTTACTTCCCTTACTTAACCGATGTGGGATAATACACATCCATGTGACCGTGACATACTCCTGTAGTCATTCCCTAACGCCCTCGTCAAGGGGACCCATACCCCTTGGGTGGGGTCTACACCAATGTGAGACTCACGAAGCAATATTCCCATCCCACATGAAAGTTGGGTTTGACTCTGCTAACACTTGTCAATGGTTAGGCTCTAACTCAAAAGACTAGCCTGATAGGTGGAGTTACCAACCTGTTATATATGACCCATTCATGTATAATCCAACATTGGTTAAGTAGGGGAAGTGAATGGTCCATATATAGCAGCTTAGTAACTCCACATGCTAGTCTTTTGGGTTGGAGTCCAACTTGTGACAAGTGGTATTTGAGCCAAACCCTGACTTCCATGTGGGTCTCACATTGGTGTGGACCCTCTGTAAAGGGCATGGATCCCTGATATTGATTGGGGGAGTATGCCATGGTCACATGGGCGTGTATTATCCCACATATATAGCAGGTTGGTCATCCCACCTATATTAGACTAGTATTTTGGGTTGCAGCCCAACCCGTGATAGAATGCAAATAGAACCCAGCTCCTCATTTATAAAGTGTTTGTCCACCTCAATATGCTTGGTTCGGTCATGCCGAACTGAATTATGGGCAATACTGAAAGCTGCCTTATTTTTCGTTTTGTGATAATAGAATGGGCACCAAGTGGGTGCCAACCCGAAACAAAAACTAATGCTTACAAGAAAAAATTCATAAGCAATTCTATCTCATCTATACTTAAATTCTCGTTATACCAAAAGGTTAAAATAGAAAGCCATTTATCCTATACAGTGTTAGTAGGGGTTTCAACCCTCCTAAAACGCTCTATGCAAAAGGCATTCTTCACATCAAGCTGCTGCAACAATGGCCAATTCTTATTTGTAGCTAAAGATCCAATTCATGTCATAGTTTCCGGAGTAAGTATACACGGAGGACTCATTCTTAGCCTTGTCATGAATGTGCTGCCTCTGTTTAAGTAGTGTTTTCTGCCTTGGATTAAGTGATGCAGAATAGAAAAGCAAGATGTATTATTTTGGGTTATTGGTGGGAGTATTTTGTAATTATACTTTTCTCTGAAGTCAAGTAGTAATATTCTAGGACTTTAGGTAGGAAATTAGCGATTTCTTTGGTTTCATTTTTTTTCCTTATTTAGTTATTAGTGGTGCCTTTATAAGAGCACATCTATTAGGGTTTTTAATTTACAGATAAATATGAAAATAAACTATTGAGTTTGGTTATCTTCTGTCCCTTTATCTCTTCTTTCTCTTGCCCTAATTCTTCTATCTTTGCCTCCATTTTCCTCTGATCTTCTCCTTCTCTCTTTTTAGATAAGTAATCTTCTCCTCTCCTAAAAGTCAAGTTTTTATTCCCTCTAATTTTTTTTATTACCCTCCCTTTCATTCCCTTCTCTCTCTTTATTACTCTAATTTCTTATTCTATTCCCTCTAATTTTATTTATTACTTTCCATTTCATTCCCTTCTCTCTCTTTTATTGCTCCAATTTCTTATTCTTCAGATACTGTCCTACATCAATAAGTCTTAGAACAACATCGCAAATTTCCATGGAATATAAAATTACCACTAAGATTAGGTTCCATTGCATTTAGAAACCAAGATATTATCTTTGAATTTTCAGATTCACATTTGCCATAGAGTGGGTCATCCTCCGTGGGTTCTTCAATTCTACCGGTCAAATATCCCATTTCCCTTTCCCCTTAGATAAAAAAAGAGTGACTGATCGCAACCAAATGAAGTAGTTTTTGTCATTGAGTTTGACTAAAGTAATAAGTGGAATATGTCTTTCATTGGAGACAACACGTGGGCCTAGTCCCCCATCATGAGTTTATGAGACTGAACTCTCATACATTGAGATTTATTCTCAAAAAACACTGATTAGCACTCTCAAGAAAAAAACAACTTCAAAAACCAGATTAGCCACCAGATAGGGAAAGAATACACAACATAACAAATAGAAACATATCATACCCAAACTCACATAAAGAAATACGAGCTGCCTAACTTAAAAAAATATCCAAACAACCCAAAAAACAGTTTCTGGAGCCATACCATCAAACCTAATAAGAGCCTTAGTGACCAGCTGGATGAAGAATAATACATTAACAAACCCAAAACTACATTATGGTTCAAAAAATATGAGCCAAACGGTCACCAAAACGTGTCCATATCACTATCGGATGCTAAGAAATTTCTTAGAGGCATATGCCTACCAGAGGCGCACCTTTTTGTGGTGGCTGAACCAAGATTCAGGCCACAAATTTCACAGATTGACAGGAATTGTGGTGGCTGGACTGAAAAAATTTTGATAGAAAAAACTCAAATTGATGGGGCTAGGGTGCCCCTGGTTGTGCTGTGGCCGGACCCAATCGTCGATGTTGATATCAGTATAATAGTTTTTTTTTTTTTTGTTATTTTAGAAAAAAACCTAGAAAATAATGTTCTGATATCAATTGAAAATAAAAGAGAGAGAGTTGGTGGAATGGGTAGTAGATTATTATCGCTATTCTCCTTGTATGTAGTATTCTAGATAGTACAATAAAGGAAAGTCTACAATTCATTACACAAAGGAAATCTAGCTGTTTGATAGAGTAATCCAAGAGTTGGCTTTTTGTCAACATCACCCAGTGTTTTTCAGAGCTGTGCTGACATTAATTGTTTGCCGAAACTTTTTCTGCCTTTCACTGTTATTATCTTGAATTTCCTTGCTGATTATCTTTGTCTTTAGTGTCAATCCACCTTTTTCTTGTGATCACATCATACTGAGGACATAAACCTTTTTTTATGAATAAACAAATTTATTAAAGGCACCAAGAGGATGCAGCTCAAAGCCAAATGCTATTTACAATGGAGAAAATCCACAAAATCAAGGAAAACATCATTATTTATGAGGAAATTCCTTTTAAACCAATATATAAGAGTATTGAACCAATTATCTCTAATAACTTCAATAGGTCTTTCTACACCTTCAAAAGCCCATCCGTTCCTTTCCTTCCACACTAACCAAAAAATCGAGTGCAGAATCAACAAATAAGCCATCTTAACCTCTCTCGAGACCCTCAAACCACTCCAAGCCCAACTCATCCTTCACGGTTCCGCAACCACCCATGAAACCCCCAAAATTTTATATGCCATCTTTCACAAACTTCTAGCTAACAAGCAATCCATCAAAAGATGATACACGGATTCGGCACACTCCTTACAAATAAAACATCTACCGACAATCACTTTCTCCCTCATTTGTAAATTATCAAGAGTAAGAATTCTCTTCCACGAAGCCTCCCAAACAAAAAGCTAACTTTCTTGGAAGCACGATTGCACCAAATAACTTTCCAAAGAAAATTGACATTGATATTCGAGGGGATTTTATCAAGAAGTATCTTATAGAAATCTTTCACCTTGAACCCTTTATCCGACATGGACCCCACCTTATCGAATCCTCTTTACCCACCTCAATCCTAGAATTATATAGGATCTCCAAAAACTTGCAATCTCCCAAACTTCCCAATCATGAGCATTACGAATGAAAGGAACAACCTAAGATACTCCTCCATTAGTCAAGTTGAAACATAAACTAACTTTCGTTTCTTTATCTCTTGCAATCTCAAAGATACCTGGAAAGAAGTCTTTCAAAGGAGTATTCCCACACCAAGTGTCATAGCAAAGTCGAGTTCTTACCTCGTTACCCACCAACACCACAACAAATGGACGGAACTCCTCCCATCCTTTCCGAATCCATTTCCACACCCTCACACCATAAGCCCCCCTCGATTTTTTAGACATCTATCCACCTCTAATCCAAACTTAGCTTCCACCACTCGCCTCCAAAGATGATCTCTCTCAACAAGAAACCTCCACAGCCATTCGCTAAGAAGAGCCTTATTAAATAATGATAAAGACTTGATGCCAAGTCCCTCTCTTTCCAAACGTTGCTTTGCCACACCCCACTTCACCAAACTATATTTGTACTCCTCCCAGTGTTACCCCTAATGAATCTTTTTTGAATGCTCTCCAATCTATTGGCCACTGAGCTAGGGATTGGGAAGAGAGACATGTATTAGATGGGAAGACTAGAGAGAGTGCTCTTGATAAAAGTAAGTCTACCCTTTTAGAAAGATAATGATTTTTCCAACCGGCCAACCACCTCACAAGCTTCTCCACAATTGGATTCCAAATATTTTTGTCTTTAAATTTAGCTCCAAATGGAAGACCAAAATAAGAAATAAGGAGAGAGCCTAACTTACACCCCAATAATTTTGCAAGGAGAGGGCCATTAGAGACTACCCCAAGCAGGATTATATCACTTTTACCAAGATTGACCTTAAGCCCCAAGACTGCCTCGAAACAAAGAAGAATGCATCGAAAATGCAAAATTTGAGAGATCTCCACCCCACATAACACCATTGAATCATCGGCAAAAAGTAGATGAGAGATATTCACACGGCCACTGTTACTCCCAACTTTGAAGTCACACAACAATCCCCCCTCGGCTGCAGCATCTTGCTAAAAGCTTCCATCACCAAAGTAAACAAGCAAGGAGACAATGGATCCTCTTGCCTAAGGCCCTAGAAGCTTGAAAAAAACCAGAGGGACAATCATTAACAAGGATGGAGAAGGAAGGTGAAGAGATACATTTAAGAATCCACTTACACTATTTCTCGCCGAACCCCATTCTTTTCAGCAGATAGATACCCTCCATTATTGGCAATCAAGACTACTTTGTGGATTTGCCTTCCCTCTATAAAGGCATTTTGGTGAGGGCTCACCACTTTACGAATAACTTCCTTCAATCTTTAGAGTAATCACCTTCGATAAACGTTTGTAAATGCACCGCACAAGACTAATGGGCGGGAAGTCTTTAATATTAGATGCTCCCACCTTTTTAGAGATAAGGATGACAAAGGTGGCATTTAAACTACTTACAAACTCCCCTGAAAAATGGAACTTCTCAAATAAGTGAATAATATCCTTTTTATCACCTCCTAATTATGAATTAGAAAAGCCATAGTAAAACCGTCTGGACCCGAAGCTTTCTCACCATCACATATCCAAAGAGTATTAAAATTTTCTTCCTCAGAAAAAAGACACTCAAGCTAACCTGCTTCTTCTCCATCAATTTTATAAAATTCCAAACCATCAAGCTTCGGTCGACTAACACACAACTCCTTATAAAGATTCTCATAGAACCCACTAATTTTCTCTTTAATGCCCCCTTCCTCTTCAAACACAACACCATCAACCTCAATGGAGCTAATAAAGTTAAATCTCCTCTGAGTGTTAGCCAAAAAATGAAAATATTTAGTGTTTTTGTCACCCTCTTGAAGCCACAATTCTCTAGATTTTTGCCTCCAATATATTTCCTCCAAGAGACTAAGTCTAGCCAAATGTTTCTTAGCATTAACCCTCCTAATAATATCACCTTCCGACAGGCCCTCACTAACCTTTTTCTCATCAAGCCCACTGATCTCACTCAATAGAGCATTGATAGCAGAATTGACATCACCAAAAGACTCTTTATTCAATCTTTTCACTTCTTCTTTGACTATTCTCAATTTCTTTGCCACCACAAAACTAGCAACACCATCAACATTAGAACCCTTCCACCAGCTTTTAACCATCTCGCGAAAAGCATCAACTTTTACCCACATATTCTCAAACCTAAACGGAATCGATTCCCACATCAAGTTTCCCACTTCCAAAACAATGGGGTAATGATGTGTAGTGGGGCGGGGTAGAAGTTTTTGACTCAAACAAGGACATTGCGCTTCCCAACATTCAGTCATAAGAATCGGTCAATCCTCTAGAAAGAGGGGACATCTCTAAAACTCAACCAAGTAAAGGTACCTCCACATAAAGGCAAATCAAGGAGGTCATGGCCTTTCACAAACTCTAAAAACTCTCTCATCGAACTTAACTCATGAGAACCACCTGACCTCTCACGAGGAAATAGCATCACATTGATGTCACCCCTACAACTCAAGGAAGCTGCCAACAAAGTCTGATTGCCGAAAACTCTTCCCAAAAAAGACCTCTATTTCCACTCTCGCCAGGCCCATAAATTCCCGTGAACACCTAATCTCATCCCAAAAGAAGCCCGTGGACACAGAAAACAAACCCATATGAAAATCTACCAAGTCCATAACTCTCTTATCCCACATGATAAGAACTCCCCTCAAGCACCTAAAACCGGAAAAAGCTTTCCAATCACAAGACCTTAGAACCCACATGCTACGAACAACGCACTCATCAACTAGCTCCAATTTGGTCTCTTGAAGACACACCACTGCACCTTGCCACTCTCTAAGATAATACTTAATTGTAGCCCTCTTGGACAAATCGTTGGCTCCTCTCACATTCCAGGAAATAATCTTCCACTTCATTGGACTGCAGTAGAACCCTTAGCCTTCACAGGCGAACCCTCCCTTTCACCACCCACTCTCCCAGAGTTTTTCTCATAATTGACATCAAAAGCAAGCCTTTTAATTTCCCTATTACTCACCCTAGCTTTTTTCCTTCCCGAAAACTAACCACGGCATCGAGAATTGCACTCTTCAACTCAAAGTCTCTCAATTTCCTTGAACAAACGGATTGTTTGCTCCTCAACTCCTTCTAAAGAGACCCCCACCATGTTATGAAGTTTTTTAACCCAATTTAGAACCCAAACTGAGAGCCCAACTCCCAAGCCCACATCCGAAGAAAACTTAACCTCCTTAGCCTTTTCAGGGCCCAACAACTTACCCTTTCCTTTATCTAAACCTTCAGGCTTGGTCCCACATGTTGGAAAATTGAAATTCAAAATCTTCTTAGGAGATAGCTGTCTCTTGCCTTTGTCGTACACTGGGCCCCCACGCTCTTCCATGTGCGTGTCTAGCCACTCATCTTCTTCGCCCTCCCTGCCTTTTGCCACCGTCGCCCAAGAGTTTATCTTCCTCACTGCCATCAAAATCTACCTGACGGCTCCCCTCTGCAGTTAGGGCAGGACCCAGAAAGAGACAAAGGGGCGCAAGCTCAACTCGACTTTGCCGAAACGGAAGCCTCATGCACTCGACCCAAACATCCTCTACCAGAATCAACCTGTCTTGATCCAAAAGATCCACCTGCACTACCTCAACACAGCGGCTAGACTGAAACCCAAAGACTTTGCCCAACCCAAACAAGTCGAAAAGGACACACCACCATCCTCCTGCAGCCTTACCTTCTGGAAATAGTAAAAATTTGGACCGACCACTGAAAATTCCGGTCAAAGAGACAAATCGGTCATCTTTGTTCTAGTGCAACCCTAACACCAAAGATATGTAATTATCCCTCTTCCTACGCCACCAAGGACAATCACCCTTTTCAAATAAGAATTCTTCCCAAGCATTTAAAAACCAGGGAAATTCCTGGACCGTGAGCCACAGGGAGTTCTTCCTTCCTGGGGAGATCTCTAAAAGTCTCACCACGTTACCAGAAACTCCTTCAATAACAAATTCAAACGACTTCTTATCCACTACAAAGGTCCTGCAACTCTCTTGCCCCAACATTTCTCTGAACTTGTCAGGTTTGTCCTTCGACGCAAAATCAGATTTCCTTGGAGCTACTAGCCTTGCTAACACCATCGGAGAGAGAGAAAGTGACCCTCTGACCAAAGCAAAGGAGACCACTAACTCTTTAATGATTCGATACACTCCCCACCAGCCTCCCGCCTCAAAGCCTTGAGGGAAAATCACCCTTTGAGACCCTCTAGGAAGAATCTCAAAGAGCGAAAGAAACCTGCAGTTCTTGTTTCTGTGTAAACCCAACACCAAAGATCTTTCTGCTCCCCTAAATTTACAGAACCAAACTTGGCCTCCTCTTTCAAACCAAAAATCATACCAAGATTCAAGTAACCATTCAACCTCCTTCTTTTCCAGGAACAAGGAGATCCTTTTACCCAAACCATGTTCAGAGATTCTAAGAAGATTACCATACCTGCCTTCAACCATGAAATCAAAAGACTTTCGATCCACCCAAAGAAAAAGCTTGTAGCTGGCTTGATTTCCTGACATAATTCAATCCATCAAACAGAAATTGATAAATTAGTACAGAGGATACATCATACATGAGGACATAAACCTTAAGGCTCAAAATTGCACAATTTCCTCTTTTTATATTGAATTTTGGTTGACTACTTGAAATGTTTAGCGATAAGTATTCTGATGTTGCTATGCCAAATTGAAGGTGTGCAAGTAGCTACGATAAAATGATTGGAGTAGTATCTTGGGTATTACATTCTTAGAATGATGGGAATAGCTCTAACCAAATAATTGATCTTGAAGTTTGCACAGTTCTTATGTACTTATGTTAGAGCTGAGGCAATTTTGCTTTGGTTTGTCATGGATTTTGTCTGTTGGGAGTCTGTGGGGAACCTCCAGGTTATATATGCCAACATCAAGGATTAACTAAGTTTGAGAGCCCTCTCGAACCTAACTTCAAGTGTTGCCCTTGTATGTGACAAAATTGTGTTTGGTAAAGGTGCGGATTAATCAAATATTTGCATGATTGGGGAAGAGACGAGGGCTTTGAATTTAATCTTTTAAAGTGAAAGGTGTATGCCTCACTGAGAGTATGAGGGCTAGCACTTCTTGACAAGTTATGTTAATGATTTCTGTATCCATGGCCAATTTTTTTGTGAAACAATTTTGTGCAACTTGGAAGTGCTGGCCGGTTGCAGATTGAATAGATTGAGCTTGTTCCCTCTATGAAGAAGTCTATGGAAAATGGTCTTTCCTGTGTCTCCTCCTATTTTCTGAAAATTTCATCTTCCGTTGTTGAAAATGAAGGATCCTTGCATTTTGATTTGATAAGGCCTGCCTAGGTCCATTTGAAGTTACTCTTTGTTCACTGTGCCAGAAGATCTATGTTGCTCAGATCTGGGAGCGAGTGTTGGGTGTGGGTATGTATCTATGCGTCTGACTTGCCAATTGCCCTAACTTTAATGCACAGAGGAACTGCTTAAAGGTCCAAAAAGTGGATACCGGTGCGCTGACTTGTTATATATTTAATAGTAATAAGATATTAATATCTTAGGAAGCAATGAGAATGTATATTTTGAAATTAGCCTCAATAATGCTGTAGCAGGCTAACAGCCTATAAAAATGTACCCAAATTTTTTTTATTTACAGCCCAAGATGTTTTAGATTAGTCTCAACAATGGGCCAAAAAAATTATAAATTAACTGCAATAATCCTGCAAAAGAAAGATGTTTTAGACTGCTGTTTCCCACATTTGTTGTTCTTCTGGTTATCAAGAACTGCGGGGGTGTGGGGAGTGCTGAAGTTTAATGAACGGTTCAAATTCCCTATGTGTATAGCTTGTTCGTTGGGCCTTGTTCTCAGATGTTGAAGGTCTTTTTTTTTTTTTTTTTTTTTTTTTTTTTGTTTTTGTGTGCGAATGGGATAACTTCTAATCAGCCCATGTGCTGTGCTTTGGGGGCCTTCCCATCTTGGTGATTTCTTTCTTATAAAGCCGAGACTCGGCACGTGGGGTTTGCTTCAGTCCCCCTACTTTTATTCATGTAAATACTTATTTTTATTTGTGTGCAATGATTGGCCAGTCTACTATTTATTTATTTAACATGAACGAGCTCTCTCTGCATGCTGCTTAACTTTGTTTTGTATGAAAATATCCTTCTGCAGGTCTTCTGTTAGGCAAAGAAGGAACCTGAAAGAAACTGCAGATCTTACTAGTGTTCAGGAACTTATTGATGATATTGATAGCAGCTGTCATTCTGGTAACTTCTTTATCAAGTTTGTTGTTCTGATGAGACCCTGCTTTAGGTAGATCTATCAACTGCTTCTAAAGACATGTTTACATAGGTCTGCTGGACATTGTAAGACAGTGCACATATGTTGGAATGGCAGATGATGTTTTTGCACTAATTCAATATAACACTGATCTTTATCTTGCAAATGTGGTGAACTTAAGGTAACCGTTCTGCACTTCTATGTTGCTAGGAATTCATTGTACCTAAACTTTATTTGCTTAAAAGAGCTGATAAATATATGACAAGGTTCTGGTTGGGGCCACAAATAAGCTGAAGCGAGCCGAGCCGAGCTGATTTTAGCTAGGATCAGTTCAGAAAGCACAGAGCTCGAGCTTGACTCCTGCTCTAAGAGATGTGCCAAGTGAGTGAGAGTGGGGGAGGGAGCGAGAGAGAGGTGTTAACATTTGCTTTTCTTCCCTTACTTGCATGACTAGTTCCAATCAGCTGGTTTGCCCAAGAAGTTAATACATAAAAAAAGACTAGTTCCATTACTTGTTTAAATTTCTCTCTCCTTGCCTGAAATATTTTTCTCCCTGTGCATTTACAGCAAAGAACTCATGTATCAGCAAGTTCTACGTCGGTTTGCTCATTTTAGTGCTGTACAACTAAGTGAGCCAGCCCCCTTGCCTGAGTTGATAATGTTGGCTTTGAAAGAGGAGGACTTAGATACAGAAATCAATGAGAATGATGACCTGAAAGAGAAAATTGCAGAAGTAATTTCTATTCTTTAGATTGAAATTCGATGTTTGTTTTAATTCTCTCATTTATTCTGCTTTTATTACCATGTTTTTTTTGTAAATCATCACTGTATTAATTGCTAAATTAGTTGATTCTTGGCTCTTGGGATTTGAGCGGAGGATTCGGGTTTGGATCAATTTGAAACATAATATAGAACCTTCCCAGTTCTTGGTGGAAAAGTTGGATCTTAATCAAAATTCCTTAGCTTAACATTTCTCAAGTTATTTATTTTGTAGCATCTGGGATTTTGGTTCAGAAGAATGAAAAATTATTTTATTTCTTTGACTTCAGTTTACCCCTCCACACACAAGAATGAGTGTTACCACCTACAGTTTGCCTTGTCTTCCTTCAGAAATTTGGATACTGGCAGTTACATTTAGGTCTCAGGATATGAATAATATTTGATTAATACATACCTTACTTAGCTTTCTTTGCCTATCTGCACTCTTTTTTTTTTTTTTTTTATAAAAAAAATACATGATTACATAAAATAGAAATATAATCTCTACACACTCTTTTGTTCCACAAACTAGAAGATTCTCAAACTCCTAGGAAGTTGGTCCTGATTACATAAAATAGAAATATAACCTCTACACACTCTTTTGTTCCACAAACTAGAAGATTCTCAAACTCTTAGGAAGTTGGTCCTAAGGTCTAAGAGACTCATAAAAGCAATGAAAGTAGTCATTGCATTTAAAATTATGGTGACTAATGCCAGGTGAATTTCAACTTTGAAATTTTTTTTAAAATGGCAATTGATTTAGTTTCTCTATTTTTTTTAAAATACCTTTTTTTTATCACAGAATAATTTTGGATTTGTTTGGGTGGGCTTAAAGTTGACTTTAAGCCGGAGCCTTTTTTTTGAATTTGCAAAAAATATAGTCAAATTAAATCAAACCCCATTAATTTTTCTAAATAACGATTAAAATATCAATTAATAGGTGTTTTGATTTGATTTGACCAAGTTTTTTTTACAAATTTTTAAAAATAAGCTTCGGCTTAAAGTTGGTTTTGAGAATAGTTATCCTTTATTAAGAACCATGTCAGGATAAAATGGTAAAGCATGATGACATATGGACACATTTTGACTTGCAATTACTTATGTCTTATAAACACTTTTGAGCCTAAATATATAATTAAAATTAAGTTTTTTAAAGTCTCACATCAATTCCGCACCCTTAAGCTTTCCGCTGTAGCACAATTTTTTTTTTTTTGATAAAGAAAGTGTACTTATCAAAGGAAAAAAAAAAACTCTCAATCTTAAGCTCACGTACATCTGTCTCTCTCCTTTCTCTCTCATTCTATGTTACTGTTACTTCAATTGCTTTTAACCCTACATATCCATTATTGATTAATAGTTTACAAATCTAATGAAAGAAATAATGGTTGCTCTAATTTATCGTTGTCCTTCTATTGAAATTCATCATAAAGTATTTACTAAGGTTATATATCCTTTTACATTATATTTTTAAATTCTGTCATTGATCATTTTGAATAATTAAGTAAACATTCTTTCAAGATTCTCTTTTATACTTATAAAGAACAAAAAAGGAGGTTCTATTCTCTTTTATACTTGAAGTACCCATGTCAACAGGATGTGACACCTTGTGAGGGTTTGGCTGGTGGACACTCCAAATTAAAGTTCTCATAGGAAATCTATGGACAAAGGATGAATATGACATTTGGACATGTACCCACACACAACTCTAGTACCCAAGTCTGATTGACATGGCTATTAGTACCAAAAGATTTTTTTTTCAATAATATTTTTATTTTAATTTTAGAACCTAAATTCTATGTAGATGATATTTGCAAATTCTATTGTGAACTCATTTGTTTGTTGAAAGCACAAGCAGAATTATCGCGTATGCCCTGAATCTAGTAATAATGATAATGATAATGATATTTTCTTTTTAGATAGGAATATAATGATAAAGTTAATGTCGAATGATAATGTTAATGATGGTGATCTAATAATCCGTGTATAGAAAGTGCTGGAAGCAAATGGCCTGTACTTGTTTGATGCAAATTTCATGTACCCGTAAGATTCTTTCTATTCTTAGTTACAATGACGATGATTCTCATTATTCATTAACGTGTCAATTAATTTAAGCATGGGCAGTACTTTATTTGAGCACTCAATAGGCCTTTTAGATTGCAGTTTTACATGCAACTTTTTTGTTTTTTTCAGCTTCTCCATGTCATTTTGACTTCTTTGATCTTCTTTAGATGAATACAGAACTTCTCAAGCAAAAGGCTGAAATGCTAGCAGAGTATTTCTGCATTTATATTGACACGAATGGGAGTTTGTCGCAGCTTCCTGTCATACTTGACCAGTACACGCCTGACATGGATCGTGTTCCTGAATTTGTACTATGTTTGGGCAATGATGTAGGTCCCAAAGATTTATTATTCTATCTTGTATTTTGTGTGTGTAAATATATATTTGGTCTATCTCGATTTTGTTTCTTTTGATAAGTAATCTATCATGATTTCATTACCAGCATGTCTTATTTGAAAGATATTGTCAACTTTCTTGCTTTCAAAGTTACCTTACATGCATGTATTCACTCACACACTTTCAGCTTACTTTTCCCCCCTCTTTGTTTCGTTTTTGTTTTAAACTTGATTGATTCATATCTGCTACAAATTCTATGCTAGAGGTTCTTAATAAATTTTATTTGGATTACATTTTTCCTGCTGCCTCATACTGCAATCAATAGTTAAAATATTGTTCTTTGCACATGAATTGTGAGTTAAGGTCGAATATTGGTGAGTTAAATTGAAATATGTGTGATGAACCAATGGGGACAACTTCAAATTTAATCATGTGTTCCTCATCTTCCATTGGATCTTTATCACAAAGTCCAGAGTTCAGAATGATGGGAAGGACTATAATGGGTGTCCTTGTCAAGCTATTTTACTAAAAAAAAAATTGTTTGATTTCAATCCTACAATGTCTCATGAAAATTGTAGATATTTGGTGCTGCATAATGTTGGGCATTATATCTATGTATGCATGTGTTCGTGCTTTTAGACAGTATGGTATGTTGACTTTTGAGAGCTGTAAACGTAGGGAGCAAGGATTCCAGTGTTTTGGGTCTAGTGTTCTATGGAAAGGATTATAGAAGCCTCTACTGAGATTGGATAGATTAGGTCATGTCAAAATTGATCTATGGAGGGAACTTCTACATGTCTTAAAGTAATGGGAAAATGTCACTCGGTATGTTGTCAGATATCTGGATGTGCTGTTATTACAGGATGCCTAAGACATCTTAATATTGCTTTCCAGATGAGGTCTGTGAGTTTAAATTGCAGGTTAAGTCTAAGAGAAAAATAATGAAGTGTTAGTTACACTTTCCATATCATATGGTATTTCAAATGTGAAAGTTGGAGCAATGTCTAAATATCAAATGTCTTGGTTAGCATGGATACTTCATTTTGTGCGTAATATGATTTCTACTCATTGTTTTAGGTTGATTGGGAGGATGAAAAGAATTGCTTTCAAGCAATTGCAGCTGCTCTCGGAAATTTTTATGCTATGCATCGTCCTCTTTTGCCGAACCCTTCAGGTGATAATTTGGAATTTTACAAAAGGAGAAAATCTGTCAGGAATTCTCAGGATGAAGGAAAGTCCTCTAATGATATAGGTATGTCTGTCTGCGCTGGGATTGTATGCATTTCTGTTGAAAAATTGTTTCCTGGGGACTGATCTTCTATTTTTCCATTTTTTTGGTGTCCTGTATGGTGGCTTTTGAGAGTTAAATATTTAATATATATCCATTCCAACTTGCTCAGTGGATCCATAACATAAATTTTTTTTTACCATGCGTCCTCCTTTTCTTTTGTTTTCCTTCTCTCTTTCATTGTAACTGCATAAAAAGCCATTCTTCTCCGTAATGGCTGCCATGTGGCAGCCATTGAGGCTTCTACAGGGAAGAGGGGCTTTGGCTTAATACGAAGTTTTTTGTGAACCTTCATACCTCGCATGTAGCATTCTCGATGTTCTTTTTTTCTAACTTTTTCTTTTTCTCTTTAGTGAAATGTGTTTAATCAGTCTGTCATACCTTTGTACATTTATACATTGTTAATGAGTTATTTTGTTTAACTATGTTGGCTGTCTGTGTGCTTTAGATTTGTTTGACATGTTTTCAATTCATGCACTAGTCATTTTTCGAATAAACTTTTTCATCTTTGTAATACCATAATGTAATTGCATTCTGGCTTGCACCTCTTTTGCCAAAATTATAACATCCTGCATTTCTCCTTCACCTTCAAAAGCATTCTTTTTTGTTTGCTTACGATGCTGAAATGATGTATGACAACAGCATGAAGGGATTTTTAAGACTGAAAATCAAGCGCAATTTGATGCCAGAAAGTTATGAAACTAACTAGGGTTGATATTATATATATATATATATATATATGGATTATTGGATATACAAACTCATATTGGAGACTTTCACCTTATTAGCTTTGTGGGGTGTATATACGAACTCATCTCTAGGGTTGGTTAGGAGAATGAAGAGTGATAGGAAATGTGGTGAGAGTGAGAACAAATAATGAGGACAAGTAGGGTCTTATATACCAAATGGATGGAGAAATAAGAGCACAAAGATAATAATATAGATTAGAAAGGCAAAAGAGCTACACATTTGAAAACCAAATTTGATATTAGTAATCAGATTCAATTTTCAATAATAAGGTCTGTCTACTAAAGGTGTTCTTATATGGGTACCAAACATAATCCAAATAGGAAACTAAATCACAACCTAATCCCTAAATCTTAGAATATTTAAGAAACTACTTAAATATTATAACTGATCTAAATATCTATAAATCTTCCATGTATACCCATCCTTCTCTCCCATGTAAAGAAAACTCGATCTCGAGTTGTGAAATGGTACAGTATCAAGACCTTTAGTGCTTGGAGAAGCAAGGTATAGTCTCATAAATATTTTGGACTCGAATTCTCCAAAGGAGCTTGAAGCCAAGTAGGCAGGATAAAATCAATAATAAAGCTTCCATATCAGCCATGATCTCAATCTTGTCTCGACCTTGCTCAAAATGCTCAAGAATTTCATCATTATGTTGGACTGGTTTAACAGTCATCCTTGCACAGAACTTCTACAACAAGTGCGACCTTACCTTGGCGACTTTAGATTCAACCTTCGTTGAGATATCTGCTGCACAAAACTTCTACAACAAGTGCGACCTTACCTTGGCGACTTTAGATTCAACCTTCGTTGAAATATCTGCATCCTTGGCGAGTCAAAGGTCATCTGTGCTTGGGACTTGCTCACATTCGGGAGCCTCCTTATTTTTCTCTTCTGAGTCTTTTCGATCATCCTTCAATGTCTCAAGGTCAATGGATTTTGATTTTTCATCTTATGGTTCTTCATGATGAGGTGTGACTATTTCATCACTTGAGTCATCAAGTCTTTAATGGAATCTTCACGTTTGGAAGCTTGTTGAAAGCTTTCAGCCCTTCTTTTTAATCGCCGGTAGAGTGAGATGCACATCTTTACCTAAAGCTACAGGGCCTAGTCATACCCAGGTTTTCGTTCTATAACAACTTCATAACCTACTTCAAACTCATCATAACCATAATCATATCTTATCTCTTAATTTTTCAAGCCTTTGCTTATTATGATGAACCCAAAATTTGAGATCTCTATATTACTTGTTTAATCTATAATGGAGGGATTGGGCACTATACCTTGTGGTTAATTTTTCAAGCCTTTGCTTATTATGATGAACCCAAAATTATCTCTATATTACTCGTTTAATCTACAATGGAGGGATTGGGCACTATACCTTTTGGCTTCACAATGGCTTGAAAACAACATAGACTCAATTTAGATACGACTAGAGAAAACCACGTGCTGGGAGTGGTGCATGTCGCACGTGTATCTAACTTAAGTGATTACCTACGTCGGGGCTTTGGCAGATGACAAATCAATGGCTTCTTGCTTCAGTGGTGTGGGCCTGGCCATGAAACATTGCAACAACTGAGATCTGAAGAGTCAATACTAAGATTAGCACGTAAAGAACTTCCCATTTGCTGAAGGCAGCTAAATCTTACCAGGTTGTAGATTGGCAACGTCCATGCATAATGGTAGAGGTGGTGGAATACAACTACCAGCAGTAAAAGTTGAACTTGAGTCAAATGGCAATGTTCACACATGCTTTCTATGGCAGATCCAGTCACTTTTCACATGTGTCTTCGTGGTGACTCCATTCTTGTCCTGTCAGGTTTGGCTTAACCATAGAGGATCGAAGTTTGGGGTCTGACGGTAGCAATAACCGTAACGGATAGAATTTTGCTATATTACCAATTGATATATGACAAGTGGGGTTGATACCAAATCGATGGAGAAATAAGAATACAAAGATAATAATAGACAGTAGAGAAGTAAAATACATAGACCTTGAAAACCAAATTCGATATTATTGATCAAATTCAATTATCAAATAATCAGGTATGCACAAATCCTGCTAGAAGTGCTCTTGTATAGGCACTAAACATAATCCAAATAAGAAACTTAATCAACCTTATCCCTCAATCCTCTAGGAAAAAATCTTCCGGGAAGGAGAGTTGGTGCTTGATCAATGTGTTAACAAGGAGGTGGGTTTGGCTGTAGTGGAGAGTGTGGAACAATCTGATAAGTGGATGGTTGTGGAGTTGGATGACGATGAAGGGAGTGGGCAAAAAAGAGCTTGCTAAAATTATTTCCATGCAGGAAATCTCTTGGTGTCAAAAGTCTAGAGAATTGTGCCTGAGGGAGGGTGATAGGAACACTAAGTTTTTTCATCGTATGGCTAATGCTCATAGAAGGTTTAACTTTATAAGCTCTATAGAGGTTGATGGCAGGGTGTATGAGGAGGAGGAGGATATGAAACGAGCAATTAGTGATTTCTATAAGAATCTCTATAAGGAGACCTATGATACTAGACCGAATTTGGATGGCTTAAACTTTGCTTGTATTGATCGGGGATGCTGGGTTGCTGGAACGTCCGTTTGATGAAGAAGAGATTGTTAAGGCTGTTAGAGATTGTAATGGTGATAAAGTAGTGGGTCCATATGGTTTTACTATGGCTTTTCTTGTCCATAATTGAGAGGTTCTAAGGACGGATGTTTTCGGTTCTTTGAGGAATTTCCTTCTTCTGGGGAATTTGTGGGGAGTCTCAATGTTACTTTTATCGTGCTTATTCCGAAGAAGGTTGGGGCATCCAATGTTAAAGAATTTCAACGTATTAGCCTTGTGGGGTGCATGTACAAAACTTTTATCTAAGGTATTAACTTCTAGATTGAAGGTCGTTTTACCTAAGGTGGTAAGCCCTCATCAAAATGCCTTTGTTGAGGGGAGACAAATTTTGGATGCCATGGTGATAGCTAATGAAGTGGCCGATGCCCATTTAAAGGATGGGGGGAGAGGGGTGTTATGTAAGCTTGACCTGGGGTTTATGATCATGTGTGTTAGAGTTTTGTCATCTATTTATTGAAAAGGATGGGTTTCGAGGAAAAATGGTGTAAGTGGATCTTTAAATGCATTTCATCGGCATCCTTCTCCATTCTTATTAATGGAAGCTCAACTGATTACTTTAAAGCTTCAAGGGGCCTAAGACAAGGGGATCCATTGTCTCCATTCTTATTCACTTTAGTTATGGAAGCTTTTAGTAAAATATTGACAAATGTGATTGATGGGGATTGTTGAGTAATTTCAAAGTAGGAAGCAGTGGAGCTAGTGTGAATGTATCCCATCTGTTATTTGCTGATAACACTCTAGTATTTTGTGGAGCAGAGGCTATACAAATATTGCATTTTCGTTGTGTGCTTCTTTGCTTTGAAGCGGTTTATGTTCTCCCTCTCGTCTATTTGTCTTCTATGTAGTTTATTTTCTCTCAGTCTAATGTTGTTTCTCTGTCCTTCTCTCGTTAATTATTTGTCTTGCATCAAATTGGTATCAAAGCCTAAAACCAGATCCCCATACACACATCCAAACACACCCTAACCCAAACAGTTTGCATAGTATACGGGTTCAATATCAGGGACTGACGGTTTGAGTTTGATTACCATTTTTAGGTGACGACCGGCCAACACCATCGTTACCATTAGCTTGACAAGCCTGTGGCGACTAAATGCTAAACTTTTCAGGTCGATCTGCCACGTGTCACTGTCCTCCGCCGCCATGTTCCGTCACCAGAATCACCTCCGCCCGAGATATACCACCCCACCAGGATCAGAATTTCCCGATCTATCCATTCCCGTCACCCAAGCGTCGTTTCCTTGCCGGAAAACAACCGAAAATCCTCACAAACAATCACCACCTTCTCACTCCAAAATGCCACATCCGGTGATTTACGCGCTATCCACCACCACCACCTTGCTCACCGACTTTGGGTGAGTCGTCACCGTCTCAATCGTCGTCCATGCACTGTCGTCAACACCCATAAGTAGCGGTGTTCATGTTCTTATTTTTGTCTCTGTTTGACCCGAGGATGTTTAGCTGATTATTGTTTAGTAAAAAAAAAGAAGAAAAAAAAACAGTAGCAAAAAAAAATCACGTTTCCTTTTTTTGTTTTATTTCTATTCCTATTTTATTTACATTAAAAAGTAGAGAAAAAAAACAATTTGAGTCACTTGTGAGGAATGAGTGAGTTGAATCGAGTCGAGTTTTTTTAGTTACAGTTCATCATGTACTATATCCAAATACATAATATGTACTCTATCAGGTTTTTTGTTCATTTGGTCATGTAGAGAAAACTAGTATTTTCTCAAGTTCAAAGAACTTTCAAGCTCTTGTGCAATTTCGTTTGCTTCAATATGCTATCTGGGCTAAAACCGAGTTTGATGGTCATTGTTTTTATGATAACTGTTGTCAGTTGGGGATCAGGTATTCCAACTTTGAAACTCAAAAACTAAAGATGGAAAATCCCATTGCACGAGCAGCACAACTAGTGGAAGCAACCTTCACCAAAACTTTCACCCATCAAGCTTCCATTTCAGACGATGTCTCTAGTCCCTGAAGAGCAAGCACAAGTCATTGAAGAAGGATTCAAATCTCAAGACGTACTGGATGTATCTCTTGAACCCTTCCAAAGTAAAGATAAACAATGCCAAGGGATGTTGATTTGTGTGTGCTCGACATTCCTTCCATTGAATTTGTCTTGCCTCTTTGGTTTGAAGCTCATCTAATATCATTCGTGTTTTTGATTGAAGATACCACATCTAGAAAATTTCAAGTCTTCACCAATTTTAATCCTTCATCACTTCAAAACTCGAGGTCGAGTTTTTTGCAAGTGGGATAGAATGATATAGAATGTTATAAGGAATGTGTATTATTTTATGATTTTAGAAAACTTTAGAGTATTTGTGAGATTATTGTGTAAATAAGCTTTTAGAAAATTTTAGATGTTTAGGATTAGTTAGTTTTCTATTATGTTATAAGAGCACTCGTATTAGGATTGTAATTGAGACTATGATTATGGAATAAAACTATTGAGTTCTTGTTATCTCTTGTTCCTCTCGTTCAATCATCGCTTTGTTCTTTACTCTTCTCCTTCTATCTGTTAGTTTTCTCTCTGAACTTGTCTGTTTCTCTCCTTTTTTCTTCCATGTATCCCCTTATCCCCTCTGTTTCTTATTATCTGGTTATTTGTCCTACATCAAATTGGTATCAAATTGGTCTGTGCCTTTTTCATTTTATCTCCCTTATACTATTTTTTGTTGTAGGATAAATATTTAAAAAAGAGAAGTAGATTGAGAAAGGGGAGAAACAACATAGATTAGATTGAGAGAAATTAGATTAGGTAGAAGAGAGATAGAAAAAAGGGAGAACAAACCAAGCAAAGAAACATAGATGGGCTAAATTTCAAATTCCATAATCCAATCAAAATTACAATCCTAATATGAGTGCTTTTATATAAGCACTAATCCTAAACACAATAGGAAGCAGCTAACTAACCCTAAACATAATAGGAAACTAACTAATAATAAAAATCAAAATCCTTATTTACACAATAATCCCTCAAATAACCTAAAATCTTAAAATAATAAATATTTCGTATCCTATTCTGCATTATTATAACCCATTTGCAAAAAACTCGACCTCGAGTTTCGAAGTGATGAAGTATCAAAACCCATGATTACTGGAGTGGACTGGTGAAGACTGTAAATTGTCTGGACATGGTGTCTTCAATTGGGAACAAAAATGATATCATAGGAGCTTCAACCAAAAGTGGTAGAACAAACTCGATGGAAAGAATGTCAGGCACACACATATTGACATCCTTGCTTTGGCATTGTATATCTTCACTTTAGAGGGGTTCAATAGATACATCCCATACTTCTTCAGATTTGAGTCCTTCATCAATGACTTGTGCTTGCTCTTCAAAGTGTTCTTGGATTGGAGAAACAACTTCATACTTGGTGTCATCATGACACGAACCTCGATGGGTAGAAGTTTAGGCGAAAGCTGCTTCTACTAGTTGTGTTGTTCGCAATGAGTTGTTACATCTTGAGGATTTGCGTTTCAAAGTTGGAATACTCGATCTCCAATTGACAACCGTTATCATAAATACAACAACCATCAATCTCGGTTTTAGCCGAGATAGCATTTTGAAACAAACTGTATTGCATAAGAGCTTGAAAGTCCTTTGAATTTCAGAAAATACTAATTTTCTCTACATGGCCAAACAACATACCAAAAACCTGATAGAGCTCATCATTTGTAATTGGATATAGTACATGATGAATTGTTACTAAAAGAACTCGAATTGACTCAACTAAACTCATTCCACAAGTGGCTTTAATCGTTTTTTCTACTTTCTAATAAGAAACAAGAATAAGAAAGGAAAAGGAAGCCTGAATCAGCAATTACATAAGCAGAAAATAAATAAACCTGATTTTTTGTTCTCCTTGTTTTTTTCTGTTTCCTTCCTCTTCTGTTTTTTTTAGGTACCTCGGCTTGCCTAAGGAGCGGTGGCTCAGGTCAAATATCTGACTCATGCAGTCGGGTTAGATCTGACCCTATGCAAATCCGATCAAATCGGAGTCGTGTCTTCAGGGATGGGCCGAAAATGTGTTTTCAATTACCGTGGTAGTGTCAGAAACGGCATTGGGTGGCCGGATCAGCCGGCCCAAAGCTGAAACTAGTCGGGGCGTTACGGCGACAGGATGGTCTGTGGGGTTATGCTAGAAATGGGACTTCGGTCGATGTGGTGGCGTCAGATGGTTTGTTCGATGGCAGGAAGAGCCGAATTGGGGTGCGACAACTTGAATTAGGTCGTGGCATCTCGGTGACGGAGTAGGCGGCCGGACAGTCCGGACATCTTGGGGTTTGATCGGTCGAAATTCTGCGTCTGGTGGTAGTGGCATCGAGCTCTGGGTGCTGCGTAGGGCAACGCACCTAGTAGCCAAAGGCACTGCCACTGTGTGCGACCTAAACTAGTATTTTTTTTTCAAATTGATTTGGTTCTAGGATGTGTTTGGGTGATGTATTTAGATGAAACATAAGAGATTTTGGCGCAATGGTAGTAATGGAGGGGATCAAGGTTTGGGCTCTGATATCAATTTGTTGTAGGACAAATAATTAAAAAAAGAGAAGCAGATTGAGAGAAACGGGAGAAACAGCAGAGATTAGACCGAGAGAAAATAGATTAGGTAGAAGAGAGATAGAAAAAAGGGAGAAAAGACCAAGCAAAGAAACAAAGATAGGCTAAATTTCAAATTCCATAATCCAGTCTCAATTACAATCCTAATATGAGTGCTCTTATATAGGTACTATTCCTAAACACAATAGGAAACTAACTAATCCTAAACATAATAGGAAACTAAACTAATCCTAAACATAATAGGAAACTAACTAATAATAAAAACTAAAATCCTTGTTTACACAATGATCCCTCAGATAACCTAAAATCTTAAAATAATAAATATTATTTATCCCATTCTGCATCACTTTGTCCTTCGAGCTTTCTGTGGGACTAGGGGAGTTTGCTAAGGTGATCCTTCGTCCTCTCTCTTATTTATTTTACTAACGATAGTGCTAAGCAATAGGGACTGGTCTATATTCATCTCACTGTGGGTAATTGCCCCCACTGAAATGTAAGAAAACTTTTTAGGGATATTTATAATTTAGAATTAATTTTTTATATTTTTTATATTTGCCCCCACTCAAAAAAAGAGGTTGGGGGCAATCAAAACTAGTAAAAGAAATTGGCTCTAAAAGAAGAAAAATGTTTAATATATATTTTAAACTTTTTGGTAAATATGTAAAAAATGATTTTAGGATAGAATGAATACTCTTAAAATTTTATTGATTTCTTCTTACAATTGAGAAAATCAAAAAGACTATCTTAAATGCTCCTAGAAAGGGGACAAAAAAAAAGAACATGGAAAATGAGAGTTAAAAGCGAAAAGGAAAGGAAAAAAAAAGGTTTGATAGGTGGGAAAAAAGATAGAAGAGCTATTGCTTGTTAAAGATTTCATCAATTTTTTGGTAGATTTTCTTCAAAATGAATATGGAAAAACCCCTCAATTTTATTTTTCATGGATATTTGATTGGTTTAAAAACATACTTATTATATTATGTAATTAATTGTTTATTTTTTGCTTTATATTGCGTATTTTAGATTATTTTTACTAGTTTTTTAGTTGTCAATTTTAGGTGTTGCTCCAAGTTATATCTTTCCACTTTGGTACGACATTTGGAGCGGGAATACCCACTCAAAGATAAATTTCCTAGCATATTCAACGTTGTGAGGGATAAAGAAGTAAATGTTCTTTCTTGCTTCTCCGTGTCTAATGATGGAGTCTCTTGGCATATTCCTTTTAACCGCAATGTTTATGATTGGGAAGTTAAAGAGATGGCTTTGTTTTTAGATTCTTTATATAATTCTAGAATGGTGAGAGGTAGAAAAGATGTGATGAGATGGAGGCCTTGTCCATCTAAAGGGTTTAAGGTGAAAGATTTTTATAAAATCCTTTGTGATAAAGCTTCTTTTATCGGTATCCATAACTACCCCTCGAAAGTAATTTGGTGCTCAAGATCTCCGAAGAAAGTTAACTTTTTTGTTTGGGAAGTGTTGTGGGAGAAGATTCTAACTTTTTACAATTTACAAAAGAGAAGGAAAGTGATTGTAAATAGGTGTTTCATTTGCAAACATTGTGTCAAATCTGCTTTTATCTCTTAATAGAGTGTTCTTTAGCGAGAAGTTTGTAGGAGATGAGTTATAGGATTTTGGGAATCTCTTGGGTGTTTTCAAGTACCATGTTGAATGAGATTTGAGCTTGGAATGGTTTAAAAGCTCTCAAGGAGGTTAAGAAAGCTTTGAGTTTAATTTCACATTCTATTTTTTGGGTGGTGTGAAAAGAAAGAAACCGGAGGGCTTTTGATGGTGATGATAGTCTTTTTGAGATCATTAGAGATAGGTGGTTTAACTGACCTTATAGATTTTGTAGATTTTCTTCATTCTAATTAGCCATTGGCTTTTTGGTGCACCATCTTGGTGCTTTCTTAATAAATTTTTTATTTATCAAAAAAATTTAATTTTCATTCTTAGATAGTTACATACTTGCATTGTACTTTTTTGGTCTATATTGTCATTATAGTGATTAATTGAAAGTTCTTTAGAAAGAAACCTTAAATTTTATTTTACAATATTGTATTATAGTTATTTTATTTGGTTTTATATTGTTAAAAAATATAGTTATAAAGGGGTATCCCTAGACCAAACATCATGCGAAAACCAATATACTCTCCAGCCCTTTATTTGGTTTTGGCATGATCTTCATTGAGCTTGTTTTTGTGCTGGATGATGGGCTGGAGTGCATATTTTTCATCCTATCCGGTGTTTGATTTCTTAATCGACAGGGATCAAATAAAATCATACGACCAAAGGGGTTGGGATAAGGAAGATTCAATCCGAATAGGATGAGTGGAGTTTACTCAAATTTTTGTGTTTTCTTGTTTTTCCTATTTTTCCCTCAATCAAAGTAGATATTTAACTGCAGAAGAGAAGCCATGTGTACAATCTGGTCCGTTGCTCAAAGAGTAAAAAAAACAATGAGTTTTCCTTCCTTTTCTGTCTGACATGTATCACTGTATTAGAAGTGTGTACCAAAAGTGCTCTCTATTGCTAGGGAGAAAGATGCCTCGGTGATTTATGCGCTTCGGTGTCAGATGGAAGGATGTGTGAGATTTGTTGCTTATTCGAAATGTCCAAGATTGGGAACTCTAAAACCTTGGGTGATTTCTTGAGAGGATTATGATGTAAGGACAGAGTTATAAGGGATGGATACGGGGAACTGGAAGTTGAAGAAGGGGGGTACTTTGAGGTCAAATCTTTCTTTAAGGATCAACTGGAGAGCTCCCCTATTGAAAGGTTTCATAACTTCCCATGGAAAGCAACATAGAAGACTCATGCCAATAGGAAACGACTCGAGGAAAGATCCTCACTATTGAAAATATCCAAAAAAGAGAAATTCTCATAAACCGATGTTATTTTTGTAAAGAGCAGGCCAAGTCCGTTGTGCACCTTTCGTTGTTTTGCTTATGAACTATGAACTTATAGGACATGGCACTTTCGGTGCTTTAGTTCTCTTGCATTGAACTGGGTCCACAGAGAGAATTGCGGGCTTTTTTTTTTTTTTGGGGGTGGGGTTGGGGGGGGGGGGGGGTGAGGTTATTCAAGCTCATAAAGAAAATAGGAAGTTGATTGCTTTGGTTCCCCTCTCCATCTTTTGGTGTGTTTGGAATCGAGGATTATTTAAGGGTGTTCGATGGAGAGGAGAGGTCATTTTGGTTAAAAAGGATAGATGGTTTCACACAACTAATTTTTGGTTCAGCATATGTTCCTTTGTAAATGAAGAATATTTTGTAGAGTTTATTAAACTTTTGTCTTTTAAGTATTAGTTTTTGTAAATTGGTTGGTATCCCCTTGCTGCCCTTTAATACAATACTTGAATTATCAAAAGAAAAAAAAAGATTGCAAAAGCTTATGCATCCCTCAAGTGGGTGATGCTAGAAGCAATCAAGATTTGCTTCTAAAAGCTATTTGAAGATTTTAGTATTACACTATTACCAGGGGATGCAGTGTGTAGAAAATAAGGAATGTCAATTACTTGGTAAGAAAAAAAGTAATAGTAGGGTGTGATGCAGTGTATGTCAACTTGTGCCAAATATCAGCTTTTACTTGACGAGTGATTGTTTGTTTATTTTTTAATATTTCCATTATTGGGCCTGTCGGAAATGAAAGGACTTGGAGTATAAGGATATTTTGTATTTCATGTTTGTCTTCCTCTCTGGGACATTTCAGCAATATATTCTACGAATATTTAACCTGAGTGCTTTTGGACATTTCAAGGGGATGATGTTCAAATGGAAAACAATATTGAGCATGAGCTACTCTTTGAGGCAGAGACTGCATGGGCCCAGCGTGAATGGTCAATCCAACATGTATTGTTTCCATCGATGAGACTCTTTTTTAAGCCACCAACTTCAATGGCTACAAATGGAACTTTTGTCCAGGTAGGGCATTTAGTATATTTTAATACCTGGGAAGTGATTTTTATTTCATAATGTTTAAAAAACCATTTTATTGATATATGTATTTCTTGATTGACACCATTTTGATGTCAAAGAAGTTACTACTGGGTAATTTGATGACTATCCACTAGCTTATTTCATTTCTTGCAGATTAGGATGTCACTAAGTCTGAAGCACTAAATTTTTGTTTCTAATAATAAAGAAGTTCTGACAAATTATGTGTATCTTTGCCCTTAACTTAAAGGCATCATTGTTTTTTCTATTTGTGCTCGAGTGTCCAAATACATAATCAAGTGCTTCCTGCCCTGTGACTGAATTTTCTGTTTTAGATATATGATTGATTCATTTTTACCTGTTTAATTAAATTATAACTTCAGTCTGTGTTTACAGGTTGCTTCCCTTGAGAAGCTTTACAAGATATTTGAGAGATGCTAAAGAAAAATAGTTTAGTACAAGCCTGATGAAAGTGGACCAATATATACACTATACGTGGAAGTCTGGGTTCAGTAATGGTCTAATTTGGCTTTCTACCTGGTCACTTCCATTGTTTCGTTGAACAGCTTGCTTCTGTAAATTCTATATATTTTCTTGAAAGAGTAAACTCTGAAGACTTGCCTTGTAGCAACAGCTTGCTTTTGTAAGTTCTATATATTTTCTTGGAAGAGTAAACTCTGAAGACTTACCTTGTAGCTTGGCGCTTATCATTTCATGTCATTCTATCAGTAGTAAGCATCTTGTGTGAAGCATACGTTGATCCAAACAATAGAAATACGTAGTCAGTAAGAGAAGATTTCTTTCTTCTAATGGATTAGTTTTTCCCAAGCATGGTGCAAGCAGAGACGGTAAGAGCCAGTAAGTGATAATTGAGTCCTGTAACATGTAGGTTAGACAAACAGACTTGGACATGGGCAGTCTTTACAATACTCTTGATAAAAGAGAGGTTTGAAGATGGAAGGGGAAAAAAGGGGGAATAGGAAAATAAGAGGGGGTTTTACAATAGGTGAATTTTATTTTTACTTCAATTTTCAATGTGCTATTTGTATATTTTTAATTATTACAAATTGTACCTTATTCTTTCACATTGTATCTAATTACTTCTCACTCACACCCATTTGTCTTCGTAGTTTGACTGTTTTAAATTGTTCTTCAAAGTTTAAATTTTATCCAATAAGTTCTTAAAGAATTGTTGAAGAGACATTAGGCTTTTGTCAACCAATATTTGACCAGGCTTTGCTTCATTTTTGTGCCCTCTAATTTAATTACAAGTAACATGGTTTACAAATAATTTATTTTTAATTTTTAAATCAATGCATTAAGTTTCACTTTAGCCCTTACTAAAGGTAATTAAGTCAAAGGTATATATGAATTTTATTTTTGATCAAATCAACTTGGAAAGCATTTGGTTTGAATAAAAAAAAATGAATTATTTTTTAGGTCCGGTATTGGTATTTTTAGCCTTAAGGTTTTTTCTATGCATGTGTTGAATAACACTAAGGTTCGTTTGGTTTACGCACATGATTACAATGAGATAGAACTAAGATTAATATGGAATAATATATAAGGGAATTAACGAGGTAATATTTTAATCTTATGTTAATTTCATAAGATTAATGATGGATTGGATTAAAATATCTTAGCACTATTTATCATATTTAACACTTTAATTTTTTTATAAACCGTAAAATTTAATTATTATTATTATCAAAAAAATTTATTATAATTACTGTTTTTATTATCATTATTATTATAATAATTATAAATAATAGTTATTATTAAATTATTATTTTTAATATGATAATTATAATTATTATCATTAACATTATTATTATAAGAAAAATTATTATTATAATAATAATTACTATTCAATGGTAAAAATGACAAAAAGAAATATTTTAATCTCAAATGGGTGGTATTGATTCTATCTCATAAGAAAGGTGGACTCAATATGGAGTATATTTTAATGACAAAAAGAAATTAACGATTAACTAAACCAAATCATATACTACATAATAATACATACAATATATATTTTAGATAATATATATGTAATAAATATAAAATTAAAAGAAATACAAAGTAGTAATATATAATATAATATATAAAATAAAATAGAATATTGGTATCGGTTCAATTAGCTATAATTTTGAAAATAAAATAATTGCATGTTAGAAAATAGAAAATAAAATAATTGAAACCAAACCAATAACCAAAAAATATTTAACCGATTTCGGTTCGATTATCGGTTTTAACCAAATAGTAAATGTAAATGGGTTTATGAAAAGCCCAAGTGGGCAAGCATAACGCTCAAAAATAGTATTTGTTACTTGTACTGACCCATTTGTTAACGTGGCCGACACAGTTCCTGCCGAAAACCAAAAGGCCTTTTCAAGTTTTGCCGCCAATCCCTCACTCTTACTCTCCCTTCTTTATCTCTCTCCCGAGGGTTTCTCTCTATTCTCTGTCCCTAAAATCCAAACACAGTCAACCCAAATCGAATTCAAAAATCATTTCATTCCTCGCTATGGCCTCGAGTATTCCTGTTGAAATCATCGACGATGACGATGTAAGTTCAATTACATTTCCCTCTCTCTCTTTCTCTCTCTCTCTCTCTCTCTCTCTCTCTCTCTCTCTCTCTCTATATATATATATATATATATATATAATACACACACGTATGTGTATGCATATGTATTCATTTCTCTCTCTAATATCATTGTTCCATTTTTTATTTGTTTATAGGAGTTCGATTGGGAAGCGGCTGTAAGAGAAATTGACGTGGCTTGCCAAAATAACCCAAAGCCCTCTACTCCTCCCCCAGACATTTCTTCTTCCCATTTTACCACTCCTGTTGATACCTCAGTTGTAGATAAAAATTCCGATGGGAGTAGTTTGTATTCCAACAAAATTAAAAGACCTGCAGCTTGTAAGCAATCTACACTCGATAGGTTTATAGCAAAGCCAGGCCCGAGAGCTCACTCTGAAAATCGGACAGTTGAGGATCGTCACCAGGAATGTATTGAGGGTGATGAGAAGGTGTCTTGCGTTGACATTGATGCTGAGGCAGCTAAAACTTGGATATATCCAGGTTACATTTGTAATTCTTTTAGTAGTTAGATCTGGAGGAGAACGGTTTTGAAGAATAGGCTCAATTGTTACTTCTTTGTTTGATTAGTGGTGAAGCAATTGGGTTTCTGTGCGTGTTCTCATTGCTCTTTATTTTTCTTAATATTTTTTAGGGCCAATTTGACTATTCTTTTAGTAATTTGTTCCCTTTTTTGGGGTAATGAGCCGGTGGATCATTAAGTTTTTTTGGCTAAAATGTTTAATACTGGTTCCAAAGAACACATCGAGATTTTGATACTTGGTTAAGCAACTGGTTTCTAACTGTTTTTATCATTTTACTAGAATTTTATATCAAATTAGCTGATATATGGATTAACACAGGGAGAATGAGGGTTCAAATGGTTGGATATGTTATGTACAAACTGCATTTTAGTGAATTTCTTGAAATATTTTCTTTGATTCTTGATGGAGCCATAAGCTATCTTGCTTAGTGATACAACTTTAATCATACATCATCATTATAAATTCTAATCTTTACCCTTTTTTTTTTTATTTGATTCTCTTTATTTTTAATCTTCAAATGTGAAGGTTTCAATTCTTGTGCCTGTGTTTTGCTTCTCAAGTTTGTTTCTAAGTTGGAGTGTCTTTGAATTTGTTGTTATGAACTGAATTTATGGTGTTGAATAATAGACCTTTCTACAAAGATGCTGCTATGAATAAAATATTTGTTTCTTCGCAAGTTCCACTGGAACATAGATCTTCTTCTGTTATCAATGTTTTCTTCTTCTTGTTTTCTATTATATTAAAGCAGTGGACTGTTTTTAAACCCTTCTCTTTTGTGCAGTTAATATTCCTCTTCGTGACTATCAATTTGCTATAACAAAGACAGCATTATTTTCAAACACGTTAGTGGCATTGCCAACAGGGCTAGGGAAAACACTTATAGCCGCGGTTGTTATGTATAACTACTTCAGATGGTTTCCAGAAGGTAACTCATTTTTGTCAAGCTCAGAACAATTACTCATTCCAACTTCATTTCTATTATAGTTTATTCATCCTTTTGCCTCATGCATTGTACTCTGTTACCTTCTATAATTTCATGACTTTTCCATGTCTCCATAAACATTTCAATAGCAAATCTTTGTTAATATAATTATATAAGATTACAGGTCTCTACCAAGCTAGATTAGTTAATTGGTTCTCAAAGATTAGGATAAATTGAGATTTGTTATCAAACTCTCAATCTGTATGGTAGATCTCAATCATTTATCTTTTTGATAAGTAAAAAGTTTTTTTTGATAAGTAGATCTCAATCATTTATCAATCGAGGAAGAGTACAAATATTAAAATAGTAGATCTCATTCTCATATTTATTTTCATTATAATTGGACTTTCCTTTAATGAATTGGTCTTCTCAACCTGATTATAACCAACTCACCTCTTTATATTAGTATTGACACTGAAAATATAAAAGAAGTTAATATCATACAATCTCACTTCAGAACTTACATCCAAATCTATTATACCCGGTGCCGCATTTGTTGATATTGACCTACTGAACTAGATATGAAATTCATGAAGTTTCCCACTTTCATTCTTTTGCGATGAAATAGAAACTCAAAGAAAATTTTATTCACAACCGATGCGAACAGCTAATTCAGCATCAAAAGCCAAGTAAATTACAGATATCTGAAAGGGATAATGGCACTAGAAGTCCTTGAACTATTGTCTTCTAGCACCTAAGGTCTTCAAACTTTCAATTATTTGCAATGTTACCCTTTCAAGCATTATTTATCTATCAAAGTGTCTTAAAAACTTAACAATGCAAAGAATTTGATCATGATTTTTTGTATACATGCAAATTCAAATATTTTTATAAGAAAAAAGTGTAGTATGAAAGACCACCAAGGGGGTGCCGCCCATGTACAAAGTACTATCTACAAGACTGGGCTTCTATAAAATCTATAAGGTGAATATCATTTACAAAATAATTTCCCTCAAGCCAAAAAAACAAGAGAATTAAGCCATCAATCTTTAAGAGAATCAATCGATCTTTCCACCCCGTCAAAAGCTCTCATATTTCCTTTCTAACCAAGCTAACCAACAAAGGGAGAGTGGGATCAAGGCTATGATCTTTTTTTCTCTTGAAGCTTGAATGCTAATCCATGCCCAAATCTCCTTTTCCACGATCCGCTACTCACCTAACAAAGCCCCAAAACCCGGAAAGCCATAAACCAAAGTTGTCTAGTCCAAGAACAACTTATCGATAAATGATACATCAACTCATAATCCTCCTCGCAAAGGTAACAACAGTTGACAAGCACGTTTCCTCTCTTTTGGAGATTGTCAATAGTCAAAATCCCCCCTCCCCCAAGAAGCTTCCCAAACAAAAAATGCCACTTTTGTCGGAGCACAAGATTTCCAATGGAAGTTGGAACTTCCTTCATTAGGTAAGTGAAGAGCCTTATAAAAGGAGGCAACTTCGAACTTATATTACCTTTAAGCCTCCACTTCATTCGATCTTTCCTAAGAAAATCAACTTTTATTTTCTAAATTTCTTCAAAAAAATATCCTATACATTGAAGCTCCCAATTATGAACATTG
Organism: Bretschneidera sinensis; assembly: GCA_023935145.1. Lineage (NCBI taxonomy): Eukaryota > Viridiplantae > Streptophyta > Magnoliopsida > Brassicales > Akaniaceae > Bretschneidera > Bretschneidera sinensis. The sequence continues at coordinate 136,528,599 of CM043697.1, read as the reverse complement.
CGGATAAGGGGAATATCTCACATTACCTCCCCATTCACCAAAGACGCACAATCTCTGTTAAGAGCATCCGACTCCCTCACTATAGAGTAGACAGTTGGAAATTGGTCTTCTATGGGGGAGTCCCCACTCCAAATATCATGCCAAAAATGGATAGACTCTTCTCTTCCTACCTTAAAAGTCAGCTAGGGGAGAAAGTTATCCCATTCTTTCGTAATCCATTTTCAAAACCCGACCCCATAAGCGCCTCTTACTTCTTTAGTGATCCAACCACAATGATCAATAACATACCTTGCACAAGTGACTTTCTGCCACAAATGATTGTTTTCATTTGTGAAGCGCCATAACCATTTGCTGAGCAAAGCCCTATTGAGAGAAGTAAGTGATTTAAGACCCAAGCCACCTTTATCTATTGGTGACAATGCCCCAATCAACTAAGTGATATTTGAAGTCATCCCCAAAACTTCCCCAAAGAAATCTCATTTGAATAACTTCCAATCTCTTAGCAACTGCACATTGGATAGGGAGAAGAGACATGAAATAGACAAACATTTTGATGCGTCCCCACCACTTGCCCCATAACTCTTTGCAAGTGAATTGTAAGAACTTTATAAATGAGTTTGTAAACCCCTCCCATGAGGCTAATAGGCCGGAAATCTTTTATACAAAGGGCATCACTTTTCTTGAGACTAAGGACCACAAAAGTGGAGTTAAGGCTATTTACAAACTCTGCAGAGCTATGGAACTTTACAAAAGTCTTAAGAATGTCCTCTCTCACTACCATCCAATTAGCTTGAAAGAAAGCCATAGAGAAACCATTGGGGCCCGAAGCTTTGTCATCATCACAACTCTTGAAGCAAAAAGAATCTCCTCCTCCTCGAAAGGTCTTTCAATCCATCTAACTGAGTCCCCATCAACGCTATCAAAATTCAACCCATCAAGATTAGGTCTCCAGTCGCACGACTCACTGTAAAGCTTCTTGTAATAACCGATAATTGCTTCTAATATCTCATTCTTTTCTTCAAACCTCACATAATCAACTTCAATATCGTTCATAAAGTCACGCCTCCTACGCGAGTTAGCTACCATGAGAAAAATTAATTTTTTAATACTGAAAATAATAATTATTATTTTTTACTATTAAAAATTGAAAACCACAAAAAATAGCACGTGAGTGAAAAATTCTCAAAGATTGTTGGATGATTTCCAAATGGTTTATAGAGTTTATTGGAACTCTATTCAACCATTTCAAAGTGAAAAAATAGGCATTATATTGATGAAAAGTACATTGCAACTAATTGAAAGTTTTACTGTTGGAGGACCTTTAGTGCCAAATTCATAGGTTAGGAATGTAAGTGCTAGACGCCCATAATTTAAGGATGGCCGGTGCAATTTCCCCTATTTGAAACTACAAAGAACTCTTGCAGTTGAGTGTACGGCTAAGATGGATCATGTTTTCAATGAATATGAGCTGAAAAACTTAATTTCTTTGCCAGCAAACTGACCAGCCCCTGGAGAGGTGAGAGTGACAGAGTTGAGAAAAGTTGAGTTTTTCTTTTAGGCCAGAAAAGAAATATTGAGTTGGGGTCTGCTAAAGCAGCTGGGATTAGCAAGTCAAATTCCCAAGTTACCCGTCAAATCTTGTCAAAGGTGCACACAAGACCTTATGATTTTTACCGGCCAGAAAGAGTATTTTTGGCCGGAACAATCAAAATGGGTTGGAATCGCCGGTATAAGCCTGTAAGGGCTAGTACAAACGATGAAACGGTACAGGGGAACTGTATCGATTTTTCTGGGAAATTGGCATGTACTGCCGGTATGGCCGATACCGGTGTGAAACTGACAACATTTAATTTCTTTTGTTCATTGTGGAATCTCATTACATGAAACAGAGACATAAATGCTTGAGTTTGGAAGCTCAACTAGTGTAGCTTATGTTTTGTTCTACAAATACATGGTTGATGTACATTCTCGTAATCCTTATTTAAGTATAATCACGAGTTAAATGTAAATTCAGGGTCACATATGTTGTTTGATATATATACTATCTTCCATTGTTATGCTGCTTCTCTATATCTGTCTTGAGAAGGGTATGGAACGACCAAATTTCTATTAATTTTGAAGGAATCCAGATGTCTCCTAGTTCCTCTTATTAAAGATTTGTCAGGTTTAGCCCCTAAACTATATCTATAAAACTAACTGCTATTATTCATCTTCCTAGGTAAAATTGTCTTTGCTGCTCCTTCTCGGCCACTTGTCATGCAGCAGATAGAAGCGTGCCATAATATTGTGGGAATACCACAAGTAAGACACTGATAATTTGATAAATTTTCAAATTCTCTTTGGAAATTTGCTTTTCAGAATCATTAATATTTTTTGAGAAGATTGGGGTTCAACTGATTGCAGGAATGGACAATTGATATGACAGGTCAGATAAGTCCAACAAAAAGAGCATTGTTTTGGAAGAGCAAACGAGTTTTCTTTGTTACTCCACAAGTGCTGGAGAAAGATATTCAATCAGGTGATTCTCTAGATTATAACTTACCATATTATGGATGGCAATCTAGTGATTGAGAGTCTGTTATATACAAATTTGTGTTTTCTAACTCCCACTATTTAGGTATGATATCCTTCTCTGTTCCCCCTCCCCATTTGTGCATTTTGTTAATGAAGTAACTTGTTCTAGGCACATGTCTGGTACAATACCTGGTTTGTTTGGTGATTGATGAGGCTCATCGAGCATTGGGGAATTATTCTTATTGTGTGGCAGTTCGTGAGGTTTGGTGTTTCCTTTATTTCTAGCTTTTCATACCCGTATTCCATCATTCTGTTTATAGTTGTTAGTTAAGTGTGTTTCTAGTGTAGACATTTATTGGTCCAAGATACTAGCTGATACTCTAAATTTGTAGCTGATGGCTATCCCAGTGCAGCTGAGAATATTAGCTTTAACTGCGACACCCGGATGTAAGTTTTAGTATTCTGCTTGAGTTTTACAAATTATCCTGTAATATCTTCAATCCTTATGTCATGCCATTGTTCAGCAAAGCAGCAAGCCATCCAGTATATCATTGACAACTTGCATATAGCAACACTTGAATACCGAAATGAAAGTGACCCTGATGTTAGCCCTTATGTTCACAACAGAAAATTAGAATTAATTGAGGTATGTATTGGTTTAGGCCTCTATTAAAATTTGTTATTTTTATTTTTATGAATTAACATAATCATTAAATTTTATCAGGTTCCTTTGGGGAAAGATGCTGTTGAGATAAATAATCGGCTGTTAGAAGTAATACGTCCATATGTGGCCAGGCTTTCCTCAATTGGGCTTATTCAAAATAGAGACTATCAGACTGTATGGTTTTATATCTTGTAAATTCTTTTAATTTTCTTTTTCAAAATACAAATATTTTAGATTGGTGAGTTTGTTTGACCTTTTTATCCCCAGTTTCAAATTTTATTTAAGTTCCTTATTAAACTGCAATGCATCTACTTCTTGGTTATCTCACCCAAAAGTCCTCTATAAGAATTTTTACCATTTCACACTCACTAACAAATATATGCATCTGTCCTTTGGGATACTGATTTTTGTATTGGCAACTTTCTCACAATTTATTGTGTTTCAAGCTTGAGATATTGACCCATGCTTTATTTTCTTTTAAATCTCTTAGGAAATTTCTTAGCTTTCAACGTTAGGTAAGGCTGGATTGATATTTCATCTTATGATGGAAGTCCAAGGAACAATCTAGATAATCATTTGGATTTGGAGGAACAAGAGCAAGAAGTGGAAATTGAAATTTGAGGTTTTTGGAGTAGAAACTAGCAATATATTCAGGGCTAGACGGATGATAGGTTATGTTGGCTGAATGCTAAGTCTATTATGATAATATATTATGGAGGCTTTACACCGAATGATCTAAGCTTTCGACATGTAGCATTTTTGTTGTTCGTATTATTAAAATGGAATCTTTTAGCAAGTTTTAAACATTTCCATGCGACAGTTTATTTATTTATTTTTCTTTGATGATTAAAGTTTTCACACATGACAATTATTTTATTCTTATTTTTTTGTTCTATTAAAATGTCTTTTTGGTAAAAGTTTTAAACAATCGTGGCAATTGATTTGTTCTTTTTTTTTGGGTGTCCATTTTATGATCATAATATTTTTGGACATTTTGATTTATCTTTTACATGATCATATACTACAGAAATTTCAAAGGCATTAACTTAATGCCCTTTTCGTTACTTTGACAACAATGGATTAAAAACTTCTATTTGTCAAGCTCCCCATGTATATATATATATGGACACACATACATACATATAGGAATAAGTTAGTGGCCTCCCCACAGTTTTTGGACAAAAATACCTCATATGTTTATTATAACAAAAGTGTAATAGAGGGTTAGGTTGGTAATTTCAACTCAAAATACTTTTTTACTTTCTAGCTTTCTCCATCTGTGACCTTTGACAGCATGGCGGAAAATTTTGGTGTAGCTTCAAAAACAGATTTAGAAACGTCCATTGAAAGAGCTGTGCGCACTGCTTTTCTTAGGGTGTGTTTAGTAGTAGAGAAAAGTGAGGTAAGGGAAAACTAGAAAGATAGAATGTAAGAAGATTGATTTTTTCCTTCATGTGTTTAGTAGAGAGGATGAAAAACTAGAAGGAAAGAAAAAAAATTTCCCTTTTCTTTGTTTAGTAGAGTGGAAAAATGGGAGGTTTGAAGATACAAATAGTGTCATTTCTACCATTATACCCTTTATAATGTTAATTTGAGGGATTAAACGGGGATGAATTAGTAAAATGATAATCTCATTTTTTTCTCTTTCATTTTTCGTTCACACTTTTAGTTTTCTTTCTTTCCTTTTCTCTCTCCTACCAAACAAGAGAAAAGTGCATTCCACTCACTTTTATCTCCTACTAAACACACCCTTAAAGCTAGCTCAGTAATTGCTAGTTTAGCTTTGATAAGATGATATATGCTCCAAGCAGTGTTGGTTTCTCGTGTATTAAAAAACAATTTTTTTTTCTTAATATATAATCAGCTGAGATCACAATGAGAGTAGACGGTATTGGATGTCAATGCACATATTTCTCATTCTCATCTTTTTTTATGTATCCCGCTGGCATGTTGGCATAAGTTTGATGGAGATGAATACTTGAGTCCCAACAGACCATTCTGCTACCCCCGCAAAAATAAAAAAATAAAAAAATCAAGTAACGCATCAAATCCAAATCCCACAAAATGACACCATGATTGACATGTTTTTTGTGCCCCTCTTGTCTTTCTCATCAATGGGAAGTTGAGAACATATTTGGAATTTACTGCCAGAAAATGTTGAATGTTATATACTAGAGCGCAAAAAATTCTAACCATGTGAAGATTAAATGATCAAATATTTGCTATATACCAAATCCTAAGCAGAGATAACTCTAATAGTTATCATACCTTTTATTTTATAGAGATAAAGGCGATATGTATATGTATATGTCCCTTAAGTATGATTAATATAAGCTTATTATATGAGCCTTAAAGGCATTTTGTTTGAGGAGGATGCGGGGATGAAAGAGGCAATTTGTGAGTTTTACAAGAAACTTTATACGGAATCGCATGCTGGTCGTCCTAATTTAGATGGTTTGTCCTTTTCTTGTATTAGTAGAGAGGAAGCTTCTTGGCTTGAGCGTCCTTTTGATGAAAAGGAGATTTGCATTGCTCTTCGGGAGTGTAATGGTGATAAAGTGTAGGGTCCCAATGGTTTCTCTATGGCATTCCTAGCAAATAATTGGGAAGTGATTAAGGGAGACATTCTTTGCTTTTTTATGGAGTTCCATGCTACAGGGGAGTTTGTGAGGAGCATGAATTCTACTTTCATTGTTCTTATCGGATGCATTTATAAGCTCTTTTCGAAGGTCCTAACCGCTAGATTAAAGAAAGTTATATGGAAAGTGGTGAGTCCTTATCAACATAACTTTGTGGAGGATAGACAAATTTTAGATGCCGCTTTGATTGCTAATGAAGTTGTGGATGCCCATTTAAAAGATGGAGGGGGTTGATTTGTAAGCTCAGCATGGAGAAGGCTTACGACCATGTTTGTTGGAGCTTTGTGATTTACTTATTGAAAATGATAGGTTTCGGGGACAAATGGTGCAGGTGGATCTTCAAGTGCATTTCGGCTTCCTTCTCTATACTTATCAATGGTTGCTTGTCTGGATTTTTTAGAGCTTCACGTGGTCTTAGGTAAGGGGATCCACAGTCTCTTTTTTTATTCACTTTGGTGATAGAGGCGTTAAGTAAGATGTTGTTGGTGGGTGAAGGGCTTTTAGTCGGAAGAATTGGGAGTGTTGTTAGTGTCTCACCTTTTGTTTTGTTTGCTGACGGCACAATCGTTTTTTATGGAAGCTATTCAAATCCTTCATCTCTGGTGCTTCCTTCTTTGTTTTGAAGCAATCTCGGGACTTAAGATCAATTTGAGTAAGAGTGATTTAATCCCTCTTAGGGAGAATATTAATGGTCGCTTCCTAGCTTCTTTATTGGGATGCAAGCTAGGGTCTCTCGCTTATTTTGGTCTTCCTCTTGGAGCCAAATTCAAGGATAAAAGTTTGGAATCCTATCGTGGAGAAGTTTGAGAAGTGGATGGCCGGGTGGAAAAGTCAATATTATTTTCAAGGGAGAAAGACTCACGCTTATCAAAAGTACTCTTAGCTTGCTCATTTACTTTATGTCTCTTTTTCTTATTCCTCGTTTGGTAGCTAAGAGGTTAGAAAGTATTCAAAGAAGGTTTCTGTAGGGAAACATGGGAGAGGAGTACAAATATCATTTAGTGAAGTGGGGATGGTTAGGCAACCTCTAGAGAGAGGGGGTCTTGATATTAAATCTCTTACTTTATTTAATAGAGCTCTTCTGGGCAATTGGTTATGGAGATTTATGGTGGAGAGTGATCTTCTACGGAGGCTAAGTTTGGGTTTGACCCTAATGGGTGGATGTTTAAGGAACCAAGGGGGGCTTATGGCGTGGGAGTGTGGAGGTGGATTCGAAATTGGTGAGAGGATTTTGTCCCTTGGGTTTATATTCAAGTAGGTAATGGAAGAAGAATGAAGCTCTGGTATGACACATGGTTTGGCAGTGCCCCTCTAAAAGACCAATTTTCGGGCATTTTTTATATTGTAAGAGATAAATAAGCTCTTATTCGATCTTGTGTCTCTTTGATCAATGGAGAGATATTGTGGAAAGTGTTTTTCACTTGGAATGTTCAAGATTGAGAGATTGAGGAGGTGGAGATGTTTTTGGATACCTTTTATAGGGTAAAGATAGATTTGGCTAGTGAGGATTTAATTAGGTGGAGGCCTAGGCCGGACAAAGGCTTTGAGGTTAAATCTTCTCTATAAGTGTTTTCTTGGTAGGGTGAGTTTGGAGGGCTCTCCAAACTTTCCGTGAAACACTATTTGGTGCCTTAGTTCCCGGTGAGCTTTTTTGTGTGGGAAGCCTCTTGGGAAAAGATTCTTACTATAGACAATTTACAAAAAAGGGAAAAAATTCTTGTGAATAGGTGTTATATTTGTAAAAGTTGTGCGGAGTTATTGGATTGTCCGTTAGCTAGAAGCTTGTGAGAGATGGCTTATAAGATTTTAGGGGTTTCTTGGGTGGTTGCCGGCACCGTTAAAGATAAAGTTTGGGATTGGAGTGGATTACAGGCCTCCAAGGAGATTAAAAAAGCATATTCGTTAATTCCTCTATCTATTTTTTGGTTTGTATGGATTGAAAGGAATCGTAGAGTGCTTGAGTGTATAAGGAAGCCTTTAGAAGTAATTAGAGATGGATGGCTTAATACCTTTAGTTTTTGGTTTAGAAGGAATTCTTTTTGTAAATGTGGAGGACTTTTTGGATTTTGTGGAGCTTATCTCTTGTAATTAACCTTTGGCTTTGAGTTGCACCCTCTTGGTGCGGTTTAATAAATTATTTTATTTATCAAAAAAATATATATCTTAGAACATATTTGGTATACTTAATAAAACATGTAACGCAATCAAAATATTGATTTGAGTTCGAATCCAATATAATTTTGATTCCATTGTATGTTTAATTAAGTATACCAAACATGCTCTTACATCACATAACACAAGGATTTTTAACAGTAATTTTTAGTTATAAGAAAGATTTTGCTGCTGAAAGAACATGTAATGGAAGTTTTAGACCCGCTTGCGAATAAGCTAAAAATTTAAAAAATTGGCAACAGTTTTGACTTTATTTTAGAATTTAATTAGTTTTAGTTGTAGTTTCAATTCTTTAACACACCTATTATAACATGAAAAAATATAATAACTCATATTTCCCTTATAGACTATAAATCAGTTTTTTTTTATAAAATAAATATTACTCAAAATAGTAGCCATGAATAGAGAGGGCATAAGACTAGTATCATTTATTCCTGTCAAAATATCTTTTCGGATGTCTAAGAGAGTCATGAAATGGTCTGTTGAACACTCCTGATACTCAAGTTATTTGTGAAAATCTTTGGAAACATTGGTTATTTCAGTGGGGTCAGGCTATAAAGATGGAGAACATTGATCATTGTGTTGTGTGCCCTAGATGCTGATTCTATGAGGGTGGGGTTTTAGTATTCCATGGAAATATAATGGCCTCAGTATACCATACTTCTTTGAGCTGTTTTATTTTTTTATTGTGAATGGAGGCATTGACTAATGAAATTAGAGAAATTAATAATATGGAAACCATCTCAATAATGATGATGAAACTTTGGAAGCATGTTCACAAGCCTAAATATGTTTCTATATGATTAATTGTGGTAATGACTCCTAGGTCTTGTCAATAACCCCGTTCATGGTTTTAATTTATACCTTTACGGCTTTATATGCTAAAGAGAACAAATTGATGCCATTCAAATTTCAGATTCCCGGTGATGTGAAAAAACATTGCAGAACTTTTTGCTCTAAGTATAGTTTACACAATTATATGTTTGTCATTCCATATTTACTTGGTTTTAAGTGCTTATTCCTAGTGACCATGCGCAAATTCAACAAGTCAATTGGTGTATTTTTCTACTTTCCTGACAATTCTGTGTATGATGGTTGAAAGCATTTCAACTTTTTGTCTAGGACCTTCTAAATTTATTTAGATTTGATTTTTGATCTTGTTCTGGTTATATTCAATGAGAAAATATTATTTTGTTCAGTGTTCTTACTTCCATTTCACATCATCATGTGACAGTTAAGCCCATGCGATTTACTTATTTCAAGAGATAAATTTCGTCAAGCACCTCCACCAGACCTTCCCCACGTTAAACATGGAGATGTTGAATCATGTTTCGCAGCTCTTATCACTCTTTACCACATTCGTAAGCTACTTTCAAGCCATGGAATAAGGCCAGCATATGAGATGCTGGAAGAAAAGTTGCAACAGGGGTACGTTCTTGAGCACCTGCCACTTTAGTACTGTTATAACGAGTTAAAATAGATTTTGGGAACTGTTCCTGCTCATTTTAGTTGTATTTCAATGTTATCAATCTATTTAAAAGTGGAATTTTGACTGAAACGGGGTTACAATATATTTGATACCAAAAGATCCTTTTGACTGAAGCATTGAAGGTTGCTCTTAATGTGGAGACTCTATTTATTTCTTTTTTATCGTCATACAACTTCAAGAAAATAGACTGGCTTGCAATATATTTTAACATTATTTTCTTTCTTTGAGTTCTTAAACTAAAGCTTTCAAGTCCTTTTCTCCTTCATTTAGCTTGAGAGTCCATATCCTCCATTCACTAATAGTAGATTGCTTTGCATGAAGCATTGATACTAATATGGGTATTCAATTTGATGAACAGAATTGCACTAATTGGTGTTGGAGTTGGTTGGCAGCACTGCCTTTATGTTTATATATTAGTGCCGTGGCCACAGTATTCAGTGCTACTGATAACATGCTCTTTTAGCTTTCATCAACAATTTAAGGTGTTCAAAACACAACTTTTGCAGGTCTTTTGCGAGATTGATGAGTAAAAATGAAGATATTAGGAAAGCAAAGCTTTTAATGCAGCAGAGCTTATCTCATGGCGCACCGAGTCCCAAATTGTCGAAAATGTTAGAAGTACTGGTTGATCATTTCAGTATGTGGCATTTTATCATACTTCTGAGAAGAAGATATGGTGTGATATTTATGGCATAGTTTACAATCCCTTTCTACTGCTGCTTAAAACTGGTATTTTTCATAGGCAGTGGGATCTTGAATTTCAAATATTTATGAAGTTTTTATTAGTGAAGGAATTAAGTTAATAAAATAAACTGGTAGTGGGTTTTGATTTTTCTTCTTTTTTTAATGGATTGCCTTCGAAAAATGGAGTGGTTTGTTAGATCTAGAAAGATTGATGTCTGAAGATTGATTTATACTTCTAAGATCTTGTTTATGATTTCTCTTCTTAGTTAGGTGGAACCTAGAAGCAAAGAACCATATTACTGTATTTTGGGGTCAGGATTGCTTATTTTAAGTGCTTTCATTCTGAATAGTGGTTTAGATCTTGCTTGTTACATGAATCTTAAAACTTATGTTCCAATTTAATTCAAATCAGGGGTTTGATATTTTCACCTAAAACGAAAAAAGGTACAAAATTGTAGTTGTTCAATTTACAAAACTTTTGATGGATAGATCTTTGGATTGACTTACTATATTTTGTATAATTGAATTATATGGGCCATCTGTTATAGCATGTCCAAACTGCAGCTGTTCTGCTTAATACTTGGCCAGACCAACCACTCAGATGGAAACATGAGAAAATTCATCATGTTAAGAATTACTTCTAATTCTTTTGAACTATTCAAAAATTCATGTCTTAAGTCTCATTTTTAAGTATGATTGAAAGTTTTGTTACTTGCTTAGAATTATTTTAAGAGAAAGAAGATTAATATTTATTATGGTTTGACAGATCTCTTGTGACTCTTCTTTATGATTATAGACGATGGAATCAGGCAAACATTTGATATCTAATCATGTGGTTGCAGAAACAAAGGATCCGCAAACGTCAAGGGTAATTATTTTCTCAAATTTTCGAGGAAGTGTAAGGTGTGACTCTATAAGTTCATTTTGTTTGTGATACTATTACTTCATTGTATCTTATTTTATTTTGCATGATGCCCCTAATTTGGAAATCTTCCGTCTGCGTAATTATTTTCACATTCAGGGATATTATGAACGCATTAACTAACGTTGGGGATTTAGTTAAAGCAACCGAGTTTATTGGTCAAAGCTCAGGTTCGTAGTTCTGGTCCTTTACTTTTAGCCATTGGGTACTTTTCATTCAATAAGTAGCACTTATTTTCTTGGAGATGTAAACTCTAATTGCAGGAACACTAGGAAGGATGTAAAACTCATAGTAATCATTTTGAAAGATATATGTTGACTTTAGTTTCCTACAGGAAAAGCATTGAAAGGCCAGTCGCAAAAAGTTCAACAGGCTGTTTTGGAGGTAGTCATGTTACATTTATTTGCTTCCTCATCTCTTTGCACTGGCTTACTGTCTTCACCAACAGAAATTTCGATCTGGTGGGTACAATGTCATTGTTGCCACATCAATTGGTGAAGAAGGCCTGGATATCATGGAAGTTGATCTTGTAATTTGTTTTGATGCTAATGTATCACCTTTGAGAATGATTCAGCGCATGGGAAGAACCGGAAGGAAACATGATGGACGAGTTGATATCCTTTTTTTTCATTTGATTTATGCATTTCAAAACAGTAGGATGCAGGCGAGCTTCTCTCATCTTTTCCTACTTTTGAATGCTCTAAAACCCTATAATGTTTGAATTTTTTTCCTTCAAATAATTCCTTGACAAGTTTTACTGGTTCTAGCCTGCGAAGGGTCGGAGTTGAAGGGTTATATGCGAAAGCAAGCAAACAGCCGGGCTATAAACAAACACATGCGACATGGAGGACTGAATAGTTTCAATTTCCATTCTAGTCCAAGGATGGTGAGATCTATTCAAAGTGTTGTATGGTTATTTCTTTTATTGTTATAGTTGTTAACTTTTCTGTTACAATCTATTCTAGATTCCCCATACTTTCAAACCAGAAGTCCAATTCATTGAGCTGTCAATTGAGCAATTCATTCCACGTGGGAAGAAACTGAAAGATGAACATGCTATCCAGACACCTCCTTTCAAAGACAAACTAACTGATGCAGAGACTGATTCGATTGCCAAGTACTTCCGCCCTACCAGAGAAAAAACTTGGAGACCATCTCTTATTGTGTTTCCTCACTTCCAGGCTTTTCCCTCCAAAGTGCATAAAGTAATGCATTCTTATAGAACAGGGATGTTGATTGATACCATGCAATGCTTGCAAGGACTAACTTTTTCTGGAGACAGCAAAACTTTCTATGTTGAGGTTTTCTCTGAATCCTAGCGCTGCACTTCTTTGTTCTGTACTGTAATGTCATCCTTGCTTATATGTTGATCTGATGGGTTCAGGATGAAGCTGCTTCAGGTGAGTGCTTGAGAGTTGACACTGCTAAACAACTTGGCAATGACATAAAAGGTGATATCAGTTTTAATATCTGAGAAGGCTTGCTTAAAATTTCTGGTGTTAAGCTCTCTGGTTGGTTCAATTTGAGTAATAAGAGATTATATAAACTAAAACATTGGAGGAATAAAGAAGTGTTCCGTACTAGATTTCTGCTGAGGTCAATAAGAGATACAGTAGATTTACCTAAAGCATTAGAGGCAGTAGAAGTCTGTGCATCTGCTGTGTTGTGTGTGAGTTCATGCACGTCTTGTGTGCTCGCTTGAACATGTGCATCTTTGCACACATGCATACACGTAGAATTCCGGTTCCTTAGATGTATAAATATTCCACTTCCTGGCCAATTGCCTTTGAGCCTAAAGGCACCTCCTCCCCACATGGGGGAAACTTCAACATGCCATTGTCTGATCCAGCCATCTCAGCAGCACTAAAAACCCAGGTCCAAATTGTTGGTGCTCCTCAGATCAGTAGCACAAAGTGGGAGATCATGATATTAGTGGTCCAATTCCCACGGGTACGTCATATGTGTGAATTTCCCAAATACAAAAAAGAAAACTCATTTCTGATTCTTAATTCATCCCACTGTTTCACTCTTAATGCTTATATTATAATTTGTTGAGTTCCCTAATCCATTCTTTCTTTAAGGTTAGTGGATGGTACTCTTTAACATCTCCTAGTTTTTTATTATATTTTGGGTCCCTTTACAATATTCTCATTTTTTATGGTATTTTTCTTATTTTTATTTCTACATTCTTATTCTTATATAATATATATATATGGCACTATTAATGGTATTCTACGAGCTTCATAAAACAGATTGCCTTTTTACTTTTAAGGTGTGTTTGTTTTCTTGATTGATGTATGAAGTGTCACTACATTAGATAATTATATGTGAAGTATTCAAGAAGGTTAATTTACAAACTGTGTTTTTCCTACTGATGTTAAGGTTTTCTTTTTTTAATAAAAAAATACACTGGAGGGCCATAAATGGCCAACCCTGTGTTCTACATTAGATGAGTATATAAGCAGTTGTTTGCCCTTTTTCCTACATCAAGACAAGTCATGACTCTTGAAAGTGAAAATTTGAGTTGAGTTTTAAGTTTTGAACCTGTTAGCAATATGCAGTATACTATCGGAACCTTTCAGAACTATAGTAGCACTGTATGTTATGTTCCGATTCCCCTTGCTTGTTCACACTTGATTTCATAGCTTACATCATCAAAATGTAACTGAATTATGCTAAGTACCAACTTAGATCCAGTGATAAAAGTATTATGTTTCTTCTGCACCCAAATTTTGCAATATTACGTTTGTTATGCTACAAATCAACATTTTTTTTATTATGTAGCATAAAACTCTCAAAATGCTGTTACAGATTCAGATACTTTGGATGATGCTCCTAGTGCCAAATCACAAAGAGAAGTAACAGATTTTGAAGTATCATCTATAGGGCCCTTAAGAACCAAAGAGAAACATCATGTGCCTGATTTTTATGTCCAAAGTTCTTCTGCACACTCGTACCTTTTTTATTCAGATTTTGTATCTGTTGATGCTGTTGGAAAGGTCCTCATTATGTCTGTTCCTTTACTTCCTTTCCAAGCACCACATTCTAAGGATACAACTGGCGCTGGTACAGCGTTTCTAAATTCTTTGAAGCCAGATTCTTGCCATTTGAAGACTTCAGATGAAATTCACAATGATCTAATTATGCCAGCTAAAGCTGTTGCAAACCTAACAACTTCTCAGACAAAATGTATAAAAGGTGATACTCATCCATTATCTAGATTGTGCAAGTCTGATCTCCAGCAAGGGAAAATGCTAAAAGGGATTGAGGAAGTTGCCAAGACTCCAATTTCTGAGAGAGATCTTTTAAATGAGGGAGACAGGACTGATGAGACAACTGATGTTCTGGAAATCAAGGTGCCATCAGGGGTAAATGATTTCAGAAACGCTGAACTTAGTCCCAGGCTAACTGATTTGATTAAAAGCGGTGTTGTTCCAGAGTCTCCTATCAATGAAAGTGGTCAGTATTAATCCTCAGAAATAATATAGTTTTTTTATATATATTTTTCGGTTCAGAGATACAATACAGAGATGCCTAATTTGAGGGAATTCAAATTTTGCAGGTATTTTAAAAAACAAGGGGAGAGATGAATTTCTTGTTCCAGACCTTGCTTCACCTGTCAGGTTTCGCACTGATCTGCTATCAAAGTCTTCAAGTCCAGGAAAAAATGAAAAAAGTTTTAGGGACAGTAGTTCATGTGCAAGAAATACGTTAGTCTCTTCCACTAATGAAGAAATTAAAACTCCTTTACATAAGATGAACCACATTGCTTGCATGAAAGGATGGACCTCCACTTCACCAGTTGCCAAAGAATGCCAAACTCCCTTGGGAAATATTACAAGTAGTAGTGGTAGCAGAGATTGGCATTTAAGTTCTGGAGACAAGTCAGAAAATGTTGGATCGGAATGCAAGTTTAAAAGGTTGCGGAAGGTTGGAGATTGTGGAAGGAATAACAATCCAAAAAGCATGAAAGAAAGTTCTGTTATCCCAGTAGCCAACCTTGCCAGATCATTTTTTGGTACCAGTCCTATCCAAATTAAGCATGCCAAAGGTAAGTTGAATACATGTCTGACTCATCAAGTTGTTTGTCCTTTCCAGAAGTGGAATTCATGATTTTAGTTCTGGCCTCACCTCGGATTGAGTTGTCCAACCGATCGTTTTTGCTTGATTAGAAGCCTGATAATACTAGATGTTTATCTTTTGCAATATGCTAAGAAACCAAACTATCTGAGCAATTGCTAATACTTGGTAACTATTGTTTAAGGTAAAAAAGGGCCAGTAGATGATGTCAGAGCCTTCATTGATGAGGAAGCTGAGTAAGTTCTGCTAAACCGTTGTTTTTCCCCGTTTTTCCCTTTCTATGATTTCCATTGACTTCCAATCTGTAAAATGCCGAAGAAAACTTCATGCCCAAAAACTTTCTTTTTGGGATAATAATATGAAAAAAATCTGGAGTTGATGTTAGGTTATTCCACCAAAAGTTATGAGTATTCTGGAATGTCTTTTGTACTCAAATGCTGCCTTTTTTACAATGTTTTTCACTCAGGGTGTCTTCAGAAGCTGAAATATCTAACGATGAGGAAGATGACCAGGGAAACAATTCATATGACGATAGTTTCATAGATGACAGGACAAATCCTACAGCAAGTACTCAAGCTGAATCTAGTAGAGTCGACATGATGGCAATTTACAGGTTCTTGATTCTCTCTCTCTCTCTCTCTCTCTCTTAGATTCTATCTATCTATCTCTCATTGCAAATGTGTTAGTGTGTGTTGGGACTCCCCAAAGGGCTGTAGCTTGCATTCATATAATAAAATGTGACCCAACTGAAGTAGCTTTCTTAAGATTAGACCATGTTACTATTTATTTTTCTCTCTCATACGTTGGCACTCACTAGAAGGGCAGTAAGTTGCATTCATATAATAAAATGTCTCTCAGATATGTGTGTTGGAACTCTGCAAAGTGGCAGTAGCTTGCATTGATGATTCATATCATAAAATGTGGTCCAACTGAAGTTGTTCTCTGAAGCATGAACGTAGAGATAGAAATAAATAGAACAAACTATTATGTCAATGTATTTTTTTCTTTGGGAAATACCAGCATATCATTGTATGTGTGTGATCAAGTGACACGGCATGGAAACACTAACGCTTGCCTGGAAAGATGTATTTTACTCATTTTTCAGATTTCCTTATTGACTGGAAACTTGGAAGATTAGACCATGTTATGACAAGCAATCCAAAATGTACAAGAAAAGAATGCATGTTAGCCAGTATGTGATGTAGGAAAACTACACTTTGATACCAAATTGATGTAAAACAAGAATATTCAAGAGGTAGAAGAGGACATATCCAAAAAAAAGGTAGAAGTGGAAAAGAGAAGAAGAATAATAAGAAGAGTGGAAATCAATATTCTGTAATATTATTTCAAATCCAATTATCAATTATCAACTCTAAATCCAAAATCCTAGTAGGGGGTGCTCTTATATAAGCACCAAACACACCCCCAAAAGACATAAATTCCTAATTTTTAAATTTTACTTGAACCAAGAAACTACTAGAATAATCTAAATTACCTAAAGATCCTTAATAATAAAAAAAAATGTTAAAGATGGTATATTTTTTCTTACAATATCTCGTAACACTAGAAACACCCCATTTTAGCTTCCTTGGCTTTTCTATCATTCTCCTCCAGTTAAAGAAAACTTGAAAAATTCTAACCTGTTTAATATTTCGGCTGGGCTATAGTTAGAGTTTTTTCACCCTAGCCCAACCTTGGACCCCAATTTAATTATATAATTTTACATATATGTATTTCAAATTTGTAGTGTATTTAACTACTTATTCTATTACAGGCCATTTGGTTGGGTTAATCTCAATTCCACATGCCTCACTAATTCACTTGTTTGGTTGGATAAAAAAATCAAAATTGCAATTCTATCACAATCCCAACTACTTTAAGTAGTCGAATAGCAAATGACGAGAGGGGAAGCTAAATGCCTTCACACAAAAGATTACTAGCATAGTTGTTAAAAACGTACGATTCACAATTCAAATCTTACAATTCGATTCGATTCAGGCACTAAACGATTTGAATTGGTATATCGAAACGAATTCACCCCAAATCGATGTCGAATCTATCAATTCAGTGGTGAATTGGATTGTATCCTACAATTCGCCCAATTCAGTAAATCCTATTTTTTTCTTTTTTTTTCAAATAATTTAAGACCCAAGGTGTTTAGGGTTAAAATAAACACAATTTATTAGTTTTTTTTTCTTTCGTTTAAGGTTCTAGGAATTTTTTTAGAGAAACAATCTCATAAACCGTTCATGTGTTTGATTTCAATCAATAATAGTTTATTTGGAAGTGTGTATATATATATATATATATCATGAAGACTTATTTATATGTTATAGGAATATCATCCATAGGTTAGTTTATAACGCATTATATTTCGTTTTTTCTTATTATTTATTTGTTTACATGTATTTCATATCATATACAATTGATTTTGAGAACTTTACCGAATCTTACATTCTCAATAAGGCCACATGATCATCTATAAATTAGTTTATAACATTATATTTTGATTTTTCATATTATTTTACTTGTTTTACATGTATATCATTTACAATTGA
Organism: Bretschneidera sinensis; assembly: GCA_023935145.1. Taxonomy (NCBI): domain Eukaryota; kingdom Viridiplantae; phylum Streptophyta; class Magnoliopsida; order Brassicales; family Akaniaceae; genus Bretschneidera; species Bretschneidera sinensis. The sequence goes on along the minus strand of CM043697.1, from coordinate 136,510,877 downwards.
TTTTGGGAACTTTACCGAATCTTACGATTCTCGATTCGATTCTTGTTTCACAAAGTTATGATTTCGATTCACGATTCGAACATTTGCGTATGCACGTGTTGATATGCTCTTCTATGAAATTAAATCACGTGCATGCGCATAATCTTCATGAAATGTACCGTGGATAACACTTCTTTAATAATTTTCAATCAAACAACAAACATACATCATATAAGACTCCATAATCACATTGAAAACCAAAATGCAAATAAAGCCTGAAATCCCATCACACCAAATAACATACCCATACTAAATCCCAAATTCAGAATCACATCCGTATAATGCATATTAACATAAGAACCCAAAATAGATAAAAAGAAAAAGCGTAGCTTTTTTTGATAAGTGAAAAGGCATAGCTTTTTATAGCCCAATAATGCGAAATGAGGAAAATTGAGTGGGCAACCAAGAGAAGGTTGCTGGTTTTTGCTTTTCTCCACTTCATTAACAAGAAAAAAAATTTATTTTCTCAATTTTCCATTGAATAGCCAAAAAGAAAGCAATACTTCACTTTTTCTCTATAAAACAGCAAAAGCCACATTGTCAGTTAGTGGCCTTTGTAAACACTCTTTGTGAGGATATTATTTTCTATAGAGGCGCTGAAGAGAGGGAAAGTTTGTGAAGGATAAAGAGATTTTGTATTTGTCGCACTCTCACTCCATGACTCGAGAGAATATCCAATTGAGCACGAGCATCACACTTATATAGTAGGATTTTCCCAATTGCCTTACCGATATGGGATGTGAATCATGACAAATTCCACTTGTTTAGACTGTTGCATCCTTGCGAGAGAGAGCACAAATCCTAAATCTCAAATCAAACTAATGGTTTCGACTCATTTAAAGCTCCAAATACCAAAAATCCACATGGTAGTGGGTTTAGGTCGGCTCTTATACTATTATGTCACCCTGCCACTTCGTATCTCAAAAGGATATCCAATTGAGCATTTTGAGGGTCACACATATATAGTGGGATTTTTCCCATTGCACTACTAATATGAGATGTGGGTTGTTTCAGGTATTGGTATTGAGTAGTTGAAATCGGGAACGATGGAAAGTGGATTGGAAATTACATTTGTTTTCCATTATAAAAGCACATGTTTATTTCTCATTGTTTCTTTTACAATTTTTCCCTTTATCATGTCTCTTTGTCCATGTAAGGCTTTTTATAATTTCAACAACTGAGTTGGTCTTCACCATCTTGGTGTACACCAACTCAGGTCTTCCCTTAATAATGGTATAGATATTCCAATTTTATCCTACCATGATAGTTTATTTCGGATGCCTCTTATGGACATTATATAATTATTTATCTAATATATAGATGTTATCTAGGTGTGTGCTACTTTATTAATATTCTTCCAATATTAGTTTGCAATATCCTTCACCATCCTTAAATATCATTTCCCCTTCATTTCTATAATAAATTAAGATCTTGTGGGAATAAAGTAAGCGCCACATACTTAGATCTAAATAGTGGCTTCTCTGCTTTTGAAGCAGCTCCTTTTTAGTTGATTTAGGGGGTGCGACTCCCGCTCTAGGTGCAGTACCCTGTATGGTGTGCCTTACATTTGGGTGCTGCTACAGCACTGTAGCAATCTGTAGTGGCCCATACAGCATTGTAGTGGCTAATACACCACTCCTGATTGCAACTTTTCTTAACTCTTTTGCTGTAAACAAACTCAAATCGTTACCTCCTACATATGGAGTTTTGCATCCATGAAAAAAAATTCACAGCTGCTACTGTTACCTGCTACATAATGCCTTTATTGCTGCATCCGTGATACTGTGACTGTCTTCTGCATTTATGAAATTGAATTGTATATGTGGGTTTTATTTGAGCATTGAATATCAAAGTTGAAAGTAACCGATAATCTAGATTATGATCTGGATGAATTAATTTGCTTTTCATGTCATTCTATGTTAAAGCTAGAGTGTGTTTTGGGTCAAAGTAATTTATGCTTATTCTTAATTATCTGATAATTTCTAAATTTGTAGTCTTGCTGTTTTGTCTGTGCATAATCTGAGTTTTAGTCTTCATTTGCTGAAGCCTTCCATTTGAGACTTGAGAGGCTCCTTTGTTTCACAACATTAATTATTTCATTGAACAAATCTATTCCTTGCTCTCTTTTTTCTGGCCTAGACGGTTATCCTCCTTACCAACCTTGGGTTCCTCAATATACCATCTGTATTTCTATTATTAAACCCATTGTTGTGCTCAAGTTGTAATTTGAAGTACTAATCAATCTCCCACAACAGGCGTTCGTTGCTCAGCCAATCACCAATGGAGAGGCAGCCAAATGGTTCTGCCACTTCTAGTCCTGACTGTGTGGCTCCCATGACCCGGATAAATGAAAGTGGAAGTTCCTCGGGCAAGTCATTGTGTTCTCTTTACACGCCTCAAACCAAGTCTACAGATCAGTATGCCAGGAAGAATTCAGAATCATCTCAAATAAACCGAGAGAGGATCTCTTCAGAAGTCAGGCCATGTATGGCTAATGAACTTTCAAGAGAAACTGAGAGGAAGATGGAAAGTCGAAAAAGAACGTTGAGTTTTTGTCAGTCAGGGTCTATGTCTGCAACTAATTTTGGGAGAGAATTCTTGCTTCAGTCAGAGGCTGTGGGCAGAGAATCATTTCAGCAGTTTGAAGCTTACAAAATTGATGCAAAAGGGGATGTGTTTGATGATGATCAATTTTATGAAGGTCTTGATCTTGATGCTGTGGAGGCACAAGCTACCTTTTATCTCAGACACAAGTCAGACTTACCAATGCAGAAGCAAGAGGTACTTCCTCAACCAAACCAGCAAAATTTTGCTCCTCATGGTTCTCCTTCATTTGATCTTGGTATATGGTGATCTACAGGAAAAATCTCTCAGAGTATCAGTTGCACAAGTTACTTTTATTTTATCTTTCACATCAGGGGCTTATTGTAATTAGAAGATATGGAAAGCTCAATTGATTGCAACAGAAGTAATTTATCATGTTGTGTGAAGTCTATTTAAAGAAGAAATGTTGTATTTATGTTGAGGTGTCAGCATCCATTGTATTATAAATGTTGAAATAATAGTATTGATAGTTAACATTTACATGTTCAATTTGTAGATTTAGTTCTTCATGATGCAGCTTGCTAGCAGCGTAGTTTATTGTCACTTCAACTAGATCTTAAATTAATGTGAGCCATTATGTCTTGAACTGTGGTACCATGTATAGGGTTTGTGCATGGTTAAACCAAATGCGTTTGAACTGGAAATCGGGGAAAAGTACATGTTGAGAAAATTGATTCTTAAATATGTTGTTATAATCTTTCCAGTTTATCTACTTAAAAATCGAACTGAATGCGAAATTTTATGGGTGGGGTACTTCACATCAGAATGTTACTTTATGTGGGCTGGCATTGCCTGGGCTTACAGGGCTAGGGCTCATAAACCCTTTCTTTCATTCATCAATAGGGCCCTGGTCGGTCACTTTTCCGCGCCGGGATCGATAAGTAGAAGTCATAAAAAAGAGATGCTTCTCTTCGCACCTCCGATCAAGAGGAAGGGTATCATATATGGACTTTTGGATTTATTGTGTACTTTAATTAGTGTGGGATTTATCTTGTGTGATTAATGAAATTAGAAGTCCTTAATGGAAATAGTCATATAACTTGTGTTTAGGTAGGTTCACACCCACACTCCATATATATCTATATATATACACACACATTTTGATTGATCCATTAAACCAGTGTGTATAAGATATTTGGGCTAAAAAGTGAGAAGAGAGTGGAAGATTTTCCTTGTCTTCACTGTATGGGCAGTACTGCAGTTGAAGCATAATCTTCAATAGACAACATAGATATGTTAGGAATTTCTATGATAAATTGTGTGCTTATGATTTCACATGGTACAATCTTGGTTTATTGTTGAGTTGAAACCTTAGCTATCTCATTGTTTGGAAAATGATAAAAACTTCATTTTAATCATATTGGATCTCATAATATATGATAACATCTAACAAAAATATGAAAAGATCATAATATTCTCATATAAAACCTTTTCTTTAAATCTTTTTTTCCTATTTTTATTCGTCTTTTCTCATTTCCTTTACTTTTTTTCCCTCTTCTTTTCCTTACTCCTCTATTTGCTTCTCCCTTTTAAGATGGTTCTACCTTTAATTCATCGATTGAATCAAAAAACCAACAATTTCACGTTTTGATCGATTCGATATCCGATCTAATTCCGATAACTATGATTGCAGACGTTTTAAAAGACGGAGTCGAGGCTCACTCAGGAGTGGGACGGCACTAAAACGCCTTGGAGCTTTAAAAAATCGCAACTTCTCAAAGATATACGTTTTTTTGTTACATTTTATACACCCAAATGTTTGAGGCATATATCTCGTTGGACTCTCTAAAGGCGTACGTTTTTTTGCTCAAGGCATACGCCCCACCCCAAGGCTTACATTTTCTACGCCTGAATGTATGAAGTGTACGTCCTGTTTGATTTTTTCAAAAGGTTGTAAAGTATCAAAATAACGTTGTTTTGATGATTTATTACAAAAAATGGGGAAAGAAGAAGAGGGATAAGAGTTTATTTCGATCTAATGTTCATTTTTAGGTCTCAAAGTATTAAAGTTTGTTGATAATTAATTAATGTAATTTTATTTGAACATTATTATTTTAATTAATTAATAATATTTTTAAAATACCCAAGATCCCAAAAGATATACGTTTCAACGTTTCGGGGTTTACACCTCGCCTCAATAAGACAAAACATTTCGTCCAACGCTTTCGCCCGTAAAAACACCGATTGCAGGTGTGTTTAGTTGGTGAAGTAGTTGGTGTAAGTTGTGATAAAGACCTTTGTCCAATGCAACTGAAAACACATGTTTGAGACTAGCCTCTTTGCTTGAGTCAGTGTTTTCAGAGGTAAAGGTGTTGAGCGAAGTGTAAGCCCGAGATGTTAGGACATATACCTTTTGAGGACCTTAGATATTTAAAAAGAATTAATAATTAATTAAGTAAAATAATTAACAAATTAATAATGGTATTCAAATAAAGTTAAATTAATTAATTATCAACAAATTTTAATATGTTCATATGTATGAATCAATAATAGATCGAAATAAGTCTTTATTCTTCTTTTCCTTCTTTTTTTTTGGGTAATAGATCATCAAAACGATGTTCTAAGTTTGAGTAATATTTATAAAAAAGAAAATTCACACAATTTCACAATAATTTGTTTTTCAATATATACACAGTCAAGTCTAGCTTTAAAGAGGATATCAATAGTAGATGATTTGTCTATTGTTTTATATAATTACAAAATAATCTGAAAAACAATTTATCAATGAAATAATACTGTTTAATCTGATTTCAATTGAAGATAACAAAATAATCTTTCAAGGCTAAAAAGTATAGAAAAATTAACAAAAAAGAAAAAAAATCAATTTATAGATCAAAGTGGAAGAAATATTTCAATTACAATCAATGCAATCAATATAAGAGCTTAAAAGATCTAGATGATAGCAATAGGAATTTGAGATCTCTATGATTGTTATTTATATTTATATACAAGTTTTTTATATTAATCCAATTAAGAAAAGAATTAATTTTCATTAGTCTAGTTAGTGTATTGGTAGGAAATAAACTTTTTTTTAGAAAAGAAAATGAAATTCTCTTCTAGCTTACCCATAGGTTTATACACATCTATATTATATTTTTTCTTATTAAAGTGATTTTATACAAATATAATGATATAATGATTTGATCATAATAAACCCATAATAATATTATATACATAACCCATCTAATATTAAAGAAATAACAATAAATTGGACAAATGAGGGTTGAGGTTGGGTTTTAGACACTTTGAACACTACATTTAACTTCGACACAAATGCACATCGATGCATATAAAATCGAAGCACCCAAAAATGTTTTTAAGTTCTTTTTATACATTTTAATTATCAATAAACTAAGTCAATCCATAAGTAAACTCTTTTACGAAACCTAATACTTAACCTCTTGAAGCTTTTAGAGGTTCTCATTATTTTGCTTCCGATATTGATTTTTTTTTTTGAACACTTGTTTCTTTTTTCATGATGAGTCATGTGTATTGAACTGAAATACTTACCTTCATTAGCAAAAATCTTAGGAGTTTGTTATCATCAAAATCATTTGATTAATTAATCAAAATAACAGTATCTAAAAAACTTTTCGACTATAGAACTTATAATTGTAATATGATTTCAAAGAAATTTTATAGAAGGTTTGTGATGAAAAACAAATGCAAATAACAACTTGGAAGGTGGTATTTAAATTAAGATTCGAGTTTGAGGTTATTAAGGCGTAAAGATTGAAGGGGTTAAGTAAACATAATATTTTATTGAAAATATTCACGTGTAAGTAAAAGTAGATATGAAAAACAATCTCACATAATAAAGAAAGAAAAAGTCTTTTATATACATAATTTAAGGTTATAAGCCACTGGCGTAAGTTTTTGAATTAAGTTGATGTTTATCTATGTATATCAAGACCGAGTGAATAGACTCCTCTAATCTTTACATTTTTTGTTAATGCAATTTAAAAAAAAAAAAAAGCGGTTATAAAATGGATCAACAATATAATACTCTAAAATTTTAATAATAAAAAAATGCATTCATAGATTTTTGAAATAATTAGTTTTTAAGCAATTATATAAATTTTTAAGAAACCAAATTAAAATGGAAATAATATGCATAAAAAGATTCTAGTCCACCTTTGTTGTGCTCATTTGATCATTGAGCATTGCAAACATGGTAAAGAAGCATTTGCATGTTTGTACCTTCAATATTTGTTTTTAAGGATAGCATATATATGCAAGTGGCTCTAGACAACTAGGAAAAACTCAATAACGTCCTAATTACAATGTGCATGTAGTATTGGCACGTGGCATGTTGGCTTCTGGTCCTCAGCCAACAAGTGGTTGGCACCACTCAATACAACAAATTATCTTATCTTCCATCTTCCTCTTTTCTTTTCTTTTCTTTTCTTTTCTTTTTATCCTTTTTTTGTTATTTTTCTCTTCTAAAATGATTTTCAAAGTAATATGGCTCATTTGTTACAGAGCTGCACCTATATTTCAAAAAGTTTGTGTTTAGGTAAAAATAGTTGGAAAATTGGGGAGGAGAAGAGAAACTGTTTGATGCGATGCTCATCTTCATGGTCATCAGCAGTGAGTAATTTGAATGGTGGCGATGGGAATGGAAGAAGAATGTTGAAAGAGACGAAGCACTACTTATTTGATCCACAGGAATACTCCTATTTGGTAAGCGATCAGTATGGATGGAAGGTAAGAAGATTGGAGGAGGATGATCCACATGAGATGAGGAAAGTAGCTTTTATTCAAGCTGAAGCTTTCCACATTACTATGCCTCTCTTTGATGATCTTTTCTTCCAATTCTTTAAGGTTTATTTCTTTCTCTTCAATCATCTCCCTAATTCCATTCACTTTTTCATTTTTTCGTTTTAATTTGCCCTCCGACACAGGAATGGCAACAGGATGGATTTGAAACGGAGAATGCCGTCTTCGTTCTCTTTACAAAAATATATTTTGTTCCCGTCCAATCCCAGTCGAATTTTTTTTTTGTTTTTCATTCTCATCCCATTGAAGATTCCAAAAATCTCAATTTTCATCTTCATCTTCATCCTCTTTCTTCCCCTTCCTCTTCCTTTTCATTTTCATCTTCTCCCGTTTATAAACAGAAAACAAAGATTCTTAATTAAAAAATCGACAATTATCTGTTAATTTAATTTTTTAATAATAAAATAAATATTCAATACAAAATACAAATACTATATTATTTCTAAACCCACAAATTTAAATACATATCATTTTTCATAAAAATAAAATAAAACAAAAATTTAAGAAGTTAATTGAGTAATTAACAAATTTATTTAATATATTTATATAAAACATAAAATTTTAACGTAATATAAGGATTTTATGGAGCCAAGATTATTCCCTTCGTTTCTGTCTCAGTCCGTGAGAATAAAAACGGGTCGAAGAATTCTAAAGTTTCGTCCAAGATAAATTATTTTGTCATCTCTACTCCCAATGTAGTTTCCATACAATAATTCATGGAATTTTTTTTTTTCAGAAAAAAATAGGAAGATTAAATTATTAATATCAAATTATATGTCTGCATGAGTTTACAGTTGTATTACATTGCTGCAAAATACAGGCAGAAGTGCTTTCTGGGCTTCTTTACAAACTTAGGAATTCACCTCCAAACAGGTAAACAGTGCCAAGATGAAAATTTTGATAAATAAATAAATAAAATATTTAACAAAGTTGTTTATGTGTTCATAGGTATGCATGTTTGGTGGCTGAACCGGCCACTTCTAAGTCAAACCGGAAAATTGTCGGGGTTGTGGATGTGACTGTGCTAAGAGATGCAGCGGTACTTCAACATCTCCAGGGAGAAGAAGAATATCTTTACGTGTCTGGGCTTGCTGTTTCCAAAACTTTCAGGTTTGTTTCATTTTGCTGCCTTGATTAATTTGTAAAGATATTTGAATCACCAAAAAAAAAAAAAAACATTGGACAGTGAAAAAATAATTTTGCAACATAGGAAATTAGGACCGGTTTGGACGCTCATGATGGGTAATCCGAACCGACTACTTCATTTAACTTTGAATCAAAAAGGCATGTGTAAAACTATGCAATTTTTTTGTTAATTTTAATTACTCAACTATCATCTCGTTGTAGAATGACAAAAAAAAAATTTGTTAAAAAATTCTAGAGTAAGAAAGCCAATCTTCTTCTTTTAGAGATAATAAAAATCTCTTATGCGGTGAAAACAAATATGTTTTTCAAGTCTGTGATTACATTTTCGGTGAAATTGCAGATAGAAAACACTGAAAAGAGTATAAGATATTAAAAAATTTCAGATCAAATTGATAACAACCAATTATTCCGTTGCGCAACTCTTTAATATGTCATAAAGTTGGATTTGTGGTTACAAGCGGGTGTGACGTAGCAGAAGCTGATTGATGTGGCCCGTTTTGATGGTTTCAACAGCATTGCTCTATTAATTAACTTTTGTTATAGATTGGTACTTCTGTACACTGATATACTGACCATATATAGCTCCATTTTTCTTCTGTCCTTTTGAGAAAACAGGAGGAAAAAGATAGCGAGCGTTTTGCTAAAAGCATCTGAAGTGCTGTCTAACCAATGGGGTTTTAGATATGCTGCCCTTCGAGTCTATGAGGATGATTTGGGTGCTCGCAAATTGTATACCAACGCAGGTTACCAAGTTGTTTCGGCTGATCCCTCGTGGATGACTACTTTGATCGGAAGAAAACGTCGCCTTCTCATGATCAAACACTATCATTAACATTCTTTAGTTTGTTTTTAATCTTACTAGCATTGAATATTACCTGGATGTGTATAAATCAGGGCAATGAATTTTTTTGACTACTTTCTTAGTTGGACTTGAAGATTTGAACTTGAAATCTCTTTTTCTTTTTTTTTTTATAAAGAGAATCAAACTATGCTCAAACCATTTTTTTGAAATTCATTAAATTATATAAACCTAACTCTTTTTTAATATAATAATTTATTTTCGTATAAAATTGAATGAATGTCACGTCATTAACTTAATACAGATAGATTTTGTTCATTTAGAGGTTGTGCAAAAAGGGAAATTTTTTGAGAGAATGATTCACATTTCTATTTAGTTATTCCTATTCTTTTGACACTTGTACTAATAATAAGACGAAAGCCCAAACACTTTTAACCAAATTAAAATTAATGTATGATTCTAACTTTAAATTAGCTGCTATCGAATGCGATTCAAAATTGTTATTTGATTTAAATCTTGAATCGAAACTACAAAAAATAATCAAAACAAGGCCTTGTTCAAAGGACACCAAGCAACGCCATAGCAACCTCTTTCTTTTAGCAAACTTAATTCTGGTCGCAGGTCTGCATGGAATCATTCCAATCAGCATCACCGGACACAGACCGCCTTAACAGGACACTAGGAGCCATCAACGAAGCTGCTTCCCCACTAAAGGCTTTTGTCTCAATTTGACTCCCTTTAAAGAAAAAAAAAATGGATTTTCCCTCTACTGTCTCAGGTTGAATTAAGCGGAACCTAAATATGCAAATATTGCACCAATAAAAAAAAACTGTGCTAGAAACATATACTATCCCTTTTATGTTACTCGTTCAAATGGATGGATTAGGCCTCCCTGTTAGTACATCAAAACCAGAGAACATTGAAGTACATTCAGATCTTAGACAGCAAAATATATCAATCAAGAAACCCGATTTCAAATAAAATAAATCTTCCATAACTAAGCGGTAGAGCACCATAGCATCCAACAACCATGAAACCTCATTTCGAAAGAAAATAAAGCTTCAGGAACTGAAGTGTAAATCAGCAAAGCATCCAACGACGATATAACTATCCTTGCACCTCAGTTAAGGGTTAAAACACATTTTTACATAGAGAGGAACTAGACACATCAGCAAGGGGCACATCAGAGAAAAGAACAGATACGTACTGATATGATTTTGGACTCCAGAAAGAGAAAAGCCACTGAAGGCACAGTGCATAGTTATGAGCCAGACATTAATGACATTGCTCGTCTGAAATCTAAAGATTTGAGTGCTGACTCTGGGAAATGCTTCCCATCTGGCACCCACAATCCTTCTTTATGAGGCAGTAATACATGCGGTTGGCTACTCATTGCATCTTCTTCACCACCTTTGGCAGATGAAACTTCGTTCTTCTTCTTCACAAATTCAAAGAACTCTGCAACTTGGCGAGCATACCTTCACAGACGCCAAATTGTGAAACAAGTTAATCTAGGGATACAGACATTAAGAGAATACGTACAGATGAATTTCAGCTAAATCCTGAATGAGAATTTACAATATCATTTAAGATGCAAAGAATGATGCGTGAAAAAAATTCTCTCAACTAGACATAGATACTTCCCCATTGACAACCGGCATATCAGATGGTCAACAACAAAGGATGCCAAATTTGACACATACACTACTGTTCACCTTTATTTCTTAAAAATCATGCATAACCAAAAGAGGATTCATATCTTACAGCCTCTTTGCTTCGATATCTCTGCTGAAATCTATGTTGGGTTCACAGTCAAGAACCAAAGCAGGAACCTGCTCAAAACCAAAGAAGCCTGAGCAACAATCTTATTCAACAGTATGAATTGATGGGTAAAGACATCTAGGGTACCTTTTGAATACTAGAATGCATATGATCACCCTCCAAATAGAACACTCGGTCTTTTATCTCAGGATGTAGAGAGTTGTCCATATGTAGGGGTAGCTTACTGACTGACAATACCCCATGATTACCACTTTGGAAAGGAAAAAGCCAGCTCTCATGCTTTTCATGCAAGCCTCGGAGATAATCTAGGCTTACTCCACCCTCTTCTTCTCTTTTCCGCAGCTTCATTCTCTTGTGGCAAGTATCAGGACTTGCCCTAAGATAGATAAAACCATCAGGAATAAGCCCAGGCAAGCACGATACAACTGGATCAAACCATGAGTCATAAATGCTGATCTCCATCTCATTCATCCAGTTTGCTTCATGAACAGCTCTTACAAAGACCTTAATAAAAGTGACAATTGAGATAAAATGCATCAGCCTCGAAACTCTAAAATCAGGGTTCTCTTCCTCTCGAATGGGATCAACCAAATGAGAAAGAAAAAACTGCAAGGTGAATCCAGCAATGATGGTCATCACTGAACTTAAAACACATTCACAGTAGTTTTCAAATCTTTTAAGCCAACTTATCTCAAAAATTTTACTCCCAATATATTAGGAGCAGAAAAGAATCCAGGAAATAAGGTAATTCTGGATAAACTTGAAACACACAAACTGTAGGATAAGCTCAATTTAATATATTCTACTAAAAGAAACTAGAAACACCAGGAATGCTTACCATTCTGTCACTGAAAACACTCCTCTCCATCAACCTGAGGGGCTTGATTCCACCAGATGACTCTCTCTCCTGCATAACCCTTGTAACAAAAACATAATTCTGGAAGGTGTAGGCATACCGTTGTGGTTCAGCATAGAAAGCATCCAATATGTTGAAGTGGTCTGGTCCAACATCCTGCCACTTATTAATGGGTTCTGGAACAATTTCAACGAGGTCACGTAGCTCAAGTGTTTCATTAGCTATTCTCTGAAGGAATGTTGTCTTTCCAACACTGATATTTCCTTCAACACAGAAAGTGAGTCGTTTTTTGGGAGCTGGCTTCACATCAGAGTTTGAATCCTTTAACTCTTCATCCACACTCTTTTTGATAAAGGTTGTAATACTCTCAGCATGGTTTCTGTGTATAATTCCCACAGAACTCTGTAAATACTCTACCATCTTCTGACTAGCCTTCACAAACTACAAAAGGCAGCCCACAACTCACAAAATCAGGAATAACGTATATTATGAGGGTTTCTTCTATGCACATAGAACATATTCTTGTAACTTATTCTTAATACATTTACCCAAATCATGGTTTTAAGATTTGGGGGACTAGCCATAAATCATGATTTACATGTCAGAGCACCTCAGCTTCATCCATATTTGTATCTTATCAGACAAGCAGGCCGAGAAATAACCTGAAACTGAGATCAAATTTAAAACAAACTTGGTTTGTTGTCCATGAAAATTCAGACAGGTGTTGATTCTAGGAGATGAAATTTGGGCATGAGCATTGATACCAAACTTGGAAATGTCAATTCAAAACCCAAATTGCAAGCAAGCACACCAGAAAAGTAATATACTTCCTTATCATCCTAATTCACGCATGGACAAATCTATAAAGCTCCGGGAACATTCATCAATATTAGGCATAGAAGCGAATGGCATTCAAAACCCAACAAGATAAGCAAGTCCATTTCAGCTTTCCTCATCCTCAAACCAAAGCAGCATACATCTACAACCAATACTATGTTATATGCTGTCAGTAGAGCATATTACTGCTCAGTTATGCTGATCTGATGCTTCCCGTTTCTGCAGAATTTTAGCTAAGTATATGTTTCAGTTGAGATTTTTAGGAGATTTTGTTGGCTATTTGTTGCTAAGTTTTAAGGAATAGTTGTTATTTGTTTTCCTATATATGTAACCAATAAATGAAATAAGGAGCAGATTATTATTTAAGGTTTCTCTCTAATCAAACCTATCTTACTGCCCTTACAATTATTTTCCATTGTTTAATCAAAACTCAGTAAACCAAAATAGGAAAGAACAAGAAAAACCCTCAATCTTCTCACAAAATCCATCAACCTCAAGCTCAAGGACCAACTACCCAATCTGTTACGTGCTATTAGCACGTAACATACTACAACCAATACAAAGTTATCACATATTCAGAAATTACAATGTCCAAGAAGCAAGAATCTATCACAAAACAACGTCGAGTTATAGTTATCTTTACCCTTACAACCATGCTAACTGAATTACCTGTAAGTCAGTCCAGTAGTTTCTGTTGTATAATCCCCCCAAGGGGGACTTAGGAAGTAAAGAGCCCAAAAAAACAGATATCAAAAAAAAATTAAGTACCTTATCCTTATAGAGTTGCTTGAGCTCGGCAACGCCTCCAATCCCATTTTCAACAAGCTTCCTCAAATTCCTCGGCCCTACTCCGGGAATCATCAACAAATCAGGACTCCCCACCAAGCCACTGGCCGAACCCTTCTGCCTTCTACTCAACCTCATCGGCTTTTCCTCATGCGAGGACGAACCATTTTCCTCTTTTTCGTCGTCTCCTCCGTCACAACTCTCCATTCCCTCCACAGCCGCCGTTGCTACAAAGGGACCGTCCTGCGAGCCCGCGTGGAACCAGGCCGTTCGTGTCCCAGCCCGGCCCACCCAGGCCCGAGAAGGAGTTTTCACATCAATTACGCAACGGCAGATGCTGCAGGTGGATGAAGAAAACCTTGTAGATAACACCGTTTTTGAGGCGGGTTTTTTGGGTAAATACACGGCAAAAGCTGAGCCACTGTTAGGGATGGTGGTTGCGGTGGGTGGCATTTTGAGATAAGAAGAAGTGTGGGGTTTTGAGGTTAGAGAGAGAATGGGGTTCTTATGCTTGTTGCTGTTGTTAAACCCTAGAGACAGAGAGTTGAGTTTCTTGGTGATGTGGAGAGAGAGAGAGTTGGTGTAGAAGGGGAGAGAGGGAGGAGGATTGGCCTGAGTGCAGAGGATGGAGCCTGAAGAGCTGCTTCTGCGTAAAAGCTTCTGCATCCCTACCGAGCATTTCACCCTGCTTTTTTTTTTTTTGAAGTTCCAGGAAAAATTCCTCTCTCCTATAGAGAGAAACTATACATGAAAGCGTGTGTATATATTACATATGTATGGATAGAGAGAGAGAGAGAGAGAGAGAGATAGAGAAAGAGGGAGATGGAGGCGGGAAGGTAGCCTGTGTATATGAGTGCTTGGAAAAAATCGAGTTTGAAACCGGAGTGAGAAGAACGGGTTTGGGGGGTTTTGGGGGTTTTGGCTTTTGAGTTTTCATACCGAGATGAAAGGATTTTAGGGTTTGCTTTTTACCATCATTTACTTCTCTCTTTTTACCGATATTTAAATTTTTTATTTTTTATTTAATTATTATTATAGATTTTTATAATTATCACTAAAATTTTTGATTGTGTTAACTTTCGTAGCATCAAAATTCTTTAAAGAGGTAAGTTTTTTTTTTTTGATGTAAAAAATCGACTCATTATTCAATCCATCCATTAGTTTTTTGTTTGAAAATGAATGGTAAATCACTTTTAATTTTGTTGAAAGTAAAATTTTATTTTTGATCAAAAGTGAATGCAGTATTTTGTTAGACCCGTATTTTCATCAGATGCACTCACTCTTGTGAATATGATATATTAAGCAATAATAAAATATAAAAGCTTTCGTTTTGTAAAAATATAAAATATCTCGCTTCTTTGTTCTCAATTTTTGGATATCGCTCCATGAATTACTCTGTGAATTAATCCATAGTTATAAATTTATGAATTGAATTAACTAAAAAGCAAATAAGGTTTTGCAGTGATGTTCCAACCTCTATTTTTGTGGCTATTTCTCTGGTGTTTTTCGATTTTTGGGATGATGTTCCAATTTTTGTTTATGCGGCTATTTCTTTTAAAGATGCTATTTCTCTGAGTTTTGCGATAAACCTCAATCTCGTTTTAAGTGGTCATTTATCTAAGTTTTGCTATGAATTAAGATTGTAAATTTCGTGTCGAACAGTTTTTAGTTTAGCTACATACATGGAACGTTTTGGTTTTGGTTTGTTTCTGCATCGTTTCGGATTTGATAGTATTTTTAAATACGTACCTGTCAAATTTCATAAATTAAAAAAAAAGTAATTATCATTCAAATATACAAATTACTACTATCTAAATTTTTTTTTAAATCAATTTTTTTATTATAAATTCAAATTGAGACTTTGTTCTACTATCAAATTACATACTTTATATATATATATATATATATATAATTATAAATACATACTATAATAAAACAATCATCATTCAAACATCAAATGATAAAGATAATGTATCATGCGCATCATCTAAAAGCGAAATACTAATACAAACAATACCAATATGATAATTTATCACTAATATCATCCAAAATAGATTTGATCAATCCCTTATTGAAGTTAAAAAAAATTAAATTACCCTTTTAAAATTTTCAAAAATATAAAAAAAAAATCACCATGGTAATATTTCAGTCCAAACATAGTGTTCGATCAAAACTGGTCAAAATAAAAAGAGAAATAAAGTATACCAACGATTCGTTTCGGTTTCGAGTGATAAATTTACAACATTGCAATGAAGAGAGTAGAGTCTAGCAGGACAAATTAGTAAATACCTCTAAATTAGCCCACGTGTTAGAAGTTCCCAAAAACTCATTGACGTTGTTTGGGTTTCAGCATAGAGAAGTTCAGTTAAAAGGCATAAGCCCATTTTTTACTGTTTGGCAAATTAAGTTCAGTTCAAAGGCATAAGCCCATTTTTCTTGAATACCTGTAGCAGGCCCATTTCCATCCTCCAAATCCAAGTAGAAAACATGCAGACAAAAGTTTGGGAGAGTAACGTGGGTCTTTTGCTTTGATATGCTTATCTTTTGGCCACATCATAGCTGATAAGTTGTATATATCTCTATATCTAAATTGATTTCTTTCAGAAGGGTGAAGACAAAAAAAAAAAAGGTAGTTGCAATTTGTGTCGTCACCAATATTAATCTAATACCAACATTTCATTTTCCTTGAACCCTTTATCATGTGGCGGTGTCCCTTTGCAGCGTGTAAAGTTGCATCCTTTTATATGTTCATATCTCTTTTGATTGACCCCACTAGCGTATGAGGTCCGAGGTTATCAAAAAAATTTGTCTTTGGTTCTTTTCTTGAACCAATGATTTTTAAATTATTAATATTATTTTATAAATATTGACTGTGATTTGATTTAATTTAAAATTAATAATATTTTATCGAATTATTTATTAATTTCATAAGTTTAATAACAAAATATTTAGATTTGATTTAATAAAATATTTAAATTTATTTTTTAAACTTAAATTTAATTCAAAATTCTATAAATTAAGCTTTTATAGAGTTTGAAGTGGAATAACTCGATTTGAACCCACCTCCTACGAAAGACTTAAAAGTTTTATTTTGAAATAATTGTCGGATGTTTGGTTAAGATGATTGAGAGTTCCCAAAATTGAGAAAGAAAATAAAACTTCCAATCACTGTTTGCCAATAATATCCCAACACGTGATAAAATGCTTCTGGCGTGCCATTTTTGCTGGGAGTTGGAAAATTCAAAGTGTCTTTGATTGTGTTTGGGAACTGAGAATAGAATAAATAAATTTGAAATTCTTAAAGTCAAATCGAACTACTGGTCGTCCAAAACTTGAGAACAAAAGAAAATTAAGACGGAGTAACATGCATAGAAAAGCATTGTAGGCTTAACAATTTCTCTTTGATCTATTAATAATCAAAACACATATAACTACTCGTTGATGTTTAAAACTCGTCGTTTTTTCTGTACGTTGTTTGAAGTTAAATTTAAAATGCTGATTAAAATTTTATTTTTAAATTTTTTTATATTTTTCAATGCTTTTGTTTTAAATTAGCTTTAATCTAATCTTAAAAAACATCAAAAGTATTACAGTCACGGTGTAGACATTTATAAGTGCAGAGAAAGGGATGGAAAGATTACAAGAAAAATGTAAGCATAGAAAGTGATACTACCAAAATATGTCACCCCAACAGGAGGAGGACACGTGGATTATCTTGAGCCCTGAATTCAAAGAGACACGCGGACAGTTCAGGCCCAGACAGCTGGGCCTCCAGGTCATGACCGCCTTTCAGGCATCCACCTCCAGCTGGGCCTCCAGGTCATGACCGCCCTCAGGAATATCTTGGCTCCAGCTGGGCCTCCACGTCACCACCGCCCTCCGGATCATCATTACCAACCAAGTTGGGGCGTCAGACCGAAACACCGTCTTACGCATAGACGGCTCTGGAATAAGCCAACAAGGCTAAAGCCCTACTGAACGGTTCTCAGCTTCCTAGCTGGGCCTCATAGGCATCATTACCCTACCCAGTTAGGGTATCCTGTCACAGCTGCCCCGACCCATCACCGCCTCCGGAACTCTATAAAAGGATTTGGTAAGCGGTCCAAAAGGGCAAGGGCTTTTTCAGCTTTAAACACATACAACCTGAAACTTTTGCTAACTTAAGCATCGGAGCATCCTCGGAGGCATCCCCTCCGTCGACCCAATAGCAAATCTCCCTTTCCCTGTGCAGGTACTTATACAGAACATCCATCCAGCTCAGCAATACTCATTTTTTGGCATCAACAGATTGGCGCCGTCCGTGGGAAACCACATCTCTCGCTGACAGTAACAGCGAAGAAGTCAAAAGAACTCATCTGTTAGCATGCCTCCAAAAACACTCGCCAGAGATCTAGGCGCTCGCGCGCTACAGTCGGGAGACAGTTCTTCAGCCGAACCCGGCGTTCACCCGAATGAAGGCACGCTCCAGGCGCAATTCACAGAGCTTGCACACCTGGTGGCCGACCTGGCTGCCGAAGTTCGTAGGAGACCTCAGCAGACGCTGCCACTCCCATCGCTGGAACCAGGTCACGGTGTTTCCACTGATCGTCGCCCCCCAGCGGATGTCTGCTCAGCGACCCACTCACCTTCCCCAGCTAAATTCAGAGAGAGTCCCGTGCCCAATAACAGCGAAGGGTTTGGCAAACGGATCGAGGACATAGAGGGACGCATCAACGAAGCGTTTAAAGAACGCGGCCACAGTATTAGCGATGATCTCGATGTACAGGACCCACCTTTCATAAAAGAAGTCCTTGACGCCCCTCTCCCCCAAAATTTTCGTATGCCACAAATCAAACTTTATGATGGATCCACAGATCCCTTAGATCACCTCCAGCACTACCGAACCACAATGACCCTCCATAGACATTCGGACCCTATAATGTGCAGAGCGTTTCCATTAACCCTAGAAAAAGCGGCTGGGACGTGGTATTCCCGTTTGAAACCGGGGGGTATTCGCACCTTCAAAGACCTAAGTTATGCCTTCGCCTCACATTTCATCAGCAGTAAAGGACCCAAGAAAACTTCGGAGTCTCTGTTTAACATTGTCCAGTCGAAAGGAGAGAAGCTTCGCGCCTATATTTCCAGATTCAACACTGCAGCCTGGGAGATTCCAAACCTTGATCCCAATGTTCAGCTCCTGGCATTCAAAAATGGATTAAGATCCGGATTCTTCAGCTCAAAACTCATCAGACGTCCGCCTACGGACATGAATGAGGTCTTGGCCCGAGCCGAAAAATACATGCTAGCAGAAGATGATCAAGCATTCCGAAGAGAACGCGAAGGAGATACGGAAAAGAGGAAGAGAGGCCCCACTAGTCCCAGCCTTGAACCCTCTAAGCGGCCGTTCCGCGAGGAGAAACCCAGAACCCTCAGGCCTTTCGAGGATAGGTCCCGAACTCTTGCAACCTATGGAACCAGAGCCAGAACTCCGAGGCAAATCCATGGCTATGCACCACTGAATGCCTCCAGAACCAACATTCTGATGCAGATTCATGATAGGGACCTCTTGCAATGGCCTCCAAGGCCGCCAAACCTCAACCCGGATCGCAATACTTGGTGCAGGTTTCACAAAAACTTCGGCCATGATACGGAAGAATGTAAGGCCTTAAAAAATCAGATCGAGGCCCTCATCAATAGAGGGTATCTAAAGGAATATGTCAGGCCACGACAAGAGAAATATGATGAACGATCGCGAAGAGGCCCTGAACGTTCTTATGAACGAAACAGACCTGCAAGGACAGCCCAGAAGAGCCCGAAGCCAAGTTATAGAGAGCCCAGCCAGAAAAAACCGGAGGTCCCCGTGGCGAAGATTATCAAAACCATTTACGGTGGGCTCGTTGCTGGAGGGGGATCCCGTGCTCGCAGTAGGTCTTATGCTAGGTCAATAGCCTCTGTTGCTGGATCTCAGAAAAGACCTAGGACCGGAGAAATTATTTCTTTTTCGGACGAAGACTTGGAAGGAGTGCAGATCCCACACGACGATGCTGTCGTAATTTCACTCCTTGTGGCTAACCATGAGATAAGACGAGTCCTAGTCGACAACGGGAGCTCGGCCGACATCCTCTTTTATGATGCCTTTCACCAAATGCAGTTAGGCGATGCACATCTGGAGCTGGTTTCCACCCCACTCTATGGCTTCTCAGGGGGACCGGTCTTTACAGAAGGCAGTATAACTCTCCCGGTAACTGCGGGAACGGCACCTCAAACAACAACAGTACAATCCACTTTGTTAATCGTCCAACAACCCTCTTCCTACAATATGATACTCGGACGACCCACACTGAATAAACTCCGAGCTGTTGTCTCTACCTATCATCTCAAAATCAAATTCCCCACGACAGACGGAGTAGGCGAGATCAAAGGAGATCAACAAACCGCCAGATCCTGTTATCTCAGTGCAATAAAAGGTAAAAAGACGGAAGCCCTACCACTCGAATTGGATGACCTTAGGGATGAAGCAAGCAACCTACGGGGTAGGCCCGGAGAAGATGTACTCACAATCCCCCTTGGCGAAGATAGCACCAAAACTGTGCAAATTGGTTCCAACCTGTCCAGCTCTTCCCAAGAATCTTTATTAGCCCTTCTCCGGGCAAACCAAGATCTATTCGCCTGGACTGCTGCAGATATGCCAGGAATCAGCCCTGACGTCATTGTACATCGCCTGAGTGTCGACCCGACCCACAAACCGGTTATTCAGAAGAAAAGGTCGTTTGCTTCCGAGCGACAGGCAGTCGTTCGGACAGAAGTTGAGAAATTACGTTCGGCTGACTTCATCCGAGAGGTGAGCTATCCGGATTGGGTATCTAACGTTGTAATGGTAAAAAAGGCCAATGGCAAATGGCGAATCTGTATAGACTTTTCTGATCTAAATAAAGCCTGTCCAAAAGACAGTTTTCCTTTGCCTCGGATTGATCAACTCGTGGACGCAACATCCGGCCATGAGCTGATAACTTTCATGGATGCTTACTCCGGGTATAATCAAATCCTCATGCACCCGCCCGACCAAGAAAAGACAGCATTTATCACAGAACAAGGCCTCTATTGTTATAGGGTCATGCCATTCGGTTTGAAAAATGCCGGGGCCACTTATCAGAGGTTGGTAAACAAAATATTCAAAGAACAGATTGGTCGTAATATGGAAGTATATGTGGACGACATGCTGGTTAAAAGCGTTGAGGCAAAAACCCACGAAGCTGATCTCCAAGAAGCTTTTACTATCCTTCGTCATTATCATATGAAATTGAATCCTACAAAGTGTGCCTTTGGAGTTACTGGGGGGAAGTTCCTCGGCTTCTTAGTCACCCATAGGGGCATCGAAGCCAACCCAGAAAAGATTGACGCCATTCTTCGTATGAGTCCGCCTCGGACCGTGAAAGAAGTCCAGCGACTTACTGGAAAAATCGCGGCCCTCAGCCGGTTTATGTCAAAGTCAGCAGAGAAGTGCCTGCCCTTTTTTAAAGCCATTCGTCGGACGCAGAACTTCGTGTGGAATGAAGCTTGCCAAGAAGCATTCAGGACGTTGAAAATATATTTGGGGACACCACCCGTGCTTACCAAACCAGTGGTCGGAGAAGAACTTTTTTTGTATCTTTCGACTGGGCCCGAAGTGGTAGCCTCCGTGTTAATACGAGAAGAAGAGGGCGTGCAGAAGCCGGTGTATTATGTCAGCAAAGTACTCCATGATGCTGAGACAAGATATTCCCCGGCAGAAAAAATGGCGTATGCTCTGTTAACTTCGGCCCGGAAGCTTCGACCTTATTTTCAAGCCCATACCATCACTGTCCTCACCAACCAGCCTCTTCGACAAATACTTCACAAGCCAGACGTTTCTGGTAGAATGGTTAAATGGTCGATAGAGCTGGGAGAGTTCGACATCCGTTATCGGCCTCGGACTGCTATCAAAGCACAAGCCCTAGCTGATTTTGTCATGGAAACTACTTTACCGGAGGAAGACTCTCCACAGGATGTTAGTCAATCGAATTCCTTCCTGCATTGGACTCTTCATGTGGATGGGTCCTCTACTGACTCTGGAAGTGGAGCCGGGCTCATTCTAAGCGGTCCTGACAACTTTTCCATTGAATACGCCCTGAGATTTAAGTTTCCAGCGTCAAACAACGAAGCCGAGTATGAGGCTCTACTCGCCGGCATGAAATTGGCCAAGGTAATATCTGTACAAAACTTACATGTATATAGCGATTCCCAACTGGTGGTGAACCAGGTGAACGGCGAATTCGAGGCCCGAGGAGAAAAAATCGCTCGCTACCTAGCAGCAGCAAAGGCATTAGCCGGGCAATTTGAAGTCTTTTCTCTAAACCAGATTCCCCGGGCAGAAAATGCAAAGGCCGACTCATTGGCCCGACTTGCTTCGTCTCGCCAGCTTGAGTCCAGACGAGCAGTTTACCTCGAAACCCTAGCCGTGCCGAGTATCGACGAAATAATGGTCTTACCCGTGGTTGGTGAGAGAACATGGATGAGTCCTATCCTGGAATATCTACGTGACGGTATTCTTCCCGATGATAAGGGCGAAGCCCGAAAGATTGTGTCTCGAGCCTCCCGTTACGCTATTCTGGATGATCACCTGTATAAGCGGGGGTTGACAACGCCCTTCTTAAAGTGTCTTGATCCGACCGAAGCTAACTACGCCCTTCGAGAAGTCCACGAAGGCATATGTGGAAATCACCTCGGAGGACGTGCCTTAGCATTCAAAATCCTTCGTCAAGGATACTATTGGCCGAAGATGAGGGAAGAAGCCATGGAGTTGGTGACCAAATGCCAAAGCTGTCAACGGTATGCCCTTGTGCCACGACAACCAGCGAACCTTTTGACACCAATTGTCAGTCCACTTCCTTTCGCTATGTGGGGAATGGACCTTCTCGGGCCCTTTCCCGGAGCAACCGGCCAGCGAAGATACCTCATAGTTGCCATAGATTATTTTACAAAATGGGTAGAAGCCGAACCCTTGGCCAGCATCACGGACTTCCAAGCCCGAGCTTTCGTATGGAAATCAATCGTGTGTCGGTTTGGAGTACCACAAGTATTAGTAACAGACAACGGCAAACAGTTTGACAGCGTTCGGTTCAAAGCATTTTGCGATGAATTACACATTGACCATCGTTTCTCTTCGGTTGGATATCCGCAAGCAAATGGACAAGCCGAAGTTACCAACCGAACGATCTTGCAAGGCATTAAAAGGCGAATAGACCAAGCAGAGAAGCAGTGGGCAGACCATTTGCCCAACATACTTTGGGCATATCGAACCACGACTCGAGCACCTACCGGGGAAACCCCTTTCTTCATGACTTATGGGTCCGAGGCAGTCATCCCCTTGGAAATAGGAATACCTTCCTTACGAGTTCAGAATTTCGAAGAACGAAGCAATGAGGAAGCCCTTCGCGCGAACGCTGATCTTTTAGACGAAGCCCGAGACAAAGCCCAAATTCGACTCGCCGTTTACCAGCAGCGAGCCACTAGGTACTTCAACTCAAGAGTAAAAGTAAGACGTTTCTGTCTTCACGACCTCGTCTTGCGAAAAAATGAAGTATCTAGGCCCCGAGACTCAGGCAAATTAGTCCCTAATTGGGAAGGGCCTTATCGAATCAAAAAGGTGTGCCGCCCCGGTTCTTTTGAACTCGAAGAGTTGAACGGAAAAGCCCTTCCTCGTACTTGGAATGCGGCACATCTTCGACGTTTTTATCAATAAATAAGTGTTACACATATGTAAGTACTCTTGTTTTTATATATATGAAAAGATTTTACTTACATCATTTCGTCCAATACGAAACAAAATTAAGTAGGGCGCTAGCGGCCTCAAAATACAACCCTAAGGCACAGACCGGGTCAAAACATCAAAAAAGGGCTACAATAGATCGCCCTCAACCTAAACCCTACTGATCTCCAATGGCAGGGGATCCCGTGCCCGAGCGCCCGTCACGATCCTGTCCGTCAGCAGCCTCGTCATCCGAAGCCGGCAGCTCCTCATCCTCCGGCCCAAGCAGGTCCAACGCGGAGAAATCCAGCTCTGGATACATGGACTCGGCCTTCTCCTTGGCCTCCATGAACCCCGTAAGGTACTGCTGGCCACCCTCAGACACCACGGCTAGGCGATAGGCCTCCGAGTTTTGGAAGGATGCCAAGGCCTCCTCCACTGTAACCCTAGTACGGACCTCAGCCTCCTCTGTAACGGCTCGAAGACGAGCCTCGGCCTCCTCCGCTGCGGCTCCAAGGCGAGCCTCGACCCCCTCGACGGCTGCCCGAGCAGTGGCTTCAGCCTCGGCTTTGGCCCGGACAGCAGATTCTAGAGAAGCCTGCAGCCGGCAAACAGCCTCATTCCTCTCCTCCAGCTGGCGTTGGGTTCGCCCAAGGAGCTCCGCTGTCTCCATGCACCGACGAGTAGCCGCGCCCACCAGAACACCCATCTGATACCAGAAGCCAAGTATGAAACAAAAGGCGATGAAAACAACGTAAAGTAAAGCGAAAGCGAAATCTAACCTGGGAAGCAAGAGCCTCAGTCGCCGCACATAGAGACTCCGTGGTCTTTCGACCCAACTCAGCGATATCACGAGGGGGAGTTCCCTTAAACAGATGTTCTCTCGCCACCCGAGGATGTGCGAAGACGGAGTCGTCTGTCCGGATGGCCCAATTGGGCATAAAGATCGAGGCTTCCGAAGCCACCCCTTGGCTAGGGCCCGAGAGAATGGGAGTCCCTGCAGTCGCTGGGATCGGAGCCGGGGCACTGCTTGCTGGAGCTGTCTCTGACTGAGTAGGTGGCCTCGGAGGAGTCCCTAAGTCAATCGGAGCCGGAGATGGGGCTCGTGGCCTCTTCTTCGGCCGCGAAGTCGAAGCCGATTGCTTCTCAGACCGAGCCGATCTTCTCTGCTCCATCGCCAATTTCTTGGCATGCTCACGAGCACGGGCAGCCGCTTCCATCTCTGAGCAGAGCACACAAACAAACAAATGAAGGAAATGGCGTTAAGTATAAATTGCAAGATAACAATGCAAAATGAGAATAAAAAGAAGGTAAACTAAAGCCTTTACCGCTCTCTAGCGAAGGCTCGGGGCACGAAGAACAAAGACCTCGCCGGGCCAGTTCTTCATTGTCATATAGGACCCCAACGTCCAAAGGCGAGGCCAGCATGGCATTCACTGTCTCTTGCTCGTACGGAAGAAGGCCCGCCTTTTTGCACTTCCCGGTGCGGTCCATACTCCACGCACGAGGCAAGCCGAAGTCCTCGACAGATCGGATGAAAAAGAAATTCTTCTTCCACCTCTTGATAGATGAAGGGGTCTTCTTCAGCAACCTCCTCTTCGGCCGAGTACTGAAGACCACCCACCCTGTCTGGCCATGCCGGCTGATCAAGAAGTGGGCCTTAAAAATGTCCATCGTCATTGGACGGCCCACTTCTAAGCAAACACAGATAAAGGCCATGATCAGTCGTACCGAGTTTGGTACCAACTGACATAGCGCTATATCAAAATATTTTAAAATTGCACAGAAGTAGGGGTGGAGGGGAAACCGAAGCCCGGCCTGCATGTGATGTTCATACACGCAGAGCTCGAACGGAGCTCGGTCAGGGAGGACATCACAGGCCCTCTCCCCCACCCTGGCCAGCCGAAGACCGTACTCGCCCGGAATACGGTAGGTCTTCCTAATTACCTCCAAATCTTCCTCCCTCAGTTGGCTAGGAATGTCGTTGGCTGTATAGTACCATTCCTCCCTCTCCTCTCCAGCCGAGGTCTCCCTAATATCGGTCACAGCTCTACGAGTTTCCTCACTAGACGAGGACTTTTCCTGATATTCTCTCCCAACCCCCGAAGGAATATAGGGCACTAGTGCCATGGGGCCTGCCCTTGGCGTACCCAATCTGAGGGCATCCCCCCCAGAAGAAGACGAGGACGCCTCTGCGCCCTCGGAGCTACTACCACTCGTGCCATCTACACTACTCCTACCATTACTACTACTAGGCCTATCGCGGTATGTATCAAACGAAGAAGACATGGTATGAAAATAAAAAAGAACACGAACTCACCAACGTCCGAAGGATTCGGACTTGAATTCCTCCTAGAGCTTTCCTCCCAAGGTCTCGCGATTGCAACGATCACACCAACCTTCTCACTGAGGGGACGAGGACGAGGACTCCCAAGCTTCTTTGGACGAGGCCGAAGGCTCTCAGAAAAGCAACTCTCTGAAAACAGAAGGAAATTATGGCAGGTGTGTGGAAGAAGAAGAAACCAAAGCCCCTTATATAGCAGAAGTATCACGGCCAACGAGGAGCATTTAATGCGGTCGCAGGAATCTAGGGGACAATTTAGACCTCCCAAACGACCCACACTCTTTCCCAGGAGACGTTACGTCCCTCGAGGCGGCCGCCGTTTTCCCTAAAAAGGGTAACATGACGCGGCATCCATATGGTGAGACCACGTGGCTCTATCGCCGCCGTCCTAGGCACGAGAATCTTTCACGTAGCTCCACCTGTCCTCGGACCCATGGCATTCTTGGCCGAGGAGATGGATGGCTCCACTGGTCCTCGGCCCCTTATCTTCAAGGTCCGAGGAGATGGATTGCTCCACGTGTCCTCGGACCCCTGGTATTCTTGGCCGAGGAGATGGATTGCTCCACTGGTCCTCGGCCCTCTCTCTTCAAGGTCCGAGGAGATGGATTGCTCCACGTGTCCTCGGACCCCTGGTATTCTTGGCCGAGGAGATGGATTGCTCCACTGGTCCTCGGCCCACTCTCTTCACGGTCCGAGGAGATGGATTGCTCCACGTGTCCTCGGACCCCTGGCATTCTTGGCCAAGGAGATGGATTGCTCCACTGGTCCTCGGCCCACTCTCTTCAAGGTCCGAGGAGATGGATTGCTCCACGTGTCCTCGGACCCCTGGTATTCTTGGCCGAGGAGATGGATTGCTCCACTGGTCCTCGGCCCACTCTCTTCAAGGTCCGAGGAGATGGATTGCTCCACGTGTCCTCGGACCTCTGGTATTCTTGGCCGAGGAGATGGATGGCTCCACTGGTCCTCGGCCCTCTCTCTTCAAGGTCCGAGGAGATGGATTGCTCCACGTGTCCTCGGACCCCTGGTATTCTTGGCCGAGGAGATGGATTGCTCCACTGGTCCTCGGCCCACTCTCTTCAAGGTCCGAGGAGATGGATTGCTCCACGTGTCCTCGGACCCCTGGTATTCTTGGCCGAGGAGATGGATTGCTCCACTGGTCCTCGGCCCACTCTCTTCAAGGTCCGAGGAGATGGATTGCTCCACGTGTCCTCGGACCTCTAGTATTCTTGGCCGAGGAGATGGATTGCTCCACTGGTCCTCGGCCCTCTCTCTTCAAGGTCCGAGGAGATGGATTGCTCCACGTGTCCTCGGACCCCTGGTATTCTTGGCCGAGGAGATGGATTGCTCCACTGGTCCTCGGCCCACTCTCTTCAAGGTCCGAGGAGATGGATTGCTCCACGTGTCCTCGGACCCCTGGTATTCTTGGCCGAGGAGATGGATTGCTCCACTGGTCCTCGGCCCTCTCTCTTCAAGGTCCGAGGAGATGGATTGCTCCACGTGTCCTCGGACCCCTGGTATTCTTGGCCGAGGAGATGGATTGCTCCACTGGTCCTCGGCCCTCTCTCTTCAAGGTCCGAGGAGATGGATTGCTCCACGTGTCCTCGGACCCCTGGTATTCTTGGCCGAGGAGATGGATTGCTCCACTGGTCCTCGGCCCACTCTCTTCAAGGTCCGAGGAGATGGATTGCTCCACGTGTCCTCGGACCCCTGGTATTCTTGGCCGAGGAGATGGATTGCTCCACTGGTCCTCGGCCCACTCTCTTCAAGGTCCGAGGAGATGGATTGCTCCACGTGTCCTCGGACCTCTGGTATTCTTGGCCGAGGAGATGGATTGCTCCACTGGTCCTCGGCCCTCTCTCTTCAAGGTCCGAGGAGATGGATTGCTCCACGTGTCCTCGGACCCCTGGTATTCTTGGCCGAGGAGATGGATTGCTCCACTGGTCCTCGGCCCACTCTCTTCAAGGTCCGAGGAGATGGATTGCTCCACGTGTCCTCGGACCCCTGGTATTCTTGGCCGAGGAGATGGATTGCTCCACTGGTCCTCGGCCCACTCTCTTCACGGTCCGAGGAGATGGATTGCTCCACGTGTCCTCGGACCCCTGGTATTCTTGGCCGAGGAGATGGATGGCTCC
Source organism: Bretschneidera sinensis (assembly GCA_023935145.1). Classification (NCBI taxonomy): domain Eukaryota; kingdom Viridiplantae; phylum Streptophyta; class Magnoliopsida; order Brassicales; family Akaniaceae; genus Bretschneidera; species Bretschneidera sinensis. The sequence continues at coordinate 136,483,028 of CM043697.1, read as the reverse complement.
ACTGGTCCTCGGCCCACTCTCTTCACGGTCCGAGGAGATGGATTGCTCCACGTGTCCTCGGACCATGGCATTCTTGGCCGAGGAGATGGATGGCTCCACTGGTCCTCGGCCCACTCTCTTCACGGTCCGAGGAGATGGATTGCTCCACGTGTCCTCGGACCCATGGCATTCTTGGCCGAGGAGATGAATGGCTCCACTGGTCCTCGGCCCATTCTCTTCAAGGTCCGAGGAGATGGATTGCTCCACGTGTCCTCGGACCCATGGCATTCTTGGCCGAGGAGATGGACGGCTCCACTAGTCCTCGGACCCAATGGTATTCTTGGCCGAGGAGATGGATTGCTCCACTGGTCCTCGGCCCTCTCTCTTCAATGGCCGAGGAAATGGACTGCTCCACAAGTCCTCGGCTCCTTCTCTTTTGCCTTAGAGCACATCTTCGACCCAGCTTCATGTCTCCACAGAGGGCCTAACGCCAACTCAGTTATGCTACTTCCTTAACCACAGTGCTGCACTTAAGGAAGTGGGGGGCCTCTGATACTACCAAAATATGTCACCCCAACAGGAGGAGGACACGTGGATTATCTTGAGCCCTGAATTCAAAGAGACACGCGGACAGTTCAGGCCCAGACAGCTGGGCCTCCAGGTCATGACCGCCTTTCAGGCATCCACCTCCAGCTGGGCCTCCAGGTCATGACCGCCCTCAGGAATATCTTGGCTCCAGCTGGGCCTCCACGTCACCACCGCCCTCCGGATCATCATTACCAACCAAGTTGGGGCGTCAGACCGAAACACCGTCTTACGCATAGACGGCTCTGGAATAAGCCAACAAGGCTAAAGCCCTACTGAACGGTTCTCAGCTTCCTAGCTGGGCCTCATAGGCATCATTACCCTACCCAGTTAGGGTATCCTGTCACAGCTGCCCCGACCCATCACCGCCTCCGGAACTCTATAAAAGGATTTGGTAAGCGGTCCAAAAGGGCAAGGGCTTTTTCAGCTTTAAACACATACAACCTGAAACTTTTGCTAACTTAAGCATCGGAGCATCCTCGGAGGCATCCCCTCCGTCGACCCAATAGCAAATCTCCCTTTCCCTGTGCAGGTACTTATACAGAACATCCATCCAGCTCAGCAATACTCATTTTTTGGCATCAACAGAAAGATAACTTTTTAAAAGGTTAAAAGATAATCAAACATCGAGAATACTTCGTCAATATATACACGGTGAGAGTAGACTAATGAAAACATATCAGGTAAAGTATGAAACGAGAATTATTTTTAAAGTTTTTCTATGTTATTGGTGGAGCTTTAAAAAATTATTAGTAAAATTCCATAGAATTAGCAATGAAGATTCAAGGCAAAAAAATATGCATTCTTGCTGACAGATTCTGTCAAACATGCTCACAGACTTCACGCATGTGATGCCTTGAGGGACTCTCGACGCTAAAGTCCATGTTCAAATATAACAAAATAAAGATGATTAAAAGAGGTAGAGAGTTGTGTGATTGTAAGTTGTCTTTATATAGTGCTTTTGAGTAGAGTCTAATTAGAAAAGTAATTAATATTGTAGTGTCATACGAAGATTAAGGTTTATCAGAGATAAATGCTATAGTAAAATTAAAAATTTTATAAGCTGGAGTATCCAATAGAAATAGGGTTTTTATAACCTTAAATGTTTTTATAATATTAGAGATATTGTGGATCAAGATTTTGGTGTGAGATTACCGTTCTGTCATTTTATCATATGTAACCACTTTATTAATTATAATTTTTTGCTTGTAAACTTACCTAAGATGTCACGTGCCACCATTTGATTAGCCGAGAAAAATTACCTCACATCACCCTCCGAAAGAATTATAAAAAGAGACTATTCATGCACCTACTGTTCAACAATGCCCTGCAGAATGTGTTGCTTGTTCATTAAATTAGGCCTTTATTGATCGTCTCAAAAAATTACCGTGTAATATCAGTATATTTCTGCTTTAACAAATTTTATAATTATATATTTATGTGAATTGATTCAAATAAAAGCATTGGGTCCTCTTTAAAAAAACAAGGCATTGGGTTTGGTTAAAAGAGGCAGCGAATTATGGGTGATGATGGATGTATTTGTAGCTATTGGACGTAAGAGGTCATGTTTGCCTGCCTAAAATCCCATTCCCATTAATGCTGGAATCCAGTACCTCACTGTGTCTCTGCACACTGCACATGACTCCCTCACCCTCTCTCTCTCTCTCTCTCCCACCGCCAACCTTTAACTAACCAAGTACTGTTCTCCACTTTTATACTAGTACTTTAACACTTAGATTCGGTTACCTACCTTCCAAACATGTCACATGTTCTTTTTCCTCACTTTTGTTGTTTTATCTTTTCTTTCCCTCTCCCAATCAAGAGAGGGCTTAAATTCCATTTCGATTCCGAAAATTTTGATTATAATATTTCCAGTTATATAGCTCCTATTGAAATTTGATTGTAATGAAAATGATTCTTTTCATTTAATAAAAAATGCATATTAAGTTATTGATCCGTAAATATTAATAATTTTGTCAAATAAAAAAATTTGTTTTGACGTTAATAATGTGTATTATGACAATATCGATACTCGTAATGAAATCAAATTGACAATCAAAAACTTTCTCAAGTGTAAGACATAAAAGCTCACTTGTAAAAAATGCAATGCAAAATTTAACTTTATACAAGGAAACAAAGCATCTGCGACAGTAAATTCTGTCGCTGAAAGTTATCTGCAACGGGATCTCATCACAGATAAGCTCGTTGTCATTTTACTCATCGCATATGTTAAAATTCAACAACAATACCTCATAGTTGATGTTTTCTCCAAAAAATATAATATAATAATTATATCAACAAGAGTAAACCATCGCTAAAAAAAATTATGACATTAACAATTTGCGTTATCACAATATTAATACTCATAGTGAAATCAAATTGACAACGAATTTTTTTTTCAAATATTAGACAAAAACTCATGTAAAAACCGCAAAATTTAACTTTATATGGGAAGTTCATGAGAGTTGACATTACCATAAAACGGAGCATTTATGACAATAAATCCCGTCGCTGAAAATCATTTACAATGGGATCCTATCGTAGATCAGCTCATCGCAATTTTACTCGTCTCAAATGTTAAAATTTAGTGACGATCAAATCTCGTCGTTTATTTAAGTATTTACGTCGGGTTTGTCATTTTCAACGACGTGAATACCTCATCACTGATGTTTTTCTCAAAAAAAAATTGACAAAAAATATAATAAATAATCGTATCAACCGAAACTCAATGTTAAAAATAAAAAGTTTTCAACGAGGGAAAACCATCGCTAAAAAAATTATGACCTTAACAATTTTGCTTTGAACTTTATTATAAAAACTCAATTGTAAAAACTGCAATGCAAAATTTAACTTTATATGAGGAGTTCACGAGGGCTTATAAGAAAATGCTCATTTCTTTTCCAATGAATTTGAATTATGCATAAACAAAAATAAAAATGGAAGAAAGGGCACAAGAAAATAAAAGAAACAATTTAACTTCTATCTCACACAATCACGTAACTAGTGTGCTTCTTTATTTAGGGAGTTGGTGGTATTAGGGGGAGAGAGACCGATCAGCCATTCTTTGTGGACCCATCGTTAAGATATGGTTCACGTGGTTCATGATTTTAAATTCCTGGTAGGTGTTGGTAGGTCCTTCCCATTGCCATTAATAATAATACTCACCATTTATGATTTTTCTTTACTACCTTACGATGCACACTGTTTTGGTTTCAAATACGGATGGCTACGGTTGGGAAGGTTACTATTTATAATGGTATATATTTAGTTATAACGTTTTTTGAATTTAAAACTATTTAAAATAATAAAATATTATTTATAATCGTAAATTTTTTATTTTATTTTATTTTATTATTGTTTACCAAAAAAATGTTTTAAAAATCATATAAAACAAAAAAACGAAATTAATATTAATCCAAATGATACCTAATTTTAGTAATTACGACGTGATTCTAGATATTATTCAATTGAGTTGTCAAATGGATGGCTCGGATAATGATAAAATAAATTGTCACGTCGAGTTAAAAAGACGGCCTTTCATTTTGGATTTTATGTAGCTAGGGTTTCTTGGCATAGTCTTCCTCTTTACTTCAGGGTCTGCCTAGTTTAGGGTCTTCCTCCATAGGTGAGGTGCTCCTCTCTTACGGTTTTCTTCGTCTGCTCTGGTCCTTGATTAGTGGGGTAATTCTTTTGTTTCTTTTATGGCTTCCTTTTGTTATTATAATAATGTTTGACTATGAGTTTAATCTAATTTAAATTTGATTTATTAAATCTCTTTAAAATTAAAATTTAAGAAAATAAATTTAAAAAATTGAATCTAAACCATATCTAAACATGGTATATATCATTAATCATATTAGGGCTTTTTGGGTTAATTTTATCTATAATATAATATAATAAAAACATAGAGTTCTCGAGAGTGAAGAGAAATAAATGACAGGGTTATAAATCCTTACACAGTATGGATCTTAAATACTCAATAAAATATGGATTGAAATTTGAAATTGATCTGTTAAGTTTGAAAACTATCTTATTTAAATCATAATTTTTTGCATACAAATCTGTAAATGTAAATTTTGTAAGTCCTATCAAATAAAGACTAAATTAGGGATGAATTTCAAAATTCTATAGTTTTTTTACATAAACAACTTCAGATTTTATTATTGTTTGGTAATCTCTTTTTCTTTTAGTTAAGAAAAATAATAACAAATATATCTTTTTACTTTATTTTTTTATTTCTGTATCGTTTTAATTTTATCCGATGTCCTCAAAATAGTTTTTTTTAATCCGAAAACATACGTATCTACTCATGTAGACTGATTTATACAATTAATTCTATCACCAAAATCCAAATTCCTTTCTCTTTTTTCCGTAAAAGCAGATTTGATATAAAAATTTTCATATTTTAGACGGATCTCAACCCACCAAGACTAAATAAAATTATTTATCTTCATAATATTAATTTTTAAATCTCATACTTATATTAATATTATAAATAAAATTATTCAAAATTACTAATAAAATTTAAACTTACTAAACTATCAGGTTTTGACCTGAGAAAAAAAAAATTGCTAATGGAAAATCCTACCGGAGAATAACCAAATCCGGCTAGTTGGCGAGCATTTATTGGCAGGCTTATCAATCCAGCTAAGGCATGTGAGATCATGTTCATTTAAGCGGCATATCTGACTACCAAATCAATCACATCATGACATCAAGCAAGTTCGTTTAGTCTGAATTAAGAAGTCTTGGCACTTAATAGGTTTGTATACGTATCTCCCTCCCATCCGTCTTTTTATGGTCTCCCTCTGCCACCTCAACGTAGCCACGGAATGAAGCAATATGGTATTATTTAAAAAAGGGAATTATTGGCATAGAGTTGACAAAAGAGAAAGAAAAAAAAAATAGAAATTCGGATTCCATAGTAATAATATTGTATAATTTTGAAAAGGCATTGTTGTCATCCCAATTAGTTTTTGTTATTATAGGGACAAATAGAATGATTTTAAACAATTTGCATATTCAAGGTGGAACTTCAAAAGTTGCACGGGCCACGAGAGTCTTTACAAAATTATTTTTTACTAAAAATATTATTTTTGATTTTTATAAATAAAAGTAAGATCAACGTTATTTGAAATAGTTTCTACTTTTAAAATTTTAAATTATCTCATAAAAATGAATTTTTCTGTTGTTTTATCAGAAAGTCAAAAGTTATAAACTCCATTACTTTATCATAAATAATTTTTAAAAAAACAATTTTCAATTTTTACCATTCAATTTTTATTCACGTCTTATATAAGTTTCTGAAGTTTAAGTCGTTCTAATTAGGTTTTTAACGTTTAGGTCATGATTGGAATTGTATTTAAATAGGGATTAAAGCAGTTTTTTTTCTTAATCTCTACTTAAATATACTACCAAACATCCTCTTAATATTTATCCAATTAGGTTATTCGGTCAAGTACCCAATTAAAATTTAAATGAGATAAAGTTAGATTTGAATTTGATGATGTTACAAATCATCAAAATAAATTAAAATTCAAATATTTTAAACTTGATAGAAATACTTGAACACCTAAATTCTTTGGGCAATAGATACAAAATTATTACGAACTCACAAAATTTGAATTTAAAATCATAATCAACAGAAAGTTAGGGTTGGTGAATTGGTTCACCTAAACTAGTCTTTTGCATGGGCAGTGCCAAAAGCAGCCAATTTTGGAAAATGGTGCTCACAACAAATGCCAACCAGTCTGAAACAATTTAGGAATTGTTGCTCTCACTAGTAACTGTCAAGTTGGCAATCGCTTTTCGTATCACATTGGGCAACGTTTTAGATTTACATTTAAGAGAGAAACACCGACTAGGGGCACTTTGGTAATTTACTTTATTTTTAAGCTTTCTTATATATGCATAATATTTGACTTAATCACAATATAAATTTATATGGTATCATTATATATTCCATATAAAAGTTTACAATATTATTATATTACTCATTTAAAATTAAAAAAACAAGTAGTTTATAAATCGATTAAATAATTTGCATACCAGTAAAAGTCGAATTTGAAACCTTGTGATCCCAAATTCTTAATTTTAATTTTTGGATAAATTACATAAACCTCTCTTTAGGTAACGTATAATTGTAAGCACTTCATTTGTGTTTTATAAACCTTAATTTACACCACCTGATAAGAAAGTTTAATCACATGAAATCAAATTTAATATTTTTGACCGATAAATGTAAGCATTTACACCCTTTAGTCGAAAAATTTAATCACATAAAATCAAATTTAATATTTTCTATAAAAAGTGTAAGAGATACTTACAATTATACGTTACATCAAAAAAGTACATGCAATTTACCCTTATTTTTTTATCTCTGAACCAAGACATTTGTAATTCATATGATAGTTAACTCTATAAAAATAATTATAACATGCTTGGCTTAATGATAAAAATAATTTATGATTTATAAATTGATGTTTAAAACGGTTAATTAGGTTAAAACAACATCGGTCTAATCTCGATTTAAAAAAACAGTAATCATTTCACACGTTTTTCCAAACAGGTTTGTACAACACATGAATTCAGTGAACTCGGGTTTTTCAAGCACTAGAGCTCGTAATCATTGAATCTAAATAAACTATTTTTCAAATTTAATAATTATGAAAATTTTCTGTAAACTAGGTTAATTATAAAATTCAAAAACATAACTGAAGCATTTTTCCTCCTAATTTTGATAAAGCTTGGCAAATATAGAATCCAAAAGCATTAAAATCATTTGCAGAAAGAAATAAAGTATTCTTCTACAAGTCATGATACCATTACACGTTATCTAGGTCTTAAAAATAAGGTCTGTAATATCTAAAGAACCCATTTGGGTTTTGGCAATTACTGCACGATTCGCTTCTCTGAAACCCCAATTGCCAACACAAACAAACCGCTTCTGTTACCCTAGCTGTCCCAAGCAAGTAATTAGGAGGAACTCGCTGTAGCTTTGACTCGGCCGTGTCGGCACTCGAAACCCGAGACGACTCAGCCCGACTCGGAGCTAGCCCAACGGATAACTCTAAATTCAGCTCTTCTTGCCTGTGATTTTGATGTTGTTGTTCTTCGTCAGTGGTCATGCTACTGGTAGTGCAATTCCCTTCTTCAACGAACTCTGTTTTGGCTTTGGAGTAAAATTCGTCAAACTTTTTTATGGTAGCGTTTTTTCTTGTAACTTCTGATGATGCGTTTTTCAAGTCCGATTGAGAAGCGGAATCTTCATCGGCGGTTTTGGTTCCGTTGAGAGAACGATGAGTTTGGGGATCGATTCCTCGGCTGATTAGCTTCCGCTTTATGTGTGTGTTCCAGTAATTCTTTATTTCGTTATCTGTTCTTCCTGGTAATCTCCCCGCTATTAACGACCATCTGCGATTAAATTCAACCAAGAATTTCAAAAAACCATGTTTTTTTTTAAATTTTAATTTTCAATTTCAGTTGGGTGTAAGATTTGGGTTTTAATTATCGAGATGTCTGGCGAGATAGAAAAAAAGTTCAATTAGAAAATCCTTTCAATTTTTTACGGCAAGGTTTATTTTCTCGCAAACAAACAGAGGTGAAAAGGAGATTATATAAGTAGCTTACTTGTTTCCCAACGCGCTGTGAAGCTTGATAATAAGTTCGTCTTCTTCTTCGGTGAAATTTCCTCTCTTAAGATCAGGTCGGAGGTAATTTATCCATCTGAGTCTGCAACTCTTACCACATCTAAGCAATCCTAATGAAAGAAACAAAAATCAAATCAGTAAAGAGAAACATATAGATCAGAAAAAGAAATCTTATATATATATATAGTTTTTGTTTGTAGTAAATATTACCGGCGGATTTGGGGAGGGAACGCCAACAGCCTTCGCCATGGAGACGGATGTAGTCGATGAGGCGCTGGTCTTCCTCTTTGGTCCAAGCGCCTTTGTTGGTGTGTGCTTTTTCACAGCATGGTGAGCGTCCCATGAGATTTGTGAGTATTTTTGTTGGAAATTGGAAGGATTAATGATAACCCTTTCTTTTTTTTCAGATTTTGATTCAATACAAAAAATAATACTACCACAGAGTATAAAAGATTGAATAGAAAGAGAAATAGTTTGGCTGAAAAGGGGTGGAAAGAGAAGATTTATACGTAGGAATGTCAGAGAGAGAAACAAGGGAAGAGCCAATAGACTCGATCTTTATGAGGAGGGGAGTGGGGAATTTGACCAAGTTGATGAGAAAGACAAGTGGCTATTGACAGATAAAGTAAGAGAGATAGGAGTGGATAGCTGGATTTGGTAGGTAGCTCTACTTTTACGTCAGATATTGCCTCTCTTTTTTTCTTTTGTTGTTGTGGGCTTATCTCTCTCTCTCTTTAAATATAAGGACTTGAATGGACGACGGTAGAATTCAAAATCAAGATGCTTTCCATGGTGCTGTTTCTACGCACAAGCTAATGCTACACACACATATGCCCACCTGGGATTCTCTGTGGGCTGAGGCTTCCCCTTCTACTGATCTCCTTTTTAGTTGCAATTTTTGAAAGAATAATGATTTTAATTCACCCATTTCAAGGAACACAAAAAAAAAATTAAATGATAATTGTTTGAAAATTTGAATGATAAATATTATTCAAGCTTTTAAAATGTTTTATTTGAGTATTTGTAATGAAAAAATTAAGTAGTAATTTTGATGTTTAAATTTTTTTTAAAACAATTTTTTTAAATTTTTTTTGATAATTACTAATAATTTTTTTTCATGAAATCGAATATGTGAAATCACCGTTATAATATTTAATATTTAAAAAGTTAAAAAAGTAAAATTGTAAACAGAAATTTAAAACTAATGTGAATTTAAAGTACGGACATAATTAACATAATTTGATGAGATATCAAATCTGAAGAGATACATGTCACCAATTCACTGATTCAATCAATGATTGTTAAGTTCATGCACATAACCCATATGCGCAAACCTAGGCAACATATAACTAATTTTCCATTAAATTGTACAGCAATAACCATCATTTCTTAAATTCAAATCTCTTACCCCAATTATAAATAATAATAAAAATTCATTTTTTTAATGAAACAATCCTTATTGGTTATTACTAATTATAATTTTTTTTTTCTATTTTGGTTATATTTTCTTGTATAAAATTTATATACTTTTCATAATTAACAATTACCTTCTTATATAAGAGAAAATTACCTTAATCTCTTTGAGCTTCGGAATTAACATTTGCTTTCCTGTAGATTGAAAAATCCTTTTTGGTCATATTTATCCTTAGGTAAATTTTGAAGCTATGTATATATATAAAATTAATAATAATTTGTGTTAATTTCTAATCAAATTAAGTAAAAGATTAAATAATCATAATTATACCCAAGACATAACACGATTATCTCACGTCACACTTGTATCTTTCTTATTTGAAATATGCTTCAAAATTCTTGAAATTCCATCCCTTTAAAGTTGGTCGTTGAATGTTTTTTTTAGCATCAATTTGATGGTGATAACACCATGTGCCCACATTTCCTTCTTTTGTTTATAATTGACTGTACAACTATAACATAGTGACGACCCAATCATTTAATCAAGGATATTTTTGTTATAAAAAATGTTACTTTAATTTTTATAATTTTCTTTTGGACATGAATTTACCGTTTAAATTGATTTGTGAAGTTCACATTAATCACGTTAATTTATATTTTTTCATATTCTTTTAGTATGTTTTCAGATTTTCAAATTTGTAACGTTCATTTCAAATTTACTATGTGTATTGAGACTCAATACTCTCTGACGAGTACGTGAAATAACTTATCAATTTACCCATTTTTACTATAAAAAAAAAAATCTCAGGTGAGATTGATTTTTCGAATCAGGTGTTCAAGATTCCCGAATGTAGCATTTCATCATATTGGTGCACGTAAGGCCCCAAAGATGCTTAGAGCAAAAGCAGTGGCTCACTGCTCCATTTGCAGCATTTCGTCAAAAGGAATCTTATACGCGCCAAAATGCTTGCTCCATGGGACAGTTACAAGAAACAGAAGACACATGAAGCTCCACGCATTTTAAGATAAACGATTTTTTTTTTTGTATTTATCTTCATCATACTGTCATTTTGGGAACTTGTTTTCTGAACAAATCTCCATTAACATATTAATCCGGTTAAAAAAAAAGGCACGTTTATTTAAGATATCCAAACCCTGTTTACTCCAGTCTTGCAAGAGTAGAAGTATATCTTTCTGTTTTAAGTTTAATAAAAATATTTCCTCGTTATTTTAGTTATCAAAATGAGATTATTTCTTTCAAATCAAGATGATTGGATTTATATTAACCAAAATCATAAATTCTTTATACAATAAAAAGATATAATAAATCTATTTTTTTTAAATAGTGAATAGAGTTCAATCATTCAATTTTATTAACGGGAGTCTTTTTCAATATAAGGATCTTAAAATCTTAATTTTCTAAATAGGGTTATTTTAATTTTATTTTTTTAAAAGATGTTTCTGTTACATCATTAAATGCAAAATGAAAAAATTATATCAATGATCATTTTAGTTTAACATAAAATTCAAATTAATTTTTATAAAACTTATCTTTACAATCTCTTTTTCATTAACTTGGTTTTTTTTTTTAACCACACTCGTTTTAAAAATAAAAAATTAAAATCAATAAATTAGATAAAAAAACTTAAATCGATAATAAAAAATAAAAAGATCACTGTATTTTTCACTAATAATCGACGATGTTTCTTTTTCTTTAATCACATAAATCATTGGTGATGTGGGTACCATGACACTAAGCCTCTAATTAAACCATGGCCAACCATGACTCTAAGCTGTCAATGGGGTTAGAGTTGGTGGGTCCTGAGCTTTCCTAGAAGCTGGAATTCAATCGGGTTAGAGTCGAAACTCATTATTGATTCTATTTAGTCCTCTTTATCTATGTGAATAGCAACATTTACATCATTTGAAAGAGACTGTAATTAGAGGCTTAGCTTCTTATAGTTTCACTACCTCACTACTAAGCACTAAGCAGTGGCTTAACTAGAAGCTTGGTGTTAGTCTTAGGGTCACAGTGCGCACATGGGTCATGGTTTTACTTGTATATTTGATTTAAGGGTTTTTTTTAAAATTTAATTTATTGATTTTAATTAATTAATTTATTTTAAAATGAGTGTAATAAGAGGAAGAAAGTCAAGTTAATGAAAAAAGATTACATAGATAGGTTTCATAAAATTTAATTTGTACCTTATGGCAAATTATAGAGACTATTGATGTAATTTATTCATTTTGTATTTTATGATGCGATTAAAACAACCTCATTTAAAGAAATAAAATTAAAACAACTCTATTTAAGGAATTAAGATTTTTAAAAACCTGTACTAAAAAAAAAACTTTTATTAACTGATATTGATCACTAATACTTAGAAAACCTTTTCTTTTCTGCCTAATTCCATGATTTAGACGAATTGCACATACACCCTAATACACTTAATTGGTAACCACAGTCTCTTTTCTAAAGAGAAATTTTTAAGTTCTCTATCAGTAAATTCAAATCGAATTGAGCTTTAATATCAAAATAAGAGTCGAACTCCATTAATTTTTTGTTGTTTAAAACTTGATAATAAACAAATCTATTCGAACCCAAACTTTGGATTGTTCATTTGAACTCGAGCTTTAGATTACTCATTTGAGCTCGAGCTTTAATAAATAAAAAATATTAATATTAATATTAATATATAAATATTAACTCGAACTCAATAATACTTTATTAAACTGTTCACGAACTTCACAAGTTAAATAGTAATGTATTTAAACTCGACTCGATAAAATACTCGAGCATATTTTCCATGCTCAAGTTCAATGTCAAAGCTTCGACCGAGCTTAATTAAAGCTCGATACGAGAAGTCCACGCGTATTCCCCACTCCCAATTATATAAAAAAAAATCCAGCTTGATTGCATATGACCTACGGTCATAAAAATAGCATGTTACATTCCTGATTGACCATTCCATGCCTAAATGGTTTTTTCTTTTTCTTTTTTGTTTTGGGGGAAGAAGTTACTGACAGATCATTGGAACCTTAACACCAAGCATTCCGTGCGTCATGATTGTTTTAAGGGACTGACTTCATCGGCAAAAATGTGGAAGCTCTAATGGCGAGCGTCTCCAAAAGAACACTGAAGCAAGCCGTTGAAACTTAGCATACAAGAGCACAGTGACAAGAATGAACACAGAAATTTTACCTTAAACTGTCAATTTGTTTCATACAAACCATATCTGAGTGCCACACTACCGATTATAGCTGAGTCAATGAACCTCAAAGAATCAAGACCTAAAACATTTTCCTATGCTCAACCAAACAGAAAGAATTAATTGAAGAACTCAATTGATTGATACAACGTAGATTACAGGCATTTTATCTAAATAAAAGAAGGAACATAATTTACAGGTATAGTAAAACTTCAAAATCCTAGATACAATTTGTATATTCAAAATTTGGAGTAAGTTTTGTAGTGTTACCGTTTTCGTTTTCTACTTCATGTTCTTTATACATACAATCTGGCATGGGAAATGTGTAGAGTGATGCACTGGGCTTTCTCAATTCAATTCCCTTCATATCACTCTGACGAAGCATGTCTTGCATTTGTCTCTTGAAGTCATCCCATCTGCCAAATATTACCAACAAAAAAAAGAATATAGTTGATAAGTAAGCCCACTAAAAAAATGTGGAACCAAAAACAAATATTTGCAGACAAACTGGCCAATGACAAAAGTTCACTTCTCACAACCATAAATTGCACACTAACTGAAGGTTATGAAACAGATGCTTGTGCAATGATCAGAAATACAGAGAAATCAAGCACAACCATAACAACTTGGCCTAACATAGATCGAACATTCAAAAAGTCAATAGTAATCCAAATTGCAGGGTAATCATCACTGTCTGAGTTACAAAATCAAGCATGAATCCAAGTAAATGATAATCCAAGTTATAGGGTAGTCTACTCTACATTAAATTATTAAAGAAATCTAAGATTACCAACTTTATCAGCAAGAGCACAGCAAACACTGAAGACTCAAAACCTTAAGGCAGTTGGGAAACTTATGGTTTACTAACTTCAGTCTATGGTCCAAACAAAGAGCCAAGACCTAGGCTGAGTGAATAATTTCATACACTGAAGCATTGACATGATTTCAGTGCCTGAAGAAAGAAAATATACAACACATTCATGCATAAAATTAAAAAAAAAACTGAAGTTGTAACACATCACATCCATACAATATACGATATATCTAACACATATATATGCGTGAACAGTACAGTAGCGGACTACTTGCATGAACAGTAACCTCACTCTTATCAGCCCACAAAACCCTAGCACCACCGCTTCACAAATGCAAGCATCCTCCACATGATCTGCATACATCTACATATCGCATCTCAATCACAAAGGGTTTAAAGTCTCACTAACATAAACCCTAAGTTCCCACCAAACCATAGATGAAGGGAGAACCCAAGATTCCTTGACAAAGTGTTTAAAAAGAAAAGGAACAGAAGAGAGAAGAAGAAAACAGGATCTGAGAAGTTGCCCCTAAAGAATAACACGCTCTTATACCATATTAAGATAGTAGATAGCACATCAGAGAAAGGGAGAAGAATAAAGAGGAATAGAAAAAAGGCAGAACACACTTGCAACCCTAGCCCCTCAGATTCTATTATAAATAGATGTAACAAGACGTAATTAAGTCCTTCGCTAATACACCAACATCAAATACGATAATGTGTAAAAGAAAATAAAGAAAGAACCTACAGCAATACAAAATGACCCAAAAACCAGAAATACCCTTAACAATTAATATGATGTTTTGGCATAATTAAAAGATTCGCATACAATTGTTTGATGGAACTCTGAAATTATTCTCATTTCAATTAATGAAAATACAAGGACCTTGACTGTGAGCTTTTATTATTTGTTCTTCTTACTCCTTGGCTCACTCAACAATATGTTAGTTTGGTTTCTTAACATATAATATTAATGTAGTTGGTGGATCTAAAAGGTGCACAGAAATCAATAAATTCATTCTTACTGGATCTTAATTACAGAACCAGTGACCACATATATTTGCTACAACAATGTCAAACAAAAACACATTTGGTGAAATTTCAAAAGAAGAAAACAGATAAAGATATTCAAAGATCTTTTTAAGGTTTCCAGATCTTCAAATCTTTTGATGTATATTAGAAATTAAAGCAACAGATAAAGATATTCAAAAATCATTTTAAGGTTTTCAGATATAAAAAATCTTTCAATGTATTTTAGAAATTAAATCGTTGGATATAAATTGTTATGTGTAATTTGTAGCATCAGATACGATTTCCTTTTGCGCACACCCAAATCAGGTCAGCGAGGGTGCACATGCACCCAAATCAGGTCGTCTGTATAGAATTAAGATTATCAAATTTCTATTTAATTAGTTACTTGTTTATCCGGACATCTATTTTATTTAAGGGTACCGAACGAATTTGGAGAACAGATCAGATTTGATATCAAAGAGCCTTTGCTATTTTTCTCCCACTATTTCCTTCTCTTTTCTTTCTCTTAATCCTACTTTTGAGAGTTCAAACTTTCTTCTCCCTCTCTCATGTATTCTGTCACCTCTGAACTCTCTACTTCTCTCTCTAGTTTTCTTAATTGATTGTCTTTTAACTTTAGACATCAACTGTACCATCTATCTAGTAACGCAATTTACATAGCTAACAACTGTTAAGTAATGCCTAACTGACCAACACCACAAAGGCTGTTAAGATCTCTGGATTGAATTATGCATGGTAAGATGTCAACGATGCATACATTGTTTTAAATAGGTATTCAATATACTGATAATCAACTATTTGTTTATAAAAACATTAATGGGTAATACAAACACCAATATGATGTAATTTGAGAAACCGAGCAAAGAGTACCACACATTCTATGAGGGTTAAGTGAACAAGGAGATGTCAAATGCAATTGTGAGTTAAAAGAATTTTCTGACTTATACAGAATGGTGAGCTTTTTTCTTTTAACACCCTAATTTTTCAGAATAAAGATGTGCCACTTATAATTCAGAAATGTGAATCCTAAAGAAATGAAAGAGATTCGAGTTGCATCAATACCTGATATTCGGGCTATCAAATAGCAGTGCTAATTTCCTTTTATCGGGTTTAATTGTCTTTGCATGTCCTCCGTACAAAAAACGTCTGTGACCCATCAAGAAGTGGGGAAAATTTCCGCCTTGAGTGGTAACAAATACTTCACTGTGAAGGCATACTGTATAGTCAAGAGCAGCCAATCTAGACAAATGGCCCTGCACCAAAACAGGGTATTATAAAGATTGTTTTCACCAGATCCCATTGTGTGCCAAAGGTCTACTTTACTCATTGCAAGTTGGAATGAATACATCGGATTAGTTTAAAAAGAGTATAACAAAACCAATACAATACCTTATATGGAGCAAGTTCATCTGGAGTAACTAGTGTATCCTTGGTTTCTAAACGTGGAAACATCTGTCTCAAAGGCGCCATATACTTTTCTTCCTTGTAAATTATTCCTGCTGCAACATACACTGAGGTGGTATTATTAAAACCCATGCCCCTAAGCATCAATCCCACCTGCAGAACCATATACAGTGACTAATGAATATGTTTTATATTTAGGTTAGAGAGAGATGAGAGATTGAGAAGAAATATTTTTGAAGAATTTTTATTATTATTATTGTTATGTGAATAAACCAACAATCCTATATATAGACCTAATACATACATACTAGAAACATAAACTAAGAATACTAGCAAACCTAATACATACTAGAAAACCTAATACATGTAATTAGGAAACTATATCTCTCAACACTCCCCCTTAAGTTGGAGCATACACATACACAAACTTGTTACAAATGAACCCATACTAATAACAATCATGTTCCAATCTTAAACAAATAAACCCAAACTCAAAACACGTAGGGCTCCACACCCACGACAAATAGTTAGGTCACCAAGTCAGTACCACTTAACGAGACAAGATACGAGAACATCGGATCAACAAGATTTTAACTTTTTTTCTTATTTTGTTTCACAGGTCGGATCAGGTTAACAACATGCATGGTTTTAACAATATCAACATCAGGTCAACAATATCAACATGTGTAAGGAATTCTTGTTCAGGAACTATCAAAAACTTCAAAAACTCCAAAAACTCTTTCTTTTTCTTCTCCTTAAGGAACTCAAACACAAGACCAGAATCACAT
This sequence comes from Bretschneidera sinensis, assembly GCA_023935145.1. Taxonomy (NCBI): domain Eukaryota; kingdom Viridiplantae; phylum Streptophyta; class Magnoliopsida; order Brassicales; family Akaniaceae; genus Bretschneidera; species Bretschneidera sinensis. The sequence goes on along the minus strand of CM043697.1, from coordinate 136,466,155 downwards.
AACAAATATATATATATATATATATATATATATATATATATATATATATATATATATATATATGTGTGTGTGTGTGTGTGTGTGCACGCTGAGGATATGACATGCTTTGGGTGTTAGGGTTTTAGAAAAAAAATGGAGATTAAGGATTTTATATATAGGACTTTAAATAGATAAAGGGTTTGATTTGGGTACCAGGTCTAACCCAACGGGGTTATTATTTAGATGTAATGGGCTTTTGCCCATGAGAGTTTACTCAAATACCACCAGGGTCCCAAACCATGGGCTCTGATACCATGTTGAAATTTATGTTAGAGAGAGATGAGAGATTGAGAAGAAATATTGTAGAAGAATTCTTATTATTGTTATTATTATGTGAATAAACCAACAACCCTATATATAGACCTAAGACAATAAATCCTAATAGGAATAAGAAACATAAACTAAGAATACTAGGAAACCTAATACAAACTAGAAAACCTAATACATATGTAATTACGAAACTATATCTCTCAACAAAATATAAAGACTAGAATATGAGAACAAACAAGAATGATGCCACTAGTTTTTTTATTGCTCCAAACCACCAAGTTCTAGATGACTTGGATGAGTAGCTGTTCTGTTTTGGCAACCGAAGCCTCTCCATTCTTGGTATGGCTTCCTCCTCTATCCCTTGTCATCTTCTTGCAATCTTTCTTGACATGACCCTCCTTATGGCAATAGTAGCAGCTCTTCCCTCCAAATCTCAGTTTGGAATGCATTCTCCCATGGCTTTTTCCTCTACCTCTGTCCCGGTAGTAGCCATGCATGCTGCTGTGCACTCTCCCATGGCTCTCTCCTCTACCTCTGTCCCGGTAGTAGCCATGGTTGCTGCCATACCAAGTTGTTGGCCTTCTTTTAAAGAACAACCCTTTACCACTTGATGCACTCCTTTTCTTGGCATCAAGATTATCTTGCAACTCTTTCTTAGGATCAAATTTAAAAGCAAAGATTCGTTTACGAAGATACCTCTTATGTGGGAGAGTCTTGGCAAGAAACAATTCATCTAGTTTCTTCCATAATGCAGCTGGATCTTCCGAGTCTCCGCACTCCCTTGTGATATTATCCGACATGTGCAAGAAAATGGTGCTGTAGGCCATCTTCTTCATCTCGGTCCGCTGGTCCTTCGTGGCACTAGCTGGAAAAGCATCATCTTCTCCAATAGCCAAGTCCACTTTCTGCTGCATGAGAACCGCCTTGATCTTCCACTTCCATAGGGCAAAGTCCCCCTTTCCATCAAACTTCTCCACACAGAAATTTGAAGCCATCTTTGCGGACAAGATCCCAGATTTGTGCACTAACCACAACTGCTTTCTTCAACCTCAAGAACACAGATCGAAGATGGATCTTAACCGTTCTTGAATCACTCTCAAGAACACGACCAGATCTTGATCTTTACACCGTTCTTGAATCACCCTCAAGAACACGATCAGATATTGATCTTAACACCGTTCTTGATTTACCTCAAGAACACGATCAGATATAGATCTTAACTCCATTCTTGAATCACCCAAGAAGTTGATCTTTGATTCTTGGAGTCTTGGCTCCGTACTTTCTACTTCTTGCTCCGATAACCAGCTGCTTAGCTCTGATACCACTGTTGGAAATCACCTTGACAAGATGCCCAGGTGGTGATCTTCCAAACACCCAAGTCTTGAATGACTTGTAGAAAGAATTTCAGCAATCGAACACAAGAACAGAAAATCAAAGAAAGAAAGAAGACAAGTAATTTGTTGTCGAGGTTCGGCAATGTGCCTACGTCCTCGTGAGTTCCTCCGAACTCTCTGCACTATCTCAATGGTTCTTACAAAGTTACAGCAATCCCCTTCAAGAATCCAAGTTCTTGAAGAACCAAGAAGAGAACGAGAAAGTGATAGACCTATTACAATGCTTTCTATCAATTCTCTACTAACCTCTCTTCTTTACAACCAGCCTCACTACAAGAGTCCCTCTTGTGTTTATGTCTCTCACACAATTCTCTCTTGTGTTTACAATGATCTCACAATGTCACAACCTGCGTGGTTCTCTCACACACCTTTTCCACCACTTGAAATGAGGCTAAGAAACCCTTTTTATAGCCTCTTAATTCTTGGACAATCTTGTGAATCATTCTTGACCCTTTGATCATGTTCTTCCTTTAATCTCAGCCCTTCATCACTCTCCAAGTGATGCTGTGCATTTTGGTGTGGTGCTGTGTGCTACGGCGTGACCTGATGCTGTGCGCACACCTCCTGCCTGTGGGCAGAAACTTCCACAGCAGTGTGCCTGACCTTCCCATGCTCAAAATTGAAGCACACACATGTGTGCAACCTTATAACTTGCTGAACTTTGATATCCCACAATTGGTTTGGACATTAACCAACTTTAGACCATGTTTGGATATGTTTGAAACTTAGACAAATAACAACATTTATGAATATCAAACCTAATAGGACTAAGAGACATAACTAGATAAGATAAACATAAACTAAGACTGACTAAGAAACCTACTAGGACACATAATAGGAACCTAATAGGACTCTAGGACTCTCAATATAAACCTAATACACATGTAATTAGGAAACTTCCTAATACCCCTCAACACTTTATAACATAAAACAAAACTTCATTAAGGGGCTCCAAAGGGGTGCCAACCCGAAACAAAAATTAATGCTTATAAAAAAGAAATTCCATAAAACTAAGCAACTCTATCTCATATATATTAGAATTTCCCCTACACCCAAAGCCCAAAATAGAAAGTAATCTATCCTTTATCGTGTTGGTTTCTTTCCCACCACAATAACCAAAAAATACTCAAAGATGTGAATGGTTTGGATGGAAAGAAACGAGAGAGCTTTTGAGACCGTGGAAAAATCGATCGCCTCCATTAAGGAGGGTGGTTCAACCTCCTCATTTTTTTGGTAGAGGAGTTTTTTTTTTTTTTTTTTTTTTTTTTTGTAACTGAGCTATATCTAAGAGAGTTTATAGATACACTATCTTGAAGATAGTTCCTTCTATAAATGGGTGGCACCCCTTTGTTCCATCGCTCTATCCATTACTCATACATGCATCAGCTCTATCAAAGACTCAATCCAAGTAACAAAGAAATAAGGAATAATTATCTTCCATATGGGTGAATTTTTGCAAATAAGCCACAACTTCCCTTTAGGTTCTTTACCAAGTGTCAAAATATGTGATACATGTAGTTTTTGTCAAACAAAAAAAATATCATGACAACAACTGCTGGAACAACCATTGCAACGATACAATCGCAAGGACTTTTTTTTGCAATTGTAATAAAAAAGACCAAATGAAACACAGGTCGTCAAAAGTATATATTGAAATTTATTAGAGTAAAAAGCCTACTAACCGAAGGTTAGTAGTCATATATAGAGAATATAATAATGAGAGAATACATAAATACCCTTAACAAGAGAATACATAAATACCCTTAACAAGAGAATACATAAATACTCCTAACACTCTCCTTCGAGTTCGAACATGTACATGCACCAACTTGTTACAAATAGACTCATATCATAACAAATAGACTCATCCAATCTGATATGAATAAATCAAAATCCAAAAAACAACAAACCCATAAGAACAACTCGGGGTCAACAAGACCCATGACGACAAGTTAGGCCACCACGACCTAAGGACATTGGATCAACACGATCCATGGAAAATATCTAGGGACACCGGATCAACAAGACTTTGATTTGTCTTGCTTTTGACTTTCACTTTGACTTTGACTTAAACAAGCTACTTCACATGGGTTGGATTTACCAAAATGGGTCAGATCGCGTCAAATCCAAAAACACATGTCCAAATCCAAGCCGGGTAAACATATCTAGACCTAAGAGACTTCAAACGAGTCGGATCAAACCAGATTAACTGTCGAGGAAGATCTGTTATTAGGTTTGCAGAAAAAAAAGGACTGGGCCGTGCCAAAGATGGGAACCAAATTGCTTTGGAGATGCAGACAGATTGAGTTGGTAAAGAGCTGTGTGCGGAGTTGTGTACGACGCTGGAGAAGATGAACAGAATTGAGTAGACGAACAGGCCGAAACGAAACTGGAGAAGACTAGCGCTCAAAGAGGTGACGACAAAAGGTGTTTGATGAGGTGAACAATAGTAAAACTATAGCTATTCCTTTTTTTTATAAGTAAAAAAATTATTAATAAGGTATCAACAGGGTGCAACTCAAAGCCAAAGGCTAATTACAATGAAGAAACTCCACAAAATCTAGAAGATCGTCATCATTTACAAATAAATTCCCTTTAAACCAAAAGTTAAAGGGCATTAAACCAACTATCTCTAATATTTTTCATAGGTCTTCCAATTCCCTCGAAAGCCCTTTGGTTCCTTTCTCTCCAAACCATCCACCAAATAGAGTGTGGAAACGCTTTCTTGATCTCTTTGAAAGCCTGCAAGCCACTCCATGCCCAAATTTCGTCTCTCACGGAACCCGCAACCACCCAAGAAAACCCCATAATTCTATAAGCCATCTCCCACAAACTCCTACCTAAAGAGCACTCCATCAAAAGATGATACATGGATTCAGCACATTCCTTACAAATATAGCACCAAATCACAATTACCTTTCCCCTTCTTTGAAGATATCAATAGTAAGAATTCTATCTCATAAGGCTTCCCAAACAAAAAAAAACTTACTTTCTTAGGTGCACAGGCGCACCATATTGCTTTCCAAGGGAAATTTGGATAATCATTAGGAAGGGCTCTATCAAAGATAATTTTGTAAAAATCTTTCACCTTAAACCTTTTCTCTGGGTTAGGCCCCATCTCATTACATTCTCTCTCCCCTGTAGCTATTCTAAAACTAGTGTTTCTATTTTTTTTTCTTTTTTATTTATTTGATACCACGTTAAAATTTATTATAGTGAATAGCCTACTAACCCTAAGGTTGTAGTCTATATAGAGAACATAATAATGAGAAAATAAATAAATACCCTTAACACTCCCGACCCTAATAATCCTAACAGTGTAGTTAGCCCAAAATTTTAACTAAAAACAATTCCTCCAAATGCAACAGACAGAGAGGCATACGACTATTCTCATGACAGGTTTTAACAATTAGGACTAATAGAAGTTTAACTTCAAAGTTCAAACTACCTGACATTGAGCCACTACCAAATAATTTAAGAGTGTACTTATGAATTATGCACTTACAGTTTCAAGAGGTCAACATATTCATTTGTTAAGAATTATTTGTTATTTTCAAGTTTCTAAAACAGTAGATGTTATCCAAAGGACTTAATTTCTAGACCATCATATGGTCATCTAAAGCATCCAACTGGCAGATGCTTTTATTGAAATATCATTTCTAAAAATTTAAAAAGAGCCACAATGGGAACCTAATTATAAAACTTTACAAAAATAGAGTATAAAAGGTATTCACTAGAATCACCAAAAGAACAACTACAGTTGGATACCTCTAACGGAGTTAAAGGGCATTTTCCATCTATGCGATTTGCCCCCGGCTTTATTACTCTACCCCTTCTCCTGAATTTTCCTCTCCAACCGCTTTCACGAGCCAAATCCATTTCATGTTTCTCATCCTCCCCACCATCATATTCACAGCAGGAAAATGCAACCATATCCTATAAAAGAAGGCATGGCACTTAGAATGCATATATGGAAAGAGAAGCCAATAAATTTGCTGCCAAAGAAAAGTAAAGCGACAAAAGTAACACCATTTCAAACCGAAGATGCACTGAAACATATTTTCCTCCAGTCTGGAAACTCTTCTTAACCATCCGATCAACCATTTTCTCTGCAAGCATTCTTATAGGTTCCGAGAATCTCAGTGCCTCAAAATTGGCTAAGCATCTAAGCCCTTGAATATGTGAAGGAACTGCATGAGCCAATCTGTTGGAGAAAGGTGCAATGCGCACAGCCCTACACCATGAAATGACAAAATTGCATAATTTTTTACATCAACATGTTGAAAGCCCATAATTGTAATTAAGAAATTAAATGAGGGCTGCATTGATTATCATATAGAACAACAAAAACTAACAAATTTGAAAACTACTTAAATAGTATGTTGCTCAGACTCCAGGTGCAGGTGTCAGGTGTGATATGCATCTGTCTGACACACCAATTTCTCCAAGTTTGAGACTGGGCGATACGGCCTAAAAGGGTCGGAACATAGGATACGGGTACTTTGACTCGTTAGATTTTTTTTTATAAGTAAAAAGTATATTAAGAAAGCACCACGGGAGTGCGACCATTTACAAAAGGACTATCTACAAGATAGCAAATCTATGAAATCAAGGAACTCTTCCTCATGTACAAAAAAATTCCCCTTAAACAAAAAAAAAAACAAAGGGTATTTAACCATTTACTTTTAATGGTATCTATTGAGCTCTCTACTATTTCTCTCTTTCCACACTATCCACATGATAGAGAACGGAAGCTTCCTATATCTCCTTAGAAGCTTTGATTCTGCTCCAAGCCCAAATCTCACTTTGAACGGAGCAGGCCATAACCCATGTCAACCCCATCATACAAAGTGCAATCTCTCAAACATCCCAACAAAAGGTAATTAACTGTCTCGGTCTCTTCCTTACAAAGATAGCACCAGTTAACAAGCTCAATATCAAATGAAGCATCCAATGGAGTTAACTCCATTAGAACTCGTGCATTGATCTTATGTAAAGCTCAAGGTAGGCTGGGTGTTGAAGGTTTTAGATCCCAACTGAGCCTACGTTGACCATCAACCTGACTAACTCACCAAAGTTGCATCCCTATCTTAGTGATGTTCTACTTCAATAACTAGTGATGCTGTACATGAAGCTTACGACTTATCTTTGATTAAGTATTTAGCTGCCAGTTCAGATAAGTGATGGTCATACTGATTAAAGAACAGGATTTAATACCAAACCATATGGCATTAAATAAGTTGAAAGCCTCACCACAACCTCCTCAGGTTCTCAATTTGCATTCATGTAGAAGATTTAACACTGAAGAGGCTACTATAAACTACAATGAAGTCGTAGGATATTATTGAAGCAGATCAGAAATTAAAGAAAAAGAAAGAAAAGCAAAAGAGAGAGAGAATAAAAAATACATAGCAATCTTGACATTTTCTTGGAGAATTGTGAGCCAACCCCTCATGATGATGATATAAGAAACACATACCTCATCTGCACCAGCTTTGGAAGGACCTTTTTAAGATAATAGATCGGACTCGACCATCCTTTTACTCTCAAATTCACAATGCTGCTTATGTTATTGTTGAATCGCTCGAGTATATCTCCTGGAAGGTCTCTGACCACATTCACATTATTTCTAAGTACATGTATGAAGAAATCTTCATCAAATATATCTCCGAATTTGCTGCAAACAATTAAAAAAAATTGGAGAAAGAATAGGAAAATCTTTTAAGTAATGATTCCAAATATCTTGAAACACAAACAACATGAAAAATGAAATACATAAGATTAATGCACGAGTTCTAATGGAGTTAAAACATACGAATGGAGTTAAAACATATGAGAATAATAAAGCAAATAAGCCCAATATCATGATTAAAAAAAATGGTACATTACCATGGGAAAGGTGATTTCGGGGGGAAAAATTACAGTAAAGTGAATATCAAAATATTCATAGACATTAACAAGGCAATTCCTTTCTTTTTTAGTAATTAATAAGACAACACGATTCTGTTACTAATGTCAATTATCTGTTTGCCAGTTGAGAATATCAAGCCAGAACCACAGCGGCTCTACCTTGTCTTCCTTGTACTTAAAATATCTGTTAATATCTTAGCATAAAAAGAGAAGGGGAGCGTATAAAGAAGTAAAGAGAAAATGATTTAGAAGAAAAGAAAAGACTAGAACTATAGAAGGTTGTGCCAACGATAGCTTCAACTAATAGACAAAAGTTTTCTGGGGAAGAGTTGAGAGAGCTGCAAACGAGCCGAGCAGCTCCATGCTCAATCTCTACTTAAAATATTTGTGTTGTCTCCAGTTAAGCTCAAGCTGTAATCGAGCTCTTATATGTTGTTCAAGCTCGCCTGTGGAGCTATAGATAGTGTTTGAGCTTGGCTCAACTTGCTTGTTATGATCAAGTGAGCTTAAGCTAAAGTTCTAGCTTAAAATTGTTCTATAATTAATTTAATTTCACAGAAAATACATTATTGAACATATACCCAATGAAAACTTTATAAAATGCAAAAAATGAAAAACTATAATATAACCATATTCTATGAAAGCTATAATTTAATTATTTGTTTAAAAGACCAACCAAACCACTAAGATTTATATCTCTAAAAAAAACAATTAATTCCAATCAAATTGAAATCTCAAAACAAAAAAGTATGTACATGAATTTCAATGTAAATATACACATATTGATTTGAGTAATATCAAGCTGGACCCAGTTGAGATGTTCGACTTTAAAAAGTAACAAGCCTAAAATGCTCGAGCTTTACTGAAGACATGGTATACTAAGCTCGGCTCAAAATTTATGAGTCAAAAATCATGTTCGAGCTTGGCTCATGTAACATATGAGCGAATTCTAGCTAGCCAAAAAGCGAGTTGATCTTGAGTCGAGCTGGAGCTGCTCGAGTTGATTTACAGCCCAGGGCACCATCAGAATGATCCTCCACCAAATGGCTTTGATGGACGAGATAGCTTTTGGTGGAAGCAAATATTCACATAAATTAGAATCATATATATTCTAGGAGGGACATTGGAAAATAGGCATTGGAACCACTTTTTTCTTTTTATAATATGGAAATCACATTCCTTGATAAACGTATACAGCAGATCAATTAAATATGCATCCGTATTTCTTCTCCAGTTTAAGCAATGAGGAGCACATCCAAGAAACTAATATAATGATATGTAACCAGAACCCCTTCTCCTTAAAGAATATTGATAAATAACCAGGAATGCTGATCTAGGACAAGTAGAATCAAGAGGAAGAAGGGGAGAAGGGGAAGAGAAATTGAGGAAATTGCAGGGTGAAGTAGAAGAATACAGAGAGAGAGGAGAAGAAATAGAGGAAGGAGAAGAGAAAAAGAGGGGAGATACCAAAAACATTATTTTTATTCCAGATCCAAATACACTACAACCCTAATATTGATGCCCTATATATAAGCACCAACTCACTTGTAAATAAGGAAACAAAATAAAAACCTAAATCAAGATTGAATCATATCTTCCATAATTTTTTTTTGATAAGTAAAGTTTAACTGAATCTTCCATAATAGATGTGTCATCATTCTTCCTCACTTGGTCAAAACTTAATCTCGAGTATTGAAGTGGTAAAGTATCAAATTCTTGACCATTGGATGTGCACAGCAAGAACTTGAAGCTTTTTTTACTTGATTCCTCTATTAGGAAACAACAATGATACTAAAAATATTTGTTTCGAAGGAGCTTCAAAAGAAGCGAGCATGACAAAATCAATAAAAGAAACAATTTCATCTTTGCATTAGACATCTTCCTCCAATAGAAGTTCAGTATTCCTATTCCATTCCCATAGAATCGTTATTCCATTCCAATCCGCAAACCAAACAGAGTGTAGTTTCCTACATCTAAAAACTACTAAATTATTCGTTCTTAATTTTGAAGAAAATCAAAATTACAAAATACTCCATTGCACATAACCCTAACCCAAAAATAATAACAGTGAATTGAATCTTCCATAATGCTACGTCATCACATGGTAAACATCCACATCATAAACAATGTTGATAAATTACTAACATAATTGATGCAAGCAAGGTTTGTTATGTTTTTTAAAAGCCTAATACCAACTCCACAATCAAAAAGCACCTCAGAATAATTTTGATAAACTCACAAAAAGCACCTCAGAATAGATTAACTGTATTTAGTATTGTGAAACCAGTATAACAAAATAATAAAAAAATAAAAAACTGAAGAAGAAATGCAAATTATTGTTATATACATGATAGTTATTACAGATGCAATTTTTGTCTCATGAATGGCAGATTATTTCCCATGTGGACGCTTACCGCCACAGAAAGGGAGCCTTACATGCATCACATGCACACAGTAACCGAAATCTCTTCTCCCTTCAGAATTTATCAGATAACTGCAGAAAGCCATTTCATGTTAATGACACCTATCTACCATTGCCTTCCTTATTCAAGAGTCAATACTATCACATGTCAAAGACAAACCTACATACCAACTACATTTTACCAACCACAAATGCCTTTCCTCCATTCAGCACCAGCTGGCACTTTGTTCTCTTATTGCAGTTAAAGACCGTGATTTTTAATCATACCGCCTTGGCCAGATTTTCTGTGGCTAATTTCTTGCCCTTTTACTTTCAATCAATGTCCTATTTCCTTATTAGCATAAAGATACTAAACTTGGCCTTTTTACTTCAGACATCCTAAGTTTTTAATTTGTTATAATATAAGGTACACAGACAAATATCAAGAACAAATACATCCAAACCCTGTAGCCTTTAATTGAACAGGTAAACTTTGGATCTGATCATAAGGTTGGATCCTAATACACCACTAGAGCCAGAAAAAGTATTATGAAGATTGTGAATTATATGCAACTCCAATATAACTTCATTTTTTTTTAGAAGTAACTCCAAGTTAACTTTATTATTTTATGAAAATAATGAAAACAATTAGTTCATCAAAGTACTAGGGATGGGGTGGGAGTGGAGAAATGTTTCAAGTTTTTGGAGACTATAATGTGACTAAGTTTAGTCAAAGATCACTTCATAACTGAAAATATATTTACAATTTAATTGCATTAATCAGCTGAACCTTGGATAAAGCAAGATATTAAGAAAAATGCAACCTACAAGATAATGATATTGCAACAGCAAAGGAGGAGGAGCAGCAATAGCAATAATTACAATAACCTGGAATCACGCCAAACACTATTTAAGTGAAAAATTGGAATGACAAGAGTTGCATTCAGTAGTCCTGCGACAGCAACTGCATCACATATCTGTATTGAGATAAATGAAAAAACCAAATAAATAAAAAATTTGTGGTTCAGAAATAGCTAACACCACTATCAAGTTCATCATGTTAGTGTTCCATATCTTATTTATTCAGACATCTGTCTTTGCACAACCCTTGACCTACCTGGCCAACACATTTTGATTAAGAATAGATTGACCACCAGAACACAACTCATTTTCATTTAAAATAACTAATATGCCAAAAGCTACAATTAAATTGGCATCACATATCACTGTCCCCAAAAAAAGGTGGAAACATATATAAAGACTGGAGTCCAGTCTCATACCATTTGTAAAATTCATCCCAATCATAATTAGGTGGAAGGAGCTATTTTTTATTTTCCAGACCTTCTGTATACTCTAGAGCAAAATTAGACGTATATACTTACATAAAATGAATATTTGAGTTCAAAGGATAACTCAAACAGATATATTTTCAATGAATTTGATTGCATCAGGGACTGGTTGTCAACCACTTTCAAGTAGACTCTCAAATCACATATTTAGGCAACAAGACAAGTATAACTGTCAGATCAAATAGTAACATTGAACAAACTTGCATAGAGGCAATGACCAAAAAAATGACTATGTTCACATATAAACCATAAGTAAGTACCTCATACAAATCATATGCTACAAACAGATAAATAGGGAAAAGAGGATTGAGAGATAGAGGCTAATGGATGTCCAGGCACCACTAGATTCCAACTCCTCATTATAAATAAAAATTTTCATTATTCCTACTCTATATTCCACAAATTAATCGACAAATGAAAGCTGAGGTACAGTCTACAAGGGTCATATTTACCAAGATCTTTTCTTAAGTGGTAATGCAGTCAAAATGCCAAATGAAAGGGCACAAACCAGTAACACGGGAAGTATATAAGCGGCACCAAAAAAGAGAAAAAAAAAGAATAGGAAAAGAAATTACAAGCTAAAAGTACAAGTCAGCATTTATGGTCCAAGATTCATCCATATCCAAGACTACATATAATCCTATATAAAAAAGACTACATACAAATGAGTCAATGAACACTAAAGCACATTCATTAATCAATGCAGTGGAGCATATATCCATAGCAATTGAAACTTTGTCACATATAGCTGATAAAGAAATTATCTTAGCACAAGTATCTTTTGACATCTTTCTTAATTACAAATGCTCCACTCCATGTGTCTTCAAGAAATGATCATGAATCACAATCGTATCTTTAAAATATGGTACAAATAGAATCATATGCAACTAGATCTTTTCATATATAATGTTCAGTCCCTTCATGGACGAAGAACCATAATGTGATTTCACCACATGCACATGCATTCTGCACTTACTTCCGAACATTAAAAGCAAGATGATCAATTTTATCTCTAGCAATGGAACATACCGATAAGCGTTGTTGATTCAAGCCACCATTTGCTTCAATTATAAGGAAACCATTAGACTTCGATAATTCTGCAAAAGCTCAAAGCTTAAAAAAGCAGTTAGCTTCCCATAGTACCTTTAACAAGTATAATAAAATATTGAATATCATCATTGATGTCATTGGTTTGAAGACATTAAAAAACATCTGTGCAAATTTCTATTACACTACATTAAGCCACTGGTTGTGAACACTTAGAGACAGTTGGCCTGAGCTTACTAGAAGGGCTTTTTTTCTTTTGAGAAGCTGAAGCAGCATTTGGAAATGTTGGGCCGCAGCTTCTCCACATAAGAAGAAGCTCAATGCCTGGCTTCAGCTTCTCCACAAAAGAGAAGCTAAAATGTACTAGGGTGTGTTCAACTGAGGCTAACTGAGATCTTTTCAAGAGAAACTTTACAGAAAAAAAGAAAATAAACAGAATAAATGTTTAGATAACCAATTTTGCAATTCTATTTTTCAGAAAACAAAATTTTCCAATGTGTATTTAGGAAACACTTTTAAAACGCTTCCCCAACTTTCTAGAGAAATAGAAAACTGGGTTTTCTCTTAATTGGTAGACCCAGTTCTCCAAGTCTCATGTTTGTATTTCAAGAAAAAATAAATCCCAGGGTTTTCACCAACAGAGATCCCTTCCATCATCACCATTGCCAAGGCGACTGCCCATCGCCTCAAGCAAGGTCTTTACTCTTTCTATTTTGTCTTTCTCTCATTTTCACTTTCTCCCCCTCTATCTCTTTCTACTTTCACTAAATCCAAACATCCCTATAATTTCTGCAATTTCCCTTCTCTACTATATATTATCCACAAAGTAAGGGAGTGCTTGCCCTTACTTCAATTTTTACGAGGTTTGGGTTATATCTTTTTTCTTACAAGTGAGGTTTGGGTTATATCTACCTTTTTCTGTGTACTTTTAGTTCATTTTTATTGTAATTATAATTTGATTTTGTTTATATTTTTGGGGTTGGATTTGGTGTTCCTTAGCTTAATGGATACTTGGATCTGATTTTGATTTATGTATGCAGTAGTTTATTTTGATTGAATTTGACGTTTCTGTACCTGGTTGCATCATGGTTGGAATAATGGCTTCGTGTTGATTTGAGTTTGATTAGGATTTATGACAGAGTTTATGAAACAGATCTAGTTGCAGATGTGAAATTTTGGTTCTTTCTACAATGTTATGGCCTTGTTTGGATTTGTATCAAAGATGACTTATTGGCAATTACAAATTCAATTTCAGATGAAGGTGCTCTTTCATTTTAATTTCAAACAAATCCGATTTTTTTTTCTTCCTTTCTCTAGTGGAAAAGAAGCACTCAACTACTTCAACTAGACCCAAAATTATTTGATACGTTAAGATTTGCTTAAAATGTGGAACTTTTTTCTTAGTGATATTTTATCTGGTGTTCATTTTTCCCTTTAAATCTCTGCCATAGTATGCATAACAAGTTGACTTTCCAGTTTTTATAAAGCTCAATAGATGTTATTTTTTTTTATAAGTAAAAGGATAGTAAATTAATACAAAAGAAAGCACCTAGGGGTGCAACCCAAGTACAAAATTATCTGACAAGAAAGAAACTCAACAAACTCTACTAGTTCTTTCTCATTTACAAATAGTTTGCCTCTAAACCAAAATCTTAAAGTATTGAACCAACTATCCCGAATTCCCTCTAAGGATCTTTAATCATTGTTAAAGGCCTTCTTATTTCTCTCATTCCACACAATCCAAAAAATAGAAAGGGAATCAAAGAGAGAGCATTTTTCAGCTCTTTAGGAGCTCACAAACCATTCCAAGCCCAAAGTTCACCTTTAACGATGCCAACACTCACCCAAGAAATACCCACCACGCAAAAAGCCATCCCCCGAAGGTTTCTTGCCAAAGAGCACTCCAACAAAAGATGAGCAATGGACTCGGCCCTTTCCTTATAAATGAAACATTTATTAGCAAGAATTCTTCCTCTTCTTTGCAAGTTGTCAATAGTTAAAATCTTCTCCCGAGAAGCCTCCCACCTAAAACAAACTTTTTTAGGGGCGTTAGGGACCCAAATGGCTTTCCATGGGAAGATGGGGAATCATCCAAAAGAAAATCTTCAAGAAGGATCTTATAGAAAGGCTTCACCACGAATCGTTTCTCCGGATTTAACTTCCAACTCACCATATCTTCTATAGACAAGTCAAGTCTAAAATTATATAAAGTCTCAAAGAATTTCCCCACACACTCAATCTCCCAATCATGGACATTTCGATGAAAATGAACATTCCAAGAAACCATTCCATTGCAAAAAGGATAAACAAAAGCCAATAGGGGCATCTTTATCCCACACAAGAGCAAAGACATCTGGGGATTGAGATTTCAATGGAGAATTTCTACACCAAGTATCATGCCAAAGCTGAACCTTTCTCCATTCCCCACCAAGAAAGATACCCAAGGAATAAAGCTATCCCACCTCTTCTGAATCCACTTATTCCTTGCCAACATTATCCCAAAGGAACCTTCTTTGGATGCCTTCCAACAGATTAGCCACCGAGCTAGGAATAGGGAAGAGTGACATAAAGTAAATAGGAAGGCTTGAAAGAGTGCTTTTAATGAGAGTAAGCCTACCCTCTTTGGAAAGATAACGATTCTTCCACCTAGCCAACCTTCTCTCAAATCTTTCAACAATGGGATCCCATACACTTTTCTGTTTGAACTTCGCACCAAGAGGAAGCTCGAGACAGGTGAGAGGGAGAGATCCCATATTACAACCCAATAAAGAAGTTAAATACTCACCATTCACATTTGCACCAAGCGGAATTAAATCACTCTAGCCCAGATTAATTTTCAAGCAGGTTAGCGCTTCAAAGCAAAGGAGAACACATTGAAGATTGAGGATTTGTTCCGGATCCACCCCACAAAACACAATGGTATCATCGACAAAGTGGAGGTGAGAGACATTCACTCCTCCGTCATTTGTACCCACTTTAAATCCACTCAAGAGACCTCCATCGGCCACCCTCACCAACATTTTGCTAAATGCTTCCATCACCAATGTGAACAAAAAGGTGACAACGGATCACTTTGCCTAAACCTTCTAGAGGCTTTAAAGCACCCTTTTGGTGTTTCTTAAATTTTTTATTTATAAAAAAAAAGAACCAAGTGGGATCCCACTCGCCAAAATAGAGAACAAAGCAGACGAGATGCACTTCAAAATCCATTTACACTACTTCTCCTCAAAACTCATTCTCCCCAACAAGTAGATAACAAAATTCTAACAAACATGATCATAAGTCCTTTCCATGTCAAGCTTGCAAATAACCCCTCCCCTCTCAATAGATGTGGTTAAACTGAACACCAAGTTAAATTGAACTGCAATATAGATTGGAAGAGGTTGAGGTTAGATGACTATTGTTGTTGATTGCCTTATGCTATTTTGATAAACCGTGTCAGCCATGTAATCCCCATCAAAATGTTATAAAATTCACTTTTTCTATGCATGTTTTCATGATAAACAAAACATAATGTATCTGAAAATCTGTGGCTTTTATAAAATGTCTCAGTGATGCCGTAGTACTAACGCTGTTTTCTGAAGGAATTATGCCTAGAAACTGAATACAGACAAAGATTCATTAGCATGTTATGCTACTGGCACCGTGTTAATTATTGGATCATTTGTCTGTTAAGGAATAAGTTTTAGGGTTTTTTGTTGTTGTTTCTTCGCAATTCATGAGTTTGGTACTTCATCAGTTTGTGGTTCTCTTGATTTAAATATGTGTCACTCTTAGAATTGTTTCAACTCTTTGCTGATGGCCAAGTAACTGTTGAATTTTTATATTCTCCTTGAGATATTGGGTCTAATAATATGTTTGGTGACTATGATTCTGCTGAGATATTCCAAATTCGATTATGTCGATCTCCAATTGTGAGGAATTTCTTTCTTCTTCTTATACTTGCATTCTTTGTGTCTCTACCTTTGTTCACCGAATTCATGATCTCAATTTTTAGATCTTCCCTTCAGTGTCAAAGGCCGTATACACTGAAATCTTTGCGCACATCTGTGTGCACATTATATCATGTGTCTGTGTGTGCTTGGAAATTCTTTCATTCAGGTCACGAAGGCCCCTATGGGGTAGTTGCCAATATAGTTGTTGTTCACCCATTAGCTTTACCATAAAATCTTTAATTTCGTTGGGTTTTAATCGAGAAAAGTTAATGTTGCTTGGACCTTAATGATGATATACAATATTAAGTGTACTAGGACTGGAAAGAGTTTATAACCGTACTTCTTTGCTTAAGATTATCTCACTAACACGTTGGTTTCTGGAGCATTTTGGATGGAAACTCGGTAGCATTTTGGAGGGCTATGTATAATTCTAGCTAAGATTGTAATCTCACTTTGGAGAAAGATGTGTTGGGATTTTGGAGCACGTTCTGCGTGATCTTATTCCCTTTTCAGGTTTGCATGACTTTGTAGACATAAAACATAAAGCCTTGGAGATACTTTAAGTTCATTCTAAGAGAAAGCTTTTGATCTACTGATGAAAGTGCTAAACTCTATGTGGCACTTACATATTAGTCATTTGTTTTACCACAGAGCTCCTGCTGCTAGAGCAAATTAGGATTAAGACCTTTTAGGTGTTAGGTTGGGTTAGGATATTCTAACTCGGTTTAAATTCGAGTTAAGCTTTGGTTGGAGTTTTTTCAAACCTAACCAACCCAAAAGCCGTCAACCCACATCTTTATTATGTATTGTAACCATATAAATATCTTATATTCATTGGCAGTTGTAACACAGTAAAAGATGTTTAGAACACTGAATCTTCCTAATATGTAAAAAGAAAAGAATGAAATTAGACCTAACTCGAATTACTTGAATCCAATTTTAGTTTTTACAAACAAACCCGAGCTTAAGAAATTTAATACAAGGTGGGCTTAGGTTGATGCTCAAGTTGAATTGGCTAGCATTAATGTACTTATACTACAGCTTAGGCCTGATTTGGCCTCTAACTCCCCAACCCAGCCCAACCTACGCACACCCCTGATATATTAATAATGTCATGATTTATAAAACTTATTCTGAAACACTTGTGCATAAAAAAAGGGGTTAATTGCACCAAAGATCTTGAACTATGGCCCCCTAGCACTTAAGTCCTCAATCTATCAATCTGGCACCAAAGATCCCCCAACTATGAAAATCTTACAATCAAATCCATGGGACCAGACTCCGCTAAATTGTAACTGAGTGGGGAAAAAGACGAAAAGGGAGTATAAGAAACATTCTTAAATAGTGAATTTCAACCCAAAAAAAACTAAACAAATGAATCAAACTCAACAACTATAGAGAAATAAATAAACTCCTGGCAATTAAGCAACAATCGCGGACAATAACAACATATAGAACTCCAACAAGAAGACAACATTATGTGTTCAAAAACAACTTAACCCAACCATAACAAAAAAAACAAATCGAATAATAGCAATTTATTACAGACCTTCAACGTTGCCTAGCAACAAGCCTCCACGATCCAGAATCAAAACCTCCCACGAATGAGCAACGTTTCAAACTTTCGATTGCGCAACCATGAATAATTTTGGAACAAAAATTTGGTTTTGATTCAAAACCACAAAAAATGATCACTCAAGCTCTAGTTGTGTTCAGCAACTGATACGAAAATATATATGGGTTTTAGGGTTTTAAGTTGCACGCGCGAGTGGAATGGTTTGGGGGCATTTGTGGCAAAATTATGTCATAAGCGATCACGTGCCTTCAGATTGTTAACAGAATCTGCCGGAATCCGGTCCCATGAATTTTGATTGCAAGATTTTCATAGTTAGAGGACCCCACAAAGAGAAAGTTTTATCTATTTTATTTAGTTATTCAGTTAAACCAATGATTCGTTATTGGAGCATATAGCAACAACTACTTCATCCGACATGCGTATTTTTTATTTTCCAATGGATTTACATCTTTCATTAATTGAATTTTTTTGATGTAGTTAGTAATAGCTCTGGTTGTTCGCTGTTCAAGAATTCTTGTTTAGGTAGTTCATACCATCCACACATAGTGTTTTGATCTAAGATTTCAATTCTTCCATGTTTCAACATTAGCATATTGTTCCATGGAGCTAAGGTCCAAAATATGGAAGAAACAAGCGTTTCCACCACTCTACCACCTAGTCAATAGGTTGAGGATCTTTTTTTTTATAAGTAAAATTTTATAAAAAACAAACCAAGTGGGAGCAACCCATACAAAGATTATCTATAGGAGAGAAACTCTACAAAATCTAATATATCTACCTCATTTACAAAAAAAATCTCATTAAAACCCAAAAACCAAAGGTATTGAACTAACTATCTCTAATTACATCAATAGGTCTCTCAGTGCTAACAAAAGCTCTATGACTCCTCTCATTCCACACAACCCAAAAAATAGAAAGGAGAATCATAGAGTAAGCCTTCTTGAGATCCTTAGAAGCTCGTAAACCACTCAAAGCCCACACTTCATCTTTCACAGAGCCGGCAAACACCCAAAACTCTATAAGCCATCTTCCACAAGATTCTAGCCAAAGAACACTCCATCAAAAGATAAACACGGACTCTCCACAACTTTTGCAAACGTAACACATATTAACCATCACTTTCTCCCTTTCTACAAATTGTCTAAAGTAAGAATCTTCCCCCAAAAGGCTTCCCACACAGAAAAACACACATTCTTAGAGGCACGAGAGCACCAAATAGCTTTCCACGGGAACTTGGAACAACCTTTGGTGCAATTAACCCTATAAAATTTCATGTTCTAAATTTGTAATGAGAAGAAAATTTTCATTTTGGATATTCATCATCTTTTATCTGCCATTAATAACTCAAAATATTTGGTCAAAAAAGTCAATTAAGGTAGAAAAAATTAAGGATTATTTTAAAGTTTTAAATATCATAAATGACTTTTGTTAAAGAAACTAACACAATATGACCTGACAGTTGGTTATTATGTTGTTTTATATTTTTCCAAACATTTGAACCTAGATTTAAGTCCAAAAAGAGGTACTGGTAGTTTCACTTTATGGCCAAAGCCAAAAAAATTACTTGAAGGAGTAGACAGTTAAAACAAAAGGAAAAAAAGGGGGTTAAAATTTACTGAAAGGGTGGGTGCATGTTACCTGATGTTATCTTTCATTATAGGGGTAAGACAAAAAACAAAAGCAAAAAAAGAACATACTCTAACCTTACACAGTAAAGTTTTCGAATTTTTCACATGTGAAATAGTTTTATACTTCTACACTGTTTTTAAATGGTCCCTTTTATCTACATATTGATACAACTTTCTTCAACACAAAATGGTGTTGCCCGAGTGGAGTGTGGGGGTGGAGGGAAGAAGATATCATCATGAAGCATATGTACAGCACAGACCCTACGAGTGGATACTAGAGCACCATATTTAGTTATGCATAGCAAATCACTTGAACCAGTCACACTACCCACCACATGATATGTTTAATATATAATAAATAGGGTAAGAAAAAATAGAAAAACTTTCTACCTATCAATTAACATTGGTCGTTTTCAAGTTAACTAGAAAAAACTCAAACCTGTTGAAGTCTTGTTGATACAAGGCTTCCAACCTTGACTTATTTTTGGATTCCATGCTGTCATCAACTGCAAGATTTCCATTAAGATGTTTTTTCAGTGAATTCAGTTCAATCATCTGTAGGTGTTACAAAAATAAAATAATAAAATAAGGGCAAAACACACATGTAAAACAAAATAAGAATATTTCTTTAAGATTGTAATAATTTCAATAACATGAAAATGACATCGTACCAAATGTGATGTATATCAAACTTGACTTCTCTAATATACTATTTATGGGTTTCCATATTTCAGTCAAATGTATATGTTTAACAAATACTCACATCTAAGACCAGCATGTTGGTCAAACAATTCACCATTTAAACACAAAGCCATTGTATATGCCTCTGTCAAATCCCAAATACAGCAGCATTATTTGCCAAACAATGCCAAGTGAATACAAATCTAAGCATTCAAGCCAATCTAACTATAGTACAAAAGATGGCCAATCTAACTATAGTACAAAAGATGGCCAATCATACAGGCTTTACATAGATGGTGTATTGGTATACAATCTTCCACATACATTTTAGAAGTTGTATGCCTTTATGAGTAAAGAACAAATCAGATGACAACCACAAGTGAGCCTAGATCCCAAGCAACGTGTTGATCAGGCATCAAACAAATACACTATCTAGATAAAAGCAAAATCTTCATAATATGCAGATTGCTCATTTCCATTCCATTCATTCGTTTTTCTATTTAGTTATTAGGAGATGTTTGTCAGATGTCTTGAGTCAACTAGTAGAAACTTGTCTTGATTCAGTTATGGGATTGGAAATGAAAAATCAATCATTTCTGAGTTCACAAAGGCATGGACAAGTTCAACAAGGTAAAAAGAAAGATAATTATAATTATAAAGTTATGCAAATATGGAGTTATAGAAGCTTCTAGGAGATTCAAACTCATTCAAAACAGAAGGATGGAGAGAACCACAGAACTCACAGCTGGGAGTTCTGTTCCACAACCAGAGCTACGGAGTTCTAAGATTAAAGCATACTTTAAAATACTTGTCAAGCCTCTAGAATTTGGCTACTTTAGGATAGACAGAGCTACATCAAAAAGCAATAGCTCAATAAACTTCATATCATACATACAATCATCTTACAGTAACATATGTAAAAATGTCAAGACTTTTACAGGAGTAGTATGCAACTTGAAGCCTATAACAGTATCCGCAAGAATATCTTTCTAAAATTATACTATATAACAAGCTTCCTGTTATTCTAAACTTTAGAAACTTGATTTTCTCATTGAAAAATTATTTGTTCTTGTTATCAAGCTCTGACGGTAAGAGAATATATCAGTTAAATATATGGGAAAAGTTTGGTTAGAATTAAATAGAAAAGGGAATGAAATTGAAAGCCAAGAATTTTAAAGTCTGGAAAATATTGTAAGGGACATTGAATTCTACTCATCTTAAACTGAGTACACCCCGTGTAATTTACTGATCTCACACTGGTTGCAATTCTACCATGTGTTTGTGCTCTATACACTCTACCATCAAGCCCAACTAATCATTGCAATACTTTAATTTGCGACTTCACTTAATTATCATTCACCAAAGCTATATTCTATGTCGTGTAATATTGATAGGATATAACTTACCAAACTCTAATGGCAAACACTATTCTTAATTTAAGGTATGGTACAGGGCACAGCAACATAATGTCATCCACTTACCTTGTAATCACTAGTCTTGATTCTGTTGAAGTACTTAGTAATCCTTAAAGGCCGAGATTAAGTATCAAGATACACTTAATAGGCCTCCGTTGAAATTCATATGATCTTAAGCCCTTTCTACAGTGAACTTGTGAAAGCCTGTTTAAGTTTAGACAGCCACTTATTGAAAAATATGGGAATGACATGACTCCCTCTGCGTGATTAATGCCACATTTCATCTGCTTAAACAATATTAGCAGAAAAATAGTGTCTTCTCAAAATTACTCACTATTTGCATTCTAAACCACTTCCTAAGCCATAGAATCTTCCAAAAGTAGGTCTATGGTTGGTAACTATGTCCATGATTTCCGCAGAAAACAGTACAAAGTTTGAAAGTTAGAGACAAATAGAAAGTAAAAACAGTACCGCATTGTAGCTCCAATTGCTCTCAGCCTCCATAAACGGCCATAGCCTCTCAAAAACCTGAGGACTCCGGTAGACCGACCCTGGCGGCGCCCGCTTATGCACAATAACAACATCAAATCCAAAGGAGCCCATATACAACAACATCCCCGTAATGTACAACACTGGCGCAAACAAAAGCACGCCTTTTCGCTTGAAAACCGTAGATATAAACACGAAAACCACTCTCTCCCCAATACTCTGGTTCGCGCCTCTGCAGCCGCCAGAGCCACTGAAGCCGCCGCTGCCAAATTTTTTTCCCCGGCCATGGCGCAACCTAGGGGAGGAAGGCGGCGACAGCGTAGTGCTGACGCTGACGGAGCGCCCGCTGCCGAGGCGGCTGAGGCCGTGCATTGTGCGGAAGAGGGTTTGAGCTTTCTGGAAACCCTAGAAGAAGATACTAAAAGATCTCACGGAGTAATTGAATAGCATTCAGTTTACATAGAAAATGCTGCATTTTTTTAGAAAAGACTTGAAGCAACAAAAGAAAAAAGAATTGAAGCAGGAAAAGAAAGAGTTACTTCCACGAGAAAAAGGGGAAAAAATTTCCCCACAAGCAAACGAAGATTGAAAGTGGAAAGTAAATGAGAAACGGAAATGGTAGAGTGACGGTTAATATGAAAAGAGAGTGTGAAGGTGATTTCAGTTGGGGAATACTGATACTTCCCTCCTGTGGATTTTCAGACAATAAATGTGATCACGTGTCCGGGATCAACGGAACGTGTGCGTACGTGAAAGTGGGTGGCTCCTTCAGGCTTCACTTAATTTGCCCACCGACAAAGTAGGCCCCCAGTTGTGATTTTCATTTAAATCGTGAGAGTCCTAACGAGTGCAAGCTTTGAAATTGAAACTGGTACACACACGTGTCACTAACAAGAATCACCCACGCGCAATTAAAGATAAAAAAAAAGTGGCTTTTTCAAATGTTCCGTTTGTTTTAGTCTTTTAGCAGCCTAAAGTTGAGTCAAATTTCGTCGGTGTATTATTTATTTAATCAAATAATTAATTTTTTAAAAATTAATAAAATACTTAAATTTTACATATATAACTTAACAGTTTATAAATATTCAATAATTATTTTTATAATTTTAAATCAATAACACATTTTAAAAACCAATATAAAAAATATCATTTGGTTCAGATATAAATGATAAAAAGAGTTGGAGGCATTCTTCTTGAGTCATTAAATCATTCATACAAAATGCTAGGAAGGGATCACACAGAAAATGGAACCTTATATCAAATTTGTGAGCTTCCTTACCAAGTTTCTGTAGATATGGCGAAAAGTTATCTTCTTGAACTGTTAAGATCCGAGTTCAAAGCATCACGCAGTGCCTAAAGCTCTGCTTGAAGACTTGTAACAACTTTCAAATTCTCCAAAGATTTTTTACTGCATCTAATGTAAAACAAGATTTTTTACGTTGAGTAAAAATTTTATTGATAATTTTTTAAAATTTTACTAATAATATCTTTACATACTCAATTAATATTACTAGAAAAATTCTCAAATATTAATGACTTGCCACAGCAGAACCTGGTTTCCATACACAGATCCATCAGTGTTAAGCTTATACCAGCCACTCTTTGGGACCATCCATTGAGACCGAACATGCATTTGATCTCTTCTCTCTTTTGTCTTTGGCTCTTGTTTGCGAAACGAAACAAAATAGCCCTACCGTATAATCAACGTCTTGCCAGTTATACTACTACTGTATTATCTTTTTTTATGCAAATGATTATACTATTTACCAGAAATAGCAATCTAGTCTGGTCACTCCCGTCTCGCAAGTCGCAAATCACTATGGGCCGAATCACTTTGAATTTGAGTCACTTATGGTCTCATATTGTATCAGATAATCATCTCAAGTTTTTATTCATTCCAAATTTCAAGAAAGTTTGGATTCACCCATCAACTTACTCAAATTTCTCTGTTTTCTTGGGAGATCATTTGAAGTATACTTCAAATTTAGATTGATACACTATGTAAATAATTAAGTTTACTAAAATATGTTAATAATAACTTAATATTAGATTTTTTATTTTAATATATTTAATTAATTAATTTCATACTTTTTAAAGTATGTCTTGAGATTTTGAGCTTTATTAATATTTTTTTATCAGGACTTAATAATAAAACTTAAAAAGTGTTATCTTTAATCAAATTGGATTAAAAATTATTAAGTTATGATAAATGTTAAATAATTAAATAAATATATATTTAATTAAAAATATATTATTTATATATGATATGACTATATGAGTTACATGTCCAAATCCTTAAAAATTAATTAACTAATAGTTAACAATGAATTTTCTAAATAATGCATCCAATATGATAATGTAATATTATGGTTCTTATTATCAAAATTTAGTATTAACAGTTAATTTATAGAGTTATTCAAATGATTATACTATTGACTAGAAGTGACAATAGGGTCGGATCAGATCATTTTGAATTTCGAGTTGTTTTGAGTTCCGAATTTGATTAGGTTTATATCATTTCAATTTTAAATCATTTCGAATTTTGGATTATTTGCACCGTTTCAACAATTACATCTGCAAATCATCCGATCTTTTCTTTTTTCTATGCATATATGCTAAGGACCAAAGTATTACTAGGTTTCAAGTCACTTTTTGGTTGATGATTAATCTCCACAAGACAGTCTCAAACTTTGGGTAAAAATAAAACTCAATATCAGGTAAAATTGTAACAATATTCTATATTTATAAGAAAAAAAATTGGACACTCGATTACCTAGCATAAAAACATGAAGAATTTATCCATTTACAATAAAAATTGATTTGGTAAGTAAAAAGAGATAATAGAGGGGAAAAACCAACTCCAGAATATCATATTTTTCTCGAAAAGTATCAAGAAAAGAATTAAAGAAATAAGCAAAGTGCTTAGCAATTAATTATAGGGCAAAATCATATAGAAATCTCAATTTATTTTTAAGATGTCAAAGAAACGGATAGACATATGGAGAAAAAAAAATTACTGAAAAAAGAGAGAAAGAAACACTGCCTTCGTAGTCGAGAGAGACAACATTATTACCTTTGCAGGTAAACCAGGACCCTGCTCCGAGAGACATGAAAGAGATTGATGAAAATAGATAATTTGGGCACTTGGTTCAACAACAAATCAAACAAGTGTTAAGGACTTTGACGAAAAGCAGTGAAAAGCAATATTTTTTTTAGGTGAAGGTGATAGGATGTAAACTTTAGAGCGTTTTAAATTTTTTTATTAAATAATATTAATTAATTAATTAAAATAATAAAAATAAAAAATAATTTTAATCAATTAATTTTAAACAAAATTTAATATTTTTACTAACTCTCTAGCATGATAATTATAATTTTATAAATATTAATATATAAAGTATATAAAGTATAACTTGTATTTTTATATTGTTATAATTTGTAAGTGATTAATTAAATGATTTGTAATTATTACTAAACTTAGATAACATATAATATATATTTATAAAGTATAATAATATTACAATAAAAATACTAATTTAATGATTAAAACATATTAAACTCATTAAATCATGGTGAAAATATAAAAACATGAATGAAAAGAATTACCAAGTTTATGTATTAATCATTAAAGTTTGGTATGCTATCTCGAACACCATATGAAATAAGGGCATGTGTCATGTACGCATATCATTTAAACAAATTAAAATGATAGCAAAACTATATTTTTTCTAATAAGACAAAATCAAACGCAATCTAATAAAAAACTCCCAGGCATTACAAACTTTAATCACGTAATCATATTTTTATTCTCATTGCATAGGGAAAAATTTGATCAAACATGTTTATAGATCTGCACAATCTAATATGCGAGTCAAAAAAGGTCGTAAGGGTTTGAGCACCTAGAAACATGAGCAATACTTTTTGAAAGTAGGTTTAGATTTTTTCATTAAAATATCGTATTCTATATGCTAGATACTTTCAAATTTGGAGATCAAAGTGCATTTAAACTTAAAAATTAAAAAAAAATATCGAGTTAGTAGGTGTTTCAGTTAAAGTCTTATCTTCTATTTTGAATAATCCCTGTTTAATAGGGAAGTAGTTTGTTATTTGACTCTTTCTTTTATTGATTACCACGTTGTTTAGTTAGTTTAAACGTGGGCTGCATTATTGCTTAATGTTAGGATTGTAAAGGCTATTTAATAGCCAAAGCTTGTTTCATTCAATAAGAAGTCATTCCTAGATTGAGTGTGTTTTTGTGTTGCTTGAGTTCTTAGTTCACAACAATCTGGTATCAGAGCTCCCACTGGGCTTGAGAGAAAAAGTAGCAGACTTTGAGTGACTTGTAAACAGAGAAAGAAGCATGACGAGTGAAGAGAAAGAGATTTTTTTGCAGCCTTCAATTCCCCATTTCGATAGGCTCGACGAGTTGAAGTTAAAGGACTTGAAAGTAAAGAACTACTTATTCCAGGCCATTGATCGAACCATTTTAGAAACCGTTCTTCAGAAGGACACCGCAAAGCAGATTTGGGACTCAATGAAGAAGAAGTATGAAGGAAATGCAAGAGTGAAGCGGTCAATTCTTCAAGCTCTTCGCAAAGAGTTTGAAACCTTAGAGATGAAGTCAGTTGAGAAAGTTTCGGACTACTTCTCAAGGGTGACGTCTGTGGCTAATAGAATAAGGGTGCATGGTGAACGAATGGTAGATGTTACAATTGTGGAGAAAATACTTCGATCCTTAACAGACAAATTTAATTATATTGTTTGTTCTATTGAGAAGTCAAAGGATATTGACGGTCTTTCCATTGATGAGTTGCAAAGCTCTCTAATTGTTCACGAGCAGAAGTTTCATAAGCATGATAGAGAAGAACATGCCTTGAAAATAACTCATAAGGACAGATAAGGAGGACGAGGTCGTGGTCAAGGATCATTTAGAGAACGAGGCAGAGGTAGAGGGTGTTAGTTCTTTGACAAATCCGTTGTTGAGTGTTACAAATGCCATAAGCTCGGACACTTTCAATATGAGTGTCCTAGCTGGGACAAAGAAGCTAATTATGCTGAGCTTGATGAGAAGGAAGAGATGTTGCTAATGTCATTTGTGGAGCTAAATGAAGCAAGAAGAGAAGACATATAGTTTTTGGATTCAGGATGCAGCAATCACATGTGCGGAGACAAAACCTTGTTCAGTAATCTCAATGAAAGTTTTAGGCAAATGGTAAAACTAGGAAATAACACGAAGATGTCAGTGATGGGAAAAGGGAATATGAGGCTGCAAGTGAGTGAATTTGTGCATGTGGTTACCGAGGTGTTCTATGTGTCGGAGTTAAGGAACAACATGTTGAGTATTGGCCAGTTGCAAGAAAGAGGGTTAGCTATCCTCATTCAACATGGGAAGTGTTGGATTTACCATCCAAAGAAGGGATTGATCATCCAAACTGAGATGTCAGCCAATAAAATATTTTTTCTATTGGTTAGGTCTCCACCAAGAAAGGCAGCTTGTTTCCATACAACCTCTCAGGATTGGTCTCATTTGTGGTACTGTAGATATGGTCACCTGGGTTATAAAGGCCTAAGAACTCTTCAATTCAAGAAGATGGTGCATGGACTACCACAATTCACTGTCTCTACAACAGTGTACACACTGCATGGTAGGTATTGACCCTCACCTGTATTTTAATGATGACAAAACACAACTCTTATTATACTAATGATGCTATCTAAGTGTATTAAGCAATAAGAGCATTCAACTAAGGAACAAGATGCAAGAACTCAACCCGAATCAAACATCAAGTGAAGACAGAGGAACTAGTATAGGTCTAAGGTATTGAAACAAGTTGTAAGTCTCACTTGTTCAAGTAATTAGCTTGTCCAATGGCTCTTTTTGAAAAAGTGTTTTAACATAACCTTTTAAACAAATGTTTTTAAAGTTAAAATCTATTCAACACATGAAAACTGGGTTGTTAAAGCAACCTAGTCGACTGGGTACTTATACCAGTCTTCTGGTATAAAGGTTAGTATGTTCCCAATCGACTGGATGATTCATACCAGTCGACTGGTGTTTTGGTCAGAGATTTCCCACTCAACTGGTAAAACATATCCAGTCGACTGGTAATCTGGGCAGAAGGTTCCCAGCCGACTGGTAAGAAATACCCAGTCGATTGGTAAGAAATACCCAGTCGACTCGTACCTTCAATAGCCTTAAGGATGTGATTTTAAAGAGGACCCAGTCGACTGGTACTAAGACCCAGTCGACTGGTAGTTCAAAAAATATGATCGTTGGGATGCGAGATTTCAGCACAAATTGTACCACAATGTACAAAATCAGTTACAAACGGGTATATTACATCAAGGCTATATAAACCCACTCTATTAAGCATTTTAATAGAGAGTATTACACATTCAAACAAATTTTTACTCATTGATACTTAAAAAGCTTTGAAAAATTGATTGTTGAGCCATTTTTCAAGATTTACCTAGAAAAAGAGATATTATTCAATTGTATAAGCTTCCATTGTTGTCTCTCTACTATTTTCTTTACAGTATTTATTTTAAAGGGATTTGCTTCCGAAATGAAGGGATTTTTGCTTCCGAGAGGAAGGGGTTTGCTTCCAAGAGGAAAGGATTGTAAAGTTTGTGCAACACCCGCGAAGTTGCACGATTAAGTTTCTTAGTGGAGTACTTCAAAGAAGTTCCTTGAATAGAGTGGACGTAGGGTTTGGAACGATTTCGATATTGTTGAACCACTATAAACTGAGTTTGCATCCTCTATTCCTTAATCTCATTATTTACAGCACATATTACTTGTTATATGCTTGTTGTGTTATTTGTTTTATAAACTTGTGTTTTAATCCGCAAAATTTTTTAAAACCCAATTCACCCCCCTCTTGGGTTGAAACCTCAGTCTACAATTGGTATCAGAGCCTCGTTCTCAATTTTAGGCTTAATATCCTTGAGTTGATCCGATGGCAGCAAATAGCTATTTTGAGGGACACTCACATACTAGGTCTTCCTTGTTCAATGGCTCCAACTATAATTATTGGAAAAACATGATGAAAATCTTTGTCGAATGACAAGATTATAATCTGTGGAGAGTCATTGAAGAGGGACCTAGAATTCCATCAAAGGAAATCATTATTGGAGAAATCATTCATACAATGCCTAAACTCAAAACTGAGTACAATGAGGAGGATTGTAGAATGATGTCTTTCAATAGTAGAGCAACAAGTATTTTACATTGTGCTTTAGATATATCTTAATATAATAAAATCTCTATATGTGTTTCAGCTAAGGAAATATGGGATAAATTGCAAGTTACATATGAAAGAACTAGTGAGACTAAAAAATCGAAAATTTATGTGCTAGTATCTGAATATGAATCTTTTAGAATGTCTCCTAATGAAACAATTTCTCAAATGCACTCACGTTTCACAACTATTGTTAATGGTTTAAAGCTTCTTGGTAAGAACATTGAGGAATTTGAATTAACAAGAAAAATCTTAAGATATTTGCCATCCACTTGGAAAGCAAAGAAGACAGCTATTCAGAAAGCCAAAGCTCTTGACAAACTTGATGTTAAGACACTCATTGGGTCATTGTTGACATATGAAATGGAAGAAATGAATTTCACTGTCAATGATGATGAGAAGAAGAAAAAAGTGATTGCTCACAAAGCTTTCACAAACAACAAAGAAGAAGAATCAGAAGAAGAGGAGGAGAGCAGCGAAGAAGACAGTGAAATGGCCTTAATCACCAAACGGTTTTATAGATTCTTGAAGAAAAGCAAGAAACCATATACAAATGATCCCACTTCAAAAAGGGAACCACTTGTGTGCTATGGATGCAAGAAGTCTGGTCGCATCAAGGCCGATTGCACAGCTACAAGTAAACCATACAAGAGCTTCAAGAAGAAAGCTATGATAGCAACTACTTGGAGTGATGATGAAGAAGATGAATCCACGGATAAAGAAGTCGGATACGAGGAAATTACCGACCTATGCCTTATGGCAATTGATGATGAAAATGAGGTATTATCTTCTCCCTCTTCTAAAAATAATATTGTGAGTAGTAGTGAAGAATTGTTAGAAGTCATAAATGAAATGCATGAAGTATTAAAGAAATTCGATTATAGGAACTCTACTCTTAAGAAAGAGGTGTCATCCCTTTCTAAAGAGATGATAAGTCCAAGAGAAGAGAAAGAAAAATTATCTTCATTACTGTATGATGCTTCTCAAGATTTCCTCAAAGATGAAAATGAGAATTTAAAGAAGAAGATATTAGAATTGAATGGTACTATATCTAGACTCATGCTTGGAAAAGAAAAGCTTGATGAAGTGCTTTCTTGCCAAAGATTAAGTGGAGGAAAATCTGGTCTAGGATACTCTCCATTAGGCAAGCAAAAATCAAAAGAGGGCTTATTCATGAAAGTTTCATGTGTGAATGAAGCCTCTACTTCAAAGGTTAAAATCACACCCCTATTGAATGATAGCATGTCTAGAAATACTAATTCTAATGCTAATATAAGATTGAAAAATCCTAGAAATACTCATGCTCATATGTATGCTCATTCAAGGAATGCTTATGCACATGCTAGGAATAATCATCATGTGCATCCTAGGAACAATTTGTATACTTAAGACTTGCACACTGCATAAGCATATCCTAGGAATTACAATCATAGTTATTCTAGAAATAATATGCATACTCATGAT
Organism: Bretschneidera sinensis; assembly: GCA_023935145.1. Classification (NCBI taxonomy): domain Eukaryota; kingdom Viridiplantae; phylum Streptophyta; class Magnoliopsida; order Brassicales; family Akaniaceae; genus Bretschneidera; species Bretschneidera sinensis. The sequence continues at coordinate 136,435,316 of CM043697.1, read as the reverse complement.
AATGCAAGCATGTATCCTAGAAATCATCATCATACATTTTTTGGAAATGATATGTATATTCATATTCCTTACAATAAAAACATGTATTCTAGGAACTCATATCCTAAGTATTATAGGCATGCACAACTAAAGACTCCTAGAAAATTCAATAACTATCATCCTAGAATTGTGCATCATCATGTCTATAGAACTCCATATATTATCAAGAAAGTATGGGTCCCAAAAGGAACCATATTTTCAAGGACTAACCCCAAATGACCCAAGAAAATTTGGGTACCTAAAAATGCCATTGTGTATCCTTGTGTGATGTAGATATGTCTCCACACCAAGGAGAAAGGTAACTGTTGGTACCTTGATAGTGGATGCTCAAAACATATGACCAGTGATAAAAGTGTGTTCAATGAGCTAATTCTAAGAGATGGTGGACTTGTCACCATTGGAGACAACACAAAAATAAAGATCGTCGGGCATGGAAAAGTTGGTAATGATTTCTCAACCATAGATAATGTATTGCTAGTACAAGGCCTTAAGCCAAATCTACTAATTATTAGTTAACTTTGTGACAAATGCAACAAAGTCACATTTGAGACCTCTTATTGTCTAGTTATAGACATCAAGAGTAACAAGATCAAATTTGTTGGCCATAGACATGAAAATGTCTATATAGTTGATATGAAATCCTTGCATTCTGAAAATGAAAAATGTTTTCCTGCCATTAGTGAAAATCTATGGCTATGGCATAGAAGGCTTGGTCATGTGAACACGAACTTGCTGAAAATCATTTCAAGAAAAGATTTAGTCATTGGACTTCCCAAAATCAATTTTGAAAAAGACAAAGTATGTGATGCTTTTCAAATGGAAAAACAAACTAGGATTTCTTTTAAATCAAATAATGTAGTCTCAACTACTAGACCATTGGAACTTTTGCATATGGACTTATTTGGTCTAATAAGTACCATTAGTCTAGGTGGCCATCAATATGCTCTTGTTATTGTTGATGACTATTCAAGATATACCTTTGTTATTTTTATTGCTTACAAGGATGAAGCTTTCAAAGGATTTGAAAACTTTTGCAAAAAGGTTCAAAATGAAAAAGGAATTTGTATTTCAAGCATTAGAAGTGATCATGGAAAAGAATTCGAAAACCAAAGTTTTTCAAAATTTCGTGATGAAAATGGAATTGATCACAACTTTTCAGCCCCTAGAACTCCTGAATAAAATGAAGTTGTTGTGAGGAAAAATAGAGTTTTATAAGAATTTTCAAGGACAATACTTTGTGAAAATAATTTACCAAAATACTTTTGGGCTGAAGCGGTAAATATCTTTTGCTATATCTTGAATAGAATTTTAATTAGGTCTATTCTTGACAAAACTCCATATGAATTATGGAAAGGTAGAAAGCTTAATATCTTTTATTTTTCGTATTTTTGGTTGTAAATGCTTCATCCTAAATAACAATAAAACTAACTTGGGTAAATTTGATTCTAAGACCGATGAAGGAATATTTTTAGGATATTCAACCTCTTGTAAGGCTTATAGAGTTTTCAACAAGAGAAATCTAGTGGTAGAAGAATCCGTACATATAACTCTTGATGAGTTTAACCCAATTAGTAGTAGAGAAGTTTCTTTTAATGATGATGCAGATTTTATTCCAAGAACGGAAACTCCTACTCCCATTGTTGACCCAAAGGAGAGTCCATCTCAAACAAATAGAGAGATGAAAACTCTCAAAGTAGACCAACCATCTACAAGTCAATAAGATGATAGTCTTTCCAAAGATTGGAGGTATGTAAACTATCATCCGATTGATTAAGTGATAGGTGATCATTCACAAGGGGTAAGAACTTGTTCCTTTATTAGAAATATTTGCAATTATGTAGCTTATTTGTCTCAAGTAGAACCGAAGACATTTATAGAAGCTGAAAAAGATAATGATTGGATAATTTCAATGTAAGAAGAAATAAATCAATTTGAAAGGAACAATGTATGGAATCTAGTCCCTAGACCTAAGAATCATACAATAATTGGAACTAAATGGGTATTTAGAAATAAGATGGATTAAAATAGAATAGTGACTAGAAATAAGGCTAGACTAGTTGTTAAGGGATATAATCAAGAAGAAGGAATAGACTTTGATGAGACCTATGCTCTTGTAGCTAGATTAGAAACTATTCGAATGTTATTAGCCTTTGCATGCTTTAATAAGTTTAAGTTATTTCAAATGGATGTAAAAAGTGCATTTTTAAATGGGTTCATAGAAGAAGAGGTTTATGTTGAGTAACCTCTTGGATTCGAGAATCCTAGTCTTTCAAATCATGTCTATAAGCTTTCTAAGGCTCTATATGGGTTGAAGCAAACTCCAAGGGCATGGTATGAAAGACTAAGTAAATTTTTTATTGACAATAACTTTGTAAGAGGTAAGATAGACACAACCTTTTTTACAAAAACTCACAAAAGTGACACTTTGCTAGTTCAAATATATGTTGATGATATTATATTTGGTGCTACTAATGAATCTATGTGTCAAGAGTTTGCAAAGTGTATGCAAGGTGAATTTGAAATGAGCATGATAGGAGAGCTTACCTATTTCCTTGAACTTCAAATAAAACAACTAAAAGGAGGCATCATCATCAATCAATCAAAATATACTAAGGACCTACTAAAGAGGTTCGGGATGGAAAGCTCAAAGCCACTTGGAACACCCGTTAGCACCTCGACAAAACTTAATCTTGATGAAGGAGGTAAATGTGTAGATTCTAAATATTATAGAAGTATGATAGGAGCTTTGCTTTATTTGACTGCAAGTAGACCTGATATAATGTTCAGTGTATGCATGTGTGCTAGATTTCAAGCTAATCCTAAGGAATCACGTGTAGTTGCAGTAAAAAGAATCCTTAGATATCTACAAGGAACTCAAACTATAGGATTATGGTACTCTAGAGATTCATCTTTTGAGCTTGTAGGATATTCAGATGCTGATTTTGCTGGATGTAAGTTAGATAGAAAAAGCACAAGTGAAACATGCTAATTCTTAGGTGCAATGTTAACCTCTTGGTTTTCCAAGAAACAAAACTCAGTTGCACTATCAACCGCCGAGGAGGAATATGTAGCAGTTGGAAGTTGTTGTGCTCAAGTGTTATGGATGAAACAACAACTAAAAGACTATGGCATGATCTTTAAAAGTATCCCAATTCACTGTGATAATACTAGTGCTATCAATCTAACTAAAAATTCTATTCAGCACTCTAGAACTAAACACATAGAAATTAGACACCATTTCTTAAGAGACCATGCTCAGAAAGGTAATATAAGACTAGAATTCATACCATCAGATGATCAAATAGCTGACATTCTTACAAAACCTCTAAGTGAAGCTAGCTTCTGCAAAATTAGACTATTAATGGGATTGCTAGATTATGATAAACTGAATGTCTAATTGTTTCATCATTCATCATTATGTATACTTGACATCTAGTGAATGAGTATTAATCCATGTTTAATATTTCCCTCACTCAAGATGGCATAGATAAACAAATTTCGTGCTAAGAGTCAAGAATAAAAATTTTCTCAAGATTCCAGTTGACTGGTAAGGCTATCCCCGTCGACTGGAAAGTCCCTGCCTAATTTTCTAGTCGACTGGTAAGTTAATACCAGCCTACTAGTTCAAATAAACCTTATTTGGAGCCAAAATTTTGAAATTCAGTTATCACCCCAGTCGACTGGTATCTTTCTGCCAATTTATCTAGTCGACTGGTACCCTGACCTAGTCGAGTGGTATGCAAAACTGTTCATCTTTGCAAAGGACCTAGTCGACTGGTATCGCGATTCTATAAATAGTCTCTTCATTTTTCTTGATTTTCACACCATTTTTCAAAAACCCTAGCTTTCTTTCTCTACAAAATCTCACCATTTTGATTAAAAAAAAAAACCTTCAAAACACTACCTAAACACATCAATCTAATCATCCACAACCTCTTTTTCAACTTTCTACGGTTGAAATCTCTTATTTCGATCAAAAACTCCTTTTACCCAAAAATTCTTTTTTTTTCCCAAAAATGACCGATATAATCCGAGCTAAATACACCACTGGGGGACCAAATGCGCCTACAAGGCCGAAGTCCACCAAATCCATAATTTCGAATTCGAGGGGCAAAGGTGTGGCGGGCTCATCCAGCAAGAAGCCTAGAATAGAGGTTGACGACACTCTGTTCTCCAGCCCAGCGGCGAAGGCAAGGTATAATTCTATTATCCACCACAAGAAAATCATGACGGGTAGAGTTGTCGACTTCGACTCTATTCATCATGGTAATTTTGATATATTACCTGCCTTCAAGGCCATACACATGATCCCACTGGTTAAGGTACATGAAAAATATTACCCTAGACTGATTCACCAGTTCTATGTGAACTTGGTGAAACTCAATCCATTAGCTCTGAGATTCAGAACCAGTTTCATGGGTGTGGAGTTTGAGGTCAATACTAACCTCTTGATGAGTGTTTTGAGGATCCCTGTGGGAGGGATCCAATGGAGTCTGGATGGATGGCCAGACAATTTCAAGATTGAGGAGGCGTGTCAAATAGTTAGGGGCGACCCTAACTATGTGTTCAGACCCACTACATTTCACACATATAGTGATATGCCTCTAGACTCAAAATTGTTCAATCTCATCGTGAGTTGGACCATCCACCCGAGACTAGGGAATCGGGGGTATCTATCAAAGATAGATATTGTATTGATTTAGTGCCTTAAAACTGGGCACCACTTCAATATATACCCCCTGCTACTCGCCAATATGATTAATGGCGAAGCGAACAACTCTGGATGTCTTCCCTACGGGATGCTCATCACGCTCATACTCCAGCACTTCTGAGTGCCTCTTCCAGCATCCGAGGCTCAAGATATTGGGCCAAAGGACATCATCAACGTCTCCTCACTGAAGAAGATGGGATGCAAGGTCCGCGACGGCTTTATCTACTCCCAGGCCGGGAAGCACATTCAGATTAGAGAGGGGCTCCTGTTGCTGCTGATATGGATACTGATGCACGAACACCTCCTCTGGGTGCCTTGAGTACTGGTCAGGCTGGGTACGGAGATCTACTTCAGGCTATCACGAGCCTCCAGCTAACCATGCAGTCCGGATTTCAGACCTTGAGCTCCTCCATTGAGACCCTCCAGGATGACTTCGAGCTTCACCGAGAGCGCACCGAGAGTTCCCTGGCTGAGATTCGAGATCTTATTCGTGATGGCTTGGACTTTCTTACTCCATGAGTCACATTACCATCTTTCTTTCTCAATGTATCTTTTTCTACTTTTTCACTGTTTTTAGCACTGACATATTTTCATAATTTTATGTCTTTTGTACTTATGCATGGCTCTGCGAAGCCTGTACTTGTATAACTTTTTATATATATATATGATGATGCTTTTTGCTTAGACCTATGTCATGTACTCATTCTACGTAAATGAAATTTAGTTGCATGCTTTATATCACTTTATATTCGTTAAAAGCTTTAAAACTGTTTTTGCATATATGGAAGCTTTCGGTTCTACCCGGGAAGGCTTCCAAACTCCGAATGATGCCAAATTTTTGTATACAAGTTTTTTTATACATACTTTTGATGACTATGGTAGCTAAGTAGCTTATTTTTTAGTTTACAGCCCCCTTTTCTGCTGTTGTCAAAACGGGGGAGAAAAATGAAAAAATGTGAAAACCTAATGAAAACTAAAAGATACTGCATAAATTTAGGGGAAGCAGTGCTCCAAAGATATTGGAATAGGTTTGTATATGTTGAGTTTCTTGGTTGGATTGAATATAAGCATAAATTTAAGGGGAACAGTGCTCCAAAGATATTGGAATATGTTTGTATATGTTGAGTTTCTTGGTTAGGTTGAATATAAACTACTTTTGATCTTTTACAGGTTGGTTTTGTTAAAAAAATAGAGGAGACTCTACCCAGTTTTTTTCAGAAAACCACACACTTAGTTTTTTATTAACAGTTTTCTATCATTAGTTTTGTCATCATCAAAAAGGGGGAGATTATTGACCCTCACCTGTATTTTAATGATGACAAAACATAACTCTTATTATACTAACGATGTTATCTAAGTGTATTAAGCAATAAGAGCATTCAACTAAAGACTAAGATGCAAGAACTCAACCCGAATCAAACATCAAGTGAAGACAGAAGAACTAGTATAGGTCTAAAGTATTGAAACAAGTTGTAACTCTCACTTGTTCAGGTAATTAGCTTGTCCAATGGCTCTTTTTGAAAAAGCATTTTAACATAACCTTTTAAACAAATTTTTTAAAGTTAAAATCTATTCAACATATACTGGGTTGTTAAAGCAACCCAGTCGACTGGGTATTTATACCAGTCTTCTGTTATAAATGTCAGTATATTCCTAATCGACTGGATGATTCATACCAGTCAACTGATGTTTTGGTCAGAGATTTCCTAGTCGACTGGTAAGACATATCCAGTCGACTAGTAATCTAGGCAGAAGATTCCCAGTCGACTGGTAAGACATACCGAATCGACTAGTACCTTTAATAGCCTTAAAGATGTGATTTTTAAAGAGGACCCAGTCGACTGGTACTAAGAATATGACCGTTGGGACGCGAGATTTCAGCACAAATTGTACCAAAATGGACAAAATCAGTTATAAACGGGCATATTACATCAAGGTTATATAAGCCCACTCTATTAAGCATTTTAATAGAGAGTATTACACATCAAACAAGTTTTTACTCATTGATACTCAAAAAGCTTTGAAAAATTGATTGTTGAGCTATTCTTCAAGCTTTACCTAGAAAGAGAGATATTATTCAGTTGTATAAGCTTCCATTGTTGTCTCTCTACTGTTTTCTTTACAGTATTTATTGTAAAGAGATTTGCTTCCAAAAGAAAGGGATTTGCTTCCGAAAGAAAGGGGTTTTTGCTTCCGAGAGGAAGGGGTTTGCTTCTAAGAGGAATGGATTATAAGGTTTGTGCAACACCCGCGAAGTTGCACGACTAAGTTTCTTAGTGGAGTACTTCAAGGAGGTTCCTTGAAGAGAGTGCACATAGGGTCGAAACGATTCCGATATTGTCGAACCACTATAAACTGAGTTTGCGTCCTCTATTCCTTAATCTCTTTATTTACAACACATATTACTTGTTATATGCTTGTTGTGTTATCTGTTTTATAAACTTGCGTTTTAATCAGCAAAAAGTTTTAAAACCCAATTCAACCCCCTCTCTTGGGTTGAAACCTCAGTCTACAGTAGGAAAGCAGCATCGAGATCCTATTCCAAAGAAGAGCAATTGGAGAGCATCACAAAAGCTTCAATTGATTCATGCAAACTTGTGTGGTCTGATCACTCCTATATCAAATACCAACAAAAGGTACTTAATGTGTTTCATTGATGACTTTAGTAAAAAAACATGGGTCTACTTTTTGGATGAGAAGTCAGAAGCATTCATCACTTTTAAATAATTTAAGAGTCTTGTTAAGAAAGAAACAGGCAATTATATTATGAGTTTGCGTACAGATCAAGAAGGGGAGTTCATTTCACAGGAATTCAATCAGTTTTGTAAAGAGAATAGCATCAATAGACAACTGACGGCTGCCTACACTCCACAACAAGACGGAGTGGCAGAAAGGAAGAACAGGATAGTCATGAATATGGTGCAGAGTATGCTTTCAGATAAGAAGATTCCAAAGAGTTTTTGGCTAGAAGCTGTAAATTGGACTGTACATGTCCTAAATCGAAGTCTTACTCTAGCTGTGAAGAACATGACTCCAGAAGAGGCTTGGAGTGGAATCAAGCCTTCAGTTGAGCACTTTCAGGTGTTTGGATGTGTCTCACATATATATGTACCACATTCCAAGAGAACCAAATTGGAAGACAAGAGCTTCAGTTGCGTACTGTTGGAGGTCAGTGGGGAATCCAAAGCCTATAGGCTTTATGATCTAATATAAAAAAGAATTGTAGTGAGCAAGGATGTCAAATTTGAAGAAGATAAGTGCTGGGATTGGGACAAGGGTTATAAGGAATTAATTGCAGTTGATTTGGAGTGTGATGACAACGAAGGAGAAGCTGCCATAAGTGATGTCATTGAGGAAGATGAAGAAGATAATGATGCAGAAGAAGTGAAAACCGTTTCATCAAGCAATGTGAATGATATGAGCTCACCTAGCTCCAGTGAAGGAAGATCTAGAAGAAGATCGGTCTGGATGGATGATTACGAGAGTGGTGAAGGTTTTTCTGAAGAGGATGTGACTAATATGGTACTGTTTGCATATGCTGATCCTGTGCATTTTGAAGTAGCAGTGAAGAGTGAGAAGTGGAGAGCAGCTATGGACTCTGAGATGAAAGCCATCAAGAAAAATAATACTTGTTTATTGACAGATTTACCAGTTGGAGCAAAAAAGGTTGGTGTTAAATGGATCTACAAGACCAAGCTAAAGGAAAATGGAGAGGTAGACAAGCACAAGGCTCGATTGGTAGCAAAAGGCTATGTGCAACAACAAGGAATTGATTACAATGAGGTGTTTGCACCTGTTGCAAGAATGGATACAATGAGGATGATTATAGCTCTTGCAGCACAAAAAGGATGGACAGTCTATCAGCTCGATGTAAAATCAGCCTTTCTACATGGAGAATTAAGTGAGGAAGTGTATGTGGAGCAGCCTAAAGGTTATGTACAAAAGGATGATCCGCAAAAAGTCTACAAGTTAAAGAAAGCCTTGTATGGACTTAAACAAGCTCCACGAGCTTGGTTTAGTCGTATTGAGGCTCATTTCTTGAATGAAGGTTTTGAAAGGTGCCATAGTGAACACACCTTGTTCACCAAGACAAGCAGAGAAGGTAAAATTCTAATTATCAGTTTATATGTGGATGACCTTATATTTACTGGCAATGATGAGTTGATGTTTCTTGAGTTTAAAATTTCAATGGTGCGTGAGTTTGATATGACAGATTTGGGGAAAATGAAATATTTTCTTGGAGTTGAAGTGTTGCAGGGGTCAGATGGGATTCATATCAGTCAAAGGAAGTATGCATTGGAGATATTGAAAAGATTTGGAATGGAGGATTGTAATTCAGTTCACAATCCTATTGTTCCAGGTTTTAAGATTTTTAAGGATGAAAGAGGAGTTCGGGTGGATGAGATGTTTTTCAAGCAAGTTGTGGGGAGCTTAATATATTTGACAGCAACTAGGCCTGACTTGATATTCACAGTAAGTCTTATTAGTAGATACATGGGAAAGCCAACTGAATTACATTTTCAGGCTGCCAAAATAGCTTTGAGATATTTAAGAGGAACCACCAGTTTTGGGATCTTCTACAACAAGGGAGGGAGTGAGAGTCTAGTTGGTTATACTGATAGTGATTATGCAGGTTACTTAGAAGATCAAAAGAGCACGTCAGGTTATGTATTCATGTTAGGTTCCAGAGCTGTTGCTTGGTCCTTAAAGAAGCAAGTGATTGTTACTCTCTCGACAACAGAGACAGAGTTTGTGGCTGCTGCCTCTTGTGCCAGTCAAGCTATTTGGATGAAGAGAATTTTAGAGAAGTTGAGTCAACCAAAGAGTTAATGTACAACGATATTTTGTGATAACAGCTCCACAATAAAGTTGTCAAGGAATCCTGTAATGCATGGGCGCAGCAAGCACATTGATGTACGCTTTCATTTCCTGCGTGATCTCACAAGAGAAGGTACTGTAGAGTTGATTTATTGTGGTACACAAGAGCCGCTAGCAGATGTAATGACCAAGGCACTCAAGCTCGATACTTTTCAGAAACTTCGTGATCAGTTGGGAGTTTGCCAAGTACCAGAAGTAAACTGATTGTTAGCAAATTAGTTTAAGGGAGGGAATGTCAAGTTAGTAGGTGTTTCAGTTGGAGTTTTATCTTCTGTTTTGAATAATCCTTGTTTAACAGGTAAGTAGTTTGTTATTTGACTCTTTCTTCTATTGATTACCACGTTGTTTAGTTAGTTTAAACGTGGGCTGCATTATTTCTTAATGTTAGGATTGTAAAGGCTATTTAATAGCCAAAGCTTGTTTCATTCAATAAGAAGTCATTCCCAAATTGAGTGTGTTTTTGTGTTGCTTGAGTTCTTAGTTCACAACAAAGAAAACATCCTAATTGAAATTCAAGACATCATCAATATTCTTTACATGTTTGGTGGATCAAAATAACCTTTTAAATCTCGGTCGATTTGGATCGGGCCTCTAATTTGGGTCAAAATGGAAAATTTCACTCGCTCTCATGGGTGTCTTCATTTCCCAATGTTAAAATCTCCACCAACTGTGTCTTAAACCCTCCCAATCGTATTCTCAACAAGGTATGCATTAATTGGAGGTAAATTTTGTGCTAGAGCGCTTCCTCCAGGAAAAAAAAAGGGTTCCTTCAGCTAGAAGGAAAGCAGTATGGTGGTTAACAGCAGAAATCATTCCATTCCATTATGCTTCCTGTTTGTTTCTGCCCAATTTTTACTGAAGAGACTTCGCTAAAACTGAGACAATTTGAATAATATGTATTTTATGTGTAAGAACAGTTAAACATCTACTGCTACTCCCTGATTGTCAAAAGAATATGGTCTTTGGTCTTCTTTTTGTTTGGGGTTGTTGGGTTATTCCTAGGTTGGTTATGTTGTTGCGGATAATGTAGAGATGCAAACCTAGTAAGAGTGGAGTTGCGTAGGGATCAGTTCCTCCTTGCTTGATGTGGAGCATTCGAGAGGAATAGAAATGTGAGGCTTTTAAGGGAATGAATATGTCAATTTGGAGTTGTGCTTCTTGAGGGCATTGTTCTCTTAACTATATCATTTTCTTCCACAGTCAGGCTTTCTTGTTCCTTGTTGGGGTTCGTTAATGTCTGGGCCATGACTTTAACTTGTGATTGTTTCTGCATCTGCATTTCGTTTGCTTGTTCTTTCCCTTGCATGCTTCTTGTGTAACAGGTTTGCACCATTTGGAATACTGGTTTTTTCTGCTTGCTTTGCTATGCCAAGATAGTTTTTGCAGCTTATTCATGGCTTCTGTTTGTGACGATAAAAGGCTCCTTTGATGTTTTGGGCTTCTCCTTTCCTTTCAGCATTTTACACTAATTGTCATCAGCCATTCTTGAAGTTTAAGTTTATCTTACTATATAGGTTCTACTCTTTGACCACCCCTTGCAGTCTTCATTTCAATACTGAAGAGTGTGAAAAATATTGCCATGCGTTTATTCCAGAGTAATAAATTATAGATTGATGCTATCTTATGCTAACTGCATTGAGGGAAGAAAATAGAATCTAATTACTTTTGCATTTATTTATAGGGTTCTTTTATTCAAGCTGCCTGGACTCGGAGATCTCGTGGTGAAGCTGCAAAAAAAACCCAATAGAAATCGTGGAAACAAAGGACTGATATGTATATGATGAGGCCATTTTTACTAAATGTTTTCTTTTCAAATAAATTTGTTCATGCAAAAGTGATCCACCGAGGAACGAGCAAAGTGATATCAGTTGCCACCACAAATGCCAAGGATCTTAGAAACACTTTACCATCACTAACGGATAACAATGCTTGTATAGTTATAGGGAAGCTTATTGCTGAGCGGTCTAAAGACGCTGATGTATACGCAATGTCTTATGAGCTGAGAAAGGGTGAACGGATTGAAGGTAAGCTAGGGATTGTTCTTGATACCATTAAGGAGAGTGGGATTTTATTTGTATGAGTCAATTCGTTATCACTGTTATAAACTTGTTTTATCGTAAATTAAGTTTAAGCAAATGGCTATGAAATCTCCCACTAATGCATGCTTACAGAACGTTGCCGTTAGAATTTTCTTTGCTTTAATTGTTGCATCCCTTAGATATCGGAAATGTGGCTGTGCAAATACTGTATTAGGATTTCTGTAATCAAATGATGGTGCCATTTGTTGCCCTTGATTTCATTGTTGTTATTCATATTTCAAGTTTCTTCACTTAGCTGTGGGTTTGCCATGTTGTGTTTCTCAGGGATGAATTTCCTTTTGTGTATTTTAAATATTTTTTGGGTCATTAATTGGTGATTTTACAAATTTGGTGGCATGTTTTTGCTTGCAATAATTGATGCACTGACACAAATTTCTACTCAGTTGTTTGTAAAGCTTCATATTTTTACGCTTTCAGTTTTAAAAGAGCATTTTTTATGCTCCTTATTCCCATTGGTTGGACCTCTTTTCACTTACAATCCTTATGCTGTTCGCAGCAAGTGAGCTACTTTACCAAGTTTGTTCCCTAGAGTGAGTAATCTGTTTATAATTTCTTTGTCCAGGTTAGCTTGTTTTGCATCTTTCTCTTCACCTTCCTTCCATATTTTTAAGTGTCTGGGGTGTAATGTTGCTTTTGCTTAATGTGCAAAATTTGCCAATATGCAAATTTTATTGGTAGCATTATAATTATTTTATGCATCTCACACAATAAGATATGCTCAAGAATTGTTATATGAGTGGATTGGGATCATTTGAGAATTGTACGTGGTTGGTGATGTTCAAAATTCGATGGCAAATAGCCTCCGGGGTTCAAATGTCTCATAAATAGACACAAGGGTATTTAAGTAACTGTATAAAATCTTTGAATTAATTTTTTAAAAAACTTTTGTAGACTTTTTGTGATATTGGATTAGTTACTAGTTCGAAAAATGTAATTTTGTTAATTTTGTAACGGGAGTGTTCAATGAGATTCATATTTTGTTGCCAGGTTCACTGCCTCCCATTAGTTGGATCACTCTCATATACATTCATGTGATTAGATACGGCTTGATTTTAAATTTGTTATTTTTCGGTAACTATTATTGGAAAATAACATCACTATTGAGTCAGATTTTAAGTGTCTAGTGAATTTATAAAATTTAGCGGTCAGTTGGATAACGACACATCGACACAGGTTGGCGAGATGTGACTGACCATCACATTCGTGCATGTCTTTTATTTTTCCTTTCATGTTCCAATTTATTTTAAGTTCAAAAAATGTTTTTAAGTGGTTTATTAATAGTAGATTTTATCTTTTGATAAATTGACAAACAATATCATCGTGAACAACATTAAAATCACAATCGCGAAGATCCATTTTCTACATGAGTACATTCCACAGTTTTTTTAAAAGGTATAAAAAATTATGGATTGAGTTATAGTTTAATCATTTTTAAATAGATAAGTATGTTACATAAAAAATTGAGAAACATTTTGAAACATTTAAAGTACATTTATATGTGAAAATATTTTTTAATTTCTATCTCGATTTTCTTTAAGGAAAAATTAGTTGCAACCCTTGAAGTTGTACGGATATTTTAATTTATCCATGAGATTTTAATTTACATCAAATGAACTTTCAACTCTACAAATTGTTCCAATGTATTCATTCTGATCAATTTCAATGAAAGTTCTTTGTTAAATCACGCGTATAGAACACACGTGTACCATCATCAGGGGTAAAATTGTCTACACACATGATTTAACAATAAACTTTTGTTATAATTTGTAAGAATGAAGACATTGTACCAATTTGTAGAATTGAATGTTCAATTAATGCAAACTAAAACGATGAATGTAAATTAGAATATTTGTGAAACCTCAAGGGTTGCAACAAAATTTTCTCAATCTTTTAATAATTTGCACGTTCTTAACATAACTTGAAATAATACATTTTTCTTTTTAGTATAATATTAGAAAATTTGCGAAGCAATTTTTTTTGTGTCTCCCGTTTTTTTCAATATTATATTGAAAAAAGTAATGTTTTTCAAATCATGTTACGAATATGCAAATTGTTGAAAAAAGTTAACTAAAAACTATTTTTCACAACTAAGCACGCTCTTACTTTAAAAAAATAAACAAAAGCTATGTGACGATGGCACTATAGTAACGATGATAATTGATAGTGTCCTTAGTTTATGCTATTAAATTTTTTGTTATTATTATTATTATGCATATAATTTAAACAAAATTTTGATTTTAACTTTTCTTAACAATTACAAAACTAGAGATAAACACCAATCAAACTAAGGATAGGAAAGTTAAGTGATGAGAGATGATCTCTTCTATTGTGTAGCTCATAAATCCATTATGTTTTATTCGTATAAAAAAACAAATTACAAGCAAGGTTTATAATTTTGATTTCGACAAAGATTTCAATAGCTCGAAACAGAAATTTTTTATGAATATTTCATATCGATTTTGACTTGGTAAAGTTAAATGAAAATTAATAGTAAATTTGGAATTTTGAATGGAATTCTATAGAATATTGATTGATATATAACCTTGCAAATTTATTGTGTATACAAAGCAATGTATTACATTGCCTAATTATATAATAACATAACATAAAATAATATCATAATAGAATGAAGTTATCATGATACATAAATATTCAAATATAAACACACAACAAACTTTAAATATTACAAAATTCATAAAACTAACTTAATAATTAATAAAACACGTAATTTTATGACATTAAATATCTATGTTGATATTGGTAGCCATATGGTAAAGACTATCCATACAGTACTCATGTTCCATAAGATGATTCTGACCAACTATCCTAACTTATCCAATTTTATAACTATGTGACATTCCAATGTCCCCACAGCCATTGAATTGGTTATATTCATCTCCTGGCCTCAATTTGGCTGCTTTTCCTTTTTGGCAATTACTCCAATGCCATCATGAATGAATTATTCTCTATTTTTGAAAATTATCAAAATTTTAAATTATTACAATAAATTGATTGAGATTTTTAAATATCTTGAAATTTCCAAAAATTATACTAAAACAAAATTAAATTATAAAGTAATAATTTAATATTAAAACTATATATATATATATATATATATTTGTTTTTAAGAAACCCATTTTTTGTTTTAAGTACAGTTTAAAACACAATTCAAACACACACACACATATATATATATATATATATATATATATATTTGTTTTTAAGAGGCTCTCTTTTTGTTTTAAGTACAGTTTAAAACACAATTCAAATACAATAAAAAATATCCATTATCAACTTGGTTTTCCAAGAAAATTGGAGTTTGATATGGCTCGGCTAAAAATTTTAACCTATTTTTGGGATATATTTTTTTAATTATTTCAATCGAATTAATTTAAACATTTCGATATTAACTAACAGTTTGATTTCGATCGATACGGTCGGGAATCAATTAACCGATAATATTTATATAATTAATTTTTTTTAATTTAATATATTATATATATTTAACATATTATTAATTAATTTTTAATCAATTAAACTGTCAAATTGATTTAAAAAATTTAAATGTCAACCCATAAATTAATCGATGTATCTTATTTAGTTAATTTATTTTATATCGACTTAATCAATTAACTAAATTATTTTAATCAAATTTATTCGAAACTCAATTTCCACCGTTCACTGACCCGGCTAACAATAATTGAAATTTTTTTTTGCGAGAGGTAAATCTGTCCATTCAAATTATGGCAATGCTTGCAAATGGTATGGTTATAATTTTCAGCGTTGGAATCCAAATCGTGTTTCCCGCCAAGAGTAAAGATCCCCCCTCCCCCCCCCCCCCCCAAAAAAAAATTATGCAGAGTTAAAGAGTGTGGTGTCTGCATTTGCTCGGGGAAATGGCATCCAAAAGAGCCAATAAGAAGCGTCTTACTTCGAATACCTCCAATGGAAACGCTCCTCACTTTTTTCAATCCTTTATCTCCGCAATTCACTCTAAACAGGTACCAACATCTGTATCTATATGTTTATTCGATAAGTTTTAATTTGCTCTTTTGTTGTTTTTTGAGGCTGTGCTGGTTACTACGCATGTTCTTGGGTCGTTGAAGAATGAATCGGTCGATAGATTAGATAACTCAAGAAGTTAGGGCTTGTTTGATTCGTAAATCTGCGTAAAAGATGCAATATTTTTCTCTTGAAAATTCGTGAGAATTTATTTAGAAGTTTCGAGATAATGTATTTTTTTAAACTTCTTTTTTTGAGGTACCGTTTCGATTGAGGAAACTACGCTCTTGATTGTTGGTAGTTTATAGGTAATGTGTTTTAAGAATCCTTCTATTTCCGTTTTTTTTTTCTCACTTTTCTTGTCATTTTTGTTGTTTTCACTCAGAAACTGCCCATTTCAGATTAAATTTACCGCATTCCCCATTCCCATGTTTAGTTTTCTCATATGTAATGAATTATAACATTGAAAATTTTCTGTTTTTCTTGCGACGGTTGTTATCTGCGTTTGAGACTGAAACTAAATATGCTGAATATATCAATTTTTGTTCTTTTCAGAATAAAAAAATGGGATTCGGAGATGAAGAAAAAATTAATTTCAAATTTGTTGTTATTTTTGCAATTTTTGGACTGGAATGATTCAAAAAATTACTCAATACTTAATTAAGGCTAGATCCTGTTCAAAGTCTGATTGCCTTGCTGTGAACAAAGGAAAAAAAATTAAGCCTAGATCCCCAAACTCTTTGGGGTCAGCAACATGTATCCCCTTGTCTTAATTCGCCCAATTAAAGACCATATCCTCGGTTAGATTCTTAGAAATGAAGTCTTTTTCTAACTATCTCAAGCTGTGCAATCTTATTCAGATCTTATAAAGTATCTTGTTTGGAATGACTTGTGAAAATTGGTGGGAATGGCTTTTACAACTTAAAAACAAGTTACTTGTCAGTTTATGCATGCTTGGGACATGGAAAATGAGTCATACCTGCATCAGGCACATGAATAGTGCAATCTTGACTTATAAGCATGAAAGTTACAATAAATCCAGCTTCGAGACTATTGACTTGCTTAATTTAGTTTTAGACTTGAACAACTAAACATGACTTTTAGCCAAAAGTTGCTTTTTTTTTTTGGCATCAAAATCCAGAAAAGTAAGTTGCACAACTCATAACAAAGACTTAACTCTCTTTGGATGATCTACTTGGATCAAGTCACTTTTGCGCAACTGTGCACTTTTAGGCCTATGTTGCACATGTCCGAACCATTTAAGAATTCGTTCTCTCAACCTACACTCTATTATTACCTCCATCTTGTGATAAAGATATTTCCTTAGTGTCCATGCTGATAACATTTTATTATAGTTTTATGCTAGCTGTTATTGCTATTGCAGTTACAGTCTTTTCCATATCAACTTTCTTGGTTGTTGTATATTCTGTAATCTTGACTTTTAAATTTCAGGGTCCAAGGCTTCCAATCATGAAAAGTTTGTATTACCTATTGGTTCGTTTTTCCTTAAGTGAACCAATTAGTTGGGTTGATTGTAAAGCTGCTTCAAATTACTTGAACATAAAGTTCAATGGAAGAGAGGTCAAAGTGAATTTCGAAGACATATCTTATCTCTCTAATATTTTGTTCAAAGAACTTGATATGATGTTCAAAGAGTTCTTCTCTGCTTTGCATGATGTTTCTGATGATCGGGCTCATGAACAATCTATTTTGTATCCACATTTGCAAGTCTCTATTGAAGAACTAACTGTGTCGCTAAGATGTTGTATGGTTCTCTTGAGCTTGCTTATGTCTAACCAAGAACTTGTTGTAGAAAAAGGCCGAGCTCTTCTCTCATTACTTAGGGGATTGGTTACTGTGGAGTTGAATAGGGGAAAGGGGAAGAATTCTGCCATCTTCACAAAGCTGTTTTCTCGTGATTGTATTTATATTAATGATGATTGTGCCACCTCCATTGCTGAGGACTTTGTTGCTTCCATAAGTTTCTTGGAACCTTCTAATCCTTGCCATACATCCGTTTGTTCGGTGCTTGAGGTATATCCTAATGATCATACATTTTTGCAAATAGTGAAAGTTGCAAACTAAGGTCTGTTCTATAGTAAGAGATTAATGATTGTGAAAATGAAAGTTTTTCAGTTATTAATGTTTCTGGTTACACCTTAAACTGGGTATGATATATTTATTTTTGCCATTTGCCAGTACCATTCACAAGCACAATGAATTTTAAAGTTATTGTTTGAAGAAAGTTTCAACACATTACTTTTTGTTTAGCCCCTGTTCTCCTCGTAATTTTAGGTGTCCTATTTTTTCTTCTATATTAGTCTACATGCACATTATTCTCGTAAAATAGTTTTGGTGTTTCCATTTAAATGGTTAAATTATTGTTGAGCCCTTTCAAGCTGTGATATACTTCATATGTTTAATGTTCTTGACATTTTAATTTTCTAATCCTTACCATGGTTCTCTTCTCAAGATTAATATTCTGTGGCAGTTATGTTGCAGAACATAATGCTTTCTTTTTGTGTTTAGGTATTTGCAGATGAGCTTTTAATGGATAAATATGTGAGAGAGTGCTTTTTGCTAATTGATTCTGTTTCTTCCACAAGTGAACAGCTATTCACGTGTCACTTTGGTCATGGTGATATTGGAGGTGTGTTGGAGGTGATTTCTGCTCATTTTATTTTATCACTTTCTGATGACAAAGCATTTGAAAAGTTCCTCAACAGATTATTTTGGCAGCATGACAATGATTTCAGAGCACCTCAAATGAGCTTGACAGCAGTGTTATCATTGTTACTTAACCCTGTCGTGTTTTCTGCCCCAAAAATGTTTCACGCGTATTTGATTTTACTGCTTTGCGATGCCATTGGTATTAGGAGGTCTTCTGAGAATATCAGATTAGATCTTAAACTTATAGATTGCTATCTAGCAGCGTTTGAAAGGTCTGTGATCTTGTACATGAGACACATGTGCAGTTTGCATAAGGATGGCCATCCTATAGGTGGTAATGATTCTTTTGAGAAGTCATTTATGCCTGATAGTAATGGTCAGCTGGATTTTGAGTCTCTTCTTCTGCCAGCCACAAGGAAAAAAATTCGTTATCTAGTTACCAAGTTCAATGACTCATGGGGTTCATACTTGAGCAATATGTCCCTTGGAACAAAGTCTGACCTGGTGGCTGCCTCTATTGCATACACAAAAGAAAGCCTATGTCTGTTTGATAAGTCCTGCACGGATGAGATTTTATCAATTTTAAGTTGCATAATACTTAGAGGTTCTTCTGATGATGTTAGTGACAGTGCGTTGCATACAAACGGGGAAGAAAGTGCTCAAGATATATTTCTTCTTGCTTCTGTATTGAAGCTAATGAGTTGTGCAATGTTGCAAGCTACATGGTGTCTAAGGCATAACAATAATTCAGGTTCTCTTAAGGCCTTGAAGGACGTTTCATCATGTAAGGAATACGATGTTATGATGCATGCTGTTGGTTGTTTTAAAAAATTCAAGGTCTCTTTACCTGTTCAAAATTTCTTATGTGACATAATGGAAGCACACAAGGTGAGGCATACAAAGTCCAAGTGGATGCTTTTGCATTTTTCAGGCTTGCTATCACTAAGTTATGTCAGGAGGCTTGATTTCTTAGTGAAAGACTGTATATTTGCAATGATCACGCTGTTGAAATTATTTGTTTTTGAAGAGGGCGATTTAGATGCACTGGGGTCATTAGTTCGTTCCAGATCTAAGACTTCTTCATCTACATCTGATGGTAAAATTGGAGAGGTAATTTTTTATCTCTTGATGGCTTTGTCCAGTTTAGTCTTGCTTATTCACGTGCTCTAAAATTATTCACCAATGGTGCAGGCCATGGTGGACCGAAAATCTAGCCAAGCAGTTGCATTGAATTTTCAAAAGATTCGGACATTATACTTGGGGTATGTGCTATTCTTGTGTTTATCATGCAAACATTTCTTTGCTAATCATGTTAAACAGGCCCTTGAAAGCTGAAAATTACTAGCTGCTTTAATTTTATTGGGATTGTCTTTGCCAATCCGTTTATATTGGACCTCTTCAGTGCGAGTTCCTTTAAACATTTTAGTCCTGATTTGCATTCAGCATGGATGTACTGAAGCTTAATCTTGCAATTTCAGTCCTACAAATGCTTTTAATCTGTTTATTATGGTAATTTTTTGGATTTTATCCCAATATCATACGCGTTCAAACAATTGAAGCGTGTGGTTTCATACATCACTATTTGACACTATATGAAGAATATGTTGTGTTTCTGCTTCTCAGGATTTGGAAAGTATTATAGAGATGTACCGATCTAAATATTCAAGATAAGATGAGAAAGGGGGCTGATGGCCTATTTCTAAATTTTTGTTGATGTACTTTTGCAATTTTGCATAAATCACATATTGTCGCTATTTCACACTGATAGGTTATTTTCGGTTTGGCACAGACAAATGATTTAATTGGAGTTATAAATTACATCCAAGCAGCACATGTTAGATTTGTAAGATAGATTATGTGGCATTCCATGCTAGCGATTGCAGAAGTTGATAAGAAAAAATTCTCTAATCTTTAGCTTCCCTCAATAGGCCAGTAGAAATTTGCAATGACTAGAGGCCAATCAATTTTTTGTCGAATCTCATCAGAACAGCCTGAGCACCTTTTTGAATGGTAGTACGCTTTTGTGGCCACTAAATTGTCTCCCTCTAAATCTGATGGCCTGGATTGCTTTCCAGTGTACTTCAGCTAATTAGTTTCATGTTTCAACCCTTTTGGCTGACCAATGTTTTCTGCAGCAGATCAATTGCTACTGGATTTAATTTTCAGCAGTTCACTAATTAAATTAGAACATCTTGTTTTATTAGCGTGATATTATTGTGTGTATGATGTTCTTGAGCACGAAACATAAATATACACTTTCCTGCCCAGGATTTTCCCATACTTAGTTGCTTTAATATTATTGTTTTTATTCTTTTTCATTCTGCATCATCTAGGAATTAAAATACTAAGGGCGTATATGTGAAGTATAGCATTCTCTGTCGCTTTCAAGTGTGCTACTCAAGTAAAGTCGTAATTGGCTATCTTACACAAATATGTGGGTTTAAATGATTTTCAGAACAAAATTTCCTTGAAACTTCTGATACCAAAACTTCTGGTACCAGAAGTGTAAGGTAACAATATATTCATTGCCTATGTAAGCAGTAGAATATCCTCTGAAAGGTAACACCAAATCTATTGCCTACCCAACCATAAGCTTAAATCAGTTGTCTAGATCCAAAGTCATGCCTCTGCAATCCTGTTGGTTTGTGGCTCATGGTTATTGGTGCATGGATAGACAATGTGGCATTTTGTAGCATGTGATGGTTTTTGCTTATTATTGTCTTAATGAAGGAAAAAGTCTGATTGGACTTCCAATATACTGTCTTTGTATGTTTAAATATCTTGTGCACTTACTTTTGAGATTTCACTAGATAAAAAAATAGGATTGGGATCTTTTCCATTTGAGAATTGAAATGAATGTCAAATTCACGGTGGGATTGAATGCCACCATGACAAACTTGGATTTGAATATTCTCCATTTGATGATATGGTATTCAATCTCACCATGAACTTAACTTCATTTTTATTCTCAAATGGAGAGGATACAAATTCAAAAAAGTATTATGACTGAACCAACAAAGGGAATACAACTTGTGGCAAACTCATACAAAGACACAATTAAGAAAGTTATGGTCATCTTTTATATATTTTCTTGCAATGAATTGTAACTTATTTGTTAGTTGTCAAATTGAGTCGCTTATCTTTTTCTGAATGGTAAGAAATTCATCCTCACCTTCACCTGAATTCTGAGTTGCATAATGACACATTCTTACTACCTCAGCCTACATCCTTGGTTTCCCTTTTCTCCTAACAGTGTTCTGCCTAAAGCCCTAAACTGTGACACTCCTTCCACATATGCAGTACGAAATTTTTTATACATGGCCTAGTTATATTAATTGATCCCTACTCATCTTGTCATTCTTGGTAGGCCATAGGCCTCCATCTTCCATTTCTGATAGATGATTCTTAACTGCCTGAATTATATTTTAAAGCATGATTGTCTTGTAGTTGTCTCCAGAATTTTCTTTCCATGGTTTTATTAGGTGATCTGATTCATCAGAATACTCCAGAAGCACTCTGCCTTTTCCATTCTCTAGTTTCACCAGCACCATCCTCTTTTATTCTTCTCATTGATACGATTCTTCCATAGTTCCAAGTGATTTATCCTTTAATTTTATGATTACTTGTGCGTAGGACTGCTGGAATTTTTTGTAACAGTTTGGAGCTCTTTTTGTTTTCTAGTTTCATTCTTTATTGTGATTATTACTATTTTTTTAGCTTTGAAGCTGTGTTCTGTAGATGGAGTGAATTTTCAAGTAGCATGAATGGATTGAATTTGAAATTGGTAGTAATTACTACGTGTTCTATGCATATCATCTCCTATTTTATATGACATGGTACTATAAAGGAAAAGTATGTTAAAAGTGATCAGGATCATGAAGCTGGCTCAGAAATTGTTTCTATTCTTGCAGTCTTCATATTGGTCTTGGAATCTGGATATATTATTCGTTAGCGTATATATTGATGTATTTTTCTTGCCATTGCATCATAGCCTCCAGTTACATTGGTAGTCTTCCAGTTATATTTTTTGTTAAATCCAGTTTTTTCTGTCTGCTACTTTCAAGGCTATTAACAAATTTCCACACCTTCCCCCTCTTTTTTTTCCCAGTACGGGTTCTCATACAAGTTTTCACCAAGTTGAGCAAACGGGATCTTCAGAAAATGCTTCTGTTCTGAGTCACATGGATTCTGCTGTCTGTATACAAGAGGAGACCTACAATGGTGAGAGCTTTCTCAAGTGCATATTGAGAAAAGGCTCCCAGGAATCATCTGATGTTGATGATTTGGCAGACTTCATCGAGTGTAAGCGTGGGAAAGATTATTCTGGCTGGTTGAAAGGTCGGCAAATGTTTCGAGAAAGGTGGAATGAGAAAACGGCAATCTATAGGTGGAAAAGAAAGAGAATGGCTTGGAGATACGCTAAAGGAACATAGGTATTGTATACTGTTTTGTTGTCAACTATGTAATGTAATCTTGAATTAGATTGAATAGCCAATGGGAATCTTTGATTAGTTGTGTAGAAGACGGAAGATGCTGTGTATACAAACTCATTAGAGTCTTGGAGTGCTGAGGCATTCAATCAATATTAACTTAGAATTAGATGAATTATTGACTTTTATTTAATGAAGAGCAAAAAAAAAAAGAAGAAAAGAAATGAAGGGCAATAAAAGAAAGTAAGTCTTATTTTATTTTATATTTTTAAAGCAGAAAATAAGAACTTGTTCTAAACGGTTTTATTGAAGCGTTTCATCAGTGGTATTGGGCAGTGTTTTAAAAAACGAAGTCTGGGCGCGCCCCGGGCGCGCCCAGGGGCGAAACGGGGCTAAAAAGCCCCGAGGCGTGAAAGTTGGGGCGAAAGTGTCGTTGGGCGTGCGTTTTTCGGGTCGGGGCGTTCGCCCAGACCCGGGGCGTACGCCTTTTACGCCCCGGGCGTCTGGGCAGGCGCCCAATGCAACAAAAAAAATCAGACCTTCTATATATAATATATATATTTGTTAGTCATAGATCAACTAAAACACACTAATGGTCTAATGGTAGAATCATACTTGGCCATGTTTCTGACCTGGTTTCGAGCCCTGGCCATGCGTGAAGTTCATGTTTTGCTTTTTTTTTTTTCCCCTCCCCTCCTTTCCGCTGCTGCCTTTTGAATTCTTCTTTTTTTTTTCTTTTTTTTTCTTTTTTTTTCAGCTGTTGCCGCCTTCTTCTTCTTCTTGTTTGTTTGTTTTTTTTTTGTTTTTTGTTTTTTTTTTCTCCTTTGTTTCTACTTTCCACTGTTTCTTTTATTTTTTTATCTTTTATTTTCACCGAGCAAATTCATTAAATATGCTTCATATTATATATTATATATTTTATTAATATCATTTTATAACATCATTAGGTTTACATTATCTATGCTATCTAATTTGTTACTTTTAATAGATTTATATATATTGAATTTGTTATATCAATATAAATGTGTAAACACTAATCAATAAACATTTGACATTTAATATTGTGTTATTTTTATACTTATTGGAATTTGGAACGTGTTTGTATCTTGTGATGAATAGATTGGTTAATTTGAAAATTAGAATTTGGTTTTTGGAGTGTGATTTATGATTTATTGATGAAAGATGAGATGTATGTAAATTTGTTATATTATTGTAAGTGTGTAAATAACAACCACTTAACATTGTGTTTGTGATGTTAACGTGTGTTTCTGAAATATTTTGATAAATATTCATTTATAAGTCTTAAGTTAGTAAACTTTATTGATAATTAATTAATTTTTATTATTTTTATTATTTAATATTTTTATAATTTAATTAATATTATTTTATTCAAAACGCCCCAACGTTTCAAAAGACTTACGCCCCAACGCCTCGGGGCTTACGCCTCGCCTCATTGAGGCAAAACGCCTCGCCCAACGCCTTCGCCTCTGAAAACACTGGTATTGGGTGAGAATCTCTTCTTTTTTTAAAAAAAAATTATAATTCAACAAAACAAGTAATAGAACAATGGATTATGTGGAGTTTTTCAGTTTCTTATTTGGTGATTTAATCCTGCACAATCAAGAACGCTGTTCCAGCAATAGTTCAAAAATTTTATGCGCTCCACATCTGAAAAATTTAATGCACTATGTTTATGAAACTGAATAACATCAAATGCTCTATAAAAGAAAAAGAACAACATCAAATGCTGCAAAACAAGCTGTGGGTGTTGCCGGGTAGAAACACGCTGCAAATTTCATATTTTATTAGCATAATAACATAATAAATACACTCCCAATTACCAATTCTTGTGAGCTCAACTCTCAAGAAATTGGCTCTTCTGGGTAGGGAATAACCCACAGGTGACTGAAAGAATGGAAATACAAGAGATAGAAGTGGGACAAAGGGCTCTAACAGTATGAAAAGCCAGCTAGATGTAATCCATATGTATATATTGGACTTATGTTTGTAAATGTAGAGGGAGCCACTAATTTCATTTCCACAAACCAGATCTCTTGTATCATATTGCTAACTTGGCAAACTTAGAATCAAGTTCTCTATTTTTGGATCGACGATGTGTAGAATGCTTCTGCTGCTGTTGCTGTTGCTGCTGCGGCTGCAGCTGATGTTGTTGCTGTGGCTGCAGCTGATGTTGCTGCTGTTGGTATAGAATCTGAAGCCTTCCTATTTCTCTCTCTAACATATCCTGCTCCACTGTATCAACCACCAAATCCAGGCCGAAAGTACAAATGAATTCATTAGAAATATTGTTAGACGCCATTGGGCCTTGTGGAGAATATCTAATACAAAATCAAGTCCATAGTATGACACTCCAGCAAGGGAACTTACAGTGTTTAAGCTGTTGCACCTGAGATAAACTTTCCAATCGTTGCTTCAGGGCTATGTTTTCCATGCTCAATATGAGGATCTGCTGATCCAGATACTCAAGCTCTGCTGAAACTTCAGATCCTTCACCCTGTGAGGTCAAACAGAGAAGAAAGACAAATTTTATGCGGACTCATGGAGGAATATCTGCAGAGCAGAGTGCTTAAAGCTTTCAATTACTTCAGCCTCACCTGTAATATTTGGACATTCCTTTCTAGCTCTGCTATGTATTGAAGTCTCCTTACACGTGACCGATGAGCAATTTGCCTGCATTTTATATTATCCGAGGATATTAGATATATATCTAAAGAAAGAGAACCCAATTGCAGACTTTTGAAATTAAGAGACAAGTAAATTTGGTTGCATTTATATCGAAGTATGAGTCAGCCGAAAACGTCTTCAAGACAACTCTTCCATACCGTAGTATAGCAAAGAAGACAAAAATAACCATTAGAATACGGATCTTTTACGTTTGGATTGTGGGGCAGAAGAGAATGAAAGAATAGGACTAACATTGATGCAGACAAGAGGCACCCAGTAGGGAGGGATGATGATTTAGTGGTGGGCGAAGACCAATCTTTAAATACTTTGATTGTCCTTGCTTTAAAATAGCTGTTGTTGGGCGTCATAACACTACTCTGAGAGGTATAACATTCAAGAGATTAATCTCACAAAACATTGCATTTTGCGTCTATCAAGCTCAACAACACAATAATTTTGACACTTTCCTGTCCTAGGCTGTCTGCAGCACTCTATCCTTTCCACTCAGGAACATGTAACAATTCCTCAAAGTCAAGGGTGCCTTCTCATTCCTAAAAGAAATCTGCAAATCTTTGCTAAGATTCTGAAAGGGCAAATTTTATATCCTCCAGATATTAAAATCACTAAATAGAATGGGCCAAAATCATGACATCTACTCTCAATTGTCAAGGATGACCTAGAAATATAGATATTATCTAGACCTTTGTTTGCAAAATGAGCATACTTTCCCTTCAGAAAGTTATATCTTCTTCTTCATCAGTTTCCCTTATCTGCATGATTGCATCTCAAGTAGAGAGTAAAAAGTTAAACCTCCCAATTTCTAATTTGACCTTCCTTTATGTATTTAATCCATTGATCTATGCAGATGCGTTGCCTTTTCGATAGTTTTCACCATAGCTTTCAATTTCACAATAGCTTCCTTATTTGGAGATGAAAGAATGATCAACCCTGTCTCAAGGTCATAGTCAACCATGAAAACAATTAGGTAGAGAGAGAGAGAGAGAGAGAGAGAGAGAGATTATAATAAAAGAACTGAGAACAATATAATAAATCTTGGTCCAACTCAACTTCATGGTATGAATGTATTTTGAATTAATTCCACTTCTTTAAATCCTAACAATAAAAGTTGATCTCAATTATGGAAGTAAGCATCTAGGGATGAATTCATATCAAGGAGGAGTATAGCATATCCAGCATACCAAAGTCGTCAAGCATCCTGCCTC
Organism: Bretschneidera sinensis; assembly: GCA_023935145.1. Classification (NCBI taxonomy): domain Eukaryota; kingdom Viridiplantae; phylum Streptophyta; class Magnoliopsida; order Brassicales; family Akaniaceae; genus Bretschneidera; species Bretschneidera sinensis. Next base: position 136,408,579 of record CM043697.1, on the reverse strand, counting down.
CTTCTCCCCCCAAAATAAACTTTCCATTTAGCTTTAGGAATAAATAAGACGGTGTGACAGTAGATGCAATTGGATGTCCAAGTAAAAGAAATAAGCCATAAGAAACAGAAAAGTAGGACAAGGCAGCTAAAATAATTAGCAAGAAGAAACTAGCTAGCAGCACTAGTATTAAATAGATATGAAGAATCAAAATGGAAAGACTGAAACAAATGAGTGGAACACTTACTGTTTAGCCCGTTTGGAATCAGTCTTGGATGCTTGACTACCCTGTGAATAATCATTATTTACAGAAGGGCCCTCTTTGCCTTCTTGCACTTGTTTCTGTAGATTGCTTGATCCAGAGTTTTGAGGAGTGATACCATTCCTCAGAGATGACTCCCACGCTCTATCCTGCTGTTTATTAACTGAGTTAGGATTTGTACCAGAGGAAGGGTGCCACGGATCTTCTTCATGATGACCAATACTATAAGATACCCAAGAAGGTCCAGCAATAAGACTTTTAAACTTGTTTTCCTTTCTAAATGGATTAGCTGCTATTTCCAAGTATGCAACAGAGTCACTTGATGAACGTCGATGACCTTTGCATAGTGATGTCTCTGGCTCACTAAGGAGTTCATCAAGCCAAGACGGTTGCTCCTCTATGAGAATGCTATCAGACGAAGCACGTTGGTGGTGCACCTGTTCTCCTATAGGCTTAAAAATACCTTCTGATCCTATTGCTGAAGTAAAGATATGCTCAGAATCAACTGGAGAAATCCATTGAAAGGGACTTCTGGGGGGTAGTGGTGCTTGTTTTCCTAGGTGTGTAACCTTACTTATGTTTGATGACCCATTTAAATATTCCATTCCTTAGGCGTATGAGCCTGCAAGGAATATATTATGTACAAAGATAAAAATATCGATAGTGATTAATCAGAAGCAGGAGAAAAGAAAAACCAAATACATACTGTTGTAAGAACATGATTTCCAGGTGAAAGACAGAAATCCCACTCTCCCTTTGTCTCAGAGATATACATTATCGGAGGAAAAGAAAACACAGAATTCATTTTTGTTTTTGCTGCTGTTGCTTCAAATAATTTACTAGCCTTCACCTCAATTTCTTGGGATTGGAATGTGAATCCCAGTGGCCTTCAACTCTTTTAGGGGCCATATTTTTCGTGAATCTTTGCTAATCATATCTTCTCTCAATGCCTAAGACTGCATCCTGTTTGGGAATCTAATTCTTGTGCCTCTAGTATTTATCAATAATATGAAGTACTGAGATTACTTTTAAGTTAAAAAAAAGGAATTAACTGCAGAGTATTTAGATTGATTGAGATAGGAAACTCTGAATTTCGTCATAGTTCTCAGACTGTCCTGTACCATGTCCAGCACATGCATCAACTGTACAACTTTCTCTATGATCTTAAACTTCAATAGCTATTTTTTTATTAATGTATAGGGAAAAAATGCGTGTTCTGTGTTTATAGATCTGGAAAACTTGGCATTTCCTTCTAGATATAGTTGAACAAAGGATTAATCGTCCAATAAACGAAAGGAAAAAACTGGCAGCAAAGCGCCAATATATGCATATGGCTCCTTATATTTCTTCTGTTTTTTAACAACCAAAAAGCTTTATGGAGCTAAGGACATGCAGGAATTAGAGAAAAAAAAGAGAGGGGGGGACAGATTCATTTTTAATTAATTTTTGGTTTTTGTAGCCATTAGGGAAAACAAAAAACCTATAAATTCATTTCAAAATGAATTTTTTAATGGAATTGAGTTATTTTAATACAAATTACATCGTAATTGATAGAATTTACAAACGAATTCCACAAAATAAAGAACAAAAAATTACTTTGATAAAATACTATTTCTTTCTCCCTCTCTCATCTCCCTCTCCATCGACTTTTGAATTCTTCATTTATTTCAAACATTTTAAACATGATTATTTCAAATGAATTCTACAGTTTACCGTAAAAAAAACAAAGCATAAAAATTTATTTATAAATGAATTTTTTTTCTTCAATTCATTTAAAACAAAATAAATTCTATTTTCGTTTTATTCCTAACAGAATGTAAGAAAATGATAAAATGAGATCATTTTCATCAAATCAACTAATTTGATAAAAGAATAGCATAAAAGAGATATGATAAATGGCAATACATACGGAAAACGGAGATAGAAAGATACCAGCAAAAAGGGTTAAGAGAAAGCCGGGCAGGGGCGTAGATTACCGGCTTTCCTATCCAGAAAGTATTATAATTGTTGTGACTTGGGATATATTTTGCTGATGTGAGAGAAAGAAAAGAGAAATAATAATGAATGAATGAATGAACGAATGAGAAAAAAGTGAAACGGGCGAACGTTAGAGCGCGCTTTGCGCAACGACTTTTTCTTTTTTTAAACTGCCAAATAAGCACCCAATCAGACCTACTTTCGTTATCAAACATGACAGGCTAATATGAATTTTCATTATCTAAAAATAATTTTTAATAATGTATTTAAATAAAAATAAAAATATATTAGTTTCTAATTATTAAAACAGATAAAAAAAAATTTATAAAAAAAATCTTTTTTTTAATAAATTTTCACTTTATTATGAAAATTAAATTTATGCAACCACCCGTTAAATGATGAAAATTAACTCGAGTTAACTTTCTGCTCAAGCTAATAAAATCAACAACCTTCACATATTAATATTATTTCATTAGGGTTGTATATTTGCAAAAAGTAGATCATACTTTTATGAGGTCGAAATCAAATAATTTAAAACAAACTTCAAAGATTTATACATATAATTCACAAAATTCAAATGATTTCATTAAGAGCAATTACTATCCCTTAACACGATGTGACTCTGTCATTGTCTATCTATTTTTTGTTCTTGTATATATTTATTTTATTAACAAAGCAAACAAAAAGGTTTAACTACATTTACACCTTATATGGTTTAACGAATTTCTAAAATATACCTCAAGGGTTACTTATTTTAATTTTTTTTTGTAAAAAATGACTAACATGCCTTTTTTTATTTAATTAAATTTTAATTTTTTAATTGAAAATAGACCCAAGTACTTAAAAATTAGAATAAAAAATACTTGAACTTATATCATTAAAATTAAAATTTTAATTATGCTTGAAACTTCAATTTAAAAAATATAATTTCAAATATTTTTTCATTTTTTGTTAATATTGAAATACTTTGATGTAATGTAAATTAAATAAAATAAGATTTTATTTATATATAAAAGGATACGTTAGTCAATTCTTGCAAAAAGTTTAATATAGGTCCGGGTGAGCATGAAAACCAGTGGATCCGCAGACCCGATTCACACCAATGTGATGGGTTGGGTTGGGATTTTCAAAAGTTAGGTTGGGCTTGAGTTGAGAAATTTTTAAACCCAGTGGTTTGGATTGGGTCACGCGTTAAAAAAATTTCTAACATATATATATATATATATTTAAAATATACTTATTCATATTTTGGTAAGTTAGTTTGTATTGCGATATATATTTTATGTGTGTATATTTGGTGTAATGTATTAATATTTTGATAAGTTAATTTGTATTGCAATATATATTTCGTGTGTTTGTATATATATATATATATATATATATATATATATATATATATATATATATATATATATATCTTCTCATTTCTTTTTAGAAACCATCCAAAAAAAATATTAGTTTCCATGAAAAAACCAATTAAAATTTAAATATATGAGGAGTATGTTTATTGTTAATACTTTTTAATTGAAGAAGACTGTTTATTCTTGTGAAAGTATTTCTTTTGGACTTTCAATATGCTTTCCAAAATCTTGTTGAATTGATTTGTTTATCCTATATTCATTCACTTTATGTTAAACATAAGATGAAACTTAATTACAGAGATTCTAAAACTATCAGTGTTGAAGTTTTGAAGAATTTGATTGATCAGCTACTTTTAAAATTCATTTTTTATTTATTTTTCATATAATTTGTATTAAATTAAAGTTATTTAAACTTTATGTGAAGTGATTTAAAATATGATAATCTAAACCGATCGAAACTGATTTGAATAGATTAAATTAGATTAAGATAAGATTAAATCATGAATTGCGTTGGGTCGAGGATTTTTCATCCCAATATAATCAGTTTACGTTAACATTTTAACCAACCCAATCCATGGCAACCCCTAAATACAGAGGTTTGCAATGGAAACCAAATATTGCTATTTGTCACAAAAAAATTCCAGGAAGTGCTTCTGAAAAACTGCTAAATCACAAGGATTGTGAGTGCAATTAAGCCAAACGAAAATGGTCTTCACGAACAAAAACTTTCAATTGTCAAGTTTATTTGTAAACCTGTTGAAAAATCTAACATGTCGCAAAATTGTTGAATACGTCTCTCACCCAATTACATTTTCCCCTCGTTCTTCATGGTAACAAATTATACCCATCATATGAATTTTTAACCCCAACCAGTCGTCAATAGCCCTTATCAATGCAATTACCTGCGTACACCCATGTAATAACTGGTTACACTTCCTTTCCAAAATTGTTCCAGGAATCATCCGGTATCTATAGACAGAACATTTTGTCCAGTACAGCCCCACCCCCACAAAAAGAAAAACACCAAAAAACCTATAAAACCCACACATAACATCCCCAACAAGAACATTCATAGTTAAACCAAGACAACAGAACTTTTCCATTCAAGGTAAGTTTGCTATCGTACGCTTACAGGGATATAGAGAATGCCCCAATCTTCTGAATAATGTAGCATTACTGTGCCGATCGAGTGAACATTAAAGGGCGTCTACTCAGTGAATTCATGGAAGGTTAATTTGCAATATAAACAAGGAGATGAGAAGCGCAATTTACACATCAGCTAGCATTTAGTTTTCTTACAATTGTTAAGCACTTGGTGCAGGTGGAAAGCCTCACCTTGATCACCATTCAAGAACCTTCTCTCCAAGCAGCAAGCTGTCAGTTGCCTGAGCAACCTCTCAAGATATGAATTTAAGCAGCCATGCAGATCTTTCATGTTGGGATTTGTTGACAAGATCATTGCGTTAACTGTATCAGCCACAACTTCCCGTTGTGACTCTTCAAGAAGATATCCGACAGAAGATTCCTTGGGTTGTTCATACGCCAGCAAAGCAACACAGTCCTTGAGATAAGAGTTTCAACAGAGATTAGTTATAAGCTTAACCAAAAGACACAAGGATCTGATTCTAATCCTTTATGGCCTAAGATGCATCACATACAGACAGCTGCTTCAAATTAAACCCAGCTCACTCAAGCAGGCTAAAGAAGTTAGCCCCCAAAAAAGTGCTGTTTATTCATCCAATTTTCTTTTGCAAGTGGGTTGAAATCATAGTTTCTTTTTTTTTATAAGTAAAAAATTTATTAGAAAAGCACCAAGAAGGTGCAACAAAAAGCCAATGACTAATTACAATGAAGGAAATCCACAAAATCTAGTAAAAAGGTGAAATCAGAGTTTCTTCATGGGACTTAATAAGCTAAAGATTAGAAGATCCTTCAGACATTGCATTCATTTGAAAAAACAAAAAAAAAAAATCTCACACAAGTGAGAGCAAATAAAATAAACTTTACTTTTAAATTGTCTAGCAGCTTTAGTGGAAGGTGGAAAAGTGTTCGTATTCTAATTTGGGAGCTGATATTAGCACTCCATGTGTTACACACACCCGTTTAAACTTTTGTTAATTTCAAACAACAATTTTTCTCTTCAAGATAGAGAAATTTTCGTCTCTTCCACCACTAACTAGAGCAGAATTTCATATTTAATGTGAGGATAACTGTCACTAGACTCTGATAATTTTAAAGGATTGTTCAGAACATTTTTGGGAGTGCCAATATTGCCGCCCTTTTTGTATTGATTTCTTAAGCCTATTCACTAAACTAGATCAATGAATATCATTGATAGTCCAATAATGTGAAGAGGGAGGTTAGGACCATAAAAAAACATATAAATATATTTATGAATATTATATAAATGTTATATAACAGTTGAATATTTCTTTTCAATTTCATAGCTTATATAATTACTATAAATATATTTAATATCTATATTTATTTTTAAATTTTAAGTCTAATAATTTTTTATTAAATAACAAGTTTCATATCTTTTTTTATGTAAATTTCAATATTTATGATACTTCTAAGTTTTATATAAACTAGTCATGTACCCAGGGGATTACTTTGAAAACTCAATTACTTTTACAAAAAAACGATAATGCTACGTATGGTTGTATAGAATTGAGGTATTTTTCAATAATTTTAATGTTAAAAAAAGTATGATTTCACCTTAATTCCATACTGCAAAACCCAACTTAAGAGAATTACAAAAAATTACAACTCTATTAAAGACTTTTTTTAAAAGTAACGATTATATGAAAAAGCTCAAAGGGGGTGCAACTGTTATAGACTTAAAACCTTAAAAAGAAATTAAACCCTTGCCCTAGAAAACATTAAATCCCAACTAATTAGAACAATTAAGACAATGCCCAATTGAAAAAAGATCAAAATAGCCCAATTAGTTCACTGTTAGAGTACCCATTAAAGTAACTTAATTTTTATTAACCTACCAAAACTACACCTTAAATATTCTTGCACCAAAAAGAATTTCTAGCTTTAGGCTTCCATCAAGGATAACTTCTCTCCAACCAAGACATGGCTATTCTATCAGATTGAAAAGGATTAAATCTTGAATATTTGTTATCTATTTCATCAGATTTTTATCGAATTAATAAATTCATCAGATTATTGGATTTTGTTTGCATGAGAACAATATTAATATTTCTTAATTAGGTTATTATCACCAAACACCCTTACATTTTGTCATGTATTTCAATGCTCCCCTTACATTTTAAAAATGATCAATTTACCCCTTACATTTTAGATATGTATCAAATAAACCTTTCTAGTGATAATTTCGAGAAAATTGATACCGATGCATACAAAAATCTTAACCAAAGTTGATACAGGAGCACACAAAAATCATGATAAATTTTTTGTCCCTGTTTATCACTAGAAGGATTTATTGAACACATGGCTAAAATGTAAGGGGTAAATTGATCACTTTTAAAACATAAGGAGGGCATTGAAATATAAGGCAAAATGTAAGAGTGTTTGGTTATAACAACCATTCTTGATATTATAAAATTTGGTATCAACTTGCAGCATGAATTTTTAATTGCATCATTGTGCCTCACGTTTTTTACTAATCTCACATTGGTACTTTTGACTCTGGCCTCAATTGATCGTTGAAAGTCAAAGGTGGCATACGTGTAGCATGTTTGAATAGTGCACGTGATAGCATAATGACCAATAATATTGGCAGGTATTACAATTTGACAATTATACCTTTATTTAAATTACTTATCTGCACCCCATTGCCTGAAACCACGATTAAACACACTCCTGTCAATATCACACACACACACACACGCTCTATCTTCCTCTCTCTCAAGATTAAACAACACTAACCCTAACCCTTACACCTAGATATTCAGTTGTTTAATAGAGTGCTTGTGTCTATTTCATCTTTACAATTTGACAATTATACCTTTATTTAAATTACTTATCTGCACCCCATTGCCTAAAACCACAATTAAACACACTCCTGTCAAAATCACACACACACGCTCTCTCTCAAGATTAAACAACACTAACCCTAACACCTAGATATTCAGTTGTTAGAGTTGCTTAATCTTTAATAGAGTGTTTGTGTCTATTTCATCTTAAGAAAGAATGTGTCATTGCGACATAAGACAATGACGAGCAAGTGAGTTGTTTAAGTAAAGGCATAATCGTCGATTTGTAAACTGGCCCATGTTTATGGTCACGGTGCTGTCAAGTGCACTACCATACATACCATACGTATGTCAATTTTGACTGATCAATTAAGGCAAAAAGCATTAATTTGAGACTTGGTAAAAAGTGCGGAGGGTACATTAATTAAAAAATGTGTGGTGCAAATTGAGAACAAGCATAAAACTGAAAGGTATAATCACATATGAAAAAAAATCAAAATTTAAACTCATATTGTTGGCTCAATTACATTCATGTTAGTATCAGAATAAGATATTAGTAACATTATAAGCACATCTGACTTAACAGTTTTACATGACTTCCTCCATATAAGCATCCTAAGTTCAAATCTTCTCTCTACCATTTTGACACCTAAAACATCCATTTTACGACCGTGTACGAACTGACTCAGATTCTGCATTGCATTGTGTAATTCATGGATTGAAGCCCAATACAAGGGCGTAACCCACAAATTAGGTATCCTAGATCACTACACATAAGGAAAACAAGGGTATTTCATACTGTAAAAGGATATCATAGATGCAAATCAATTTATAGTTCTTGATAAAAGAGTCCTCTTCATACCTGAACTAAATCGTCAAACCCAACCAAACCAAAAAACTTTGCCAATTCAATCCTTCCATACTTCACAGCTTCCTCGAGTGCTCCCACCTACACAAAAGCACATTTGTCTCAAACATAAACAAGTGTACAAACATTGGTCACTGCTTGATGAGATTTAAACCTAAGACCTACCCTCCACCCCACCTCCCTGTTGAGCTAAAGCCAAATAAATCCAACAGACTGGTATATCATAACCAACATTACACGCATGTGGTTCTGGGTTTAGGGTGCAGACTTCTTTCTATCTGCTTTCCACATTTAATTATTTTGGAGCATCTTGTTACCAGACTCTTACCACCATCAACTCATGTCATAGATGCTCCAAGGAGAAGTGGATGGTTATACAAAAAGGTCATAACTACATGATACTACCATATTTGGCATTACCTTGTGATGTGTTCAACAATTTTGGGGCTCCCCAGCCAAAACTTTGAAAATGTTATATAAAAACGTTGCACCTCCATTTTTCGGATATGATAACGCACACTCTAAAGAAGAACGTGCATTCTTGTTCTTATTCAATATTACCAAGATTTCATTAGACATCAAAAGATTACTACGCCAGATATCAAAGGCGCAATGATTTCATTTGTCCTGCTGAAATAAAACAAAAACCTTTTGTCTGATTTGAACTACTTTGCTTATCTCAGCATTATAAAGTAAAAAAGCAAGCAAATTAAATAGGGATAAAAAGTATACCCGAACCAATTCAATAAATTTTTGACAGTGAAGCAGAAAGCAAGTAACTGATTTATCATCCTGCAGAAAACAAATCTGATTGTCACAACCAGAATAAAATTACACATTGACCCTAAGAAGGCTGATGATAATCAAGTTTGCTAACTAAAAGATGAAAAAGAAATTATGACAACCTGCAATAATCATCTGCTTAATATTGGAAGCATATTTTGATTTTCAAAGGCCAGAAGAAATAGGTATAAAGAAAAAGAACTCTTTGCATAAGCATACAATCAAAAGATGAAAAACGAGATTAAAAAATTCATAATCATCATGACGAAGATTTCATATATCCGGTGGCAAAACAAAAGTAGGCCTAAAAATGTTTGTTCCAAATAAGTTTTTCTTTAGGACATCTCTAAAACTTGATTCTTGAAGAAGCACAACAGAGTTTTCGAACATTCAGGAATTTAAGTTCTTTTTTTCTAGTTTTTCTGTAAGTTTTTCAAACTAACTCTGTTAAATTTCATTATCGTGACAAAAAAATTAAATTAAATCAGTGAGTTTGCATCTATACTGTGACTATCTATGTAAGTAAATATCACGACATAACACTCACACAAGAAACAGTCCTAAAGATGTCCAAGGAACCAATTCAGGTTTGATATCACTAAAATCCTATCTCAAAAACTATGATTCATCTGATGCATGCTATGTACCCATTTACTTCCCAAATGTAATTTTCCCATATGAGAAGCCAACGAGAACAATGCAAACAACAAGATCAATGGAACAATGATCAAGAAAAGAATTGAAGCAGAGAAATTGACAAGCTTCAATTCTTAAATAACATATAAGATTTTTACTCATTAGAAATTCACCCAGTTTGTAGCATGTTCATAATAGTGAATACTCCAAATTTTATAAAAATTAAATTAATGAGACCCAATAAATCAACAATGTTCTATTTATCAGAAAGAAAGAAATTCAACAACATATGAAATTTGAGACAAGTCCACCTGAACAATCTGGGGATACCAATCACGAAGTTTACCAAGCGCAGCATCAATCTCACCATTCCTGATTAACTTCATTTATACAGAAATGGATCAGCCCTAGTAACAAACTGATGCAACTTATCTAAACAGGAATACTAGCAATATTAACAGACAATTGACAGAAGAAGCATTACAATTACAAACAACGAATAATGGGAAACAAAAATATCCGTGATTTGATAGTCTATAAGTTTATTGTTTAGATTTATAGCTAAATGATGAAAAGAAATTTTAAAGAGACATCCCCTGTAAAATTAAAATGAACAAGTCATGCATTTACGTGAATGCCTGACCCCTCCAAAGGAAAAAGTGGGTGAAGGGAATAGAAAAATACACTATACTTTTAAGTTTAGTGCGGATCAAAACCACCACAAATATTTACCATAGCAGAAAATCAAACTCTCTGAGCCAAATATGGAAACAGTTAAGCATCAATAGGCCCTTGTGCTGAAGAGGGAACTTGACTGTTGCCAATATTTTGACCCACAAAACTATTTCCTCTAAAGTCATGATTTATTCATATAATTAGTACAAATATCATCTGGATTTTTGTAAGATAGAAACAGCAGAGTTCATGACAGAATAATTGAAATAAAATGGCCTCTCATCAAATTTATCAAAGATTTCTATAATTATGAAGAACTTATAGACTAAGAAAACATAGTCACTGTACTAAAATAATTTAAAATAAAATGCCATCTCGCATCCGATACAAATTTGCTTCTGTTACTTAAATAACATGGAGATGGATACATTATAAGACAAGTTTTGATTAGTATAAACTTTGGGTAAATTATAAATACCCCTTGTGGTTTGGGTCAAATCAAACCAGGTTCATGTGATTTAAAAAATTGCAAATGAGTGATATGTTCTTTCTCCAATGCACACTTAAGTCTAGATTTTTTTTTTCATTTTTACCCTCAATTAATTTATAATTTGTTAAGAAAAATTAAGAAAAAACATTTTATTATTTAAAAACGTGATAAAGATGCATAAATTGAAACAAAACAACATAAATATGCACAGGAACAGCATCGCTTAATAAAAAATGTAATTAAGGGTAAAAATGGAAAAACAATCAAATTTAGACTTAAGTGTGTAACGAAGAAAGCACGTATCACGCAATTGCAACTTTTTAAACCACATGAGCCTGATTTGATTTTACCCAAACCACAAGGAGGTATCCGTAATTTCCCCTAAACTTTATTACCCATTAGCAGCTGACAACTCATTCTCAAGTATTTGGTTTTGGCTGTGTAAATGCTACGATTCTCATTCATAACACACATAGCTATATCACAAGTCAAAGTTGGAACTACCATGTTAATTTGGTTGTGCATATCTATAGGTTAAATTTATTTCCTCTTTGCTCTCATATATTACATATGCTCGTTGTGTAAAGTACATTGCATCATTTTTTAAGTCTGCTTGGTAAGATTCTTAGCTCATCCCTTGGAGGCCCATAATGCACAGCCTACGCAGACCGGAACTATCAACTATTTGTCCTTATACATGTGACCATAGTCAAACAATTTCATACCTGTCGAAGAGTCTTTCTCTGATTTAACGCATATACTATGTCCTGCTCGTCAAAGCCATTTTCTTGAGCTATATAGATAGGAGGAACGGTGCTTTTACTAGCCAAATCAAAAGAATTCAGGGTATCTTCATAGCCATAATGAAGCAAGTAGGAGCGAACAAGCCTGATCATAAATATGGGAAAATTAGTAAATGTAGAAATCAGAAAAATATTAACACTTAATTAACCGAAGAAGATGGTAGAATCACTTTAACAAATATCTTTGCACTTGCAAAAATTATATAATGTTAATGCGAGCTCTGAATGAGATTATCGAGAAACCACATGTTTACTCTCAGTATATAATGCCACATATTCAAACTCTTAATTTCCATCACTCAGGGAAAATAAGCATACCAAGAACAGTCAAAGTTTTCTATGGGTAAGGATATCAACAAGAGAAGGCTAATACTCACAAGTAACAAATGAAATGAGATTCCTGAGAAACCTCGCATTTACTCTCCATGATCTAGAAATACCCTATAGCACTTTCTCAACTTCCAATAGCATCCAAAGCTTTTTTAAGTCCTCCACCCTCATTCAATAGTTTACAATTTTAAGAAGAACATTTACAATTTTGTGAAGAAGAAATTACACTGAAATAGTAAAGAGATAAAACAAAGGGGTAAAAACTCTAGATAAACTTGCATCTAACATGCATTATTGTCAATACTTCAACATAGAGAGAAACTTCAAATTTGCCATTAGTACGACATGAAATATGATAAGTGTAATTTTTACATGATTTTTACTACTCTTTTACTTATTAAAATTGTTAATTTTCCTTTATTTCTTTTGATTTTATATTATTTTTATATTATTTGCTTGTGCCGCACTTTTTCCTATTTTGTGTTATATTTCCTTTTAGTTACTTTCCTATTTCATGTTTTCCTAATAGTAGAAGTATTTCCCATTTCAGTATCTTTCCTTTTCCTAGGAGTAGTATTATTGTACTTTCCTTTTCTTTTCTAGGAGTTTGCCTATATAAGGCCGGCTGCCCTTGCCTTGAAAACACATCAGATTTTTCCTAGACAAGAGAATAAAGAGAGAAGAGAAGGAAGGCAGATGTCAAGTCTCAATAAAGAGAGATCTTCAACAATCTTGAATGCTTCATCAACTTATTTCAAGCAAAAGAGTTTTATTCTCTTCTCTTTAATTTTCTTTTAATGCATTCCAATAAGAAAATGGTTGATTTCAAATTTGTTATGAACTAATTTTATTTTTCTAAAGCTTTGATATAGTCTAGCTTTGAACACATAATTTAAATTCCAAGTTATTTTATTTCAAGTTTTTTTATGTTGAGTGTTTATCCTTGATCTTATTGCTTACAATTTTTTGGCCAATTATTGTTTGATTTATTGAATCATAATGAAACCGAGAGGTAATTTGTGATTAGAAGCTTTTAGGATTAAGCACCATTAGTTGAGCGAAAGATGGAGATATTTTAATGCGACTAGTGTGATTTTAGATTAAGAAAAATCCAAAGCATTTAATTAATCTTCAAATAATTTAATTTACATAGAGATATGATGAATTATTAGGTGGAGATATTTCTAATGTTATTCGAGAGAAAACATTGAATAATTAAGGGATTTATTTTTCATCGACTTGAAAAGGTGGAATTTTATAACAAGGAATAATAAATTGTGTGGGATTAGGTGAAATCGAAAACTCTTGATTTATTTTTATCATCTCTACATACTTAAGTTTTATTCTCTTTTCTTTTAATTTATTTTTGTCAAGCATTTTAGTTTAATTTAGGTGATAAAGTCTTAAAATTTCGGTTTTATTTTCAAATGGTAAATAATTTGGTAAATTTCAATACTCAATAGCATAATTAGTCCTTGTGCATAATTATTACTTGTTTCCATTTTGTTCACTTTCAAATATTTTCACACCAAAATACAAGCTTAAAATTTCAACATCATTCTTTGGATGTTGTTAACCACAAACATCATATCAATCCGAGGACAAAAATTGCAAGTACAAGCACATTGTAAGGTACAGTTACCACAAAGCAGAAACACTTTTCTTTGAAAGAGATTTGATCAAAGAGTACTTACCTGTAACTCACATTTGGAGTCAGAGATAGTTTTTCAATACTCGTCTGTTGCTTATTCCTTTCTTGCGCTTCATACTCCTAATAATATTATATCAACATGAAATCAATAAATAAATAAGGCTATATCAATATCTAAAAGAACATACATTTAATATTTTAAGAAATTTAAATTTATAATAAGATTGAAGGACAAATTATGTGGAAACAAGGAGAACAATGTGCCCGTGCACATAAGAGAAATTATTTTTTGGGGGGAGCCTTTGTTTGATGCAATGGATGGTGCTTCTTTATGGCCTTTCACAATGTGGATCTGCAGAGATATTCTTTCTGTACTCTCTTGCTTCTCTTGTCCTATCCTTTCTTTTTGACACCCCTTGTACATATATATATAATTACAGGATAATATAAGATCAATTTAATTAAAGAAAAGAAAGAATTAAGTGACAGTCAAGATGACCTCATCAATCAACACAAACGATAATAAGCAGGTTGCAAAGCTTTTTTGTTCCCTCAAAAACACCACAATTAACATTTCAAACAGAAAGATACATCTATAACAAAAAGAATGACCGAGCACAATTAGTTTCCAAAAAAATTGAGGGCAAGCAATCCCAAGTCCCAACTATTCTTGGTGTCTGGTCGATAAGAAGAGCAATTTCCTAGTCTGGTCTAAAAACTTCTTCCTAGACCAACCTCATATCATCATCACCTCATTCTCGTTGAAGTCGGAGGTATTCGGTGGGGTCATACACCTTTCCACTTTGAAAACATGTGGCTTAAAATTGACAGATTCAAGGACCGTGTCAAGAGGTGGTCGGATGACGCTAATGTTGAAGGCCATGCTAGCTTTGCGGTGGCGATGAGGTTGAAGGCACTTAAAAATGAGTTGAAAAGATGGAACAAGGAGAGCCATGGAGAACGTTTAAGTATCGGGTGATATGAACTCTTAAGATTAGAAGGACAAGAGGAGAGGGGTAAGAGAGTGGATTCGGAAAAGGAAGTTGCTGAGATGATTACTATGGAGGAGAGCCCTTTTCCGCCCCACTTCGAACCGCACCATTGCTCACCCCTCGAGGAGGGGAGCTTGGGAAGAAAGGAAAGACAAGGACCCTACAAACAACTCTATTCTTTTCATCTCCTTCATTTATTGCTATCACGATAATATCTATAATTATATGCATGCAACTTGTGAATTTGTGGTACTTGTGCAAACTTTTATCTTGCAATGTGTTTGTGTTGAACACTTGACTGGGTTTGATAGTTGATATTCTCTTTGTATTGGTAATTTAGTATTGAACCTTTTAGTGTATTTGTATTCAAATGATAGCTTTTTAATAAATTGAAAATCTCTAAAGTTACACTTTATATATATATATATATTATACACATTTTTTACAACTGTGTCTTACCTTCCTCGTGCATGCATATGCATACGTAAACAATCATGTATGCACGAGCTCACACATGCATAAGTGCTAATAAGTAATATCTTAATAAGCATATAGTATTACTCTATCCAAAAGCCCATAAGAACCTTAAAATTAAGCAATCGCCCAAAACATTGGGCTAGGAGCAACCACCAATGGAGAAACGCACACCCAAATTACCAGACCTAAAGAAGAATAGGATGATTAAGTAAAAGAAAGCATCTCTTGCCTTAAGATCAAAAGCAAACTTTTTCTGCCCAAAGTTGACATGAACCCTGCAGGATTGAAATCAACAACATATTAAAAATAGTAATTCCAGCACTATAGTAGAAAGTAATTTTACTAAGCAAATAATATTAGCGCCATCAGTACATGCAAGAAGATTTCAAGAAAGTTGAAATAACGCATTGCATATAAACTGTTATAAAGTCTTCTGATAGCCAAGCAGCCACTGCTCACCAGTCACCAATCACCGGAAAAAAACAAAGGAAAGCATGTAGAGAGAGAGATAGAGAGAGAGAGAGAGAGAGATTATGTTCAAAACTGATAAATGTTATGACAAAAACCATATTGTAAGATAAAGCCACTAAACAGCATATCACATGCATTTTAATAACGTAAAAGTTCAATTATCACTGTAAAGCTTGGAAATAAGTACCATTATCGTGACAATTATGATCCTGCAAATCAAAGCAATGCAAATATATATAAAAAAAAAAGAGCAATAAAATTTGTAGTGAAAAGTAAAAACTAACAACCTCACTAACACATTTTACAGTTCAGTGCAAAATTAATGTTTAGGCATTAGTTAAGCAATTAGGCCTCCCTAGATAGGGTTCAGTGCAGAGGCCACAAAGAAGTGTCATTTCTACTTCCTTGGAAAACTTTATAAAAACGAAATAATAAAGATATCCAGTCTCATTCGCAAGGTAAGATAGTTTTTTTCTGTAACTTAAATACAGTTTTGGGCCAGATTAGGGTTTTTGGTTTTTCTTTTTTCCCCTTTAATGGATTGAGCTTATTATGTTTTGTTTATTAAGGGTCCAATTAACTTAAGGTACACGAAACTCGGTGTCATAAGAAAACTTAGGGTTAGATATATGCTGTGAGCCTGTGACAGAGGGCTTGGAGGTATAATCAGAGGAACTTAAGGTCCCCTTTTTCTTTTCTTTTCTTTTTTTTGGATAAGCAATAGACAAAGAAAAGCACAAAACAACACCAGCCAAGACAAAATAAATGAACAAAATCTTGTATATCATGATCCTTTACAAAATGCTGCCCAGTGAACCAGAATTTTAGAGTGCTAACCAACCTTACTTTCAAAATCATGAAAGACAACCCACACCTTCAAAAGCTCTCATATATCTCTCCCTCCACACAAGCCAAAAAATAGTGAGAGGGCCTATATCAATAAGCTTTTTTCCTTTCTTTACAAGTGTGTACACCCTTCCAAGCCCAAACTTCAGCCTCAATAACCCATTACAACCCTAATCTCATGGAACTCAAGCTATTATTGTCGGAATTCCAAACACCAGATCTATAACTTTTCGCCACAGTTACAATTGTACTCGGTAAAGGTGCAAATTAACTAAATGGCTGACAAGCAATTCAAGATCGACTTATGTCCAAGCTTGGCTCGGTTCATTTATGTAATTAACCAGGCCAAGTCAATTTGAAGCTCGACAAAACAAAAAAGCCAAGCTCAAGCACTTTAGTGCTTGGCTCATTTAAGCTTTTGAGCTACTCAATCCTCTTACCTATGTATAGTGGCTCTTTATGACTAAGATAATAAGGACTCTTAGAGACTTTTGACCTTTCGATGTTGGATCTTGGTTAAAACAACCATTGGGAATGCAATGCAATATTGCAAAGCTAAAGAAAGGGAGGGAGTGATTGAGCTATAAATCTTCTGCCCCACCTCCTTCATGATACATTGTTAACTATAAGCCCTTGGGAACAATATGCCCATTAATCATATGTTTAGGAATTCTTTGGAGACTGAAGTTTATTGGACTACAACAATGTTCCAATAATGAGCTAATGAGCCATTTGCAAGCTCAGTCAATCAAGATTCGAGCCAACGTCAAACACAGATTAAAAAAAATCAAAACGAGCTCGAGCCAATAATGACAACTCAAGCATGAGCAATGAAATATCCGGCTCAGCTGGACTCATTATCTGGATCTGTTGTTTCTGATGGATTCCATCCTAGCTACATCAGTTAAGTGCCCACACCATCTATCATTCTTCTTGTCGGAAGGAAGTTAGGAAGTTAATAGGGAATTAAAGAGACCTGAATTTGATGTAAACTATGAAAATGGAGGGAGTATTAGTGGATCTATAGGAAGGAAGAGCGGAAAAAAGGAGAGAGAATTCGTTTATGGGATTGATATTCATCTCGTGGAATGTCATGGGATTGAACAATTCAAACAAATGGGCTATCATCAAAAACTTTCTTAGGGAATGGAAAGGGGATATCATTTATTTGCAAAATACCAAAAGGAGGAGACTTGTAACACCATTGCGAGAAGAGTGTGGGGCTGATATGTGAAATGTGACTTATAAAAAGATATGTGAAATGTGATTCGCACAAGACATGTGAAATCTGCATATCAGTTAGCTGATATCTTCACTAAACCCTTAGATGGGACTAGGATTAAATTTATATGTAACAAATTGGGTGCATATGACACATATGCTCCAACTTGAGCGGGAGTGTTAGAGTATGTTGTATAAGGGTAGTTATATACTTTCTCATTATTTTGTTCTACATAAATATGACTGCTATGCTAAGACCATGCATCATCACTTGATGGGTGCTCTTGGACAAGGCAATAATGGGAGATGGCTCTTTGTGCTTTGGAACATTCTTGGGTTAGCGTCGGTGCCATTCAAGATGATGTTTGGGCATGGAGTGGTACTCAAGCTTCTAAGTAGGAAAACCATTGCCTTCATACCACTCTATTTTTTGGATGGTTTGGATTGAAAGAAATAGGAGAGATTTCGATGGTGAAGATCAATTGCTTCTCTCAAGGAGGTGGTGGCGTTTGATGGTCTTTTTTTTGTAAATGAGCTCCAACTTATGCATTTTATAGATTTACTATCTTGTAGATAATGACCTTTCACATGGACAGCACCTCCTTGGTGCCCTTTAGTACTAAGTTTTACCTTCTCAAACTAAAAATAACAATGTTGAGGAACTATAGAAAAATCTAATGAACAGTATGACTTGATTCAAATGCTTAAGAAATAAAACAATCTGCAGTGAAGAACTCTGAGTCTTGCAAACTAATACAAGAATATAGGCACAAAGGAAAAATCAACAAAAGTCAGTTATGCATAAAAAATTAAATACTCCATACGATTTAATTTTTACATTCGCTAATAAAAATATTTAAAAGAATTTCTGCAAGTTACTGTGAAGCCTGAGAAAATAACCCCAAGTTCCCTTTGTTCATTTAAGAGAAGGAAGATTTAAGAATAGCTGACCTCTAAGCATATATAGAATAGATAGATGAAACTACAAAAGTATCAAATTTATAGAATGCATAATGTTCCAATTAATAAGAATTTGTCAGGGTCTTTCGTTTTTTTTAACAAATTCTAATGTTTCAATGACATAAATAGACAATCAGTACATGGTATGGTATAAAAGCTTATAAACTTTGTTTTTTTTTTATAAGTAAAGTAAGCCTTTGGTGAATTATATTGTTTGCTTGCTTAATAATTGAATAACATTCAGCTAAAACTTGATCACCACAGATACTAACAGCCTTATTTGACCCTTGAAGATGCTAGTAGCAAGCTTATCAAGAATAAAAAACACAGGGTGTTTCATTCCTTAAGGATAAAATTATAAAACATCTTCAGGAATGAAGTCACAACATGTTACCCCAACTAATAATGAAATAAAATCAAAAGGTGGGAAAAAAGTTACGACAAAGACTATGATAATATGATATGATTTACTTGAATCTTGCACCAAATTCAGATGGAACCACCTTATTACAAGAGATGCATGCTAAAACTAGTATATATATTTGAAAGAGAAGGCACAACATACTCCTCATTTTGGCTGTGTACAGCAATTGTAGGAAATAGGGGACCCTTCATGTCCTTGTACACCGCCCCTACTATTGCCCCATTTTTACTGGCATCAACATAAAGAACATGTGACAATGAGATCTTTCAAAGTAATGGAAGGCAATAGAAAATGAATCAACGGTATATTTGAAATGAAGTAGAACCAAAACCTTTTTTTATAAATAAATTTAGAAAAAAAATACGAATTTCACCACTGAATAAAGTAGGTAACTGTCTTACGTGAAAATGAATTCCTGTGAAGCATAGTTTATACCACCACCGACTGTATCACCAGTTGTATAGGTGGGGCCAAAAGTCTCTCCCTTTCCTTGTCCATGATATAGCAGTCCATCATCCCCATGATAGCCACAACTGTTTGCTTCCCACCTGCCAGGGGAAAAAACGTTAAGACAAATCACTACCTAACCAAAATCAAAAAGGCTACGCCCATTTGAAACTCACATACAATGGAAAACAATATATGGTTTTGGACGGGAAGAATTAATTAAAAAGTTATCCATTAGCCATCCCTAATTAGCTTAGTTGATTCTATCCAATGTACTACTACTACCAAGGATTTGCTTTTCCCCATACAACTTGAGAAGCACATTTATTACCCAACTATGTCAATCTACTCAATCATATAACCAATTTTTTGAGACTGAATGAGAAGTTAAATCCCTCTAACCAAATGTCCTATGACTAACATAAACCCTTTGCAATTCCCATAAAATCTTCACCATGGAAGGTAAAAAGAAAATGCAGGAAATATTAATTTAACCATAGATTTCCTATCTTCTGGAGGTGCAAGAATGCCGGAACTGCTCACCTCAGTTAAAATATAACACATATGCCATGGGTGTACATGCTACATTTTTCTTTACCAAAACTAAGATTATACCGGACCAGTTAAACAATAATTTTCATCCTCCGCTTCACAAATCATTTATACTAATCAAAATAATCTAATTTATCTAGGTTATCAAGAAAGCACAATTATACTCAGCCTCTAAAAACTGAAAAGGTAAAAGAAGGGGAAAACTTACCTAGTGCAAATTGCCAAATTCAAAATATTCAGTGCAGCAAAACCAAAACTAAACAGAGAATGCCAACTAAATTAGTAAGGGACCAAGTGTTCACTTAAAGATTCAAAAGGGTTGTAAAGGAGATGTTTCCTGATGCGCAGAATCCATCTCTGAAAGAGAGACTAACTTTTATAGTGGCACTTACGGAGAATTAGTGACAACGCTTGAATATTTGATTTCTTATCTCAAAGTAGGGAGCCAAAAGAAACGCTGTCTGTTGACAGATGTAAGTAAGAATCTGTTAGGCTGATTTGATGGGATATGTTAGGCTGGTTTGATCCCGTTTCGCTTTGAGAATATGTGGTGGAAGGTGGACGAATTTCAGGAGTTGTTTAAAAGGTGGTGGGAGGGATGTAATGTTAGTGGTTTTGCTAGCTTTGTGGTGGCCAAGAAGCTGAAGAGCGTCAAAGTAGATGTGCAAAGATGGAATAAAGAGTCTTTGGGTAACGTTAACTCAACTATTAATATTTTGATGGGTGAAATCAGTGGGTTGGATGAGAAAGAGGTTGTAGAGGGTCTTTCAAGGAATGACATTGACAGGAGGGTGGTAGCTAAGAAGGAATTAGCCAAGCTCATATCCATGGAGGAAATTTGGCAGAAATCTAGAGAATTGTGGCTCCAATGAGGTGACAAAATACTTAAGTTTTTTCACTGTAAGGCCAATGCTCACAAAAGGTTTATCTTTATTAGTTCCATTGAGGTTGGTGGTAATGTGTATGAGGAGGTTGATGGTCATCCTAGACACAAAATTTCAGTTCTTTTCCTCAAAGCCCCATGAGGACAGTTCTGTTTTATTTTTATTTTCTTCTCCTCTAGTCCTATAATTAACACACAGTTGTCTGTACAAACACTTACTCAGTTATTCTTCTTCTTCTTTTTTCTCTTACAATACTTCCCCTCATTTCTCCCCCTTTCCTTCATTTTCTTGACAGCTAAGACAATTCAATTGAACTAGTGAACCCAAAAACAAAAACATACTTATTCTTTCCTGAAGCCTTTTTCTTCCCATTTTCCCAGAGGACAAAGACAACCCAATCGAATTGAAAAGCAAATTAAAACTCCCCCACACAAGTTGCAATTTCGTCCGTTCTCACGCCTTATGATTAACATGCAGTACCCCAATGAAAACACTTCATTTTCTACTTATCAAAACAAGAAGAAGAAAAAACACTTCTTTGTCCTCCATTTCTACTCTTTCCCTCATTTTGGCCAGAAACCAAACACAACCCGATTAAACTAACACCAAAACGACGAAAAGACCATATTACCCGGGCTGCCTCCGCATCTTGAAGCTCTCACTGGTGAAACCGATGGCGACCTGCCCCTTAGCCCCAGCGTCCTTGACGTAAATCTCGAAGTAGTAGACGAGTCGCTTGACGGGAGCCGGCTTGTTGGCTTGGACAACGCCTACGTCGTGGCCGTGGAGGTTAACGCTTGTGTACTTGACGGAGAGCTTGTCCGGAGACACCACCAGAAAACCCCCCGAGCTGTTGATCGTGTTCAGCTCCATCGGCGCGTCCTCCTCCTCCTCCATCATCTCGCATGGAGCCCGAGCTGCGCCAAGCCGCGCCAGCTCAAGAAAGTACGAGCCGAGATCTCGACTGTTGTTGTTATTGCTGTTGCTATTGCAACTGTTGTTGTTGTTAATTGTCGTTGCGGAGGTGGTTGTCATTGTTTTGAGGTGAAACAGAGCGAAAAAACCTAGAATTTGGTTTTAAGGGATTAGAATCATTTAATTTCTTGAATTTTGAAGTTTTGAGTCTCTAGTCAAGAGAAAAGAGAAACACTCACGGAGAAGAATCCTCTAATTACTTTAAGGGGGACACTTTGCCGAGTTCGACCCAGAGAGTTGCCTTTTGAAGTGAAGGAGAAATGCTAGGCAGCTGAGCAGAGAAGAGTATATTGCTTAAATTACAAATTCGTCTCAGTTTTGACCCAAAAAAATTACAACCCGCTCCTCCAATTTTAAAACTAAGACACTAGTCTCAATTTTGCCAGTCAAGCACATTTTTTTAGATTTAATTACTGCTTATATTTTAAATTTATAATAAAAATAATAAAAAAATCAAATAAAAAAATCATCTTCTTATTGATGCTTTATTGTTGTTTATTCCCGATAACTGGTTTGAATTAGTTTGATCAAGTTTTATTTGTAAATTTAGAAAAAGAAGAATGTAATTCAATTAAAGATAAAAAAAAATAAAACAAGTGATATTTTAATTTCTTAGAGAGGAATAAAAATGAAAAAAATGATTAAAATAAAAAATATAAGAAATTGATGTTTTATAAGAAATACAAGTGATATGTTTGCATTGGTTAATTGTCTTTTTCTTTGGTAGGATTTGTTCATGGTGTTGATTGATGTTATTCTTCTACTCAAATTGATGTTGTATTAGGGTTGATTTTTCGAGCTTGATTTATTAGGGTTTCGATTGGGAATTTATTCTTCTTTTCTTGGATTTGTTCATAGATGTTTGATAAAAATCATTTGTATTTAGAATTTGACTTTAGAAGTAACATAAATGCTGCTGAACTTTTTAGGATAATTGAGCATCTCCTTTCTATAAATTTAAGATATCATGAATCATACATTCTCTGTGATCCAATAGAAATGTTTACTAGTCTTCAAAAACGAAATTAAAGTGATTTATTACTTGATTCGTAGCTAGTGTTTTGTAGTTTGTTTTCTATATGCTGTAGAGAACTGTGCTTTGTATCTATGTTGTTTTGGGTAAATATATAATTAGCTCGTTGGTTATGTTTAGCATTGTTAATCTTTGAGATTCTTTTTCTTAGTACTCTTTGTATTGTTTGTTAAATTTTACCAAATGATCAGTAGGTTTTAATTGTTTTGCATTGTTTAAGTTTTCAAAACGTCTACCTATCCCAACGAGTATCAAACCTATCCCAAAAAAATAAAAGGATTAAATTTTGCGTTGTTTAAGTTTTCAATTTTTTCCTTTTTTTTAACTGTTGTAACCTATTGATACTTTGGTATAATTATGTTTCTTTTTTGGGATTCAAAACTTGTTATGTTTATGGTTTCAAAGCTATCGATCTCTTTACTTTTTTTAATGTTTATTTGTGATAGGGCCTAAAAAATACTGACCCAAACAGACACCAAGGCCCAAACAAACACCAGGCTCGGTAAGCTTGTTCTGGCCCAAGCAAACGTCAGACCAGTCTCAAACCTGCGGCCAAGATAAGTTCGGACCCCCAGAAGGGTGACCCAGCCCAGCTGACTCAAAGAACACTCCGGCCCGGACAAATAATCAAGTATGCTCCACAGCCCATCAAGAATCCCCAAACCCGCGAAGAAATGACCCAGCCGACCCACACCAAGATCTCCCCTATCAACACTAGCCACCCTACAGGGACTAGTCACTCCACAACCCTATGGCCACCCGCCACCCTACGGCCGCCCTACGGTGTCCCCTCTCCTAGGCTCGCAATCATATCCTCTCCACCAGCAGACGACTATAAATAGGCCAAGGTATGGACATAACAAAGGGATTAAGGTGAACGCACGCACACACCCCACTTGATTTTCTAAAGAGTCCTCGGTTCCTCTCTCGAACCTGCGACTCCTCCCTTGAATTCATGCTAACTTAAGCATCGGAGCGCCTTCGGAGGTCTCCCCCTCCCCACTTTCCGAGGGCCTTCAATTTGTGCTTGTCACTTGTGCAGGACCCAGGCTGAATCACCTTCCGGGCCGAGCCCAGTTCACAAGACATACGGATCCCAGCCCACACCAGCTCGACCAGCCACGTCAGCACCAAACGATATACGGCATCAACAGATTGGCGTCGTCCGTGGGGACCAACAATCTCTCGCTACAATAGAAGCGAAGAAGTGAAAGAACTCATCTGTCACGATGCCACCAAGGAACGGTGCTAGGAGAGCCAACAAAGAAGCCCCGGCTGCGTGCTCGGCTCCCATCCAAGGCGAAGTTCACGGTAACCGATCAATATCTGGATTTTCGGCAATCCCAGAGCACGCCACCCCCGCCAGGGAATAGCGTCCCCACCTTGCTGAAACCTACTCTCCGGACGGCGAGGGAGCCCCTGCCTACCTCCGAGCTCCGGCGACCCAAGCTCAGTTCCTAGAACTGTCCAGAATGATAACCAATCTGGCGGCTCAAGTCCGGGAAGGGGGCCGACAACCTTTATATCCTCCTCACCAAGCTCCGGGAGAGGCCGAGTCGTCAGGCAGGAATGACCCAACACATGACCAGCCCTGCGCTGAGCCCTCACCGCGCCATAGCAGGCCCAAAGAAAGTTCCACCTCAAAGGGCAACCCCAGCCTCGACAGACGATTCGAGGAAATGCAGGAAAGAATAGACTCGGCTCTGAGATACAAGAATCTCAGTATTATGAATGAACTATGCGTCCAAGACCCCCCTTTCACGGAAGGCGTCCTAGAAACCCCTCTCCCGCCAAACTTCAGGATGCCCCAGGTCAGAATGTATGACGGGACTACGGATCCAATGGACCACCTCCGACACTATAAAACGACGATGGTACTGCATCGGTACTCAGATCAGATCATGTGCCGCGCCTTTCCCTTGACTCTTGAAAAGGCGACAGGCACTTGGTACTCGCGCTTAAAGCCAGGAACCATTAGTAATTTCAAAGAACTCAGCTATGCTTTCGCTTCCCACTTCCTCAGCAGCAAGGGGCCCAAGAAAACCTCGGAAAGCCTCTTCAACATTATTCAGCATAAGGGAGAAAGGCTTCAGGCTTACATTTCCAGGTTCAACACAGCAGCTTGGGAAATTCCAGACCTTGATCTCAACATCCAGATGATGGCCTTCAAGAACGGATTGAGGTCGGGAATCTTTAGCTCCAAGCTAACTCGGCGCCCGCCCCGAGACATGAACGAAATCCTAGCCCGGGCAGAAAAGTACATGATGGTGGAGGACGATCAAGCCTTCAGAAGAGAAAGAGAAGGAGAAACCGAAAGAAAAAGGAAAGACCCTGCTCCTCAGAAGTAAGGGGCCAAAAAACCTTACCAAGAGAACAGGTATAGGCCCCACCCTCGGGTCGACAACTTCACTCCCCTCAACACTACTAGGACCGACGTCCTCATGCAGCTTCAAGACAAGTCTGTCCTACAGTGGCCACCCAAGAAGCCCATTGGAGGAGACCCCAAGAAGTGGTGCCGGTTCCACCAAAGCCGTGGCCACGACACGGAGGAGTGCCACGACCTGAAGGAACAGATTGAGAAACTCATTAACCGAGGGCACCTGAAGGAGTTCACTGGGCCTCGAAGACATGAAAACCCTGTGTCACCAAGGAGGGATGACAGACGCCCTTATCAACACTGGCAAGAGAGGCCGAATCCTGGGAGAGACCCCAG
Organism: Bretschneidera sinensis; assembly: GCA_023935145.1. Taxonomy (NCBI): domain Eukaryota; kingdom Viridiplantae; phylum Streptophyta; class Magnoliopsida; order Brassicales; family Akaniaceae; genus Bretschneidera; species Bretschneidera sinensis. The sequence goes on along the minus strand of CM043697.1, from coordinate 136,382,822 downwards.
GGCGGAATAGGAGAGGTCCTGCCAGAAGAAGACGGAGGTACCCACAACCACCCGAATCATCAAAACAATTTGCGGAGGGCCGGTCGCTAGAGGGAATTCAGGGCAGAGCGGTAAAGCATATGCCAAGGTCGTGGCATCAGTTAGCGGCCCCCACAAGAAAAGAAAAACGGAGTCGGTGATCTCCTTCACGGAGGATGACCTGGAGGACGTGCAGATTCCTCATGATGACACTGTAGTAGTCGCGCTCCTAGTGGCCAACTGCGAGATACGGCGGGTTCTGATCGACAACGGGAGCTCCGCTGACATACTGTTTCACGATACCTATCAGCGCATGGAACTGAAGGAGGGACATCTAGAGCCTGCCCCTGCCCCCCTCTACGGCTTTGGAGGATCTCTAGTCTTCCCAGAAAGAAGTATAGTCCTCTCGGTAATAACTGGGACAGTACCAAGAATATCCACTGTACGGACTACGTTCCTTGTGGTAAAACAACCCTCCTCCTATAACATGATAATTGGGCGTCCCACCCTCAACAAGCTAAAGGCCGTCGTCTCGACCTATCACCTGAAGGTTAAGTTCCGCACTAGCAAAGGTGTAGGGGTGCTAAAGGGGGATCAGAGAGCCTCCCGGTCCTACTACCGGAGCGCCATCAGAGAAGGGAAAAAGATCAAGACCCTACCACTTGAAGTTAAGGATCTGCGTGACGAAATGAAGGCACCTAGAGGCTGACCCACCGAAGAACTGACCGCGGTACTCCTAGGAGAAGACCCCACCAGGACCATACAAGTAGGAGAAAACCTCTCAAAGGAGGCCAGAGAATAACTCCTCCGCCTCCTTCGGAGGAACCAAGATCTGTTCGCCTGGTCAGCATCAGACATGCCGGGGGTTAATCCTGAAACCATTGAGCACCACCTAAACGTAGACCCTAAATACAAACCAGTCATTCAGAAGAAAATGTCATTTGCCCCAGAGCGTCATGTGGCCATCAACACCGAGGTTGACAAGCTGCTGGAAGCCGGTTTCATTAAAGAAGCAAGGTATCCCGAGTGGGTATCTAATGTGGTTATAGTCAAGAAAGCCAGTGGAAAGTGGCGCATCTGCATTGATTTCACCAACTTAAACAAAGCTTGCCCCAAGGACAGCTTCCCTCTTCCCCGGATCGATCAAATGGTGGATGCCACCTCAAGACATGAACTCTTCTCTTTCATGGACGCCTACTCTGGTTACAATCAGATCTTCATACATAAGTCCGATCAAGAAAAAATCGCCTTTGTCACCGAGCGAGGGTTATATTGCTATAAGGTAATGCCTTTTGGGCTGAAGAATGCTGGGGCAACCTACCAGAGGTTGGTGAACAGAATATTCCAAAGATAGATTGGGAGGAATATGGAAGTCTATGTGGACGACATGCTGGTTAAAAGCCCTGAGGCACGAAATCACCCTTCCGATCTGGAGGAGGCCTTCGGAGTCCTACGCAAGCATAATATGAGGTTGAATCCGTCCAAGTGTGCCTTTGGGGTAACCGGAGGCAAGTTCCTAGGATTCATGGTCACTCAGAGAGGGATAGAGGTCAACACAGAGAAGATAGAAGCTATCCTCAACATGACCCCTCCCAAGTCAGTGAAAGAAGTTCAGCGACTCACTGGACGAGTTGCAGCCCTGAGCCGTTTCACGTCTAAATCGGTGGAAAGATGCCTCCCTTTCTTTCAGGCTATCAAAAAGGCAAAAAACTTCGCCTGGTCTGAGAGCTGCTAAGAGGCGTTTGAAGACTTAAAAAAGTACCTGAGTTCGCCACCCCTTCTGACCAAACCACTCCTGAACGAAGAGCTCTTCCTTTACCTGTCCGCCGGACCAAGCACTGTGGCCACTGTCCTGGTACGAGAAGAAAAGGGTATCCAGAAGCCCATCTACTACGTCAGTCGAATTCTCCATGAGGCCGAGACAAGGTACCCTCCTATTGAAAAAATGGCTTACGCTCTGGTAATAGCCGCCCAAAAACTCCGACCTTATTTTCAAGAGCACACTATCGTCCTTTTGATGGACCAACCCTTAAGGCAAGTCTTCCATAATCCGAGTGCTTCAGGAAGAATGGTAAAATTGGCAGTCGAGCTAGGGGAGTTTGATATCCGCTATCGTCCCAGGCAATTTATCAAGGCCCAAGCCCTGGCCGACTTTATCGTGGAGACAACTTTGCCCATAATTTCGGATTAACCAGAAGCACATCTAAACGACGGTCCCCCTCTGGGATGGAGTCTCCATGTGGATGGATCCTCGAATTCACTAGGGAGTGGGGCAGGACTCATCCTCTGCAGCCCGGAGGGTTTTGCCATTGAATATACATTGAGGTTCGGATTCAAGGCCTCCAATAACGAAGCAGAATATGACGCCCTTCTGGCCGGACTGAGGTTAGCCAAGGCACTAGCAGTAGAAGCACTAGAGGTGTTCAGCGACTCTCAACTAGTGGTAAGCTAGGTGCAGGGAGAATTCGAGGCCAGGGGCGAGAAGCTCTCCCGATATCTCCAAAAGGTGAAAGAGTCGGTTACCCTGTTCAAAACATTTCGGATAACTCATATTCCCCGAGCCGAAAATTCTAAGGCAGATGCCCTGGCTAATCTGGCTTCCTCCCAACAACTGGTGCCTAGTCGAGCTGTCTATCAGGAAACTCTTCCTACCCCAAGTATAGATGAGGCCCCGGTCCTACCAGTGGAAGAAGAACCCTCGTGGATGGACCCCATTCTCAAGTATCTAAAAGGCGGTACCGTGCCTGAACCCAAGGAACAAGCCAGAAAGGTGATATCCTGTGCCTCGTGTTACACCCTTATGGAAGAGCAATTATACAAAAGGGGTCTAACTACACCGTATCTACGATGCCTCGGACCCAGAGAGACAGACTATGCACTCCGAGAGGTCCACGAAGGGATATGCGGAAATCACCATGGGGCTCGGGCCTTAGCCTTCAAAATCCTCCGCCAGGGGTACTACTGGCCCACGGTAAAAGATGACGGGGCAAGTTTGGTCAAGAAATGCAAAAATTGTCAGCGATGGTTTCTGATATCGCATCGACCTGCTAACCCCCTCGTCTCCATCACTAGTCCCCTCCCCTTCGCCATGTGAGGGATGGATCTCCTGGGCCCATTCCCAACGTCCGTTGGGCAGAAGAAGTATCTCATCGTGGCCATTGACTATTTCACCAAATGGGTCGAGGCCGAGCCATTGGCAAGCATCACGGATCACCAAACCAAGAACTTCGTTTGGAAGTCAATAGTATGCCGCTTCAGGATCCCTCGCGTGCTGATCACCGATAATGGAAAGCAGTTCGACAGCTCCCGATTCAAAACATTTTGCGACGACCTCAATATTAACCATCGGTTCTCCTCTGTGGGGTATCCGCAAGCCAATGGCCAGGCTGAAGTAACCAACAGGACGCTCATCCAAGGAATCAGGAAGAGACTCGACGAGACGGTCAATCGTTGGGTAGAACAGCTCCACAACATCCTTTGGGCCTATTGAACAACGGCCCGGACGCCAATAGGCGAAACCCCCTTTTTCATGACGTACGGCTCAGAAGCCATCATTCCTCTCGAAATCGGGGTCCCATCACTCCGGGTACAGTGTTTTGAGCCAAGCAGCAATGAAGAAGGGTTAAAAATGAACTTAGATCTAGTTAAAGAACCCAGAGACAAAGTCCAAGTTTGCTTCGTAAACTATCAGCAAAGGGTCGCTCGGTACTATAACACCCGGGTACGGAACAAACCCTTCAAACTTAATGACCTCGTCCTCCGAAAGAGTGAAGTCTCACGCCCCCGACACACGGGTAAGTTGGTCTCGAATTGGGAAGGACCTTACAGGGTTCGAAGGGTCTGCATGATAGGCACCTATGAGCTAGAAGACATGGAAAGGAAGCCCGTTCCCCGCACCTGGAACGCAGAGAACCTCCGTAGATTCTACCAATGAAATGTGAAAGCACGAAAATAAATAAAGAATTTGAAATTCTGAAACTTCTTTACTTCATTCATAGGAAGAGAGGTACAAAGAGAAGGCACTGTTGGCCTTTAATACAAAGAATTATTTGGGTACAATCGAGGCCCTAAAAACCTCGTAGTTAGCTTAGGACTGGGCCTCGTTTTCCCCTCCAACTTGCACTTCCCCCACCTCGCCACTTAGGGCAAGCAAGGCTTCACCTGGGCCATCCTGACCCCCAGCCTGGACAGCTGCACCACCTTCTCCTCCTGAAGAATCCGCACTAGAAGCTCTGGAGTCGCTCGCCAGATCGAGATCTGAGAAATCCAACCCTAGGAAAAAGAGTGTCACCCTCCTCTTAGCTTTCTCGAAACCTTCGAGGTACTGAACTGCCCATTCCTTCGTCAAAGAAGCCTCTTTTTTTGCGGAACAACATCGAACTTCATCTAGTTCCTCTCTCAGGACCTCTGCAATCCGACGATGATGATCCCTGTCAAAAATTGCCTCTTCCCTCTCCCTCTCTGATGTCTCAAGGGAAATGGTCAAGTCATGGGCAATGTCCTCAGACTCCTTCAGCTTAAGCTCGGACTTGGACAAGCGGTCCGCCATCTCCAAGGTACGCTGGGAAAGTATCCCATGAAGAACCCCGACTTGAGAGGAAGCAACCTCCGCTGCTGAACCGAGCAACTCTAAGGGCTTCGATAAAATCTCCGCCTTATCGCGATGAGGGATTCCTAGCACCAAATGCTCTCGAGCGACCTTGGTGCTGGTAAACACCGAGTCATCCAGCCTCAGAACCCACCAAGGAGTGAAAAGAGGAGCCATTTCAGATCCTTCCTGAGGCAAGGGAGCCACTGAAGGAGAAGGATCCATCGAAGGCCTGAGAGGGCTATCCATCGGCATCGGAGCCACAGTCGGAACCTTAGCCTTCTTTCTCTGCCCAGAACTGCTAGCTTCAGCTGCCCTCTTCTTCTCGCGAGCCAGCTGCTTGGCCATCGCCACCATCTCCATATCTGCACAAAAAAAAGTAGGGGGCATTAAAAACTTGAAAAAATAAATAAAAATTTCTATAAGTCGACGAGCAAGCGACTACCATGGAAGAGGCGCGAGGGAAGGCGAGGAGGGCACAGGTCACACCTGTGGAGTTTCTCATTATCTCCAAGAACATCGATCTCCAAGGGTGTGGCCAGCATTGCCTTCAGAGTTTCCTCCTCTCGAAGGGAGAGGTGTGGCCTCTTGCATTTGCCAACACGCTCCAAGCCCCAAGTGAGGGGAACGTCGAAACTATCGGTAGATTGGACAAAGAAGAAGCCCCCCTTCCATCCCTTGATTGAGAAAGGCTTCTAATTTAGAACGCTCTTCCCCCACCTCAAACTGACGATGACCCAGCCCGAGTGACCTAACCGAACTAGCTGAAAATGGGCTTTGAACACGTTTATGTTCATCACCCCCTACCTCCTGGCACACGGCAATGAATGCCAGAATCAGTCGAACCGAATTGGGCACCAGCTGGCTTAAAGCAATACCGAAGTATCTAAGTATTAAGCAGAGGAACGGGTGGAGAGGAAGCCTGAGACCTGCCTTAAGCTGATGCTCGTAGAGGCACAGCTCAAATGGTTGCCGGTTGGACAAAACATCGCAAGCTCTCTCTCCACCCTCGGGGGCCCTCATGTTAAAATCCATGGGGATCCTATATTTAACCCTCATCCTTAAAAGGTTGGATCCCGCCATAGTGCTAGGAACGGTGTTCGCTTCGAACACCCATTCCTCTCTCTCTGTGTCTCGGGCCTCATCCCTCATAGAGGCAAGGGCTAGGTCTTCCTCTCCCCCTGATGATTCGGACCCTTGCTCCTCCCCTTTGTCTCTCGCGTATGGGATTAAGGCCCGGCCTACACCCCCAGAAGTCGCTTCATGAGAAGCAACCCTTTTACTGGACGAAACACCCATGGCTTCACCCAGCTCCCTGGACAGGGCTCTGTTAGACTCACTACCGACAGACATTACTCACCAAGAAAATGAGGAAACTTTTAGTGAAAAACTCCTAAGCAATGCCGAGTGCTCTCAGACTCACTAGGAGAACCAAAACCCTCAAAATCTCTCAAAAATGCGAAGTGAAAACTGAAAGGAGGGGATACCCCATCTTGTAGGGGTTATGGCAGCAAAAACGAGGTAATCAAGTCACACATCAGTTGAACGGACGCGTCCTTTACAGTTTCCTAGGGGCCATTTCAGGTTCCCCAGGTGCCGCCCTGTAATGTAGGTGCCAACTGTCACTAGGGCGCGACCTCTACTTAAACTGACACGCCGCCATTCTTGTCAAGCGTTGTCATTCATCGCATCTACTTAATAGACCTAAAGTGGGCCAAAAGGCCCACACACGTAGAAGAAAATCGTGACCATCTGGAAGGCCTAAAGTGACTAAAAACCCTTGCACCCAGGACTGTTAGGAAATCTGAGACCCGTCAACGCTCGGTCGAATCTCCAAATAAGTCCGAGTGTATGAGCTGCTCTGCTCACGCTCGGCAAATTTCTTCAGGAAATCCGAGCCCCGTCAACGCTCGGTCGAATCTCCAAATAAGTCCGAGCGTATGAGCTGCTCTGCTCACGCTCGGCAAATTTCTCTAGGAAATTCGAGCCCTGTCAACGCTCGGTCGAATCTCCAAATAAGTCCGAGCGTATGAGCTGCTCTGCTCACGCTCGATAAATTTCTCCAGGAAATTCGAGCCCCGTCAACGCTCGGTCGAATCTCCAATTAAGTCCGAGCGTATGAGCTGCTCTGCTAACGCTCGGCAAATTTCTCTAGGAAATCCGAGCCCCGTCAACGCTCGGTCGAATCTCCAAATAAGTCCAAGCGTATGAGCTGCTCTGCTCATGCTCGGTAAATTTCTCCAGGAAATCCGAGCCCCGTCAATGCTGGGTCGAATCTCCAAATACGGGGGCTTTGGACCCCCTCTTTTTTCGTCCCGTTAAGTTTGCCATCAAATTTAAACAAGTATCAGGAGAATGAAGTTCATACAAAAACACGAATATTTAAAAAGGGATAATTTATTGATGTTAATGGATTACAACCATTTACAACTAACGACCTTGAAGTACAAATAAAAGAGGACCCTAACGGCCTCGAAGTATAAAGAAGATAATGAAAACCAAAAAGTTCCAGGCAGCATCGGTCACGAACTTCTTCACCCACTTCAGACTGAAGAGCTCCCGGCGCGAACCCTAAAACTTCGTGGGCCGAGCCTGAGACTAAAAGTGCGGTCTATGATCAGCCCCAGGTTCAGGAAAACCCTCGCCAGCTTGCAAGAAAGGAGTGACAGCATTTCCCCTTATCTTGCTATCACCAGAAGAACCGTCGGAAGAGAAGCTGCAGCCTTACGCTCAACTTTCTAGGAGTTTATAGCCACACCCCTCTTCTTCTTCCGTTCCTCGTAAGCCAGGGCATGAGGGAATCCCACCATCCAGAGACACGACACTCTCCTCTCTCCATTCTCTTCAGAGTCTGGAAGAAGCCCGTGTCTCCATTCGGAGTCAAGAAGAAACTCGAACCTCAATTAAAGTGTCGTGATGGCTATCCTCAAAAAATATTTTTCTCTCTTCATTTTAGAAACCACACTTTTCCATTTGAAAAAAAGAGTGCCAGAGGACCCTATTTATAAGGCGAGGAAACACACTTCATGAAACAATAAATACCAAAAACGAAAAACGAAACAAACTCATGATTTTCGAGAAAGACTTTTCGCTTTTCTAGGCAGTTTCCTACCTTCTGAGAATGACGGTTCGATTCCCAAGGAGCACCATTTAAACCACTGATTGACCTCATGATCCGGAGAGGGCTCTTCATCATCCCCTGAAACTTTCCGCCTCCCATAAAACGACGATCCACAGGTGCGCTCACTCAACTTCTATAAGTAATCCGGCCCAAGAAATACTTCCCGGAACATATAAATGAACTCTAGGAAGTGGAGGGCCTGTGATAGGGCCTAAAAAACACTGGCCCAAACAAACACCAAGGCTCAAACAAACACCAGGCTCGGTAAGCTTATTCTAGCCCAAGCAAATGCCAGACCAGTCTCAAACCTGCGGCCCAGATAAGTTCGGACCCCCGGAAGGGTGACCCAGCCCAGCTGACTCAAAGAACACTCCGGCCCGGACAAATAATCAAGTATGCTCCACGGCCCATCAAGAATCCCCAAACCCGTGAAGAATGACCCAACCGACCCACACCAAGATCTCCCCTATCAACACTAGCCACCCTACAGGGACTAGCCACTCGACAACCCTATGGCCGCCCGTCACCCTATGGCCGCCCTATGGTGTCCCCTCTCCTAGGCTCGCAATCATATCCTCTCCACCAGCAGACGACTATAAATAGGCTAAGGTATGGACATAACAAAGGGATTAAAGTGAACGCACGCACACACCCCACTTGATTTTCTAAAGAGTCCTCGGTTCCTCTCTCGAACCCTCGACTCTTCCCTTGAATTCATGCTACCTTAAGCATCGGAGCACCTTCGGAGGTCTCCCCCTCTCCTCATTCCAAGGGCCTTCAATTTGTGTCTGTCACTCGTGCAGGACCCAGGCTGAATCATCTTTCGGGCCGAGCCCAGCTCACAAGACACTCGGATCCCAGCCCACACCAGCTCGACCAGCCACGTCAGCACCAAACGATATACGACATCAACAATTTGTTTTCATTTATTTTTATCGAAACCTACTGATCATTTAGTATAATTCTACTTCTATTTTGGGATTCAAAACTTGGTATGCTTATGGTTTCAAAGCTACGATATTTTCACTCTTTTTTGTTTTTTTTTATTCCACTATTGAACACGCAGGTAATTTGGTATAACTATGTTTTTATTTTACGTTTTTTTTTTGGGTTGTGTCTTCCTCTGTAATGGTAACATTTTTTTGGACATGTATATGTTATAGGACTTGTGTGCTTGTGTGTCTTTCTCTAATCAATATGTATGATCACAAATTTCACAAAGAAACAAAAACAGTGATATTAACTATTATCTTTTTAAAGCTTTAAAACTTAATTGATGCTTGCTGCTTGTGATCTGTGAAAAATATTTTCATGTGTACACTTTTATATAAACAACATTTAACACATTTGTGATAAAGCGAAAGCCAAAAACATAAAAGGAACTTAGCTGGACAAGTACATAGTGATCCTTTAATATAATTCTGCTTCTATTTTGGGATTAAAAACTTGGCATGCTTATGGTTTCAAAGCTATTGGTCTCTTTACTCTTTTTTTTTTTTTCATTCCACTATTGAACCTACTAGTAATTTGGTATAATTATGTTTTTATTTTGTTTTTTTTTCTGGGTTGTGTGTCTTCCAATATAATGGTAACATTTTTTAGAACATACATTGTACTCGATAGATATTTGTTTGGTGAAACCTCTATAATTGCTAATCATACTCAGGGTGTCCATGTTGTAGATGTTTCTGGTGTAAATGTCATAAAGGTCCAACCACATGATGCCAGTGAGTTAGTGAGTGGGATGATGATGTTTTTATTGGTGATATTTAGTTATGTATGTTTATATTATGTTTGGATATTTGATTTACGTATGGATATTAGATTAAAATATTTGTTAGAGGTAGGACAAGTATGGTTGTTTCACCCTAACAATATGTGAAACTTCAATTTTAAGAGTGTTGGTGTATTTTATTCATGATTTTTCTAAATCACTACAGAATACCATTATCCAATGTCCAAATTCAAGAAGTGTGTTTGTTAGTCATTGCAATACCCGTTCATAATAAAAAAAAAACAAAGAAATACACTTAGGATGACTCAAATGGAATTTGCATTAGGAGGTAATCAGGTTTTAGCTCATTGATTCTAGCACTTGGGGGAGAATTTTTAGCCACTTTAACAAAGTCATGGTTTCTTTTGCACGGTTGTCAATCGAGGTAATTAAGCCTCGAGTGCCTCTCACAGAAACTCCTGATCATAATAAATCATCATTGAGGTTTTAATCTTTCTTCAAAGTGAGTGACTAATAAAATTTTAACCTAAATTGTATGTCTTTTTTCGTTCCATAATTTTTATTTATTCTTACAAATATATGATTTCACATATTTCAACTAGGATTGCATTGGGACAATTGATGGTACCCATATATTTTTGCATGGGTTTCTAGTGACGAGCATATCCCGTATCAAAGATGAAAAATTGCTTGCACACAAAAAGTCATTGCGGCATGCAACCTTGACATGCACGTAACTTATATTAGAGTTGGTTGGGAAGGGAATGCACATAACTCTAGAGTTTTTATTAACGCTATGCGCAATGAAAAATTCTACTTCTTTGTAACTTCTACACGTATCATTTGATGCATTATACTTTTGATAATGGTTGTTATAGATTATATGCCATTAACATACTAATCTTAATGAAGAGAAATATTGTTTGGTGGATATGGGGTTTTCTTGTATGAAGGGCTTTCTCCTTCTTTCAAGAAGATAAGATACCATTTACATGAATTTATGATGAATTCATCAATCATATTCGTTCCTTTCCAAATAATGTTATTAAAAGGGTGTTTGGGGTCCTACAGGCTAGGTTTCTCATCTTGAAGCAAATGCATTACTATCCTTTATAAACACAAACATTCTTTGTTTGCATATGTGCAACTATTCATAATCTTATCAAATTGCATAATGGTATAGAAGAAGATGCCTTTTAAACTATATAATCTTATCATGCTCTTGTTTAATTTCATTATTCTTTGGCATATGCATCTAATAAACTATTAAATAATTAATTATTGATTAAGTAATTAATATTTTAATTAATTAATTTAAATCTCTATATAACTGTAACGACCCATCCCGGGTTGGCCACCCCGAAACGGTATCATCACATTTTGAGAATCTCAGCACAACACATATATGCAACAATAAATATCATCAAAAGAACTTTACATCAATCTGATCTTTAAGCATTCTATACAACGTAAAATGCATGAAGATTTACAAATAAATTTTTCATTTTATTTTCTCATTAGTCTGAGGATGATGACACGTACATGGCTTATAGAAAATGATTTCTTCTGAACCTCAACTAACCAAACTATTTGCCAAGCCTGCTACCTGAAAATCATTGTACAATGAGGGGTGAGCTTCATAAGCTCAGTGAATTAAATTTACTAGAAGTATTCCAAATTCCATAAATAGTTCTTTATTATTTAATCTTTTATTTTTCACATAACCACATGCTATAAGATTTATTCTCTATCAATATCTTCTTCTCAATCATTGGTCCACCTAAAAACCATCAATTATCTCATAATTACCTCGTAATGAGGCTCACCTCATAAATTCTTCCATTTCAATAAGTCTTAACACCATAACTGTCTCTTTCTATGAGACTCAACCATTTATAATTAAATTCACAATAATATCCCACATCTCAGCATTTTAATAATCTCATTATCATAGTAGTCTTTTTTTATGAGACTCAACCATCTATAATTAAATTCACAATAATATGTCACATCTCAGCATTTCAATAATCTGATTCTCATAGCTGTTTCTTTTTATGAGACTCGGCTATCATACACGACAATATACCTCATCTAAGCTTTTCAATAATATTTTCATCATAATTGTCTCTTTCTGCGAGACTCAATCATCTATAATTATTTTCACGATAATAAATCACAACTCAGCATTTCAATCATGCAGCTATAATTAAAACACATCTCAGCATTTCAATAATGCAGCAATAGTTAAAACATATGCAAATGCATGAATGATTATGATGGGAATGTCTTCCCACCTGTTGACAGGTTGTTATTATCTTAGACCGACTGCCCTCCCGGTTCTTTTATTCTCATCAGACCGGTTGCCTTCCTAGTTCTTTACAGTTTATTCCAGTTGGCTGAGCTTGTGAAGCTCACTCCTCTCTGTTCAATGTTTTCAGGTAACAATCAAGATAAATAATCTAGTGGGTTGAAAATCAGACGAGATCTTTTCTTTTCTGTAAGCCAAGTACGTGTCAATATCCTCAGAAAATTGAGTTAAAGACTTGTAAAAATCTTATTGTAAATATTCATGCATTTATGTATGTTATGTTTAAGTGAATATCAGATTTCTTTACCTCTCCTGTTAAAGGATAAGGAAAAAAAAATCTGGTAATATTATATTTATTGTTGCATATATGCATCGTGCTTGGATTTTCAAAATGTGATGACACCATCTAGGGGTGGCCAACCTGGGATGGGTCGTTACATGTACCCACTTTCTTAAAAGTGAACATGTTTTAATTCTTGAGGCAAATTCAGGTTACTCATAATTGATCAAACTTTCTCAACAACCTCATAGGGTTCCACATACTTCGGATTCAACTTTCTTTTTCTGTTTAAATCCCAATACACATTTTCATTGAGATATATATATATATATATATATATATATATATTTCACTACACCCAATCACCTACTTGAGACTCAAGAGGTCTACTCTAAGCTACTTTACGGTTCTCTCTAACAAATTTGATCATCTCTATTGTTAGCTCAATAATAGATAAACCATATATATTTTTCTCTTCCATTTCTTCCCAACATATAGAAGTTCTACACCTCCTATCATACAATGTCTCAATGGGTGCCATCCTAATACAAATTTGATACCGATTATTATAAATAACTTCAATCAATGGCATGTAAGCATCTCAATTTACTGAGAAATTCATCACATTTGTCCTTAACATATCTTCTAGTATTCTAAAAATCCAATATGAGCATGAAAATTATATTAAATTACCACTGTGTACCCGTGGCTTTCAGAAATCCTTTCCCAATATAGCATCTTTATTTGACACTATGCTCAATAGTACTCCATACAACCTTACAGTCTCAGCTACATCCTTTTTCAATCTTGACCATCAGAATTTTTGTTTAAATCCTCTATATTTCTTATTGTTACTTGATTTCATCAAATCTACATCATTATGTACCTTTCTCACTATCTTTTTTTTCAATTTTTGCATTATTGGGAACACCATCCATGTACCAACACCAAACTGCCTTCATTTCAGATTTGAACTCAAAATACTTTCTAGTAAGCACTCAAAGTTGATATTTTCTATCTCTTCATCTTAACCTTGCATCTCTAAAACATTTTACTATGGATAATTGTACAACCATATTCGTTAACCATAATTCTCTATCACTGATATTCAACTTCATTATTATCTCTTTTAAATCTATCATCAATTTCACATCAGGATCCCTATAGCAGTTAACCCTCTTGTAGAATTTTCTACTCAATACATCAGCTATCACCTTCGTATTTTTAGATGATAATGAATTGTACAATCATAGTTACTAATCAACTCCATTCACCATCTTTGCCTCAAATTCAACTCTCTCTAGGTAAGAAAGTATGTCAAACTCTTATAATCCATGAATATCTTATAAGTGGCTCCATATAAATGATGTCTCCAATCTTTTATATAATCACTATGGCAGCCAACTCTAAGTCATGAGTAGGGTAATTTCTATCATGAATCTTCAATTGCTTAGAAGTATAGCCCATAACTTTCTTATGTTATACATATCCCAATCATTGATATGACTTATCATTATACACCACAAATCTTTCATCACCAGAAGGAAACACTAATACCGGAGCTGTAGTCAATTTCTCTTTTAGTAATTGAAAATTTTCTCACACTTTCTTCACCATACAAATCTCACATCTTTACTGGTTAATCTATTCAACAGCAATTCAATAATAGAGAAATTTTGAAAGAATCTTCTATACTAACAAGCTAATCCCAAGAAGATTTTAATTTCAGTTATATTAGTTGGTTTCTCCCAACTTAACATTATTTCTACCTTTTTTTGATCAATTGTTATGCCGTTTCCGAATATTATATATTCCAAGAAAGTTATTTCCTTCAACCAACATTCACACTTAGAAACTTTGCCTATAATTTCTCTTTCCTCAGAATCTCCAGCACACTGTCTAATGGTCCATATGTTGTTTTTCCTTCTCAGAATATATCAGAATGTCATTACTGAACACAACCATAAGATTATCAAGAAACAGTTTAAATATTTTATTCATCAAGTCCATAAATGTTTCCGGAACATTAGTTAATCCAAATGACATCACGAAAGCTTATGAGCATAACGTGTCCTAAAAGCAGTCTTAGGCACGTCTCCCTTCTCTATCCTCCATTGGTGATAACCTGATCTCAGGTTTATCTTAGAAAACATTCTCACTCCTTGCAACTGCTTAAAAAATTTATTTATCCTGGGAAAAATGTATTTATTCTTATTCAACTATCTATAGTCTATACACATCCTTATCGTTCCATCTTCCTTCTTCACTAACAACACCTGACTCCCCAAATACATTAGGTCAGATAAATTGTTTATCCACAAATTCTTAAAATGGTACGTTCAACTTTCTCAATTCAGCTGACGTCATTTTGTAGGGTGCTATTAAATATATGTGATAATCTTGGTATCACATCAATAGAGACTTTAATCTCTCTATTTGGAGGCAGCCTAAACAACTCATCAAAAATTAATTTAGAATATTCTTTCATCATTATCTTCTTTTTATAATTCATAATATATGCCCAATACTCCTTAAAACCCTTCTTCAATCATCTCCTATTGGTCGGAGCAAAAATAAGATAGTTAAAAGTATTTCACGTCTATATCTTGAACCTTCTTTCTAGAATAATCAACCCAGACATAAAAACATCGATAACCAATTATTTCCCAAAATAAATTATATTCGAAGATAATAAATCAACTTCAAATTTTCTGTCACTGGTACGAATCACACAATCCCTCATGAATATTCATGATTATCACTCTATCTCAAGTGAGAACTTTAACAAGGATATTTTGAAATCTAAGGACTAATAAATTCTTCAATAGATTTTATATGAATACTGGATGCAAAGTTGCATCAAAGTCAACCAACACTGAAATGTCCACCTTCTCCACACATAAAGTATTTCAAATTTTGAAAATTCTGGGATAAATCTCTTTTCTGAATATAATTATAATAAACTTTTATATCCCAATCATACATTAGATTGCCACTTCCACTTGGTGGCATACTTACTTCCTCTACCATGACTTCCAGTTCTCATAATCTGTCTCCCAAATATAAGGGTCTCACCAATAGTATTATGAGCTACAAAAGTAATAGGTCACGTTTTCCTCTGACTCTGTACTTTGGTTTTCGGTAACAAGGAATGCCTCATTTGGGGTGGTCTCTCACCCTATACACTCACACTACCACTACCTCTATAACCTTAATGTCTAAGTCTTTTTAACCACTCTTTCTCTTTCCCTTAAACTCCATTACATCTCTCTCGATCTGAAATAATATATCCACCAATTTGACATAATTCGTATGCCTCATGTAAGGTAATTTTCGATCAAGCCTTAAAACATAGTTCACCTTTGAACCTCTTACACTTCTTCTCCTCTTGGTATACCATTTTTGGTACAACTATTGATAAAATTGAAAATCTGGTATCATACCGAGCCACAATTAATGCATTTACCCCAAATAAATAATATCTCTATCTGGTTGAGCTATAGAGATATAAGAAAAAAAAAATATCTATCAAGAAAACTTTCTTAAACCTATTTCAGGTTAAGGGTCTATCAATATTTGTACTTACCATGGGAAAAATATCCTTCCATCATTCACAAAATGTCTCTTTCTAACGCAAATGAAGTAAGGGCAATCATCTGTCGTAAAATACTAAATAATATCTCCACATATTTCTCCGAAACTTAAGCGTAAAAGGATTCATAGATCCTTTAAACAACAAAACATTTAGCTTAATTATATCTCCCTGCATCTTATGCATAAATCCACTTTTCCTCATTTTTAAGTGTCTACCATTACTGGATTAACAACATCAGGCACTACTCTAGTCTGCTTATGAAGTCTATGCTATAAGTTATCCACTCGATCATTTATTACATTCATTTTCTCAAAAGCATGAGTAAGAGCTCATCTTAGCTCATCTCTTTCAACTTCAGATTTCTCTCATACCTCAATTATATTACTAATATCAATCATATTATCAACACATTCCCTTCTAGGAATCACAGATTCAGACTCAACCTCGACTTATCAAAAATATTGCGGGCCTACCACGCTCTCTCAAATCAACAATTCTAACTCTAGCTCTAGCGCGTCCACGTGTCATCCACAAACTGTTCATTATAATTTACTTTAATCTTCCACTTTCTTACTTTTTATGCAGTCTAAAGAATAATAAAACCTAATGCTTGGATACCAAAATTGTAACGACCCATAGAAACGGTATCATCACATTTTGAGAATCTCAGCACGACACATATATGCAACAATAAATATCAACAAAAGAACTTTACATCAATATGATCTTTAAACATTCTATACAACGTAAAATGCATGAAGATTTACAAATAAATTTTTCATTTTATTTTCTCATTAGTCTGAGGATGATGACACGTACGCGGCTTACAGAAAATGATTTCTTCTTAACCTCAACTAACCAAACTATTTGCCAAGCCTGCTACCTGAAAATCATTGTACAATGAGGGGTGAGCTTCACAAGCTCAGTGAATTAAATTTACTAGAAGTATTCCAAATTTTATAAATAGTCCTTTATTATTTAATCTTTTATTTTTCACATAACCAGACGTCATAAGATTCATTCTCTATCAATATCTTCTTCTCAATCATTGGTCCACCTTAAAACCATCAATTATCTCATAATTACCTCGTAATGAGGCTCACATAATAAATTCTTCCATTTCAATAAGTCTTAACACCATAACTGTCTCTTTCTATGAGACTCAACCATTTATAATTAAATTCACAATAATGTCCCACATCTTAACATTTTAATAATCTCATTATCATAGCTGTCTCTTTTTATGAGACCCAACCATCTATAATTAAATTCACAATAATATGCCACATCTCAGCATTTCAATAATCTCATTATCATAGTTATCTCTTTTTATGAGACCCAACCATCTATAATTAAATTCACAATAATATGCCACATCTCAGCATTTCAATAATCTCATTATCATAGTTGTCTCTTTTTACGAGACTCAACCATCTATAATTAAATTCACAATAATATGCTAGATCTCAGCATTTCAATAATCTCATTATCATAGATGTCTCTTTTTATGAGACTCAGCCATCATACACGACAATATACCTCATCTCAGCTTTTCAATAATATTTTCATCATAACTGTCTCTTTCTGCGAGACTCAATCATCTATAATTATTTTCACGATAATAAATCACAACTCAGCATTTCAATAATGCAGCCATAATTAAAACACATCTCAGCATTTCAATAATGCAGCAATAGTTAAAACATATGCAAATGCATGAATGGTTATGATGGGAACGTCTTTCCACCTGTCGACAGATTGTTATTATCTTAGACCGGCTGCCATCTTGGTTTTTTTATTCTCATCAGACCGGTTGCCTTCCCGGTTTTTTACAGCTTATCTCGGCTGCCATGAAATTTTCTCAGCATATACCGGCTGTCACAGTTTTTCTCTTTTTAATTCCAGCATGTACCGGCTATCACAGTTATTTCATTAGACCGACTGCCTTCCCGGTTCTTTCGGTTATATTATTAAATGCATATGCACATAAACAATTATACGAAACCGTAATATAAAAACAATATAAAAATTCGAACTACTTAAACTGACTATCCTGATTATCCACAAATTTATATAACTAAGTTTCTTTAAAATTCCTCACATCCAATCATCATGATTTTTATCAAATTATATAAAAATTCCACTAAATTATTCTCTTCCCAAATCACATCAAATAATCCATTAAAGTCTGTCAAGATCCACTAAATTTCATCTCAAATCATCCATCAAAATTTGTCAAGATCCACTAAAATTCATCTCATCATAATTCGTATTGAAACATTAGTATATCTCATCAATAATTTATTTATTGCTTTTATTCTCAAATAAACTTATGGTCTCCAAAAAATATCATTTCTCACCGAAAATATTTTTACATGTCCAAATTTCCTATCATACCCATAAATCAAATTTTTCATCTATCACTCAAACATACTTTAATAATTAAATTTAATATTATCACCAAATAATTGATTTTTTTATTTAGACTACTTAAAGTAAATCCAACTCACCCTGTAGTATTTAAAGCTACCCGTGGGTCACTTTCTTGTCTTTCCTGGTTCTTCTCAGAAATTTCTCCCGTTGTAGATAGTTAACACTTGACATAATATTTGCATTAAATTTATAGTTATTTATTAAATTCATAGTAAACCACTCCCTATGAAAATTCTCACTTTGTGCTTCGAGAATTTCATATATGCTAAAAATTCAAAAATAAATATTATACTATTACCTCATAATTACTTATAGCTTTTTATGATCCTCTATGAAATTCCGTAGAAAACTCCTTCAAAATTTTGCTCTTTTGATTTTTCTTTGGGTGTCCAAGTGTATAGAGAAAATAAAGAAATTTAAAGGAAAAACTAACGAAACCGGTAAAGAAAATTTGCGTTTACAGTGCATATATATATACAAATTGACTGCTCTCGACAACCAAAAATATTTTCAACTCAAACACCTATTTTTTCCTCTTCTCCCTGCACGTGTTTTACACTAAGCTTTCTTTAAACAATTTGGCCTAACATTGGCCTAATTTTTGACAGCAAAAAGGCTGCCACAATTTAAGTTTTTTTTTTTGTCTTTTTGTCTTTTTTTTTTGTTTGACTTTCTCTTTTTTTTTTTTCATTATCTTTTTTATAGACGTTTCTGGATGTCCAAACCAAAGTTTTTTTTTTTTTACTATTTATGTTTTTTTTTTTAAAAATATTTTATTCAATACTATTCTTTTACGTAAAATATACGATTTTAATTTTATGTATATTTATTAATTTATTTTTTTACCCTTACTTTATGAATACAGGTATTACAATAACAGTATTAATGATATAAGAGCTATGGGCTCAGCTTTATTCCTCCGAAAATGGAATTTACTTTTAATTGGTCAAGTTTTTTTTTCTAGAAATAAGGAGTATATGATTAGATTAAAGATAAAATAAAAAGTCAGGGATTTTTTATTTTCTCTGAGTCGAATAAAAATGAAAAGAAAAGGTAGAAGCTAAGAACACAAGAAATTGATATTTTAATTTTTTATAGTAAAAAAAAACAGCAGAACATTTTAAGAAAGGGGGGAATCAAATTCATGTTTAAGTGAGAAAGATTTGGATGTACTTTAATTAAGATTTTCTGTAATTAGTAATGTTCAGATAATGCGCTACTCTATTTCAAAATTGGATGAATGATTGTTATTAAGCCACATATTTATAAATTCATTAACAACATTTAAATAAAAATAATTAATGTGGCACAAACACAATAGTGGAGATAATTACATTATCTCATTATGAACATCACCAATACAAAAATCTCTCAACTACGTAAAATCGAAATCCAAGTGAGCATGATAGATGTGTTGTCATCAATGGTACCCAAAGGGACCGATATTTTAAAGTCTAAAATTTTGCTAAGGCTATTTTGATAAAAAAAGAATGCTATAATTTGAAAATTAAGATGAAGTTAAGTTTGTGGTAATTAGTGAATGTAACATCATTAGATGAAAAGAGTTAAATAAAAGTTTATCAATGTGACATTAATCTTACTATGAATTTACTATCCATCGGAGGATTTAAATTTGTAAAAACAGTAATGAAGTTCTAAACTGTATATAGTTTGATAAAACAGTGAACATTATATTGACAAATTCAAATATTTAAAAATAAAAACCGTTTCTATAAATAATTTTTAAATGTTTGACATAATAACATAAATTATTTTATAAACTCTATCATTAAAAGAATTGATAAAATTTACTAAAATCAATTCAATAATAAAAATGGTAACTTATTAATTTTTAAATATAATAAATTATAAAATTACAAAACGAATTTCATAAATTCATATGTTCCAATCAGAGCCTAAAAAAGATTTCATCGAAACAAGGGGAGAAACGAGAAAAAGGAAAAACTACTAGACAGAAAAAAGAAAAGAAAAGAGAGAAACGATGCATCTTGGCTCTTTCTCAAACGGCGCCCTTATACGAAGTGTTCTGACAGGAAGAAAGTCAATACTGGGTGCCACCATCACTCGGAATCTCTCCAGTCTCGCGACCCGCTTTCTTCACAGGTAACCTGTAAAGTTGAAATCTCTTCTTGGTCCTTATCAAGAGAAAATAAATCTCTTCTTGGTCTGCATTTCGGTCGTAGTGTATTGTATGATTGTTGCCTTTTTTTTTTGTCACAGATTTTTGCTTCTTTTTGTGTTCAGTGCTTCTTGTTCTTATACCAGTTTTTATTCATTTACAAGCACTTTCATCTAATAGGAGATATGTTTGTGGTCACTGTTGTTGGTAACATATAATAACTTTGTAGTTAAGGAGACTAGTTGTCTGTTGTTTCGTCTTGAGATGCTGTCACGAATAATTCTCAGAAAAATCATCAGGTTTATGAAAAGCATTTTGAATTTCGGCTATACGTTTCGGTTTGTCTGCGTGTTATCAGTGAGACCATTCGGATAGATATCTATTCATAACGTGGTAAATTAAGGTGCAATTGATACCGAATGTCCGTTTTCATTCTTTCTTGTTTGTTCTTAGTATCCTGATCCTTAATAAGTAGTTTCGTATTTGTAGGCGAGGTCCTATGAGTAAATAGGACCAGTTCTCAAACAATAAGCACCCATGAAATAAGAGGGCTTTAGCAATTTGGGATAGCTGGTTCAATACTTTAATATTTTGGTTTAGGGAGAAACTTTTTGTAAATGAGGAAGACTTTTTAGAGTTTGTTGAGTTTCTTTCTTTTAAATAAAGGTCTTGGGTTGCACTCTGTTGGTGTTTTTCTAATGTACTTTTTACTTATAAAAAAAAAGAAAGCCTCCATTTTACTAGATATTGTGGAGAAGTCTCATATTGGAAGATTATATTCCAATGAGAATAAATTTGTCTAAATGGTTCTATTTTATGTCCAATTCAGTCACCTATTTTCTTGTTCTTCGTACAGAGGGTGCTGTAAGTGTATTGTCCAACATGGGGACTTTCCAACGTGCAAATTTAGTCTGTTTGCTAAATTCATCACAGGTTCTGTACCGAAACAGAAAACAAGTTGAATTTTGTTGAGCATAAGTGCTATTTTGTTGATTGCTGAAGTACAGATTTGACAGTACAGTGCAATGCAGAATAAAATGGGCGACAAATAGATTCTGTCTTACATCATACTTGCGTTAATATAATAAGCTTGGTGATGATTACTGATGGTCTTCTTAAATCTCATTTAATTTAAATTTCATTTGTTTCGCAGAAATGTTTTCATTTCATACAATAGTTACAGTGAAAAGCATTTACAGTAACGATGATTTCCATTTTTGGTAGTTTCTAGTTTTTGATTTGCAGAGAAAATGCAATACACTTTTGTAATTGTTGTGAAATTGGAATGATTGGTGATGGTTACCGGTGGGGAGAGATGACCCTCGATGATGTAAGTTATTTTCAGTGAACGGAGCCTTAAGGATTTTAGGCGTGAATTGTATCTCGCCCCCGGACATTAACAAAAGGTTCCTTGGGGTTGAAGGTTTGAATCTTAGTAATCCCCTCCCAAATCCCACCAAAGAAAAGTAGAAAATTTTTTCCATTGGGAAATAGAACTGGAAAAATCTTAGAAATGAATTATTTGTATGTTTTCCATGAAGAACTAGCAGCTCTAATCAAGTTTGCCTTAATGAACCCCTAAATCGATTTGCAGTTAGTTCCATGACTAGTCTAGCATTGGACTATTTTTTTTTTCCTCAATGATGTTTTGCATGCTTTTTTCATTCTCATGTCACTCTTTAGATAGGATTTTGTTGTCTCAATCTTTTTGGTTCTGGAAATTGTTTCTAATGACCTCTTCGGAAGATCCACATATATATTTTTTTGTCCCTTTTTGTTGTAAATAGGATTGACATGCTTATGTGTAAGCCATTTACTCATAATTTTTAGGTCTTTCAGAGCTGGTATATCACTTGAGGTGGAGAGCATGGCTGGGGATAGTGACAAGCACACCACCCGTGTTCTCTTTTGCGGGTCAAATTTTCCTGCTTCTCAAAATTATACGAAAGAATATTTGCGAAAGTACTCTTTTATCCAGGTACTTTGATTAACTGCACTTTGGAAGAAACACACACATGACACACTTTATTTTTCTGATCCGCATCAAAGAAGTTGTTTGTAATAAGTTTACTTACAGTACTTTTTCTGATTCTGATCTTGCTTGACAAGAGGTTCCCGGGGGAAAGTACTGACCTCTTGAGGGTTTTAAGTGCTGGTTGCAGGACATACTGTACATTTCAGTATTGGATATATTATGGATTGTGGAATTCTATATCAGTTGGATATCTTGTAGTTCTAGGGATTAAATTTGATTTATTTCATCTCGAAAGCCTTATATGATGGTTGCAAACTTTCAGGAATTGCTAAATATGTGATGCTACTGCACAACATGTCCCTTTATTTTGCTCTTGTGAGGGATAAGGATGCCCTTATTGCTTCTTGCATTTCCTTTTCCAATGAGGTGGTTTCTAGGGATGTGCCTTTTCTTCGAAATGTCTACAATTGAGAACTTTGTTGGGAAGTTCTTTGAGATTTTGTATAACAATAAGCTTGATTTGTCTAGAGAGGATTTGGTCTGCTGGAATCTTAAGCCGGAAAAAGGCTTTGAGGTGAAATTTTCGACAAGATCCTTCTTGAGGAGCTTCCAATGGATGGAGCCATGTCCTTTCCATGGAAATCCATTTGGATTGCTCAAGCCCCTAAAAAGTGAGTTTCTTTGCGTGGGAAACGTTTGGAGAAGATTCTAACTATTGATAACTCGCATAAAAGAGGGAGAACATTTGTTAATAGGTGTTATATGGGTAAAGAAAAGGCCTAGTCCATGCCCTATCTTTTGTTGGGGTGCTCGTTGGCTAGAAGCCTATGAAAGTTAGATTATTGTGTTGTGGGTACCTCTTGGGTGGTTGCCGGCTCTGTGAGAGATGAGCTTTGGGCTTGGAGTGGTTTACGAGTTTCTAAAGAGTTGAAGAAAGCTCTCTCTTTGATTCCTCTATTTATTTTTTGGCTTGTGTGGAATGAGAGAAATAGGAGGGCTTTTAACAATGAAGGGAGGCCTTTGAAAGTGATCCGTGATAGATGGTTCAATAACCTAAGATTTTGGTTTAGGGGCAAATTTTTTGTAAATGAGGAAGGCTTCGTATAATTCATTGAGTTTCTTTCTTGTAGAGAATTTTGTACATGGGTTGCACCTCCTTGGTGCTCGTCTAATATATTTTGAATTTATCAAAAAAACATGGGCCATTATTTTTTCTTAAACAATATGATTGACCTATATAGTTTATAAGCAATCATTCTCTGCTTTCATGATTTTACAGTTATGATTTTTCTTACATGGACCAGTTATTTCCCCCCTTTGTACTCGTGCTGACACGACACAACATGGATACGGCATATGGGTATGAATTCTGTGTCCGATATTGTACTGATACTTTGGACTCGTAACGCATATCAAACTAATGAAGCTTTTATGTAAGAGAGTGAGAGAGAGAGAGAGGGAGATTATGATCTTTCTTACACGGACCGATTATTTCCCCCTTTGTACCCATGTCGACATGACATGGATACAGGTATGAACTTTGCATCTCATATTCTATTAATATTTTGGACACGCAACACATCAAACTACTGAAGCATTTATGACACTCAATGCATATCAAACTACCAAAGCTTTTATGAGAGAGAGAGAGAGAGAGAGAGGATGTGTGTGGATAGTCATGCTACTAATAAGGTCTTTGTTAAGTATTGATTTCGTGGACTTGGGTTGGGACCCCCTTGGTGTCATGATGAACTTTTTACGTATCAAATTGATTTCCAATTCCAAGGTTAGAAGAATTATTAGACTTTCTTGCGGGGTCAACCATATTTTCAAAAATTGATTTAAGGAGTGCTTACAATTAAATTAGACTTCGAAGTGGGGATGAATGCAAATTAACCTTTAAAATAACAAATGGGTTATTTGAATGGCTTGTCATGCTCTTTGATCTCTCCAATACACCAAGCACATTTAGCCGGTGATGTGGGAGGTACTATGACGTTTACTTGGTTCTTTTGTGGTTGTTTATTTTGATGATATCTTAGTTTACAGTGGAGACAAAGATGAGCATTTCAAACATGTAGACAAGTTCCTTTTTTGTGTGACAGTATGGTGTTCTAGTATGAAGGTTTGACGTTGGATCATCGACACCTTAATCCACAAGAGATATAGTATTCTTTGACTAGCTTCCTATTATTAGAGATTTGTGTATTTCAGTTCTATAACGAGTCCTCTCATGGAATGCTTACAAGGATAAAGGAAGCCAGAAAGGCTCAAAAATTGTAAATGGATAGTTCAACTAATACGGGATAGCGGAGGAATATCACTAAATGAGATGTAAACATCGCTAGATGCCCTAATCCACCCATATAGGGGAATTTAGAGTTGATTTTTCATGACTTCATGTATTTTTTTTTATTAATATTTGAGTGCTAGTTTATCATTTTGGAATCAAATCCTCATGATCGATTGCTACCTTTGTGGCTGCGCTGCT
Organism: Bretschneidera sinensis; assembly: GCA_023935145.1. NCBI lineage: Eukaryota > Viridiplantae > Streptophyta > Magnoliopsida > Brassicales > Akaniaceae > Bretschneidera > Bretschneidera sinensis. Next base: position 136,358,138 of record CM043697.1, on the reverse strand, counting down.
TACGACTGGAAAGCTCCTTCCCATAGTTTGAAACAGGCTAGAGAAGTTTCCTCTGATTTGGATTTTTTTTTATGCTAATTTGGTATTTTAGAAAATTTATTGTCATTTGGTCTTTTAACTACAAGAGAAGAAGAAGAAAAAAGAGATTAAAGTTAAATGCAACAACCAGCAGAAAGAAGGTTGAAAGTTAATCGGCTTTGCTACCACAAGATATATGCTTCTTCCAAGTTATGATCTCTACCTTAATGTCTTTAATTATTATGATGTTAGATAAGCGATATGCTCTAAAGATTTTACTGGCACATATGCTTTCATTTTTCACTGAAAAACTTTAGAACTTAAACAATGGACAGTATAATTTATCCAATGCTGAAAGTATTATATGATCACCATTCGCATACCCAGATGGACCATACTGCCCCAATCTAATGAATTCAAATACCAACAGCCTCATCCCGACTTGTATATGATGCCATAGCTGATCACCAAATATACTAATAATAGTTTTCTGTTGCTCAAGTTCTTGAATATGATCTAAATACAGAAGGCACTCTTGTATTGTTTTTGAGTAAATATACACTGTGAAACTCATGCCAACATGTTCCTGAAAATGACGAGTGCCTTGCAACTGAATAAATTGCTTGCAATTGATTACATGTTGACTTGATGTTTCTTTTTGTGTGTTGTTTGTGGCTCTATATGGGTTTCCTAGAAAAGGTTGTAGCACATTTTGTGAAAGGTACTTGCATGATCATAAGCTTCCTGTATGTCCTGTTTATATATCTGCTTGTTCTGTGATGTTCTTTTTTGTGTGACTAAAATCAACACAATTTTTTGAAGTTTTCTTGTCTCTGTGTATTCAGCTGTTCTGTTTTGAAACTTCCTGTAGGTTGATGATGTCCCTCTTTGTGATGTGCCTGATGTTATAAGGAACTACCACATATGTGTAGTAAAAGATATGCGACTAGATTCAAATGTTATATCTCGTGCAAGTCAGATGAGGCTTATTCTGCAGTTTGGTGTTGGCCTTGAAGGTCATTGTCATTTTTCATGATTAATATGTCACAACTTGAAAGAATTCTGACTATAATATGTACTAAAAAATTATAATTTGATTTCCCATTGTTAAACTTTGTTATTGATATTGCTTACCTACCATATATCTTTGCATGAAGGTGTTGATATCGATGCTGCTACAAATTGTGGAATCAAAGTCGCCAGAATTCCCAGTGACTTGACTGGAAATGCAGCATCATGTGCTGAAATGGCTGTATATCTAATGTTGGGCCTTCTTCGGAAGCAGGTTGGTTTATTTAATTTATTAAATTATTATAACTTTAGTTCTATAGTCTTTTAATACCTTATTTCAGTAAAAAATTGAAAAAACAGCTGACTTCTTTTAATTGTTAAGCAGCATCTGTTAATTTCTCATAAGTTTATTTCTTAAGTATACTATATAGGCTGCAAAGGAACCAAACTGGACTCAGTGAAAGCTTATTTCTGTTAATTTATTTATGTAAATGAACAAGCTCATGCTTAATTTTAGAGAAGAGCTTTAAGCTCAATAAATAAGGCTCTCAACTCTCACAAATAAATTTAAGCGTGATAAATGTGTCGGAGTTGGTCCTCTTCTCCTCCTCTTCTCAATTGATGAGGGATAAGAAACCCACAAGAATTTCGTATCAGCAAGAATTGTAAAAGGTGGGGCAAGGGGACTCCTCTTATAAGCCCCCCTCCCCGTCGCTGTGTTTTTCTTTCCTAATCATGCTTTGTTTGAAAAAGTGCAGTAGATGGTCGTATAGTCTCTGATTCCAAATAGAGTTCCTGCTATGTTAAAATAAGAAATACCTGAGGTTATTTGGAGATAAGTTCTGGAAAGGGTCTGTTGGATGTGCTCAGTCTTTGTGTTACTTGAAGAAGGTGGTTTTAATGTTTTTGTATTTATGCTAAAATTGGTTTTTGGACTAAAAGAAGTTTCTGCTACTGTAGTATGAAAGTTTTCTTTCTAATGCGTTAGAGCAAATATTTTTTTTATTAGAAAAAGTATAGTATAAAAGGGAACCAAGGGGGTGCCACCCATGTACAAAAACTATCTACAAGATAGGGCTTCTATGAAATATATAAGGTGAATCTCATTTACAAAAACATTCCCCTCAAGCCAAAAAACAAAGTGTTAAGCCACCAATCTTTGAGAGAATCAATCGACTTTTCCACCCCATAAAAAACGCTCCTATTCCTTTCTATCCAAGCCAACCAACAAATGGAGAGTGGGATCAAGGCGATGATCTTCTTTTTCCTCTTGAAGCTTGAATTCCATTCCATGCCCAAATCTCCTCTTCCACAGATGTGCTACTCACCCAACAAAGCCCCAAAACTTGGAAAGCCATATTCCAAAGTTGTCTAGTTCAAGAACGATGCACTGACTCACTGTCCTCCTTACAAAGGTAACAACATATCACAAGCACTTTTCCTAAGCTTTGGAGATTGTCGATGGTCAAAATCCTCCCCCAATAGCTTCTCAAACAAAAAATGCCACTTTAGTGGGAGCGCAAGACTTCTAAATGTGTTTCCAAGGGAAATTGGAACTTCCTTTATTAGGTAAGTGAAAAGCGTTGCAAAAGGAGGCAACTTCAAACTTACAATTATCTTTAAGCCTTACTTCATTTGATCCTCCCCAAGAAAGCCAATCTTCACTTTGTAAATTTTTTCAAAAAATTCTCCAATACTTTGAATCTCCCAATCATGAGCATTGCAGACAAGGGGAATACCCCATAGAACCTCCCCATTCGCCAAAGACGCACAATCCCTATTGATCTTATAAGGGGGCATCCTTGCACCAATTATCATTCCAAAAACGGATAGTCTCTCCTATTCGTACCTCAAAAGACACCAAGGGGAGAAAATCATCCCATTCTTTCTTATTCCATTTCCAAACCCCAACTCCATAAGCGCCTCTTTCTTGGTTAGTGGTCCAACCACAATGATCAATACCAAACTTTGCACAAATAACTTTCTGCCACAAATGGTTGTTCTCATTTACAAATCACCACAACCACTTACCAAGCAAAGCCCTTTTAAAGAAGTAAGTGATTTGAGACCCAAGCCACCTCTCTCAATAGGTTGACAATGTTCCATTTTACTAAGTGATACTTGAATTCATCCCCAAAACTTCCGCAAAGAAACCTCCTTTGAATGCCTTTCAACCTCTTAGCAACGCACACGGGATGGGGAAAAGAGACATGAAATAGATAGGGAGGTTGAATGCCTTTCAACCTCTTAGCAACGCACACGGGAGGGGGAAAAGAGACATGAAATAGATAGGGAGGCTCGAGAGAGTTCTTTTAATGAGAGTCAATCTCCCCCCCCCCCCCCAACCCACCATTGGAAAGGTAATGCTTCTTTCAACTGGCCAACTTCTTTTCGAAGTTCTCAACAATGGGATCCCATACACTTCTCTTTAAATCTTGACCCCAAAGGAAGCCTTAAATAGGTGATAGGAAGAGATTCAAGAGAGGATTGTTAATGTTGTTTGCATAAGACTCATCCTTTTTTTGTGTTGTCTGATTTGATAAGGTTTTACATAGCATGACCATATTTTCTGACCTCATTTTTCCAGAAGGTTGTTCATCCGTCTTAGTATATTATATGCACTTAGCTTAAGGTTCATTGGAACTTCCTGGCTTTGATCGCTTATTGAAGTAGTTCTGTACTTTCTGTTGACATCGCTCATGCATTGCAGCACTACTCTTTTGTATGCCTGCAGATTTAGAATGTTATGATTACTATTGTTCCATTTTTAGTTAAAATCCCTGTCCGGATCTTATGGTCGTATGATTCTACAATTCCAAGGTTGTCAATATATCCAATTCTCATGTAAAATCTTTAGGTTGTAGGATCTTAATCAATGTTTTGGCTGTTTTTAAATTGAACTTTTAAAGTTACATCGAATTAATGGATGCAAGGCACTTAAAAGTTAGGGGAAAGTGCATATTTAGTGCCTAAACTTAGGGGTTGGTTACAATTTGGTCTCCAAACTAAAAAAGTCTCAATTTAAATCCCTAAACGTACCTGTTGTTATCAATGTAGTCCCTTTTTGTCAATTCCGTCGGTTTAAATCATCGGAAAGCCATGCTGGACTGACAGAAAGCCACGCTGGAAGTCTAGGTGGCATTAAACATTTGTTTAGGGATAGTTAAACACGTTTTTTGATAATTAAACATGCGTTTATCCCGCCATAATGTCCCACCATTTTTATTTTAAGCCGCCTAGACTTCCAGTGTGGTTTTCAGATATAAACCGGCGAAATTGAAAACAGGGATTACATTGATAACAATAGGTAAGTTTAGGGATTTAAATTGAGATTTTTTTTTTATTTTGGGGACCAAATTGTAACCGACCCTTAAGTTTAGGGACTAAATATGCACTTTCCCCTAAAAGGTAATAAATTGGTCAAAGCCTACAAATGCTAACCCATTTATGTTTATTAGGGTAAAAGTATAGGTTCATTCCGTTACAGCGTTATCCGTGACATACCTTTCTAGTTCTCCTTGTAGGGGAGTGTGCCCATGTGTGTATGTAGGTCTGTGTTTGCGTCTATTCAATATCTAATTGGGTTCATTTTAACTACTACACTTCTTTTCTTTGTAAAAATTGTTATATTCTGCTTCAACTACTAACTATTTTTTTCCATTGATTTGAGGTTTTTTGTTATTTTCTCCAAGTAAATTTGTTATCTTCAACAGATTGAGATAATCAATCATTTTTGTCCATCACGTAAGGATGAAGAACCCTCGACTTCCAACTACAATGCGTGCTGAGATTTTCTTACTCACTAAATGTTTCTCTTGGTCGATATTATCTTATCGAATCATCTCATTCTTTTTGGAACTGGTTATATAAATTTTCAGATGAATGATGATAGTATTGTTATCTTCTAAAGTTTTCAAGTTTAAGGTTTTTTTAGATAAGTCTTAATTTTTACCTATATATTTAGTAGTTATTAAATTTTAGTATCATGGTTATGTTTGAGGTTTATGTAATTTTATGATTTTCCATTCGATTATGCAATCCAATCCTGAAAAAGTTAGGATTCTGTTTTTTTACAACATTTGCTTTATCCACTCGCAAACCCATTGTTGGTAATCCGAGTAACTTGTGAAATGTTGCAGAATGAGATGCAAATTTCTGTAAAGAACAAAAAGCTTGGAGAACCGATTGGTGAAACACTACTTGGTAAAACAGTGAGTGTCAATTTTCTAAATTCCTTATCTTATTTTTCTTCTCCTCTGGATTATTCTGTCAGAATTATCTTACGAGTGAGTTATTGCATGTCCACTTTTTTGTTTCTTTTTTGTTTTCTTTACCTTGTGTGATTTTTACTAATATTGTAACAAATGCTTAATATGTAATGCTTTAGAGTATGTTTGGAACAAATGAATTTTATAGAATTCATTTGTAATTCCAGATTTTTTATGTTTGGAAAGAAAAGAAACTATGGAATTGAGTTAGCTTGTTGCAAATTCTATCAAAATTGATAGAATTTACTAATGAATTCCACAATTAGAGAGTAAAAAGTTATGTTGACCAAAATACTGTCTTTCTCTCTCTCTATCTCCTCTTTTGAATTCTTCATTTATTCCAAACATTTTAAGGATGAAAATTCAAATAAATTCTACAATTTAACATAAGAAAGCCAAACATAAAAATTCATTTCTAAATGAATTCTTTTTTCAATTAATTTGAAAATGAAATGGACTCCATTTTTATTTGGTTCCAAAACGGAGTATTAATATAACATGAATGAAAGCAATATTTTTGTGCGGTTCTTTTATAGCTGATGTCTGGATTGATTAAATTGATGAGATGGGTGTCTTTATCACTGTGGCTGGGTTGAAAGTTAAGATTCTGCTGCAATTTTTTAATCAGTCCTTCAAGCCCACTGTGGGCGAGGAAAGAACCAGGTCTCAATAGGTGGAGTGGCAAGCAAAATCCCAGATGTTCGAAGCCAGACATTGAAAGATTAGTTTCATGTTGTCTTGCTACAAATGTTTGCCTGAGTAACCGTTTTGATTCATTGTGTGGCCTTGCCAATGAAGAAGATTGTGTTGCTGATGATGGGGAGTAGTATCTGTCGTCTTGGGAATCAAATTCTGATCTTCTAATTGAGGTGTTATCTAGAGAAAAAAGCTAGGCGAGCTGAATGACTCTTTTGTGATTTTCTGATTCACAAGTACAGTATGGTATTAAATATTAATAATGCGGAGAACTGCTAGGTGTAATGTTCAGGTTGCGGAGGATAATAGCCTGAAGGATTTTTGTCCAAGTTCACGTTCTCCTTCTATTTATTCTTCTTTAATTGTTCCAAATTCTTTTCCTTTGAGTTCTAACATTGTTATACTGCAACTTGTGCTTGTGAAAGAATGTATGGGGACTTACTTTGTTAATACAGATACTACCTCTGGAATCTTGCCCATTCAGGTGAAGGGAAATGCGGAGTTAGTGTTATGCCTGTGCCATGGGGTAGGTGGTGATAAAAGAATATCATGACTACTGAGCTTCTAGGGAGCGAGAGGGACAACCAAGACATGCAATCTCTTTTAGTGGAATTGGGTCTTCGATTAATGGGTCAGTCAGGGGAAGAGACTAGGGCAGGGCAGGCATCTAAGTTGGAGAGTAAGAAGTTGAAGAAATTTAGTAGAGAATTGCATAGGATTTCTGCATTGAGGGAGGGGGGGTTGTGTCAAGATGAGGATTAGGGATGGATCGGGGCCCCGCCAAGTCTCCTGCTCCGCCTGCCTCGGCCCGCCCCTGCATTGGGGGCAAATCTTTTCACCCAAAACTGCCCAGATGTGCGGGGCTCCCAAAATCCTCCCGCCACATCTCAGCACAAAATACCCCTTCTCTCTTCTCTCTTTATCTTCTCTCAGTAGAGGCAGCTTCACATACATGAACGGAGAAGTTGTTTGGGACTTTGGTACCCCAATCTCTTGAATCTATCTGACCTGAGACAACCATGGGTTTGCCCATAATATCAATACTCAAAACTGGAAAATGGTTTTGATTTTGATTTTGATTTTTTAGGCTGTGAAGAAACAGAAGTTGTGCAAACCCAGTAACCCCTTTGGTCTCATTCAACCCTGAAACATGGATACCACTCTTAATGAACAAGTTATGGCTGCGTAAAATCTGGCATCTGTTTAAGCTTATAGCATGAAACAAGCAAAACCCACCAAAACCTAATTATCTTTAATAATTTCTTGATTTAAAACTGTGTGAGGTATGAAGAGAAAATATCTTGTTCAGATCAAGGCAAATAAACCTTGAAACACAAAACCAACCAAGAGCCACTTGTGGTTTTTCAAGGAGACGATGCTAGAAATTAATGAAGGGCGAGAGAGAGAGCTGCAGAGATAGGGAGAAGAGTGAGAGAGAGATGACAGCATGGTTATAAATATCGTGCCGTACCGGCCAGCAGGTACATACCAATTCTGAAAGGAAAATGGTACGCGACACTTAGTTCCGTCTTGTGATTTGTACCAGGTAATATCAGTAATACGAACTGATTTCGGTTGTCTCAGTGGAAAATACAATTTCATCTGGTAAATTGCAAAACAAGATGAGCAAAAAGTTCAATAGAATAGATCGTCATTACTTTTTGAAGCTCAAAAGCAATAAAAAAATTTAATAGAAGAAATAAACAGGAAGAAATGGATGATTGTGGGATTTGGCTAGGTGGCTACGTGGTGCTGATTGTCAGTGATGATTTGGGGCTATTGTGTGGGTTTTTTTGGCTTGAAGGAGAGGGACTAGTCAAAGAGGTGTGGTTGCCGAGTTTTGTGTTTGAAGATGAATAGATAATGCTTTGGCTACAGTTGAGAAGGAAGAAGGCATATGCCGATGGTGATAATTGGATTGGATTTTGGAGGGGGTAGGAGAAGGTTTATGCTTAGAATATTCCTTCCCAAAGTCAAATCTCATTTTATTTCATTGCTATCAACCTTTACTTTTATAAAATTATATTTTTGGTCCTAGATTTACATAATCTAAAGTATGATTATTGTTGTAAAATTTAATTGTTTTAAGTTTATCCTTATTGTGACGGGTTATAATTTCATTGGGTTATTTGTACAATGACTTAAGTTAATGATTAAGGAAAATAAAGTTCACAAATTTCTTTATTATATATATATATATATATATATTATTTTACAGGGCCAGTGAGGCCTTGGCTCAATGGTTAAGGCTGAGGCTCTATGTCCGAAAGGTCTCAGGTTTGGATGGGGTGTGCGTGTGTTTTACCAATAAAAAAATAAATTATTTTACAGGTATTTATTATGAAATATCATCAATTCCGAATTTAGCATTAGAGAAGAAAGTAACGGTTAAGATGTTTAGTAAGTTAGCTAATAGACCTCAAATTATATTGAGAACAAGGAATATAAAGGGCAGATGGCAAAGACAAAGAAGAATTTGGGTGCACAGTGCCTATCCCACTTGTAGAGCCATCAACAAGAGTGGCATTAGGTAATGACGAGGAATGATAAAAATAAGATGAAGTATCAACTATGCTCAGCTTCTGAATCGATAACCCAAGGCCTAGAAGTAAAATAACAAGATGTGAGACAAACAGTGGGTGTAACTCTCTGGGTTAGAAAAGTAATTGGAACAGATGCCTGTCGAGTTGCCTAATACTGAAGAAACTGAGAATACTCATCTCCTGATAATTTGATGTAGTCATAGAATTTTGCTCCACTCATCAATGATTAGATGTCACAACATTGGCAACTCGAGGTCTACCAATCAATCCTAACATGTCTCACGAGTGTGACCGTCATGATGACAATAAGGACATCTATGCGGAATACCACGCCCACCGCGCTCCCCTTTGCCACCATGCTCCTCTCTAGGGTGGATTTGAGCCAAGCTGAGCTCGAGCTGAGAGTTGTTCGAACTTGGCTCATGAAACATAAAAATATCTCAGTTGAGTCTTGAGCTTAAAAACATAAACTCGAGATCGACTCGGCCAACTTTTGACGAGTTCGAGCCAAGCTCCCGAGCCACTCGAACCTCTTCAAATGCAATTATTTTACTAATTCAAACCTTTAAACTTGGACTTTAACAATCAATATAAAAGTCCAATTTCAGGAGAAAATATATTTTGAACTTTTTGATGCATAATATTTTCATTAACAACCCATTAAACTTGGGCTTGCCAACTAAAATACTAAAACCAAAAGAGAGCCTTTAAGCTTTAAGTGTGAGATGGTTTGAAACGAATCCTCATATTTATAGAGGACTCTCCCTCTTTCCATCTTCTATTTAGGTAATTGGGATTGAGTTCCCTCAATTTCACTAAAGCTCTCTCAATCCCGACCCAATGCTTGAATTGCTTGAATCCCACATCGGTTATTGAAGGCATGCAAGAATACCACAACCCTATAAATACAATCCCACATCGCTAGGAAAACCACAAAATTAGTTCAAACTCAGGCTTTAGACCAACAAGGAACTTGAGTACTTCTGTTTCCTCTTTCCGTTTCTGCATTTCTCGAACATCAGCAGATATAGGCATCACGGTAGGCAACTCTTTACAACTTTCTGCATAGAAGCAAATACTCGGGAACAGGCTTCTCACCCTGCTGAAAGAACTTAAACGATAAATCATACAATCTAGTAAGATTACTAAAGTACAACAAGGGACATACTCCCACACTTCCTTTCAAGTATTAAGATGAGTAAACATTACACCGACATGAGGTTCCATAGAATTTCCTATAAATTGACCTTTTTCTCATCATTCATTGGCGGTGCATCAGTTTAATGGTGTTGCTTAACTTGACCAGTTAATTAAACCTGCACAGCTTTGGACCATTTGGACATAATTATTACCGTTTAACTTACAAGTAGTAAATTTGGGAAGCAACCCGAGAACAGATTTCGAATCCATACCAACGAAAGCAACAACAGAAACCACAAACAAAAGGAAGATAAGTACAAATGTGTGCCTCCACAGATCAACAAAACAGACTCTAGGCCAAACAAGACCCAACAGATTATTCCTAAGACATTGAAGAATATGCCATTAGGAGGATTGTCATAAACCATCAGACCAGAGCTCACCGAGAAAATTACGAATAAAGAACTACGACATCTCATAAACTGATTTAGCAAGAGAAAAGGAGGAACATTCTCATTCTGTTTTATTTTTGCACTTACTGTGCGGATCCAAGTCAGACCAAACAGATGCAGAAAACTGTGGACAGGTCAGTCATTGGTTAGCAAGATCCATGAGTTGGATCATCGCAAGGACAGAAGTGCTGCAAACATGAAACGAACGGGTCTGCGACTGGAAGAGTCTGACTAAGACGACCAGAATTGGGCTCGCTGGTGACAGAATGGTGAGATCCGTGATGATTGGCATCACGAACTGGGCTCACAAGGGTGAGATGAGATCGGTGGACTTTGTAGAGCGACGTTGGGGGAAGAAGACAAAAACTGGGCTTTGTGTCGGAGAAGAGAGGAGGCTGAGCCAGTTAGCGAAGAGAAGAGGACGAGGTTGGGTGCTGTGTTGGCCGAGTGACGGCAAGGTAGACGGGGAAGATGGTGGCTATTGTAGATGGGTGAAGAAGATGGTGACTGTGCAACAAGAGTTTTGATTTTTTTTGTATTGTTTATTTAGGATCCCAAGAAACATGCCGTGATAACATGTTAATGTAGGACTAGAATAATATGAGAATAAAAAGGCAACGAGCACTTGGGATGGTCCTCTTATATTTATATTACACTGAATATATACAGTGATAATTATACCCTCAACAAGATAGTTGTATATATCAAAATTTACCAAGTTTAATTTAGAGGCCAAAATTTGACATGGATGTAGCTAGAAGTATATAGATGTGCGGAAAGATTTCCTTGTCTGCTTGTAAAGTTACCATAATGAAATATCAAACTGATGAGCTTTATAATAAACGTGACTTGGTGATGCAGAATAGGAAACACTATATATTATTTTGTGATTTTGGGATTATGTTGTAATGACAAGATTCTTAGAGATGGTATTTTAGAAAATTTAGATTTAGGCAATTAGACATTTATAGATTTGATTTACTTTCTTATTTAAATTATGCTTGGTGCCTATACAAGAGCACTCTACTAGGGTTTTAGATTCAGACTAGATTATGGAATAAGCGACTAGTTTTGTTATCTCTTGTTTTTCCGTTCATTATTCTTCTTGGTCTGTTCTCCCTTTTGTTTGCCTATCTTCTGTATGATCTATTTTCTCTCGGTCTAATATCCCTGATTCTCTACTGTTTCCCCCTCTCTTTCTACTTATCTGTCCTACATCAAAGTGGTATCAGATCACAAACTTCGATCCCCCATCAACCAAAATTTCTCGTGTTTCACTCAAATAGATCCACCAAAACACATCCTAGAACCAAAGCTAATTGAAACAAAAAGAAAAAAAATTGTGTGCCGTGAACATTGCCTTTACAGTACGTGAACAGTATCGCCACAGTGCCCGGTGTTCTACATTTATTTATGTATTTTCTTTTTGTAATTTTTGATTTTTAAAAAAATAGAAAAAAGGAAAAAAAATTGCAGAGAAAAAACAGCAAAAAAAAATAAATTATCATAGGTTTCCTTTTCATGTTTTATTTATGTTTCTGATTTATTTATATTAGAAAGTAGGTAAAAAACAATTGGAGTTACTCAATGAGTGAGTTTACTCGAGATTTTCTGACAGTTCATCATGTACTCTATGAGGTTTTTGGTCCATTTGGTCATATTGAGAAAATTAGTCTTCTCCCAAATTCAGTGGATTTTCAAGCTCTTGTGCGATACAGTTTGCCTCAAGATGTTGTCTTGGCTGAAACCGAGCTTGATGGTCGTTACATTTTTGACAACGTTTGCTATTTTGTGATCGAGTATTCCAACTTTGAAACTCAAATCCTCAAGATGCAACAACTCCTTGCACAAACAACACAATAAGTGGAGGACAACACAATTAGTGGAAGCAGCTTTCGCCAAAACTTCTATCCATTAAGATTCGTGTCATGACGACACCAAGTATGTAGTTGTTTCTCCAATCCAAGAACACTTTGAAGAGCAAGCGGTCATTATAGAAGACTCAAATCTCACGATGTATTGGATGTATCTCTTGAAACCCTTCACAATGAAGATCACCATTGCCAAAGCATGTAAGCTGATATGTGTGTTCATGACATTAATTCCATCGAGTTTGTTTTACCGCTTTGGGTTAAAGCTCCTTTGGCATCATTATCGTTCCTAATTGAAGACGCTACATTCAGAAAATATCAAGTCTTCACCAATCAACTCAAGCACCCACTAATTTTGATCTTTCATCACTTTAAAACTCGAGGTCGAGTTTTTTGTAAGTTCGGCAGAATGATGCAGAATAGGAAACACAATATCTATTATTTTGGGATTATGCTGTAATGACAAGATTCTTGGAGATGATATCTTAGGAAACTTAGATTTAGGCAATTAGATATTTATGGAATTGATTTATTTATTTTATTTAAATTATGTTTGGAGCCTATATAAGAGCACTCTATTAGGGTTTTAGATTCAGACTGGATTATGGAATAAACTACTAGTTTTGTTATCTCTTGTTTCTCTATTCTTTATCCTTCTTGGTCTGTTCTCCCTTTTGTCAATCTATCTTTTATCTGATCTATTTCTCTTGGTCTAACATCCCTGATTCTCTGTTTTTTCTTTCCTTTCTCAATCCGCTTTTCTTTCTACTTATTTGTCGTACATAACTTGGTTTGCTATAAATGCTTCAACTTATGTGAACGATGTTCTTGTATACATAATTTTTCACGTGATTTCAAATAAGAGTGGTTAAGGTATTATAAATGTGGAAACTTGATACAAAATTTTGAAATGGAAAAAAAAGTGAGAACTTTAGTGTTTGTAGTTGTAGAGCTGCCTAGGCTTACATATATAGAACTTCACACACTTCCATTGTGGGATTCTAGAGGTGGCTCGCACAATTATAGAGGTGGCTCGCACAATTTCATAGGCGGCTCTCACCTACACTTGCTGCGCAGTGTAGCACTTAGTCTACGTAGTACACAAGTTCTAGCGGTGTCTCCCATTCAGTCTCGCTAAACTGTGTAGCACTTTGTCCCGCATAATACAGTTCCTCACTCTTCCAGCTGATGTGATTCTGATACCACGTTATGATACCCAGGTCTATCTAAAGGGTATGATCAATTGTAAGGCTGACTTACAAAGAACTTAAACAAATTTCACCAAACAATGACCAAGTGTGTTTGAGGTACTAACTGCTGTTTTGGACCAAATGCTACAGCGCACACCGAGTGTGTGTGGGAGCTACCTTTAGAATTGCCCACTGAGTGTGGGTGGGAGCTACCTTTAGAATTGCACACTGAGTGTAGGTGGGAGCTATCTTTTTCTCCATTGTGATGTAGCTAAGCAGCTTTGGAATAATTTGTTTGGCTTTTTTGGTGAGATTTGGGTTTGTCCATCTATTGTTGAGGGTTTTATGCAGATCAAATTTTGGCATTTTGAAAGGAGCAAGCGACAAATGATTTTATGGCAATGTGCTTGGTTTGAAATTCTTTGGGTGATTTGGAAGTAAAATGAATGAGGATTTTTAGAGATTGTTCCACAATGGTGCATCTGCTTTGGGATAGGGTTGTTTTCCTTTAGTCTCTTTGGGCTTCAGCTACATTAGAGTGTTTAGGGGTATTTCGTTGAGTGATATGCAGAGAGATTGGAGCGCTATTTTGATGTGGTCTCATTTTGTATTTTATGAGGACCCCTTGTCCTCTTCTTTTGTACCATTTTTCTCTCAATTAATGAAGTTTATTTTTTATAAAAAACTGCTACACCACAAAGCGAGTGTGTGTGGAATCCACCTATAGAATTTCACATTGCCTGGTGAAATGTGTAATGTGTGGCCTTTGCAGCACCTGAGTGGTTAATCATTTTGGGTCTGAAGCAAGCATGACATAATGGTTATCAGAGCCACACCAACCAGATATGTGCAGACATTTGTGCTAAATTCTACACTACACATGAATCGTTGATAGGAGCCACCTCTAGAATGCTACATGGAAATATTGAAATGTATGTAATGTGCTATATGTTGTGACGTTCAAAATACCGGAGTGGTTAACCATTTTGGTTCCGAAATGGGGCATGCCATTTTCTCTATCGTTCCATATCCTTTTTCATCTTATACATGTTAGATTCTCTTACCTTATACAGGTATATATTATGGGATTTGGAAATATTGGAATTGATTTGGCGAAGCGCTTGCGGCCATTTGGCGTGAAAGTTATTGCCACAAAAAGGAGCTGGGTCTCTCATTCACAAGTTTCTTTCCAATCAGATGGTATGAACTCATAATATATTTATATATAGTAAGACTCAGTGGTGAAAGTCTGTTCATTCAGTTTGTGTTCTATCTTCAGCAAAACCCATTAAAAATGGGGCGGTTAATGATTTGGTTGATGAGAAGGGTAATCATGAAGACATTCATGAGTTTGCCAGCAAAGCCGATATAGTTGTTTGTTGCTTGAGGTTAAATAAAGAAACAGTAAGGTTCTGACCTCTACTTCCTTACTTTCAATTATGTGCTTTTGCAAAGAACAGTATTACCTGCTCATCTTTCATGGACATGGTTAGAAGGCACAGATTTCAGCTTCTATTGGTAAGCTGGCAACAAGGTCTTGAAAACAAATAAGTCGTTATTTGTGATAAATCTTTCAATATTAGAAGGAGAAGCATTTTACTTGTTCTTTATGGACCCAAGCTGTGTCAGTTCATATGTCAAGTTGGCACTGGTATTTGTGGAATAAAAAGTTTCTATGTATGGAGTTAAATCGGAATTTTGTTTCTTTTTGGAAACTGTCTACCCAATTTATTATCTGCCCTGCTTACAATTTGGATACTTGTCAACTTTCAGGCTGGCATTGTAAACAAGTCATTCATATCTTCAATGAGAAAGGTTTGGTTTACATGCAGTACTATATTATGTCAGAAACTTATCTGCATGTTTTAGTGAAAGGTGGGTACTTTTAGTATTATATCTTTGCCTATTTATTTCTCTAGTATTTCATTTTATTTCAGGGCGCTCTTCTGGTAAATATTGCTCGAGGGGGTCTCCTGGACTATGAGGCTGTTTTGCATAACCTTGAGTCTGGTCACCTGGGAGGCTTGGCTACTGATGTTGCATGGACTGAGCCCTTCGATCCTGATGATCCAATTTTGAAGTTCAACAATGTTCTAATCACACCTCATTTGGCAGGGGTTACGGAACATGCTTACAGATCCATGGCTAAGGTACTCGTCTCGACAAATCTGCTGGATACTTGAATTAATAATAAATCTAATTTGGTTTAGGTTCCTTTTTCAAACTTCTCTTAGTCTATAGTAATCTTTGGAAATTAAAACTTAAAATAAGTGACAAACCATATATAGGAAAAGTGATGTAGAACAGTTCTAGAAAATGACAAGAAGAAAATAAAATGATAAACAATCAAAATCACATGGATTTTCCCAATCACTGGTAAGCAGGTGCAAAGACAAACTCAATCTCTGAATTATATTTGATTTCATTAAAATTGTTTTTCATTCATTAGCTACCTCAAAATGACATAGAGATGTCTTATATTTAGACATCTTAGAAACCATAGTTATACTAAAATATTAAATTCCTAAACTATCCCTAGTCTTCTATTTGTTCATCACTTAGTTTGCACATTGCTGAATGTTTTTGTGTGGGACTTAAAGGTTTAACATGTCATGTTATATCATTTTCTTAGAGAAGTTGATGGTGCCATTTCTCATAGGAACTTATGAGTAATAGATTTCTGTTTGTTGTCTTGGATTCACTGCAAATAACTTGAAGGAGACCAGTAAAAGTTACTACTAAGTCTGCCCATGCCCTGTAGAAATTTTTCTAATACTAGCTTTCCAAATATGTGGTCACGCGCCTCTCAATATATAATATATTTTTCTATGAGGCTTAAGTACTCCAAAAATTTCTCCATATCATTACTGTATCTTTATTGGATAGGATATGTGCCTGTTATGCCTAGATACGTATTAATAATGCCCTACACAAAGCCAAAATAATATTGGATACTTGTGCAAACCATCCAGATTTGTCTGTGTATGTTTAGGGTAAAATAAGTATTTTTCCTTTTCTAGAAGAAGGAAAGGAATGTTTGAATTTTAAATTTCCCAAGTGAGTTTAATAAAATAGTTTTAAGGGCCAAAGGAATCCAATTTTCTTAAGAAAGTTCGGTAGAAATGTAACTTTGCCTCATTTGATTCTTTCTACACTTTCCCACATTTACGGAATTTAAGCGGTCCTAAAGGTATCCTTACCCCACAAAGGAGGACAAGTGATCCCCCCCAAGGTAATCTAACTTCTCTAAACCGAGGGAAATGACTTTGCTTGTATGGACGGTTTCAACTTCAAAGTAATTACAGATTTTTTACATTACTCTTTTATGTATTTCCTACTAATATTATTTATATGTTAAAAATTTAATTCTTTGGCATCATAATTTTTGAGTTGTGAAATATTTTTAGTTAGGCTCAATAAAAATATATTTTTGGCTTTATTTTTAACAAAACAACTCAAAAAAGTATTGCATTGATCAAAGGGTAATTAGTAATTTATGACAAGGTAAATGACATCTCCATTGAAAATCAAACAAGGAGGGGGAGTTTTTTGGAATATTTTTGGCTTTATTTTTAACAAAACAACTCAAAAAGGTATTGCATTGATCAAAGGGTAATTAGTAATTTATGACAAGGTAAATGACATCTCCATTGAAAATCAAACATGGAGGGCTAAACTCTCACAATTAAGTAGTTATTTTCCCAAAAAAATACACAGAATTGGAATTTTATCTTCCTTGTAATAAGATTATTTTATTTAAGGAAAGTTGAATTCCTTAATTTTTGGAATCTAACTCTCGAGAAATCAAATGACCTTTTAATGTTAATGTAAGAATATTTGAACTGAAATGATCATGAAAAAGGTACTCACAAGGAAAAGGCTTTTGATATAACTGCAATTAGACACTTGTCAATTTACACATTTCTTATGTGGTGATGCAAGAATGGTTTCTAAAATGAATAACTTTGATATAAGGAAAATTGATTCTCTTTATTATATTTTATATTTTTACTTTCCTGAAAAACTAGAACGACTAAGTGCATTTTAGGTTCTCGTCTCTCTAGCATTGATGTTATGTCTTGTATCTCTTTCTGCTTAATCTGTTTGTTTACCTTCCTTATCGTTCTTGTTTATCTTGCATTAGGAATTTCACCCCACCCCACCCCATCACTATCTTTGCCCCAAGGTTGTGCATGAATGGTGAAATGATTAATTTGTAATCTGGATGTCATTATGAAGATTTCCCATAATGGTTAAGACAATGATATCGAATAACTTGATGGTTAGATTACGATCTTCGATTGTGGCTGACTTGGTGATGTAGCAAAAAAGCTTAGAACTTTCTGAATGATACTAACTGGTTGCTTAGTTTATAGTTTTCTATAGTTTATTGAATCATTCATATGCTTTTACTTTTGTAGTTGTCTTGTTGCTTTTGAGATAAATTTATATATATTTGAAGTTTTTTTGTGCTTAGTTCTTTATGTTTATGCATAAAATTAAAAGAATGTAATACACTATATATTTATTAACATATTTGGCAGTGTCATATTCTAATTTTTAGGAATTGCCCTTTTGAATTATCTGTATTATATCATAACCATACTTGTATCCATATTTGTGCTTCATAGATCTTGTGTTTGTAGTAGATGCCAGCTAGCTTGGATGGTAAAATCACTTATTGAATTGAATCTCGTTCACACTAGGAACTGGGGGATGAACGAAGGGAGAAGATTTCCTTCGGTTGTGTAGCCTATATGTTCAATAAACCTCTTATGAACAACAACATTTTTTTTTGTGTTCATATGGTCCTAAGCCATTGATTTCTTATCCCTTCTATTCTAGTTATATGTTAAATATTTCGATTAGTACATGCTTTTGCTCACTACGCTTATGCTACTTGGATTATTGTTCTTGAGTATGACCTGCTTTTTTTTCTTTTCTTTCTTTTCTGCCAATTGTGAATTACAGATTGTCGGCGACATTGCCCTCCAACTTCATGCGGGGACTCCTCTGACAGGGATAGAGTTTGTCAACTGATTAAATTTGGCAACTTATCCATTAAAAGCCTACATGATATGCACATCTGCTCCGAGGTCTCAAGATTTAGTTTTCTATTTTGTGGGGATCTTTTGAGATGGTCTCTTGTTACTAAATTGAATGGTCAATGATAAATAATATCTTAGTGGAAGGAGTAAAGTTATTATTGGAATCTCTCATTGTTATGTCTTATATAAACTTCTACTAACCTAAGTGTTACTATCCTGTTATGCCTCCATAACAGTCATCATCTATATCTATGCTCTCTCCTTCTCTCTTCTCTCTATGTATGAATCCTAAACTTAAACTACAACATGGTATTAGAGCGAGTTTGGGATTCCAGTGGTGATCTGAGATAAACACCATAAAAAAATCTAGTTTAGAATATGTTCAGTACTACTTCTCCGACGAGATTCCGATGTGTTCCTCTTTCGGCACGATCTAATCTCTTCCTCGATAGCAGTTAGCTCGAGATGTCTTCTTCGATATTTTTCTTTTTCTCTGATGAAGCTGTTTTTGTCTTTTTTAAGTCGTGACACTATCGTAGGGTGGTTCCTCCTTTGATGTCGCTTGATTTCGGTAGCCTCCTAATGATTAGAGCCCATGGTTAGGTTCGTCTTGCTCTAGCAACCAAAATCCACCCATCCGTGATTTGTTTTGGCAATTGTACATTGTTAGATCTACTATGATCCGTTTCTCCTTGTCACGGCCCGAATCCATTTTGTGTTTCTATTGAAGAAGAGGAGGAAGAAGAGTAAAAAGGAAGCCCAAGATTCGACTCGAATCCATTTGACCTGACCTTTGGTTTTTGTTCTGCTTGACTATCCGACCCAGATCCATTTGACTCGGGGTTGTTTCTCCTCTGCCTTGTTTTGGTCATTTCCAACCTTTGGTCTTTTAGCCCTGTGTTGATGAAATTGATCTGATCCAACTTGTTTTGGTGAATCTAACCTATTAATTGCAGTCCAGTCAAACTCTCTGTTTCAATCAATTGGATCAAAAGATTTATGGGGATCAATAGTTGTGATTTAGCAAGCTAGTTTGCATATCCAGCTAACTATTAATTTATACTAATTTTATATGACGTTTCATATCTTGTAATGCATTTAATTAATTAGCACAATATTATAAATAGAGAATTAAATAGCAAATTCGATGATTCCAAGCAAGTATTTAACAAAAATGACACATTTGTAAAACTTAAATATAATCTAAACATGCTAAACAATTTAAATAGCATATAGATTAAATGCAGAATTATAAAGACCGTAAACATACCTCCGGCCATTGAAGCTTTTTACTTGCACAATCTGCTATTCCTTTGGTATTGGTATTTCTAGACTCTCAGAATTCTCTTCAATTGATGGTGTATGAAAGAAAAATGAGTAATCCCGAGTCTAGGGACCAAACCTGTATTTATACTTGTTTTTCCATCAAGAATGTCCGTCCGTATTCCATACTCTTTTTACCACAATCAATGGGTGACCAAAGGGTTAAATATGGACCATATATAAATTGGTTACATATTCCTTATACTCTCAATACAACCATTGAGAACATGAACCAACATAACTTAAGTATACACCTTGTGTTTTTCTCTTTCAAAGCTTACTCTATAGTTATCCTATTTATAGGAGAAACACTATAATAATTCCACTGGTTAGTGGAGCATGATGGCCTCCCATAATTTCACTAATTAGTGGAGCATAATGGCCTCCCATAATATAGTGCTTAATGGCATGATAGCCTCCCATAATTCCACTAGGTGGTGGAGCATAATGGTCTCCCATAATGGCTTATTGAATTTATTACATTCTCCCACTTGGTCCATATGTTTAACCTAACTTAAACCCATTGATTATATTTTAAGAAGTAAATACATGAATCACAGCGATAAGTCCTCTAAGAGTGAGTTTTACCTTCCATGTATTACAATGCATTTAGTTCCTCAAGTATTATTCTTTATGTGACAACATTTCTTAATGAATAAACCCTATGTTTATTATTGGTCCTATACAGATGAATTTTCTCAAAGAAATTAAGGTGCACATGAATATGAGAAAACATCAAAATATGTAAGAGTTTCATTAATAAACTATATGTATACACTTACAAAGTGGAACCAAGCCCCATTTTCTCTACATGATCCTTGAATTTTAGAGGTGGCATGCCCTTAGTCAAAGGATCAGCGATCATCAATTCAGTGCTAATGTGTTCAATGACCACTTTCTTTTCTTTTACACGTTCTCTTATGGCTAAATACTTAATGTCGATGTGTTTACTTCGACTTCGACTTTTATTGTTCTTAGCCATAAAGACAGCAGCTGAATTATCGCAGAAAATTTTCAATGGCCTAGATATAGAATCCATGACTTTAAGCCCAGAAATGAAACTCCTAAGCTATACACCATGTGAAGTGGCCTCAAAACAGGAGACGAACTCGGCTTTCATAGTAGAAGTAGCAGTCAATATCTGCTTGACACTTCTCCAAGAAACAACTTCACTGGCCATCAGAAAAATGTACCCTGATGTTGATTTACGTGAATCAACACAGCCAGCAAAGTCTGAATCAGAGTAGCCAATCATATCCAGATTGTCTGTCTGTCTATATATAAGCTTGTAGTCTTTAGTTCCTTGAAGATACCTCATTACTTTCTTTGCAGCTCTCCAGTGGTCCGTACTTGGGTTACTCTGGTATCGCCCTAGCATCCCTACAACAAATGCAATGTCAGGTCTAGTGTAGACCTGAGCATACATAAAGCTTCCGACTGCAGAAGCATATGGAATGTTCTTCATGGATTCCCTCTCTAAAACTTTGTTGATATAGGTTTCTTGTGACAGACCTAAAACACCTCGAGGTCTATCTCTATGGATCTCAATGCCAATGACATAAGATGCCTCACCCATATCTTTTATATCAAAATTTTTAGAGAGAAATTGTTTCACCTCATGCAGCAAGCCCTTATCATTGGTTGCAAGTAAAATATCATCCACATATAAAACAAGAAAACAAATTTTACTCCCACTGACCTTCTGGTATATACATTGATCCATGGGGTTTTCAACAAAACCGAATGAAGAAATTACTTCATGGAATTTAAAATACCATTGACGGGAGGCTTGTTTTAAACCGTATATGGATTTCTTAAGCTTGCAAACCAAATGCTCACCATCATTAGAGGAGAAACCTGAAGGTTGTTTCATATAAACCTCTTACTCCAAATCTCCATTAAGAAATGCGGTTTTCACATCCATTTGTTGCAGCTCAAGGTCAAAATGAGCAACTAATGCCAAAATAATACGAAGAGAATCTTTCTTAGATACATGAGAGAAAGTCTCCGTGTAATCGATTCCTTCTTTTTGAGTAAATCCCTTAGCAACGAGTTTCACTTTGTATCTCTCAATGTTGCCTAATATATTTTTCTTGGTCTTAAAGACCCATTTGCAACCAATGGCTTTCGCCCCATTAGGCAACTCTACAAGATCCCAGACTCTGTTGCTTTTCATGGAATTCATCTCTTCCTTCATGGCATCGTGCCACATGGTTGACTCTTTGCAACTCATGGCCTATGAAAAGGTTTCAGGATCATTTTCGGCTCCAAAATTATAGTCAGATTCTTGTAGATACACAATGTAATCACTATGAATTGCTGATCTCCTGACTCTAGTAGATTTTCTTAATGTTGTACTAATGTCTCCTAAGGGAGCTTGTGGTTCAACTGGTTGTTCAGGAACTTGTAGTATTTCCTGAACTACTTGATCTATTAGAATGTTGTCAGCAGCTTGTGGAACCTCAATGATCGATTGGTCAACACGAGCTTGTACTTGAGGTGTGTTATGAACTATAAGCAATCTATCATTTGATGAAGGTTGAGATTCTGTATGATCATGTGCAGGTTCTGTATGATCATGTGCAGGAACTAAGTTCCTGAACTGATCCTTCCCACTGATCATGTCATTCTCTAGAAGCTTAGCGTTTCTTGATTCCACAATCCTAGTAGTATGTGTTGGACAATAAAACCTGTAACCCTTGGATCTTTCGGCATATCCAACGAAATACTCACTAATGGTCCTCGGATCCAGTTTTTTCTCTTGTGGGTTATAAATCCTCACCTCAGACAGACATCCCCAAACGTGCATATGCCGCAAACTCGGTTTCCAACCTTTCCATAAATCAAATAGTGTCTTGGGAACAGTCTTGGTTGGAACTCAGTTTAATATATACGCAGTTGTCTTTAGTGCTTCAGTCCACAAGGATGTAGGAAGGTTGGAGTTGCTAAGCATACTCCGCACCATGTCTATCAATGTTTGGTTTCTTCTTTCTGCAACACCATTCTGGTCCAGGGAACTAGGCATAGTGTATTAGGCAACAATCCCATGTTCTTGAGTAAACTTGGCAAAAAGACCAGGTGCTTGTCCACTTTCTGTGTATCTACCATAATATTCTCCACCTCTATCGGATCTCACAATTTGTATTTGTTTTCCGCATTGGTTCTCAACTTCAGCCTTAAAGACTTTGAAGGCATCCAATGCTTCATTTTTCTTATGTAGCAAATAGATATACATATATCATGAGTAATCATTGATAAAAGTGACGAAATATTTCTGACCATGTGCGTCCATGTCTGAAAAACATATATCAGTATGAATGATTTCTAATATGTCCGAACTCCTATTAGCACATTTCTTGGACTTGTTGGTCTATTTTCCCTTAATGCAGTCCACACGAGTCTCAAAATCAGTATAATCTAGAGTACTGAGTACCCTTTCATTCACTAATCTTTTAATTATTTCCATGGAGATATGTCCTAATCTCCGGTGCCATAACATAGAGGAATCCTCATTAATATTACACCTTTTAACGCCAGTTTGAACATGCATTGAACTATAAGTGGCATCATTTTGTAAATAAAGATGATAAAGACTATCAGACAAAATACCATTCTCAACACAATCAGTTTTATAAAATAAACTGAAAGATGTGTCTTGAAAATTAAAGGAATATCCAAATGGTATAAGTCTGGAAACAGAAATCAAGTTTCGTGAGAAACTTGGTACATAAAAGGTCATTTCCAATTTTAAAATAAAGCCATTACTTGAAGTTAAAATGCAAGTTCTAATCGCCTCCACATGTGAGCCCATCTTGTTGCTTGATAATATGCTTTGCTCATTTCCCACTGGCTTCCTTAGATTTTTCATACCCTGCAAGGAGTTTGCAATATGGATTATAGATCCAGAATCAATCCACCAGGTGTTAATATTAACATTAACCATATTAGATTCATAACAAACTAACGAGGTTGAATTACCTTTCTTCTCAAGCCATTTTTGAAATTTGATGCATTCCTTGTTCATATGTCCATTCTTTTTACAAAAGAAACACTTTTCTTCTTTCTTGATATCAGCTTGAGGTAGTATTTTACCTTTCCTCTTCTGATTGGCTTGAGATTTGATAGGTTTAGCTTTGTCCTTCCAACGAGTAGTAGCCAGCATTGCACTCTCACCCAGTTCCATCACAAATCTCTCTTCTTCTTGAACACACATGGTCATTAATTCATTGATTGACCATTTGTCTTTATGTGTGTTGTACGAGATTTTGAAAGGCCCGTACTGAGTTGGAAGGGTGTTCAGAATGTAGTGTCTAGGAAGGACTCCGACATATCAACCTCGAGTTTCTTACGTTGAGCCGCAATGTCATGCATTTGCATTATGTGCTCGCGCACACCTTTTACGCTGGTGAGTCTGATGGATGATAATCTCATTATCAGGGTGCTTGCCAATGCTTTTTCTGAAGTGATGAATCGATCGCCAATAGCTTTCAGCAAATCACGGACTTTCTCATGCTGGTCGACAGAACCACGTATACCAGCAGTTATCTTAGTTTTGATAAACATCACGCTGAGCCGGTTGGATCGCTCCCATCGCTCATATGGCGTGATCGCAGTTGGAGTGCTGTTATCGGTGATTATAGGTGGTTCATCCTTCCTAATAGCATAATCTATGTCCATCCACCCTAGATGGAGGAGAATCCTCTCTTTCCATACCTTATAATTATCTCCCCTAAGTTCGGGTATGTCACAACGGATATCAGAGAAACTAGTAGGTTGAGAAACTGCATAAAGTTCAAAAGCTTACGTCAAGATTTGAGGTCTTATTTTTTAAATTGCATGTTTTACCAATGTAAAAACACGCTGAAATTGAATCTAATTTCATTAAAAATTACCTGTGGGCTAAATTTTTAATTCAATAAGATTCTTTATACTTTATGATAGATTTTATCAAATTATTTTTACTAAATTCATAATGTATATTATGATTACAGTTTGATATTTTTCTATCTTTAAACTTTATGATAAAACTATTAAATTAATTCTTCTTAACTCTTGTGGGTAAATTAAGAAAAACTAATTTTAATATATTATCCTAATTAATTATATAAGCATAATAAAATCCCTGTGGGGGTAAAATTATTATATTTATATAATTAATCACAATTAATGTTCATTATGTGATCCTAACCCACTTAATATATATATATTTTTATATAATTAAAGATGCTGTGGCTACTCTTTAAATATTTAAAATTATATGGTTCACTAGACATTTATATTTACTATATTTTAGGCTCTACTTAATGCCTAAAAGTAATTACATAGTAACATAATAGGCAATCACTAAGAGTGCTTCCAGGATAATTGGTCGGGACAAAAGCTCATTAAAAACCAGAATCTTTAGACAAAGCATTGTCAAAGATCATACTGTCTTATGCGAACTACCAATTGTTTATGAATTATTCATAATTTTTAACTTAATTGTTCATACTAATATATTATGAACCTTAATGTGTTACGCACAAATTAAGTTTTATGAGAATAACTTAAGTTTACATAATCTAACAATATCTAAACTTAATAATATGTTATCATATGTAAATAAAATTCTCATAAATAAAACATAAATTGCATAATTAAACATAATATTATGCACTTAATTTAATTCATTGCACAAAATAAACTCATTCTAAAAGCATGAATTGAAAACAAAAAATCATGCTAAATATGAGCATTTAATCAAATTGAATATATAGAACTAACATAAATAATATATATGCATAATCTTAATTTGAGCAAAATAATCACAAAAATTAAAAATACATGCCCAATATTAAATTATTTATGCATTAAAACTATTTAAACTTAAATTGCTTGCATAACTAAAAAAAAAGTTATACATACATATTACATAATTTTAAGCACATAAATAAAATAAATACTTATAAGGGTTCATAAACTTTATTTTTGCAAATAATTACAAATCATATGCAACATAGTGAAAATCCATAAAATTAAGCCAAAATCTTGAACTTCCAAATTTACATAGTATTTCTAAAAAGTTACCGAATTTGGAAACTGCAAGATTTTAAAACTCAGGAATACTAAAAATCAAATTTTCTAATGATTTCTAACATTATTTTCCATCAAAAAATACTCTAAAAACAAACTTTGAAATCAAATTATTTTTTGGGTATAAATCGAAAGTTTTACAGATTGCTTAATACTTCAAGGCAGAGTCAAACAAAGCTCTGATACCAAATGTAAAACTTAAATATAATCTAAACATGCTAAACAATTTAAATAGCATATAGATTAAATGCGGAATTATAAAGACCGTAAACATACCTCCGGCCATTGAAGCTTTTCACTTGCACAATCTGCTATTCCTTTGGTATTAGTATTTTTAGACTCTCAGAACTCTCTTCAATTGATGGTGTATGAAAGAAAAATGAGTAATCCCTAGTCTAGGGACCAAACCTGTATTTATACCTATTCTTCCATCAAGAACGTCCGTCCGTATTATATACTCTTTTTACCACAATCAATGGGTGGCCAAAGAGTTAAATATGGACCATATATAGATTGGTTACATATTTCTTATATTCTCAATACAACCATTGAGAACATGAACCAACATAACTTAAGCATACACTTTGTGTTTTTCTCTTTCAAAACTTGCTCTATAGTTATCCTATTTATAGGAGAAATACTATAATAATTCCACTAGTTAGTGGAGCATGATGGTCTCCCATATTTCCACTAATTAGTGGAGCATAATGGCCTCCCATAATATAGTGCTTAATGGCATGATGGACTCCCATTATTCCACTAGGTGGTGGAGCATAATGGTTTCCCATAATGACTTATTGAATTTATTACAACATTTGGTTTGCAGAATGGAATTTAGATGGAATATAATTTTAACGTTATCGGGAATAGAATTAAGATTGATAAAATTATGATTTCGTTTTTCGTTTGGTTGTGCACATGAAATAGAATTGTAATGGTATTCGCAAGTTGGAATTTTGAGATATGCTACAAATTGAAACTTAAATTACTATTATTTTTGTCAATAAAATATTAAAAAGAGTAATTTCAATTTATTTATTTATTTTTTATAAGATAATTTGGACATAATTATACAATTAAAATTATTTGTATAAATGTATTCTAGAGGAGGGAGACAAACTTGGGATTGGAAAATAAGTAACGCTCAAAAGATATTTAAGGGTAAATTTGAAATAAAATGCTTAAAGGGAGGACCCTTTCGTCCTAATACGAGCCAAAACAATTCCTTATGTTAATTCTTCAAACATGCGGAATTGCATTTGGCAATGTGAGAGCTGTTTTTTTTATTATTATTAAGATTTAGATCGTTTTCATTTGAAAATTGAAACGAAATTAAGTTTACGACGATACTAAATGTTTTATTATCAAATAAAAAAAATTAAATTTAAATTTATCATGGTGATATTCAATTTCAACATAAATTTAACTGTCATTTCAATTCTCAAATGATAATGATCTTAATCCTTTCTATTATATGTATGAAAGGTTGAGTTTGCTATTAAATTGCAATTCCTACTTCAATGTGAGTCTCTTGCAAAGGAATTGGTGAGACCATCTGAAATTGGATGACAATAGAATTGTAATTTTACTTGATCAAACATATGTTTTAAGGACTATGGCACAATTATGGGCCAACTCTATTTGCAATTATAATTAGGTTTGATCAAATTTTAAGATGGGGCGGGTTAGAGACAGAATTTAACTTTAAATTTTGGGATATTAATATAATAAATATTACTTTCTTGGGAAGTTAGAAATTGGGGTGTGTGGATGGTTAAGTTTTAAAATTGTTTTTAAACGTTGAAATTATAAAAAAATATCAAAATTTGTTGATTATTTCAATATTTAAATGGTTTTATTTTTAATATTGAATTATCCCAGTAATTTTTTTTAAAAAAAATGATAGATGATGATGTGAGTAAATTTATGATTAAAATCAATAAAAATAATGTTTATTTAATTCAAAATTTACATTTAATTGAGTCTCATAAAATGAGTTTTTGTTTAACCTATGCGATTAGGCACAGGTTATAAAAATCCCAAGAGATTAACGCCGTTAGAAGCTTTAGGAAATCTACACTGCCAAACAGTCTGTTCTAAAAACCGAATTCTCAACCTTACAATGTCAGTTTTTTTTTTCCTTCGGATTAACAAGTTAAGGTGGCTATTGGCTACAACGTGAAGACAGTGTCAATGTGGTCTCTAAAGTCTAAATCCCCGTATCTGTGGCGCGGATATTCCCAGTTGGGCCCATCGTCGTCTCCCCCACCAAAACACCCTCTCTCTCGCTTTCTACCTCTGCTAGATTTCATTTGGTGGGTGGCAAAGTAAAACATCCTCTATATTCAGGTATTTTTATCATCTCTATATTTATCACATAATAAAATCCTGATTTTTATGCAATACTAGCAATAATTGTATATTTTACTTTGTAACTCTTTGCATCTGTGAAATGTAATCGAAGAAATTGTATGATAATTGAGCTCCTAGCAATGAGCTTTGAAAGTGATATAGCTACCAATGATTATTAGGTGATTATTTTTAATTCTTTAGATAGAATGCTTATTCTTAAACTCCACAAGAGAAATCGATTATAGTATTTAAATTTATATGATTGTGTGCGATTTGCGATTTATATTCCTAGTAAAAAGGGTAGTTTGAATTTACAGTGGATTTGATATTTACTGAAAGACGTACTTTGTTAGGCCTTAAACATTTTTATTTTCCTTTTAATGAAGATTAAGGGACTTGCCTATGAAACTAGTGGATTTTCGTATTCTTTTATTTTTCTTTTTTATTTTCTGGTTGTAAAGTTTCTTTAGCTAAGTGATTGGATTAGGTTGCTGTTTTGAATTCCAATTTCACGAGTAACTTAGGATTAGGAGAATGAAAAATCTTTCTAGCTAAGGATTGAAATTTTTTTTAGTTGAAGGGTTAGGTTCAGTGAACTAAATGGTATCAGTGTTCTCGGATGTGATGCATACTTGATACTGAAAAGACACATGGTCATATACATTTGGGTTTGTACTATGAATTTTGGAGATAATGGGATTTGGAGTGTGATGGAGGAATTGGACTGCTAATTCATTTCATGTAAAATTCTATATTCTATTTATGGGGTTCAGTGGGTTTCTTAATACTTTGTGAGGCTTGAGACAGGGTGATACTATTCATCACCCTTTCTATTTATCGTAGCCATGGAGGCGCTAAGTGGATGCTTCATGAGCATAGATGGTAGCTTTTTCTCAGGAAAATTGAAGAAAAGGATAAGGGTTCTTAATACCTCATTTACTGTATGTCGACGGTATTAAATTGTGGAGCAACTACGGTTTTGAGATGTGTTCTTTTATCATTTGAGGCTGTATTGGGTTGAATGTCAATCTCAGTAAGGTTGATTAGAGCAAATAGGTCATATTGATAATATAGGAGACATGCTGCAAAAATGGGATGCTCAAATTGGCTCTTTACCTATATCTTTTCTGGGTCTTCGGTCTTCCATTAGGGTTCTTCTTTAAGGGAAGACTGAAAGAAGATTGCTGGGTGGAAAAGAAAATATTTGTCAAAGCAGGAAATTGATGAGGGATTTTAATTGGCAGCAATGAATTATGGGTTTATATACCATCTAGTGACTGGGAGGTTTAGGAAAAAGAAGTTAAAGCCTTCAACTGAGCTTACTTGGTAAGTGGCTTGTGGAAGTTTGGTGTTAAGGAGATAATCTATGGAGAAGAGCAACGAATGTTTGGAGAAGGGCGAGGTGGCTGGAAAACTTTAACAGTAAATAACTCTTGTGTTGGTTTATGGAACATAAAAATATCAGAAATAGTTGGATTGACTTTTTGAAATTTATAGGGGTTGAAGTCGGGGATTGGATGAATACTTTTGTCATCCCAGCTCTGTTTTCTATTGCACAGGACAAGTTTGCTTCTGTTGCTTCCTATGTGGATAATAGGCTGGTGGTATGCTGGACCCAAGGATTTGCCACTCAAGAATGGGGGCTGAGTTTTGTATATTAGACAGTCTTTTCAAGATCTTATATAGATTGAACAAGATTGGTGTTGCTGATGTTCTTTTGTTTAGAAATAGCTTCAAATGGAATTTATGCTTTTAAAGCCCATTCTCCTTTTCTTATTGCATCTTCCCATGAATAGAATTGGAAATTTTATTCCAAATAATCTAATTTCAATTGGTTTACTACTTAATTTGGAATGATCTAGTAATAAAAAATAATAAGGGATCACATCCCTTGAAATACATAGAATGGAATAGGATTGCTTTCTTAAACTTGGCAATCTAATTCCATTCCAAATGTAAATAAGGAAAAGTTCTCTATTGACAAAACTATCAACAAGTCTCTTTTCTATAATAATTGTCTTTATTCATGTACTCAACACACGTACATATTTACATGCATGGACAGGTATATAGTGTATGTATGTCTTTACCTGTGCATGCATGTAACTCTGTGTGTGTGTGTGTCTATATATATATATATATGGATGGATTCAAGACCATTGCCTTGGGGGGGCAATGTGTTCAATCAAGATTTTCATCATGGGATTTAAAATTCATCCAGCTTTACTTAAAAAAATTGCAAACCAAATATATCAATAAAAATCCCATGCATTTATCAGCTTACATGAACCATATAAAGTAAACTAAATACATTTAAAATATTATCAAAGTTGTGCTCAACCTTCATTCGTATCATGTAATTCATTTATGGTTGAATCTGCATAAAAAGTTTTCAATAATTTTTCTCTTAATACAAGTAATCAAGTAATCTACAAGACAGGATCAATAATATAATTCATCTTCCATCTGGTTTCTAAGTCTAGTTTTTACAATGTTCAGGATCTTGAGACTTTTTGTTTGAAAAAAGCATCAATGGTATTTAGATTGCCCATTTAAATATGTGTTTTCAAGTATTTTCACCAAATATATCAAAATATAAGGCAATGATAAGTTAATATACATACATACATGCATGCATGCATATATATATATATATATATATATTTTACAATGTTCAGGATCTTGAGACTTTTTGTTTGAAAAAAGCATCAATGGTATTTAGATTGCCCATTTAAATATGTGTTTTCAAGTATTTTCACCAAATATATCAAAATATAAGGCAATGATAAGTTAATATACATACATACATGCATGCATGCATATATATATATATATATAGATATATGCGTGTGTGTGAGTGTTGTGCTTGTTTATGAGGGTTTAGAGCAAAGTGAGAGAAAGGATTCCCAGTCCTAAGGCTGGTACCATGATATATATACTAGGATTTAGGATGTGTGAAAATACAATAATACCCTATATATATAAATATAATGGGAAATCAAATTAATCATTATTTACAAAAAAGAAGTTCACAACATTATTTAGTCAATAAACAAGAACAATTCAACAATTAATGAGTATAAAAATAATTAATAGATAAATACAAATGATTAGAAAAGAACATGAGTAAAAAATCTTCTTAAATATTTTCAACGCAAAAAGTGGTACAATAGCTGTGCGGTGAAGTGACTCAACCAAATTCTTTTTTTCTTTCCCAATCTCTATATTCATGTAGAAATAACTGTGCAAGTAATATAGTAAAGAATAAAAAAAATTGGTAAAGTTTTAGGAGGGCTAAAAGGATATAGTGTAGCCATGATAGTAAAAAAGAAATAAGTAGAATTGGCAAAATACTTTGAGCTGTTGAAAGGATAGCATCACGTCAGGGAGTAATTTCTGTGACTTTGAGAGGAGGGGGGGGGGGGCATGGGAGGTCCACCTATCAGACCCATGTGAATATACATGAAGAATTTTTGTCGAAATCGGGGGCGGGGGGTGACTACCTGTTTATCCATCCCTATATGTTTTTTTTGATAAGTATCCCTATATGTACCTGTGCATGCATCGTGCATTGAGTAAATGTATAAAGATAACTATCATACTAAATTAAGGTAGTTTTGGAAATTTAAAAGAATTAATTCCATTTCCATCCTTTTTTATAAGGATTCCATATCCATCATAATTAAGATTAACCAAACATTTTAATTGGAATCCATTTTACTGTAAATTTTATTATATTATCCCAACATGTGCAATGAATATCATGCCAAGGAATTAGATTATTTGGATTAAGATTCTCATTTCTATTCCCTTATTTGACAAACCAAAATGAGGGAAAAGTTTTGGGATATAGGTGTTGCTAGCAAGTGAACCTACTAAAGAGGAATACAGTCTTTGTGAGCTGGTGCTTCTGGTACAAAAAAATGACGGAGAGACAGTGGATATCATTTATATCTCTCTTTGCAAGTGATGTGGGTGTCATTTTTGTCTCTTTGGATCATGCCAAGGACAGGTGTTTGTTTTACTAATTCGTTGGAAATTGGAATGGGTTTCTAAGTTTATAAAGACGGAATTGCTTGGTGTACAATTTTACTGTGTTATATTGGAATTTGTAGGAGAAAAACAATAGACATTAAAAAAAAATCCATTTTTTGTGTTAAGATGCAGTGCTGGGAAGTCTTGTTTTCTTGGATATCTGTTTCTTCAAAGCTTAACTTCTCCTGATCTTCATAACTTTTGGAAGCTTTAGACTTTAGGTTGTATCTTTCACAGTTTTCTTGTATGCTCCACTCTACGAGGGTTGTGCACCCTCTTGGCATTTTTAATGATCATTACTTACTGATTACAAGACACAGATATCAAGTACATACTTGTGACAATTATGCAAATAATTTTTTTATAACAAAGAGAATGTATCATTAAAGGGCACCGAGATGGTGCCACACTTACATGACAGAAGTTAAATACAATCAAGTATGTCACTCTCATTTACATCAAAGTAACGTTTATACAAAAAAGTCTAATTAGAAAGTTAGCTATTAGCTCTCTCACAATAATTATTACTAATTTTTCTTGTCTAAGTGATTTGACCCTTCATTGTTCATTTTCCACAAATTTTTGTCTTTAATTTTATTTTTCCTTTCAGTGCAGTGATGCTAGGAAAATCATTAGGTTCTCCTCTGTTGATGTTGGATTCTGTGACACGGTTATGCTATTCTACTGTAAGTACCATTTCATGCTTCATTCCTATATAAACATTGAATTTTTATAAATTGCATGAATCATTTATACTTCATTCCTACAGGATACCGGATATTTGTGTATGACATAAATTTATGTAGATTACTTTTGCTGATGGAAGTACACGTGTACTTCAAAATGAAATCAGTTGAGCACAATAAAGTCAATGCATTACATGTGTGTATGATCATGGAAACAAAAAATGGCACAAAAATTAAATTCTAAAAATGCAATTCCATCCATGGTATGTGGAAGAGGATAATTTAGAATGGTATCAACAATAATAAAACCTTAAGTTTTGCATGAAGCAGGAGATGTGTACTTCAAAAAAAATAATGAAACCTTAAGAACAGGCCATGCTTGCCATGTGGGCATTATGGGCTTGTTCAAGAACTAGGTACTTTCTGGGTTATAAAATATTTAAAATATGGAAGTAAGAAATTATATATTAAAACACAGTTGCCCTACATGGCAACCCTGTATGACGTGTAATTTTGTACACTTTGGCCATTTGGTTTGCGGAATTGAATCAGATAGCATGGAATTGGAATTGACCGGTAAAAAATTGGTCGGAATTGAATGATAATTCCATATAAGAATATCTGATTCTATTTTGACTCCAGAGTTTGGTTGGATAGATTAACATACTGGAATCAAGTTGAAATCTGTATCAAATGACTAATTAATAAGGAAACTCAATTTGTTGCCTAATTTTATCCTGGAAACTATTTTTTTTTTTTTTTTTGTGTAAGTTGAACCGGTTTCAAAGGAAACTTTTAAAACATAGGGGGGGCATCCTACATAATAAAACAGGACATCCTTTGTTAAATTTAGTGTGTGCTGACATAGTGTGATGAGATCATTTTTTAGTAAATTTAATATGGACTAAATTGTTTGGTTGTTGAGAAACATAGTGTGATGAGATTATGAGAGACATTTTTTTATTTTTAATCGAAATGTTAAAGATATTCAAGACATGATTACCATATCGTATCTCAGTTTGTTACCAGGTAAGAATTATTGGTTTGGTAACTCAAAAATCATTGCCAACCAATTATTGATAAATTCTTATACTATCTTTACATTGAAATGATGTTCGTTATATCTGGGGACACGAATTTTGTGACTCCATCTTATTAGTTGGCCTACTATATTTTCTGTGGATCATTCTTTGATGTTTCACTTATAGTTAGCCATATAACACAAGCTAGAATCTAAACTTCTGATGGTGAAATTTGAACATGAAAAGGGTAAGATATTTACTTAATAAATATGAAAACTGAGAGCTTCCGCAATATCTGTTGCAACAAGATATTATTTAAATACTGCCCCTTGTATTTTGCTTAGTGGTGTTTAACCTACTTTTGGAGTTTCAGTTCACATTGTTTTTCTTCAAATATCACTAAAATTCTAAATGGCATCTTTTTTTTTTTTTTTTATTTCTCTGAATCGAAATAGTGACATACTGATACAATGATGAACTTATGACAGAATTTGTAAGGTGCATTCCTTCAAGGTGCTTTTTTCTAATCTTTGTGGTTTTAAAACCTCCCTTAGGTCTCTTCATAAGATGCTGTGGATTTGTTATATTAGGTGATTTCATATTAGATTTTTATTTTATTTTCTTTTAATAATTTAATAAGATAAACTTATATGTAGAAGTTATACTTTAAGAGCTCTTGTTAAAAATATTAAAAAGGGCTTCATTTATCATCAAAGGATTTTTTTTTTTCACTAAATGCTTGCTTCTGTATGGTGTAGCTGGATGAGGAAAAATGGTTATTTGTAATATTTGATCATATTCATTGTAATGTTGGCTTGGCAGTCATTTCATACATTCTCATTGAATATGGATATTTTCCTAACAGTCAAACAATTGGTTTAAAATGGGATGCTAATACATTTTTGGCATTAATTTAAGTTTTCAAAGTTTAATTAGTGTGAGTATGAACTTTTATGCAAATCAATGTAATGAAACAAACAGAAGAAAGTAGGCATGAAGACCATATGGTCTTAGTAGAAACAAGGTACTTTTGGTTTTTGTCCTTTCTTGTTTTAGTTACTAGAGTCAGAGGACTTGCTTTCCAGCTGAACAGTTCTTGTGGAAGCTAGGCCTTTAGCTTCTTGAACAAATGAGACATCATGCTTCTCTAGTAAGCAACTACCAACCAACTTTAGAAGACCATGCTTTTCTAGAAGCTTCTGCTACTACTAGTGGCAGTTCACGCAACAAGGTTTTTCTTAAAGGATTGAGAGACAACTTGCTGCTCTAGTAATTTCTAGATTCATCTTGCTTCATTTTTTTCCTGCATGCTACTTTAATATTTACATTTGTTTGTGTTAGGAAAAGTATCCAAAACTTGAAGAATGCTTGTAATAGACTTTTAATTGTGAAAGCATTGTTACAAACTGGTGA
Source organism: Bretschneidera sinensis (assembly GCA_023935145.1). Classification (NCBI taxonomy): domain Eukaryota; kingdom Viridiplantae; phylum Streptophyta; class Magnoliopsida; order Brassicales; family Akaniaceae; genus Bretschneidera; species Bretschneidera sinensis. The sequence continues at coordinate 136,322,998 of CM043697.1, read as the reverse complement.
CCAATATTCTGCTAAACTCTCTGTCAATTAACTAGTAGCTTGTACCATATGGTCTCCTTCATGCTTGGCATATATTTATAGCTTCTCATTGCTCACTACTTTGATTTGAACTTCACCTCAAACTTAAACTTGTTGCAAATCAACATTCTGTTTTCTATTTGACTTTCTATGCAAAGATGTAATCGGGCTTACCAAAAACATAGCTTCTTGGGGTAAATATGTGATGTAGGACAAATTATTTAGAGAGAAGAAATAGATTGAGACACAAGAGAAATAACAGATTATCTGTAGAAATAAAGAAGATTAGACTGAGAAGAAGCAAAGAAAGAATCATACAGAAGAGAAAACTGCAGATTAGGTAGAAGAGAAATCTAGAACAAGAAACAGAGGGAAGAAAATATTCTAAGTCTTAAGCTTTATTATCAAAGCCTGAATCTAAAACCCTAGAGAGTGCTCTTATATAAAAACCAAACATAATTTAAATAAGAAAGTAAATCAAATCCTAATAATTATCTAATTGCCTAAATCTATGTTTCCTAAAATAGTACTACTTGATTCCAAGAATATTGTAATTACAAGATAATCCCAAAATCCCAAAATAATAGATATTTTCTTTCCTATTCTGCATCAAGATGTAGCAAGCTAAGTTGGACATGACAGGCATGAGGCTGCATCTAATGAAACTTGGTAAGAAGTGCACCAAGAGGAGAAATGAAAGGGGAGAAGTGTACTATCAAAGCATTACCATCAGAAAGAAGCTGCTCTAAGTGACATAGAAGATATTTTCTTGCTAAGAAGGTGCACCAAAAGAGGACAAAAATTACCTTGAAGGGAAGATGTTCCAATGGATAACAGGAAATGCCTTAGAAGATGCTGTAAGAGGATATACACAGAAACTTTGGAAAAAGAAGGTGCTCCAAGTAAATCGTAAACCAAGAAAAATAATATATCAAGACTTTGAAGAAGTAGTGCTTCAAATAAAAAAGTATAAATTTCTATGGGAGGCAACTAACTTAAAAGGAATCAAGTTCAAGTCAGGATGCAGACATTTCTTCAAAGGGGATATCACAAAAGGAAATAAAAAAGAAAAGAATATAGGAATTGTTATAGGCATGCTTGGAGTATTTGAAAAATGCATTAAGGAGGAGCATTGAAATATTAGTGCGTCCTTGTTTGGTATACAATTAAAATATTCGAGAGATTATGTGAAAGTTTTTTGAGTTTTGAGTTACAGGTTGGTCACATTGTCGATCTTGTATGGTGGCATGTAATTTAGAAGGTACTACATATTAGGTTTGGTCAAATGCCAATGTCACAGAAAAGTCAGAAGCAGTTGTTTTGGAGGAGCATTGTCGTATCTTCTTAGGTCAGTGATGCCTTAGGTCAGTGATGAATTGCCATAAATAGGGCATGAGTTACATTGGAATGGTTGAAGCCAAGCCTTGCGTTTGTTCTTGCACAAATCTTCTTCTACATTTGACCCTTATTCTATTACCAAAAAAGTCTATACCCTACTCTATTTATTCTGATACCAATGTAGAACCAACTAAATTACTACCTCACCATTCTACAAAAGTGAATTGTGGTGTTAGAACTCCACGGCGAAAACAATATAAAAACTAGGACCTCTCAGGATCATAAATCAACTTTTGTTACTTACAATTATTTCTAAAAATCTACAGAATATATGAACTATGTCACTTCATCATTCGTCCAGCTGCTTAAACAGATAAGGAATAAGAAAAAGATGTAGTGCATCATAATAAAATCAAAATATTTTGGTCTAACATATATATGCTTAAATTAATATAATTTATCTCATTTTTAACTAGAAATGTTTGTTAATTCATTTTTGCACTACTATTTTCCTTCAATATCATTCCATGGTCAAAAGTTGTTATTATTATGAACTTTTGATTTCACAAATCGGAGCTTTTAATAATGTTATCTGGATTCTAGTTCCAAATGATAATGCTTCTGTGAGTTTGACAACAAAAATGTGTAAAAAAATTTTAAGCTAATCAATTACTGTTTAGACAACTCAAGGTGGGAGCATAGGAAATGAAGTAAGAAATTTTGTGTGGCTTTGATTTCCTTCATCTTTTCAAGAATATATACTCATGAAGGACATAATAAACTGGTTTTAAAGTTCATAGTATTTTCACACTTCTGCATGTGTGGCTTTCTTTCTCCCCCCAGAGATTTTAATAGTGAAGTTTCTCATGCTATAATGACAAGCCGAACTATTTGCTATGTCAGACTTATTTAGCCGCATAGAAGAACCAGATGCATTTGGTAAAACAAAAATTACGGAAAAACTTATTCCTGGTGTTGATGCATATGAAACTTTGACATTTAAACTATTTGCATATGCTGGGAGGCATAGTTTTTAAATTTCTTAATATTTCATTTACATCAAATTTCCCTATTTTTGGATTGTCCATTAATGCTTCAATACAATTATTTGGAGCTATATTTTGAGCTCGAAAACATCATTGAACTGTGGGCTGAAGAGAACATACTTATTACTATTTCTTTATATATTATATTTTTAATCTGATGGATCTGAAAATCAATTTCTCAAATTCTAATTGCAGCCTGATCTTGCAACATCCACACCAAGTGTTGTGCCATTGAATCTAAACTTCTGCAGTGGCTTTTCACCAAAAGTAGCCAGAGGCGCTTGGATTTCTCATATGTCTTCTAAGAAATGGGTACTATATTCAACAATGCAAGTTGAAAATACGACGTTCAGTGATGAAGATGGGAAGACATGGGAAGCATGTAGAGAAGTGCTGTCTTCATTTAATCTCAGTGTAGAGGAGAGAGACAAGATACTTAGAAAAGCATTTGGCTATGTCCATTCGCCTTTTTGGAGTGAAGAACGCAAGAAAGAAGTCCCAAAGGTTGAAGTTGTAAATGAAATATTAGATTATCTGAGGAGTCTAAGCCTTTCTGATGAAGATCTTTACAAGTTGCTCAAAAAATTTCCCGAAGTCCTTGGATGTAGTCTTGAACATGAGTTGAGAACCAATGTGCAGATCCTAGAAAAAGATTGGGGAATAGAAGGTAAATCTCTAAGAAATCTTCTTCTTCGAAACCCAAAAGTATTAGGGTACAATGTGGATTGCAAGGGAGATTGTATGGCACAATGCACTCGATGCTGGGTTCGGTTTTAGTCTCTCAATTTATTTTCCCAAAGGGAGCATCATAATATTACAATTACCTTTTGAAGCTGTGTAGAAATTTGTATGTATATTTAAGCTAAACTTTTATCCTCGTTTTACAGATTAAGTCTGAATCAGTTCATTTCGACCAGCAATATTTATGATTTGTGTATATGCAAATTGCAAAGATCTCAAAAGGATTGGTCATGTGGGGCACGTGAAGCAGGCACCATCTATAAACTAAAAAAATCTTCATTATCGTTGGTTATCACCCTAATTGCAAAAAATAAAAATAAAACTTTTATTTTTCTAATTTGCTCTTTTGTTTTTCCTTTAAAGTGAAATGTGGTTGAAGCTTCACATGATGGGTCGTGAGTCTGGGTCGTGGTCATAGCAGCCTGTGACCAAAGAAGAGTGGATCGCTTAGGAGCGGAGGATTGACAGCGGTGGTGCAACGACTAAGTTGGTGCTGCGGTGGCTGTGGGTGACTGAGGAACAAAGCCCAGAACCCTAACTCAAACAATGATACCAAAATTGATGACAAAACTCCTTACTGATCCAAACCCCAAACTTCAAATTTACTTCACATTGATTTAACACTTGAACTCATGGATGATATAACACTCAAACCCATGGATTTAAATCTATTTAAATCATGATTGTAAATTTTGCGCTGGACGATGTTTTGTTTTAATTATTAAAGTAAAATATTTCAATTTCGGTTTATATCAGTGAATTGTTTGGGATTTAATAGCATTTTTAAATAGGTTTATGTCAAATTACATATCTTTAAAAAAAATACATATATAAGTACAAATCATAATAAAACCATCATAATTTAAATATAAGATGATAAAGATAATGTATTAGCCAAAATCAAATCATAATTACAATCCAAAATTAAAATACTTACACAAATTAGTATCAAGTTATTCCAAAAACAATATTAACTAAAAATGTTTAGCATTTACCTACTAAACTTTCTAAACTTCATTAAATGTGTCGTTGTCAAAAAAAATCATGTGAAAAAAAATTTAGATAAACGTCAGAGGATAAAAAAAATAAAAAAATTATATAGTATTATGTTTCGATGGAATAAAGTGTTTCAATTGTTTTGGTTGAACAAACTAGAATCAGACATCAACCTGATCACCCGACCGAGAACTATAAAAACCAAAGAACTAGGAAGTGTGCCCATATCTCTTAGATCTTCCCCATTAAAGAGATAAAAAAAATGTTTCGATGAATGAAGCAATATGCATGTTGTCTTCCTCTCTTACACCTTGATTTATGTTCTCATTATCTTCATCATCATCTTCAAACTCATCCAAATTTATCACATCTACAAAACATAAAGTGGATGGTATTTAAGATAAAAAGCATTGGTTCAATCATACTACTGGAATACAAAAAAAAATGACGTTGATTACCATCAATTTCATTATTTTCAATGGTGCAAGATACTACTTCACGACGGAAAGCCTCTACTTCATCAACAGACAAGGTTGGAGGCTCCTCCTCAAGAATCCAAGCAGCATTAGGCCAAAAAACTCTTCAAAATCAATGGGATCATAATTTCTACCCTTTAACGTATTTTCTACACAAAAAGATAAAATATTATAGAAACAACGTTGGTGTCAAATACACGATGAATACCTTTGTTACAATCTCGTTACAATCTCAAACATGTAGTGAATTTACACAAAATCATCGAGCCTTTGATGCTCAACTCTATTCCTCTTCTTAGAAGGGATATGCTCAAACACACTCCAATTATGCTCAGGACCGGAAGCGCTACAAGTTTGGCTCAAACACGAACGACTTGCTTTTGTAGATTTGGTGCGATATTTTCATAACATTTTAAGTTTAAACTTTTTTGTGGTACCTAATATAAGTTTAAAACCCTTGCTTTACAATAAAATTTGTATTTGTTCTCTCGAGAGATAACAATTGCAAAAGAAAATGTATCTATTTAATTAGAATTTTTAACACATCGAAACTTTGTTATGAAATTATCTTAGCTTCATGATTCGTTATTTGGTGACCAGTTTATCCCAAAAAAAATATATTTGGTTATCAGATTTACTTAAAATCTACGTTGCATTGATAATTCTTTCTTCCAAAAAAAATCATAATACAAATTAAAGTAACAAATTAATCCTATCAACATAAACTAAATTCATGCCAACTCTACACAAAAGTACAAATTTGGGAGGAAAACGTTACCGGGACAAAAATATCCTTATATAATAATTGTTTTTAAGTTAAGTATTTTTCTCTTTATCAAATTAAGATTATCTACTTAATAAATTATTTTAAAGATAATTGTTTATTACGTTGATATGAAAACCATTCAGCAAACAAAAAAATCATGTAAATAAATATATGAAATTACACTTTTTCCTGATATAATCGGGTAGTTTTAGTTAACTCTATATAAACAAATCATTTGTAATTTTTTTAAAATACTAAATATTAACAAGTTTTTTCATAATTTTTTATTACTTTGTAACTAAATCCATTATTTAAAAAAAATAATTATAAAAATAATTTTTATTAGATTTTTACTGTATTAATAAATTGATCAATATATTTGATTTTGTGTAAACTTCAATGTAAAGTTTTGAGACTGTATATAAAAAATTATTTAAAAAATAAAAAATTACTAATAGTCAAGTTTTCCACGAAAAATTAGTACTATATAATTAGATACACTAAATTAACAAAAAATAATAAAATAAAGATTTAGAATATTTTTTTATCTACTTATATATTTGATTATATTTCTATCATAATAATAAATTCAATAGCCTATTAAATTTTGTTTACATCAAAACAATATTAATGTTTTTAATATATTAAATTTTGATGATTGCATTTATTTCATTGAAATCGAAATTAAAGCATATTATTTATTATACTATTTTTAGCTTAATTTATTTAAAAAATAATAAAAAATAATTACGCATAATATTTATCATGTGCGCATATCCCATGGTAAGTAGTAAACCAAAAGATCTCGGTCAAAATGAATTTTCTTTGTCCATTGAGATTGATTGGCTCAATCAAACCCGTAGCTTCTGCCTTGATCACGCTACAATATTTGAAAATCTTTAAGAATTTTTTTTAAGGTTAAGAGAGGAAAAATGAAGACGAATTAAACGAGAAATTCTTGTTTATACTATGCCAAATATACCAAACCAATCATGAGTTAAAAATTCATATAATTTAAAGATTCATTAAATTGTTGAGATTTTCAAAACTATTCTACAGCAGAACTACTGACTTTTACACAATGATCTAGCATGAATTAGAACTAGTGTCTGATCCACGTGTGGAGATATTTACACAACATTAATAGAAACTCTACTCTCTCTCTTTCTCAACGTTTTTTTACTTAAAAAAGTAAATTTAAAATAATTTAATATGATTACTTTAATCTACAATTCACTGATTTAGATATAGTACTCTAAATAAGAATTTTTCATAAGGAACAAGAGAAATAAGAACACATATTCATAACGTGAGAATGTGAGAGCAATGAAGAATGTACCCAATGTTTTAATTTTTTTTTATTTCGAAGTAATTTTATACAAATACAATGATATAGCATAATCATATAATCCACAATACTATCACATCATTCAATTAAACTGAAAAAATAACCAATAAATAGTACAAATAACAAATCAGCAAGAGTCGAAGGTTTAAGGCCTCAACCTTAGTTTTACTTTTGAATAAAGCATTGTTGTTTTAAAAATTATTTATGTAGGTACGTAATAATGCCTTAAATACTATTGAAATTTAAATTTCGTAAAAAAACCTTAAATTTTGTAACTCATCCATGGATCCACACCGAGCTAGGAAGATCCTTTTAAAAAAAGAAAAAAATTCATTGTGACCATTGAGATTTCACAAATGTTTAAGTTTATTATCCATGATGTTTTAATTTGTATCAATTGAACCTTAAACTCCACAAATTGTTCCAATATGTTCTTTCTAACAGATTCCAATGAAAGCCCACCATTAAATATATCACATGTGCCGAACATTGTGATCAAATCATTCTATTATTGTCTTTATATATACGTCATCCAAAGCAAAAAGTATTAGAGTGCCTCATCGCGATATGGTTTGGGTATAATCCAATCGATAACCATCTTTCGTTTAAAAAAGTTTTAAATTTAAATCCCATACCGTCAAATTACACGCTAAAAAAGTATCAAGGTAAGTGATCATGGGGAGGATTCTTAGGTGTGGTGTTTTAAAACTAGAAACCTTAAAAATTATCCCATGTACTAGTAATTATAGTCTAAATTGTCAAATTTTGTAATAACAAGTGTTACTACCAAATCTAATAGATTTACCATCAAATGTGATCAAAATACTTATAGGTACGTAATAATGCCTTTAATACTAATGAAATTTAAATTTCATAAAAACTTAAATTTTGTAACTCAAATGTGATCATTGGCTGCGGTCCTCTCTATTTTCTTGAATTTTGAAAACAATTGATCTTACCAACAGCTTGATTAAGAAATTCCAAAAAAAAAAAAATGTAAACTGTACTTGACTCAAGATCGGAAGGAGCTGAGTGTGGAAAATGATAATTCTGTTTCTTAATTTTTAGGTCCAAGATGGAGGCATAGTAGGATTTCTAAAGGTCTTTTTCGCGTTTAATTAATTTGAGAAAAGTATTGCAAAAGTTGCAAACAATATTGAAAAAAAAGATTTGAATTCATTTTGAACATTAAAATAGAGTCAAGTTCATGGTGAGATTGAATATTACATCATCAAAATAAAGAGAATCTAAATCTAAATTTGTCATGATGACATTCAATTTCACCATAAACATGATATCCATTTTAATTTTCAAATGAAGAAGATCCAAAAAAAAAAAAAAAACTTAAAAATGATATTAACAATAAGTATAAAAAATTAAGGAATAAATTAATTAGTGATAGGATAGGTACATTGAGTTTCTTATTAAAAGTACTGCTTCACTGCCTCTCACAATTACGCATTAAAACTAAGTATTAATTCAAACCAAGATGGCAGAATCTTATTCCTTATTACACACATCCAAAATGTGTTCTCTCTCTTTCACACACATATATTATAAAATTAAGGGCACTTGGGCTTGTTTCCATGGGTTTTGAGGGATGCATAACATGGGCAAGCGTTCTTGTTGCCGTAGGTACCAGGTGGAACACAATTGCATCTTTTGCAGCAACTCTTGCATGCTCGATGGCACACATTCTTTCTTGATGCCTTCTTACATCTTCTTGCGCAAGCATATCTGCAATCTGAAATAAATACCAAACAAACACTTACTTTCAACGTTTAGTTTTAGCTTAAAATGGCTAATGGTGATAGTGTCGAGACTTTTAAAAAATGTGAATTCACGTTTAGTATAAGGTTACAGGTATGCAAAATTGAACGACTTACTGATTTTTTGAAGATGATGATTTTGTCTAAGAGCTACCATATGGCCTTTTTCCTCTATCTGAATCCAGAAGCGGAATTCCAAAATCAGATAATTAAGATCATGTTGAAATGAACTATTCTTTCTTCCCCGTTAAAAAGAAGAGGGTAAAAACCAATGCTGCTGTTTTCTTCTAGATATGGAAAAGTTAATAAAAGAAGAGCAACCAATTTGCAGCATAGAGGACTTACACTAGCAGGAGAATTTGCAGCATTACTAAACAATGATGCCTCTACAAGAACCTGTAAAACTTGTATATTATTAGTCAAGAACACCATTTACTGTATGTTTGGATGTATTAATTTGGAATATTAATTCTACTGAATTATTTGACAATCTTTAACTGCCCACACCCCCCAAAATTTTACCTGTGAGAGGAGAAGAACAAAAACAAAAATCGATAAAATTAGCTTCATCTTGTAGCTCTTGATATGGCTGAATGATAAGGCTGTATTACTGAAATTTGGGGATAAAACTTGTAATTGAAAATGGGTATATCGGGGAGTGTTCTTACTTCTTATTATATAGAAGTAGGCTTTTTGATTGCCTTTTAAACTTTATCTTTTAAAGAATCACGTGTGAGGAAAATCACAGGCTACTGGAAAATGTTTGAGCAAAAAGACCCAACACTTTATGGAAGCTTCTCTTGCATTAAAGTTTTACTGCTTCTGCAATGGTGTGGCAATAAAGCTGTTTTATTTTTTTTGGGTATATATGGTCCCTCACCAATTTCAACTTGTGAATGAGAGAGCAACAGTTAACCTATAAAGCGCTTTATATCTAACAAAAGATGATCATTCATGCATGGTATGGTTATTGCTAGGTTGGCATTCATTTATTACGCGGGAAAGATAAAGAAACTCTCAAAATAGTAACCCAATTTTATCAACCGGAATAGTCAACGAGTATTATCACATCACATTATGAAGTCTGATTAGTAACTGATGTTATTGAAAAAAATAAACTTAGATCAAATTCTTTATATGCTATCTACTATACATCAATGGGAATTTTAAAGTTACAAAAACTCAATGTGTTTTGATAAATTTTAATAGTTGGTACTCTAATCTATAATTTTCCGTACAAATTAATTTGATAAGTCTTATAACTATTGATGAAATATTGATAAAATCGTTATCGCTAAAGTAATAATTTGTAATTGAAATTTTCTATATCATCAATCTATTGCATGGGTTTTATTGAATACTTAAGTAATATCTTGAATTTTATTTTTTGAAAATAGTATTTTTTAAATAAGAAATTAGGAACATCATATAAAAAAGAGTAAATTTCATTTTTAGTCATTTTAGTTTGCCTCGTATTCTTATTGGGTCCCTAGAGTTTAAAATGTCCCTATTGGGTCATTTGAGTTTGGTACCCGTTCCAATTATGTCATTCACCCAAATGATTTTGTTTCATTAACTAGTGATTCAAATATGTACACTATCTGCATCAAAGTTCCCAAGTGACGAGTCAATGAACTTTATTTGGAATATAGGGTTGTGATTGGTGTAATGGAGGATCAGTTAAATGAAGTTGATAAAGATGTAGAGGTAACAAATAATGTGACTGGACTATTTGAATTTGATAAAACAGTTTTTGACTATGTTGTTGAGTCTGACATGAATGAGACTGTTGTAAATGAGTCTGTTGTGAATGAGATTACTGTGTTATTTGACTGAATGACTTGATTGGAACTGGTACCAAACTTAATGGACCTTGTAGACCGAGGTTCCAATCCAAGAGGAGGGCGAATTGGGTTTTTAAAAACTTTCACTAATTACTTGCAAGTTTATAAAAATAGTTGAATGTAGAAGTGTATAAACAAGTAATGTGCTTTAAATAAAAGAGTTTAAGGAATAGAAAGTGCAAAATCAGTTTATAGTGGTTCGGTGATATCGGATTCGTTCCGACCCTACATCCACTCTCTTCAAGGAACTTCCTTGAAGTGATCCATTAAAACTCTTAGTCATACAACTTCACGGGTGTTGCACAAACCTTACAAACAATCCCTTCCACTTTGAAGCTTATCCCTTCCTCTCGGAAGCCAATCTCTTCCTTGCGAAGTTAATCCCTTTACAATAAATATGAGTTGCTGTAAAGTAAATGGTAGAGAGATAGCAATGGATGCTTTTACAAATGAACAATATCTCTATTTCAAAGTAAAGCTTGAAGAATGGCTCAACAATAAATGTTTCAAAGCTTTTTGTGTATTAATGAGCAAAAACTTGATTGAATGTGTAATCCTCTCTTTTTTAAATGCTCATTAGAGTGAGTTTATATAGCTTTGAATTAATATGGCCATTTGGTACTGACTTGTATGTTTTGGTGTATTAAATGCTCAAGTCTCACGTTTCAACGGCCATATTTTTTGAATTACCAGTCGACTAAGTCTTAGTACCAATCGATTTGGTCAAGTGAAAAGACTCACTTTTTAAGGTTGTGAAGAGTACCAGCCGATTGGGTCATTTGTGCCAGTCGACTGGGGACATTTTGGTCAAGATGCCAGTCGATTGGTATAGATCACCCAATCGACTGGAGACATACTGTCCAATATACCAATCGACTGGTATTGATCACTCAGTCGATTAGGGACATACTGTCCCACATCCCAGTCATCTGGTATAGGGATCCAGTCGACTGGGTTGCCCTTCAACCCATTTTTTCATGTTTTAAAAAGTTTTTGACTTAGAAACATTTGAATGAATAGTATTGTCAAATTGTTTTTGCAACAAGAGCCATAAGACAAGCTAGTTACTTGAATAGAGAAGATTTACAACTTGTTTCACTACCTTATGCCTATACTAGATCTTCTGTCTTGACTTGGTGTCTGATACGGGTTGAATTCTTGCATCTTGATTCTTTACTATAGCTTTTATCATTTAAAACACTTAGATAATACTGCTAGTACAATTAGAGTTATGTTTTGTCATTATTAAAATTTAGATGAGGGTCAACAATCTTCCCCTTTTTGATGATGGCAAAACTAATGAGAAAACAGTTTTAAAAACTAAGTGTTAGGTTTTTAGAATTCCTCTGTTTTTTGAATAAAACCAACCTATAAAAAGTTCAAAATAGTTTATATTCAATCTAACCAAGCAACTCAACATATAATCTTATACAACAAGTTCTTTGGAGCAATGCTCCCCTTAAATCTATGCACTATTTTAAGTTTATAGTCATTTTTCTCATATTTTCTCCTGTTTTGACAACAGTAGAAAAGGGGGTAGTAAACCAAAAAATAAGCCATATAGACACTACAGATAGTAAGATCATGTATAAATAGATTTGTATGAAAAAATTAGGCATAATTTAGAGCTAGAAAGATATCCCGAGTAAAGCCGAAAGTTTCCTTACGTGCATAAGCAGTTACAACATATATTCGAGCAAAGAAGGTTTTATATGAAGTAATCATATTGCGTAAAAGTAAAACAAGTATATGAATCATAATATAAAATGAAATATAGACATATAAAGCAAATATCCATACATCATGACCTTCTAAGAGCCGAAAATGAAAACTACAATGTATGATAAAGTGATGTTCATGCCAAGAACAACTAAAAGCTATATATATATATATATATATACAACTGAAAAACATTACAGAAAGCAACTCAGTGACAGGAAAGTCAGAGTTGTCTCGTATAAGATCCCGAAGCTCAACCAAGGAACCCTCTATATGCTATCTGTGCAGCTTGAAGTCATCTCTGAGGGAACGGAGGTCATGATGCATGGTGTCAATGGAAGAGCTCAAGCTTTGGAATCCGGATTGCATAGTCAACTGGGGGCTCATAATGGCCTGGAGAAGATCTCTATATCTAGCTGGACCAGTACTAGAGTCGCCCATAGGTGGTGCTTGGTCATCCGTATCCATAGTAGGGGCTGCAGCATCTGGACCTTTGTCCTTATCACTGCTATCATCCTCGCCGATCCTGATGTTCTTCCCGGCCTTCGAATAGATCATCCTATTTCAGACTATGCACCCCATCTTCTTCAGAGAGGAGACGTTGATGATGTCCTTGGGGCCGATGTCCTGAGCCTCGGAGGCAGGAAGAGGAACCCAGAAGTGCTGGAGGATGAGTGTGATGAGCATCCCATAGGGAAGGCATCCGGAGTCACTAGCTTCACCGTTTATCATGTTGGTGAGTAGTAGGGGGTAGATATTGAAGTGGTGCCCAGTTTTAAGGTACCAAATCAATAACACATCTATCTTTGATAGATAACCCCGACTCCCAAGTCTAGGATGGATGATCTAACTCACAATGAGGTTGAACAACTCCGAGTTAAGGGGCATGTCAGTACATGTGTGAAATGTAGTGGGTCGAAAGACATAGTTAGGGTCACCCCTAACTATTTGACATGCCTCCTTGTAATCGAAGTTGTCCGACCATCCGTCCAGACTCCATTGGATCCCTCAGACAGGGATCCCCAGAATACTCATCAAGAGCTCAATGTTGACCTCGAACTCCACACCTATCACACTGGTTTTGAACCGTAGAGCCAGTGGACTGGGTTTCATCAAGTTTGCGTAGAACTGGTGAATCAGCCGTGGGTAAAATTTTTGGTGTATTTTGATCAGTGGGGTCAAGTTAATTGCTTTAAAAAAGGGTAATATATCGAAGTTACCATGACGAATAGATTCGAAGTCAACGAATCTACCCATCATGATCTTTTTATTACGAATAATAGAGATATACCTCTCTTTTGCTGCTGGACTGGAGAACAGGGAGTCGTCGAGCTCGAGGAGCCCGTTAATCCCTTCCCTTTTATGTCCAGAGCCGTAGATTTGGTGGACCTTGGCCTAGTAGGCGTGTGAGGCCCCCCAACTGTGGTTTTAATACGGATTCTCTCAGACATTTTGGAGGAAAAATGTTTTTGGGGAGAAAGAGAGATTTGGCAAAAATTGGAGATTTCAACAGTGGAAAGTTGAAATAAGTGATATAGAGGAGGAGATCAAGGCTTTTATGGAGTGTTTTGAGGAGATTTTGGTCAGAATGATGAGATTTTTTAGAGAGAGAAAGCTTAGGGTTTCAAAAATGGCATGAAAAACTGAAGAAACTATTTATAGAATCGCAATACCAGTAGACTGGGTTAGGGCACCAAGAGGTTAACATTTCAACTAAGAATTGACATGTTCCACTTGTGTTTTTAATTTCTAACCTACACCTCGCAAAGTCAGCAGCTGAATATCGTACAAGCTCAAAAGATGAATCTCTAGAGTACCATAATCCTAGGGTTTGAGTTCCTTGTAGATATCTAAGAATTCTTTTTACTGCATTTACATGTGATTCCTTAGGATTAGCCTGAAATCTAGCACACATGCATAAACTGAACATTATATCGGGTCTACTTGTAGTTAAATAAAGTAAAGCTACTATCATGCTTCTATAATATTTAGTGTCTACACATTTACCTCCTTCATCAAGGTCAAGTTTTGTAGATGTGCTCATAAGCGTACCAAGTGGCTTTGAGTTTTCCATCCCGAACCTCTTCAGTAGGTCCTTAGTGTATTTTGATTGATTGATGAAGATGCCTCCTTTCAATTGTTTGATTTGAAGTCCAGGGAAGTACGTAAATTCTCCCGTCATGCTCATTTCAAATTCACCTTGCATGCATTTGGCAAACTCTTGACACATAGATTCATTAGTAGCATCAAATATAATATCATCAACATATATCTGGACTAGTAGGGTGTCATTTATGTGAGTTTTTGTGAATAGAGTTGTGTCTACTTTTCCTCTTATAAAATTATTGTCAATAAAAAATTTACTTAGTCTTTCATATTATGCTCTTGGAGCTTGCTTCAACCCATATAGAGCTTTAGAAAGCTTGTAGACATGATTTGGAAGACTAGGATTCTCAAATCCAAGAAGTTGCTCAACATATACATTTTCTTCTATAAACCCATTTAAAAAGGCACTTTTTACATCCATTTGAAATAACTTAAATTTGTTAAAGCATCCAAAGGCTACTAACATTCGAATAGTTTCTAATCTTGCTACAGGAGCATAGGTCTTATCAAAGTCTATTCATTCTTCTTGATTATATCCCTTAGCAACTAGTCTAGCTTTGTTTCTAGTCACTATTCCATTTTCATCCATCTTATTTCTAAATACTCATTTAGTTCCTATTATTGTATGATTTTTTGGTCTAGGAACTAGATTCCATACATTGTTTCTTTCAAATTGATTTATTTCATCTTGCATGGAAATTATCCAATCATTATCCTTCTCGACTTCTACAAATGTTTTAGGTTCTATTTGAGACAAATAGGCTATATACTTGCTAATGTTTCTAATAGAGGAACGAGTTCACCCTTGTGAAGGACCACCAATCACTTGATCGATTGGGTGATAATTTACATACCTCCCATCTTTGGAAAGACTATCCTCTTGTTGACTTGTAGATGGTTGGTCCAATTTAAGAGTTTCCATCTCTTGATTCGTTTAAGGTGGGCTCTCCTTTGGGTCAACAATGGGAGTATGTGTCTCCGTTCTTGGAATAAAATCTGCATCATCATTGAAAGAAACTTCTCTACTACTAATTGGGTTAGACTCGTCAAGGGCTACATGTATGGATTCTTCTACAACTAGATTTCTCTTATTGAAGACTCTATAAGCTTTACTAGAGGTTGAATATCTTAAGAATATCCCCTCATCGGTCTTTGATTCAAATTTACCCAAGTTAGTTTTATTATTATTTAGCATAAAGCATTTACAACCAAAGGTACGGAAATACGAAATATTAGGCTTTCTACCTTTCCATAATTCATATGGGGTTTTGTTAAGCAAGGGCCAAATTAAAATTCTATTCAAGATATAGCAAGAAGTGTTTACCGCTTCTGCCCAAAAGTATTTTGGTAAGCCATTTTCACAAAGCATTGTTCTTGCAAATTCTTCTAGAACCCTATTTTTCCTCTTAACAACTCCATTTTGTTGAGAAGTTCTAGGGGCTGAAAAGTTGTGACCAATTCCATTTTCATTACAAAATTTTGAAAAGATTTGGTTTTCAAATTCTTTTCCATGATCACTTCTAATGCTTGAAATACAAATTTCTTTTTCATTTTGAACATTTTTGCAAATGTTTTCAAATCTTTTGTAAGCTTCATCCTTGTAAGCAATAAAGATAACAAAGACATATCTTGAATAGTTATCAACAATAACAAGAGCATATTGATGGCCACCTAGACTAATGGTACTTATTGGACTAAATAAGTCCATATGCAAAAGTTCCAATGGTCTAGTAGTTGAGATTATATTTTTTGATTTAAAAGAAATTCTAGTTTGTTTTCCCATTTGACAAGCATCACATACTTTATCTTTTTCAAATTTGATTTTGGGTAGTCCAATGACTAAATTTTTTCTAGAAATAATTTTAAGCGAATTCATGTTCATATGACCAAACTTTCTATGCCATAGCCATGGGTTTTCACTAAATGCGGGAAAACATTTTTCATTTTCCGAATGCAAGGATTTTAAATCAACTATATAGATATTTTCGTGTCTTTGGCCAACAAACTTGATCATGTTACTCTTGATGTCTATAACTAGACAATGAGAGGTTTCAAATATGACTTTGTTGCCTTTATCACATAGTTGACTAATATTTAGCAAATTTGGCTTAAGGTCGTTGAACCTCACCTATATTTTAATGATGACAAAACGCAACTCTTATTATACTAACGATGCTATCTAAGTGTATTAAGCAATAAGAGCATTCAACCAAGGATCACGGTGCAAGAACTCAGCCCAAATCAAACATCAAGTGAAGACAGAAGAACTAGTATAGGTCTAAGGTATTAAAACAAGTTGTAAATCTCACTTGTTCAGGTAATTAGCTTGTCCAATGGCTCTTTTTGAAAAAGCGTTTTAACATAACCTTTTAATCAAATGTTTTCCAAGTTAAAATCTCTTCAACACATGAAAACTGGGTTGTTAAAGCAACCCACAACCCAGTCGACTGGGTACTTATACCAGTCTTCTGGTATAAAGGTCAGTATTTTTCCAATCAACTGGATGCTTCATACCAGTCGACTGGTGTTTTGGACAGAGGTTTCCCAGTCGACTGGTAATCTGGGCAGAAGGTTCCCAGTCGACTGGTAAGATATTCCCAGTCGGCTGGCACCTTCAATAGCCTTAAAGATGTGATTTTTAAAGAGGACCCAGTCGACTGGTACTAAGACCTAGTCGACTGGTAGTTCAAAAAATATGACCGTTGGGACGCGAGATTTCAACACAAATTGTATCAAAATGGACAAAATCAGTTACAAACGAGTATATTACATCAAGGCTATATAAACCCACTCTATTAAGAATTTTAAAAATAGAGTATTACATATTCAAACAAGTTTTTACTCATTGATACTCAAAAAGCTTTGAAAAATTGATTGTTGAGCCATTCTTTAAGCTTTACCTAGTAAAAGAGATATTATTCAGTTATATAAGCTTCTATTGTTGTCTCTTTACTGTTTTCTTTACAATATTTATTGTAAAGGGATTTGCTTTCGAAAGGAAGGGATTTGCTTCTGAAAGGAAGGGGTTTTGCTTCCTAGAGGAAGGGATTTGCTTCCAAGAGGAAGGGATTGTAAGGTTTGTGCAACACCTGTGAAGTTGCACGACTAAGTTTCTTAGTGGATTACTTCAAGGAGGTCCCTTGAAGAGAGTAGACGTAGGGTCAGAATGATTCCGATATTACCGAACCCCTATAAACCGAGTTTGCATCCTCTATTCCTTAAACTCTTTATTTACAGTACATTTTACTTGTTTATAAGCTTGTTGTGTTATCTGTTTTATAAACTTATGTTTAATCCGCAAAAAGTTTTTAAAACCCAATTCACCCCCCTCTTGGGTTGAAACCTCAGTCTGCAATTGGTATCAGAGCCTCGTTCTCAATTTTAGGCTTAATATCCTTGAGTTGATCCGATGGCAGCAAATAGCTATTCTGAGGGACACTCATATACTAGACCTCCGTTGTTCAATGGCTCCAACTATAACTATTAGAAAAACATGATGAAAATCTTTGTCGAAGGACAAGATTATAATCTGTGGAGAGTCATTGAAGAGGGACCTAGAATTCTCTCAAAGGAAATCATTATTGGAGAAATCAATCACACAATACCTAAACTCAAAACTGAGTACAATGAGGAGGTTGTAGAATGATGTCTTTCAATAGTAGAGCAACAAGTATTTTATGTTGTGCTTTAGATATATCTGAATACAATAAAATCTTTGCATGTGTTTCAGCTAAGGAAATATGGGATAAATTGCAAGTTACATATGAAGGAACTAGTGAGGTTAAAAAATAAAAAATCTATATGCTAGTATCTGAATATAAATATTTTAGAATGTCTCATAATGAAAAAATTTCTCAAATACACTCACGTTTCACAACTATTGTTAATGATTTGAAGCTTCTTGGTAGGAACATTGAGGAATTTGAATCAACAAGAAAAATCTTAAGATATTTGCCATCCACTTGGAAAGTAAAGAAGACGACTATTCAGGAAGCCAAAGATCTTGACAAACTTGATATTGAGACACTCTTTGGGTCATTGTTGACATATGAAATGGAAGAAATGAATCTCACTGTCAATGATGATGAGAAGAAGAAAAAGATGATTGCTCTCAAAGCTTCCACAAGCAACAAAGAAGAAGAATTAGAAGAAGAGGAGGAGAGCAGCGAAGAAGACAGTGAAATGGCCTTAATCACCAAACAGTTTCATAGATTCTTGAAGAAAAGCAAGTAACCATACACAAAGGATCCCATCTCAAAAAGGTAACCACTTGTGTGCTATGAATGCAAGAAGCCTGGTCATATCAAGGCCGATTGCACAGCTACAAGTAAACCACTTAAGAACTTCAAGAAGAAAGCTATGATAGCAATTACTTGGAGTGATGATGAAGAAGATGAATCCTCAGATAAAGAAGTCGGATACGAGGAAATTGCCAACCTATGTCTTATGGCAATTGAGGATGAAAATGAGGTATTATCTTCTCTTTCTTCTAAAAATAACATTGTGAGTAGCAGTGAAGAATTGTTAGAAGTCATAAATGAAATGCATGATGAATTGAAGAAATTCGATTCTAGGAACTCTACTATTAAGAAAGAGGTTTCATCCCTTTCTAAAGAGATGATAAGTCTAAGAGAAGAGAAAGAAAAATTATCTTCATTGCTGTATGATGCTTCTCAAGATTTCCTCAAAGATGAAAATGAGAATTTAAAGAAGAAGATATTAGAATTGAATGATACTATATCTAGACTCATGCTTGGAAAAGAAAAGCTTAATGAAGTGCTTTCTTGCTAAAGATTAACTGGAGGAAAATCTGGTTTAGGATACTCTCCATTAGGCAAGCAAAAATCAAAAGAGGGCTTATTCATGAAAGCTTCATGTGTGAATGAAACCTCTACTTCAAAGGTTAAAATCACATCCACATTGAATGATAGTATGTCTAGAAATACTAATTCTAATGCTAATATAAGATTGAAGAATCCTAGAAATACTCATGCTTATATGTATGCTCATTCAAAGAATGCCTATGCATATGCTAGGAATAATCATCATGTGCATCCTAGGAACAATTTGTATACTCAAGACTTGCACACTGCACAAGCATATCCTAGGAATTACAATCATGGTTATTCTAGAAATAATATGCATACTCATGATAATGCAAGTATGTATCCTAGAAATCATCGTCATACATTTTCTGGAAATGACATGTATATTCATATTCCTCACAATAGAAACATGCATCCTAGGAACTCATATCCTAAGCATTATAGGCATGCACAACTAAAGATTCCAAGAAAATTCAATAACTATCACCCTAGAATTGTGCATTATCAACATGTCTATAGATCACCATATGCTGTTAAGAAAGTATGGGTCCCAAAAGGAACTGTATTTTCAAGGACTAACCCCAAAGGACCCAAGAAATTTTGGGTACCTAAAAATGCCATTGTGTTTCCTTGTGTGATGTAGATATATCTCCACACCAAGGAAAAAGGTAACTATTGGTACCTTGATAGTGGATGCTCAAAACACATGACCGGTGATAAAAGTGTATTCAAGGAGCTAACTCTAAAAGATGGTGGACTTGTCACCGTTGGAGACAACACAAAAATAAAGATCATCGGGCATGAAAAAGTTGGTAATGATTTCTCAACCATAGATAATGTATTGCTAGTACAAGGCCTTTAGCCAAATTTACTAAGTATTAGTCAACTTTGTGACAAAGGCAACAAAGTCACATTTGAGACCTCTGATTGTCTAGTTATAGACATCAAGAGTAACAAGATCAAATTTGTTGGCCATAGAAATGAAAATGTCTATATAGTGGATTTGACATCCTTACATTCTGAAAATGAAAAATGTTTTCCTGCTATTAGTGAAAATCCATGGCTATGGCATAGAAGGCTTGGTCATGTGAACATGAACTTGCTGAAAATCATTTCAAGAAAAGATTTAGTCATTGGACTTCCCAAAATCAATTTTGAAAAAGACAAAGTTTGTGATGCTTCTCAAATGAGAAAACAAACTAGGATTTCTTTTAAATCAAAGAATGTAGTCTCAACTACTAGACCTTTGGAACTTTTGCATATGGACTTATTTGGTCCAATAAGTACCATTAGTCTAGGTGGCCATCAATATACTCTTGTTATTGTTAATGACTATTCAAGATATACATTTGTTATTTTTATTGCTTACAAGGATGAAGCTTTCAAAGGATTTGAAAACTTTTGCAAAAAGGTTCAAAATGAAAAAGGGATTTGTATCTCAAGTATTAGAAGTGATCATAGAAAAGAATTTGAAAAGCAAAGCTTTTCAAAATTTTGTGATGAAAATGGAATTGATCACAACTTTTCAGCTCCTAGAACTCCTCAAAAAATGGAGTTGTTGAGAGGAAAAATAGAGTTCTAGAAGAATTTGCAAGAACAATGCTTTGTAAAAATAGTTTACCAAAATATTTTTGGGCTGAAGCAGTAAACACTTCTTGCTATATCTTGAATAGAATTTTAATTAGGTCTATGCTTGATAAAACTCTGTATGAATTATGGAAAGGTAGAAAGCCTAATATCTCCTATTTTCGTACTTTTGGTTGTAAATGCTTCATCCTAAATAACAATAAAACTAACTTGGATAAATTTGACTCTAAGACTGATGAAGGAATCTTTTTAGGATATTCAACTTCTAGTAAAGCTTATAGAGTCTTCAACAAGAGAACTCTAGTGGTAGAAGAATCCGTACATGTAACTCTTGATGAGTCTAACCCAATTAGTAGTAGTGTAGTTTCTTTTAATGATGATGCTGATTTTATTCCAAGAATGAAAACACCCACTTCCATTGTTGACCCAAAGGAGAGTCCACCTCAAACAAATTAAGAGATGAAAACTCTTAAATTGGACCAACCATCTACAAGCCAGCAAGAGGATAGTCTTCCCAAAGATTGGAGGTATGTAAATTATCACCCGATTAATCAAGTGATTGGTGATCCTTCACAAGGGGTAAGAACTCGTTCCTCAATTAGAAATATTTGCAATTATGTAGCTTATTTGTCTCAAATTGAACCTAAGACATTTATTGAAGCCGAAAAAGATAATGATTGGATAATTGCTATGCAAGAAGAAATAAATCAATTTGAAAGAAACAATGTATGGAATCTAGTTCCTAGACCTAAGAATCATACAATAATTAGAACTAAATGAGTATTTAGAAATAAGATGGATGAAAATGGGATAGTAACTAGGAACAAGGCTAGACTAGTTGCTAAGGGATATAATCAAGAAGAAGGAATAGAATTTGATGAGACCTATGCTCCTGTAGCTAGATTAGAAGCTATTCGAATGTTGTTGGCCTTTGCATGCTTTAATAAGTTTAAGTTATTTCAAGTGGATGTAAAGAGTGCCTTCTTAAATGGATTTATAGAAGAAGAGGTTTATGTTGAACAACCTCTTGGATTTGAAAATCTTAGCCTTCCAAATCATGTCTATAAGCTTTCTAAGGCTCTATATGGGTTGAAGCAAGCTCCAAGGGCATGGTATGAAAGACTAAGTAAATTTTTGATTGACAATAACTTTGTAAGAGGTAAGATAGACTCAACCTTCTTCACAAAAACTCACAAAAATGACACTTTGCTAGTCCAAATATATGTTGATGATATTATATTTGGTGCTACTAATGAATCTATGTGTCAAGAGTTTGCCAAGTGCATGCAAGGTGAATTTGAAATGAGTATGATGGGAAAGCTTTCCTATTTCCTTGTACTTCAAATAAAACAACTAAAAGGAGGTGTCTTCATCAATCAATCAAAGTACACTAAGGACCTAATAAAGAGGTTCGGGATGGAAAGCTCAAAGCCACTTGGAACACCCATGAGCACCTCGACAAAGCTTGATCTTGATGAAGGAGGTAAATGTGTAGATACTAAATATTATAGAAGCATGATAGGAGTTTTGCTTTATTTGACTGCAAGTAGACTTGATATAATGTTCAGTGTATACATGTGTGCTAGATTTCAAGCTAATCCTAAGGAATCACATGTAGTTGCAGTAAAAAGAATCCTTAGATATCTACAAGGAACTCAAACCATAGGATTATGGTACTCTAGAGATTCATCTTTTGAGCTTGTAAGATATTCAAATGCTGATTTTGCTGGATGTAGGTTAGATAGAAAAAGCACAAGTGGAACATGCCAATTCTTAGGTACAATGTTAACCTCTTGGTTTTCCAAAAAACAAAACTCAGTTACACTAGGCGGAATATGTAGCAGCTGGGAGTTGTTGTGCCCAAGTATTATGGATGAAATAACAACTAGAAGACTATGACATGAACCTTAAAAGTATACCAATACATTGTGATAATACTAGTGCTATCAAGTTAACTAAGAATCCTATTTAGCACTCTAGAACTAAACATATAGAAGTTAGACACCATTTCTTAAGAGATCATGCTAAAAAAGGTGATATAAGACTAGAATTCATACCTTCAGAAGATCAAATAGCTGACATTCTTACAAAACCTCTAAGTGAATCTAGTTTCTGCAAGATTAGAATGTTAATAGGATTGCTAGAATATAATAAACTGAATGTCTGATTGCTTCTTCATTCATCATTATGCATTCTTGACATCTAGTGAATGAGTATTAATCCTTGCTTAATATCTCCCTCACTCAAGATGACATAGATAAACAAATTTCGTGCTATGACTTAAGACTGAAAATTTTCTTAAGAATCCAGTCGACTAGAAAATCACTGCCTAATTTCCCAGTCGACTAGTAGGTCAATACCAGTCGACTAGTTCAACTAGACCTTGTTTGGAGCCAAATTTTTGAAATTCAGTTATCACCCCAGTTGACTGGTAAGAGCTACCCAGTCGACTGGTATCTCTCTGCCAATTCATCCAGTCGACTGGTACCTTGACCCAGTCAACTGGTATGCAAAACTGTTCATCTTTGCAAAGGACCAAGTCGACTGGTATCCTTACTCCAATTGACTGGTATCACGATTCTATAAATAGTCTATTCATTTTTTTTCCAGATTTTCATGCCATTTTAAAAAACCCTAGCTTTCTCTCTCTATAAAATCTCGCCATTTTGATCCAAACCATCAAAACACATCGATCTACTCATCCCCAACATCTATTTCAACTTTTTACGGTTGAAATCCACCATTTCTTCTCAAAACCCATTTTAACCTAAAAACTCTTTTTCCTAAAAATGACTGATAAAATCCAAGTTAAATACACCACTGGGAGAACAAATGCGCCTATAAGGCCAAGGTCCACCAAATCCATGGTTCCAAATTTGAGGGGCAAAGGCGTGGCGGGCTCATCCAGCAAAAAGCCCAGAACAGAGTTTGACGACACTCTGTTCTCCAGCCCAGCGGTGAAGGCAAGGTATAATTCCGTTATCCGCCACAAGAAAATCATGATGGGTAGAGTTATCGACTTCGACTCTATTCGTCATGGTAATTTTGATATATTACCTGCCTTCGAGGCCATACACTTGACCCCACTGGTCAAAGTACATGAGAAATACTACCTTAGACTGATTCACCAGTTCTGTGCGAACTTGGTGAAACTAAGTCCATTGGCTCTGAGATTCAGAAACAATGTCATGGGTGTAGAGTTTGAGGCCAATACTGACCTCTTGGTGAGCATTTTGAGGATCCCTGTGGGAGAGATCCAATGGAGTCTGGATAGATGGTCAGACAATTTCAAGATTGAAGAGGCATGTCAGATAGTTAGGGGCGAACCTAACTATGTGTTCAGACCCACTACATTTCACACATGTAGTGATATGCCCCTAGACTCAAAATTGTTCAATCTCATCGTAAGTTGGACCATCCATCCAAGATTTGAGAGTCGGGGGTATCTATCTAAGATAGATACCGTATTGATTTGGTGCTTTAAAACTGGGCACCACTTCAATATATACCCCTGCTACTCGCCAATATGATTAATGGCGAAGCGAGCGACTCTGGATGTCTTCCCTACAGGATGCTCATCATGCTCATACTCCAGCACTTTTGAGTGCCTCTCCCCATCTCTAAGGCTCAGGATATCAGGCCAAAGGACATCATTAACGTCTCATTGCTGAAGAAGATGGGATGCACGGTCCACGACGGCTTCATCTACTCCAAGGCCGGGAAGCACATTCGGATTAGAGAGGATGACAGTAATGATGATGAGGATGCTGCTGCTGCTGCTGATATGGATATAGATACCCGAGCACCTCCTCTGGGTAACTTGAGTGCTGGTCAGGCTGGGTACGGTGATCTACTTCAGGCTATCTCGAGCCTCCAGCTGACCATGCAGTCCAGATTCCAGACTTTGAGCTCCTCCATTGAGACTCTTCGGGATGACTTCGAGCTGCACCGAGAGCGCACCAAGAGTTCTCTGGTTGAGATTCGGGATCTCATTTGTGACGGCTCGGACTCTCCCGCTCCACGAGTCGCATTACTATCTTCCTTTCTCGATGTATTTTTTATATAGACTTTTTCACTGTTCTCAGCACGGATATATTTTCATATTTTTTTATGTCTTTTGTACTTCTGTTTCGGCTTTATGAAGCCTATCTTGTATAGATATTTGTTATATATGATGATGGATCATGCTTAGACCTATTCCTTTTACTTGTTTTACTTATATATAATATAGTTGCATGGTTTATATATCTTAATATTCAGATTATTGCTGTAAAAATATTTCTGCATGTATGGAACCTTCCAGTTCTTCTCGGGAAGGCTTCTAGACTCCGAATGATGTCAAATTTTTGTGTACAAGTTTGTTTATACATGATCTTGATGAATGTATAGCTATATATCTTATTTTTAGTTTTCTGCTCCCTTTTCTATTGTTTTCAAAACGGGAGAGAAAAATGAGAAAATGTGAAAACTAAGTATAAACTCAAGATAATACATAGATTTAGGGGAAGCATTGCTCCAAAGATATTGGAATATGTTTATATATGTTATCTTGGTTGGTTGAGTTGTATATGAACTGCATTTGATCCTTTTACAGGTTGGTTTTATTCAAAAAACAGAGAAGACTCTGCCCGATTTTCCAAAAAATCCAACACTTAGTTTCTTAACTATTTTTATTTCTCATAAGTTTTGTCATCATCAAAAAGAGGGAGATTATTGACCCTCACCTATATTTTAATGATGATAAAACATAACTCTTATTATACTAACAATGTTATCTAATTATATTAAGCAATAAGAGCATTCAACCAATGATTAAGGTGCAAGAACTCAACCCGAATCAAACATCAAGTAAGATAGAAGAACTAGTATAGGTCTAAGGTATTAAAACAAGTTGTAAGTCTCACTTGTTCAGGTAATTAGCTTGTCTAATGGCTTTTTTTGAAAAATCATTTTAACATAACCTTTTAATAAAATGTTTTCCAAGTTAAAATCTCTTCAACACATGAAAACTGGGTTGCTTTACTGGGTACTTATACCAGTCTTTTGGTATAAAAGTCAGTATGTTCCCAGTCGACTGGATGTTTCATACTAGTCGACTGGTGTTTTGGACAGAGGTTTCCTAGTCGACTGATAAGTTATACCAAGTCGATTGGTAATCTGGGCAGAAGGTTCCCAATCGACTGATAAGACATACCCAGTCGACTGGTACCTTTAACAGCCTTAAAGATGTGATTTTTAAAGAGGACCTAGTCGATTGGTACTAAGACCTAGTCGACTGGTAGTTCAAAAAATATGACCGTTGGGATGCGAGATTTTAGTACAAATTGTACCAAAATGGACAAAACAAACAGGCATATTACATCAAAGCTATATAAACCCATTCTATTAAGCATTTTAAAAATAGAGTATTACACATTCAAACAAGTTTTTACTCATTGATACCCAAAAAGCTTTGAAAAATTGATTGTTGAACCATTCTTCAAGCTTTACTTAGAAAGAGAGATATTATTCAGTTGTATAAGCTTCTATTGTTGTCTCTTTACTGTTTTCTTTACAGTATTTATTGTAAAGGGATTTGCTTCCGAAAGGAAGGGATTTGCTTCTGAAAAGAAAGGGTTTTTCTTCTAAGAGGAAGGGATTGTAAGGTTTGTGTAACACCCGTGAAGGTGCACGACAAAGTTTCTTAGTGGATTACTTTAAGGAGGTTCTTTGAAGAGAGTGGACGTAGGGTCGGGACGATTTCGATATTGTTGAACCACTATAAACCGAGTTTGCATCTTCTATTCCTTAAACTCTTTATTTACAGCACATTTTACTTGTTTATAAGCTTGTTGTGTTATCTGTTTTATAAACTTGTGTTTAATCCGCAAAAAAGTTTTTAAAACCTAATTCACCCCCCTCTTGGGTTGAAACCTCAATCTACAGCCTTGTACTAATAATACATTATCTATGGTTGAGAAATTATTACCAATTTTTCCATGCCCGATGATCTTATTTTTGTGTTGTCTGCAATGGTGACATGCCCACTATCTCTTAGAGTTAGCTTTTTGAATACACTTTTATCACCAGTCATGTGCTTTGAGCATTCACTATGAAGGTACCAATTGTTACCTTTTTCCTTGGTGTGATACAAAATTTCATTTTTAGGTACCCAAAATTTCTTGGGTCCTTTGGGGTTAGTCTTAGAAAATACGGTTCATTTTGGGACCCATACTTTCTTAACAATATATGGTGTTTGATAGACATGTTGATGATGCAAAATCCTAGGATAATAGTTATTGAAATTTCTAGGATGACTTAGTTGTGCATGTCTATAATTCTTTGGATAATAATTCCTAGGATGCATGTTTCTATTGTGAGGACTATACATGTTATTTCTAGGAAATGTATGATGATGATTTCTAGGATACTTGTTTACATTATTATGAATATGCATATTATTTCTAGAATAACCATGATAGTAATTCCTAGGGTATGCTTGTGCAGTGTACAAGTCTTGAGTATACATGTTATTTCTAGGATGCACATGATGGTTACTCTTAGGATGTGTATAAATATTTATTGAATGAGCATACATATAAGCATGAGTATTTCTAGGATGTTTCATCTTTGTATATGCATTAGAATTAGTATTTCTAAACCTACTAGCATTCATTGAGGGAATTCTTTTGACCTTGCTAATGGTCTTTGAAGTAGAGGCTTCATTCACACATGATGCTTTCATTAATAGGCTCTCTTTTGATTTTTGCTTGCCTAATGGAGAATATCATAACCCAGATTTTCCTTCACTTAATCTTTGGCAAGATAGCACTTCATCAAGCTTTTCTTTTCCAAGCATGAGTCTAGATATTGTGCCATTCAATTCTATTATCTTATTCTTTAAGTTTTCATTTTCATCTTTAAGAAAATCTTAAGAAGAATCATAAAGCAATGAAGATAGTTTATCTTTTTCTTCTTTTAGACTTATCATCTCTTTAGACAGAGATGACACCTCTTTCTTAAGAATAGAGTTCCTAGAATCTAATTTCTTCAATTCTTCATGCATTTCATTTATGACTTCTATTAATTCTTCACTACTACTAACAATGTTATTTTTTGAAGAGGGAGAAGTCGATACCTCATTTTCATCATCGATTGCCATAAGACATAGGTTAGCAATTTCCTCGTATCTGATCTCTTTATCCGATGAGTCTTCTTCTTCGGCATTACTCCAAGTGGTTGCAATCATAGCTTTCTTCTTGAAGCTCTTGTATGGTTTGCTTGTAGCTGTACAATCGACCTTGATGTGACCGGGCTTCTTGCATCCATAACACACAAGTGATTCCCTTTTTGAAGTGGGATCCTTTGTGTATGGTTTCTTGCTTTTCTTCAAGAATCTGTGAAACTGTTTGGTGATTAAAGCCATCTCACCATCTTCTTCGCTGCTCTCCACCTCTTCTTCCATTTCTTCTTCTTTGTTGCTTGTAGAGGCTTTGAGAGCAATCACTTTATTCTTATTCTCATCATCATTGACAATGGGATTCATTTCTTCCATCTCATATGTCAATAATGACCCGAGAAGTGTTTTGACATCAAGTTTGTTGAGATCTTTGGCCTCCTGAATGGCTGTCTTCTTTGGTTTCCAAGTAGGTGGCAGAGATCTTAAGATTTTTCTCGTTAGTTCAAACTCCTCAATGTTCCTACCAAGAAGCTTCAAACCGTTAACAATAGTTGTGAAACGTGAGTGCATTTGAGAAATTGTTTCATTAGGAGACATTTTAAAATATTCATATTCGGATACTAGCATATAGATTTTTGATTTTTTTAACCTCGCTAGTTCTTTCATATGTAACTTGTAGTTTATCCCAAATCTCTTTAGCCGAAACATATGCGGAAATTTTATTATATTATGAAATATCTAAAGCACAATGTAAAATGCTTGTGGCTCTAATATTGAGACACATCATTCAACAATCCTCATCATTAAACTCAGTTTTGAGTTTAGGCATTGTATGAATGATTTCTTCAATAGTTATTTCCTTTGTAGGAATTCTAGGTCCTTCTTCAATGACTCTCCGTAGATTATAATCTTGTCATTCAACAAAGATTTTCATCCTATTTTTCCATTAGTTATAGTTGGAGCCATTGAACAAGTGAGGCCTAGTGTAGGAATGTCCCTCATAATAGCTATTCGATGCCATCGGATCAACTCAAGGATTTTAAGCCTGAAATTGAGAACAAGGCTCTGATACCAAATGTAGACTGAGGTTCCAATCCAAGAGGGGGGTGAATTGGGTTTTTAAAAACTTTTACTAATTACTTGCAAGTTTATAAAAACAGTTGAATGCACAAGTGTATAAACAAGTAATGTGCTTTAAATAAAAGAGTTTAAGGAATAGAAAGTGCAAACTCAGTTTATAATGGTTCGGCAATATCAGATTCGTTCCGACCCTACGTCCACTCTCTTCAAGGAACCTCCTTGAAGTGATCCACTAAAACTCTTAGTCATACAACTTCACGGGTGTTGCACAAACCTTACAAACAATCCCTTCCACTTGGAAGGTTATCCCTTCCTCTCGGAAGCCAATCTCTTCCTTGTGGAAGTTAATCCCTTTACAATAAATATAAGTTGCTATAAATTAAATGGTAGAGAGATAGCAATGAATGATTTTACAAATGAACAATATCCCTCTTTCAAAGTAAAGCTTGAAGAATGGCTCAACAATAAATGTTTCAAAGCTTTTTGTGTATTAATGAGCAAAAACTTGATTGAATGTGTAATCCTTTCTTTTTTAAATGCTCATTGAAGTGGGTTTATATAGCCTTGAATTAATATGGCCGTTTGGTACTGACTCGGTATGTTTTGGTGCATTAAATGCTCAAGTCTCGCGTCTCAATGATCATATTTTTCGAATTACTAATTGACTAGGTCGCAGTATCAGTCGAGTGGGTCAAGTGAAAATACTCACTTTTTAAGGCTGTGAAGAGTACCAGTCGACTAGGTCATTTGTACCAATCGACTGGGGACATTCTGTCAAAGATGCCAATCGACTGGTACATATCACCCAGTCTATTGGGGACATACTATCCCACATCCTAGTCGACTGGTATAGGGATCTAGTCGACTGGATTGCCCTTCAACCCAGTTTTTCATGTTTTAAAAAGTTTTTGACTTAGAAACGTTTGAATAAATAGTTTTATCAAAATACTTTTGCAACAGGAGCCATAAGACAAGCTAGTTACTTGAACAGAGAAGATTTATAACTTGTTTCAATACTTTATGCCTATACTAGATCTTCTGTCTTGACTTGGTGTCTGATACGGGTTGAGTTCTTGCATCTTGATTCTTTGCTGTAGCTTTTATCATTTAAAACACTTAGATAATACTGTTAGTACAATTAGAATTATGTTTTGTCATTATTAAAATTTAGATAAGGGTCAACAGACCTAAAAATGGTGTTTTAAACTTCAAGGACCCAACAAATACACGAGACAAAATAAAAGGACTAAAAATGAATTTACTTAATAAAAAACTTCTCTAACTATTACTTTTACAACAAAATGTAGGCTAAATAACACCCTTATTTCCTATAACTTGCCCCCTCAATCAAATTAGCCCCTAAGCTTTCAATCGTAAGCCCTCCAACTGTAAATTTTGTCCAATTAAGTTCTCGTGTCAAATCTCCATGACTCCGTTAGTATTATTGTCAAGTAAGATAAAATAATTTAGCCACTTGGTTAAATTATTTAGTCTTGGATTTAACATCTCATCAAGGACATAAAACTCTTGTAAGACAATATTAAATAGCTTTTTGGGAGGATAATCTTATCTTGTAAGCCTAAATGTAGAAAATTCTTACCCTTCAATGTGACCCGTGTTTTTTTGATAAAAATGCATTAAGTGAGACGTTTTGTCTTAGTAAGGTGAGACGTAAACTCTGAAACGTTGGAGTGTATGCCTTTTGGAACATTGGGGTGTTTTAAAAATAATAATTAATTAAAATAATAATAATAATTAGTATTCAAATAAAATTAATTAATCAATTATTAACAAATTTTAATACTTTGAGACCTAAAAATGAACATTAGATCGAAATAAACTTTTATTCCTCCTCCCCTTTTTGGTAATAAATCATCAAAACAATGTCGTTTTGATACTCTACAACTTTTAAAAAAAAAATCCAATGAGATGTCACCTCAGACATCTCGGTATAAAAAACGTAAGCCCTAGAGCGGGGCATTGAGCCTTTGATGCTCAACTCTATTCCTCTTATTAGAATGGATATGCTCAAACACACTCCAATTATGCTCACGACCGGAAGTGCTACAAGTTTGGCTCAAACACGAACAGCTTGCTTTTGTAGATTTGGTGCCATACTTTCATAACATTTTGAAGTTTAAACTTTTTTGTGGTACCTAAAATAAGTTTAAAGCCCTTACTTTACAATATAATTTGTATTTGTTCTCTC
Source organism: Bretschneidera sinensis (assembly GCA_023935145.1). Lineage (NCBI taxonomy): Eukaryota > Viridiplantae > Streptophyta > Magnoliopsida > Brassicales > Akaniaceae > Bretschneidera > Bretschneidera sinensis. Next base: position 136,291,970 of record CM043697.1, on the reverse strand, counting down.
GATAAGAATTGTAAAAAAAGATGTGTCTATTTAATTAGAATTTCTAACACATCGAAACTTTGTTATGAAATTATTAGCTTCATGATTCGTTATTTGGTGACCAGTTGATCCCCCAAAAAATATATTTGGTGATCAAATATACCTGGAATCTACATTGCATTGATAATTCTTTCTTCCAAAAAAATCATTTGCCAGTTTTAAAAGAGATTGTCGATACAAATTAAAGTAACGAATTAATCCTATCAACTTTAAACTAAATTCATGTCAACTCTACATAAAAGTACAAATTTGGGAGGAAAATGTTGCCGGGACAAAAATATCCTTACATAATAATTGTTTTTAGGTTAAGTATTTTTCTCTTTATTGAATTAAGATTATCTACTTAAGAAATTATTTTAAAGATAATTGTTTATTACTTTGATATGAAAACCATTCAGCAAACAAAAAAGTCATGTAAATAAATACATGAAATTACACTTTTTCCTGATATAATGGGGTAGTTTTAGTTAACTTTATATAAACAAATCATTTGCAATTTTTTTTAAAATATAAAATATTAACAAGTTTTTTCATAATTTTTTATTACTTTGTAAGAAAATCCATTATTTTAAAAATAATAATAATAATAATTATAAAATTAATTTATATTAGATTTTTACTGTATGAATAAATTGATCAATATATTGGATTTTGTGTAAGCTTCAATGTAAAGTTTTGAGACTGTATATAAGAAATTATTTAAAAAATAAAAAATTACCAATAGTCAAGTTTTCCACGAAAAATTAGCACTATATAATTAGATACACTAAATTAACAAAAATAATAAAATAAAGATTTATAATTTTTTTATCTACTTATATATTCGATTATATTTCTATCATAATAATAAATTCAATAGCCTATTAAATTTTGTTTACATCAAAACAATATTAATGTTTTCAATATATTAAATTTTGATGGTTGCATTTATTTCATTCAAATCGAAATTAAAGTATATTCTTTATTATACTATTTTTTAGCTTAATTTATTTTAAAAAAATAATCATGCATAATATTTATCACGTGCAACACACATCCCACTACAACAGAATTAATATACGCCGGTATATACTCGAAACTCATTTCACATTCCGGCGCTTTTGTCGAGCTGCATATTCCGGCGCTATCAAGCGCCGGTAATTTCTACTATATATTATATTGCCTAGAATTTTTCCCCTAAATTTTTCCTTCTGCCCGCGCCTTCCTCCCAAAATTCTTCCAAAAATCTTCCAGAAACCGATATCTCTCCCCAAAAATTTTCCCTCTACTCTCTCTCGGTTTCCCTCTCTTGCTTCCCTCTCTCTCTCTTAGAAATTTTAGTTATATTTTTCTCATTGTTGGTGTGAAGGAAGACTCCAGCATCAGCCACCACTGTTTCTCCTTAATTTTTTGGTAAACTCTTCTGTAACTCTCTTAACTCCCTATTTATACACATGTAAATGTATTTCTTTTGTTGGATTTCTAAGTTTTGTAAATGGGTCTTTGATTTATTTTAAAAAAATGCTCCTGTATAGCTGTGTATTATGTGAAAATCAATCTCCCTCATCATTTGTTATCCAAAACTTTTTTTGTAAGCTGTTATACGAATTCATATTGTAAGCTGTTATAATGTCAGTAATTCAGGGTAAGTCTAGAGAAGATGACTAGAACATCAAAAGGGAAAAGGAAAAATAAGAAGCAGTCATAAATTCAGCTCGAAAACCACTTTATTCAGTATCCTGAGTTGAGCTTAAATCCAAGCATATCAATTGCTAAATGGACTTAGATATCAAGTCCAAATTTAAAGGCCAATTAACCAGAGAAAAAATGTACTATTAATTCATTTGTTTACTTGGGCTGAGCATGCAGCAGTATCTTAACTCATCAATTGTAAATTTTCTCAAGTGAGATATTAGACAAGCACATAGCTAGCATAACTCTCACGCCAATATTCAGTCACTACATTAATGGGAAGTTGACATCAGACTGAGAAAGTTCGTGCTTCGCCCTTCAATCTTCACTTCCAGGGACTGAGTCAAAGAGGAGCTGGAGGGAATATTGTAGGAGGAGGGCAGGCTATCTTAAATAATTTATTTTATAAGTAAAATTGTATAAATAAAACATAAAGGGTGCAACCCATGTACAAAACTATCTACACGATAGTAAATCCACAAAATCTATAATATCTTCGTTAACAAAAAAGTTACATTTAAATACTTCTTTAAAGGATATATTTTCATGCATTTTTAACTTGGTGAGAGATAAAAAAGCTCGGATTTGGACGCCCTTTATTATTCTAAGATTGAGGTGGTGAGGGAGGATGAGATAAGATGGAAACCAAGACCAGATAAAAGGTTCTTGGTAAAAGATTTTTATAATACTCTTATTGATAAAAGCCTCACTAGTGAGCTTTTTTATTTTCCTTGGAAGTCAATTTGGCATGTTCGGGCTCCCATGAAAGTTTATTCTTTTTGTATGGGAAGCCTTTTGGAATATAATTCTTACTAACCACAATTTTCAAAGGAGGGGGAAGATAATGGTCAATAGATGCTATATGTGCAAAGTGAAGATTGAATATGTTTTTCATCTTTTGGTGGAATGTTCTTTTGTTAGAAGTTTGTGTAAAATAGCTTATAGAGTTGAAGGAGCCTCTTAGGTGATGATGGGGTCCGTGAATAATGAAATTGAGGCTTGGAGTGATGTTAGAACTTTCAAGGAGGTCAAAAAGACATTAGTTTTAATTCCTCACTCGATCTGGTGGGATTGCGCAGAGAGAAATAAATCGAAGGGCCTTCGAAGGTTTTGAAAATTCAATTATAAACATATGAGATAATTGGTTCAATACCCTTAATTTGAATTCTTTTTTATTGAAATAGTAGCATATATAGGTTGACACTACTAGTACCGTAAGTAAGAAATTCTGTCATAGAAAATCAACTCAAATCAAACATTGTAGGTATTCTAGAAAGAGAATAAATACTAACAAATAACTGCAAAATAGCTGAATATGCAAACCTTTTACTTAGACGTGATCCAAGTTTGCTGTTTCCAGTATATATATCCATTTCATTTGTTTTGTTTTCAATTTTGTTTGGCATTTTCATATTGTAAAATACATTTACAAATCGTCAAAATTTACTTGTATATGAGTTGTGGTGTCAGACTGTCATCAAAGATCAAATCTCATTTATTGTGTAATCAATTATTTTTTAAAAGTCAATTACAAAGCCCATGAATTATGGCCCACATGAATTTTTTTTTAAAACTTATTATTTATTGAAAAGTTGTCAACTAAACTAGTTACAGTTGGGCTCTTTTAAATATGAGTGCACACATGTATGATAGATTATATTTTTCTTTGTTGTTATCAATTTCAGTTCATCCACATACCAATCAAATCCAAGTTTGTGATTATGCATTGTTTTGCCAAAAATATTACAATACTGACTTGATTAACATTGTTTTAGGAAAGTCTATTAGCGTCATCTAAAAATGGATAAAAGTTGGATAGATAAACCGAGGTCGAGTAAAGCCTATATGGATGGTGTTGCAAACTTCATTAGATTTGCTTGTCAAAAAGCTTGTGCTCATGGTAGTATTGTTTGTCCATGTAGGAGATGTGGTAATTGTTATTCATTCGAACCAGAAATTGTTCAGGAACATCTATTGTATAATGGGTTTAGTCCCGGTTATACCGAGTGGGTTTTTCATGGGGAAAAAGTCTCTCGTATAGACCACACTCACACTAGTTCACAACCCACTAGTGTTCCAGGTGGCTTCATGGGACGAGATGACGTGTTGGGTTTGCTCCGAGGTGCCTTCCAAGTTACTTGTGAAAACTCAATCAATGAACCGTTACGTTTAGAAATCGAAGTGGGAACTTCAAATGAGCATGGTGAAGAGCAACAGGCTGATTGTGGGGTTGATTTCAATAATTGTGGTGATCCTTCAGACGTCGAACATCTAGTTCGTTATGCTATTGATGAGACGACGCAGTATCGCAACTTGATGAAAGATTACGATACTGAACTTTATCCGGGTTGTCAGAATTTCACAAAGTTAAGTTTCATGTTATATTTACTACATCTCAAATGTTTGAATAGGTGGTCTGGCAAATCTCTGACTATGTTGCTTGAGTTTATCAACATGGCATTTCCGATGTGTGCACCATTGCCATCAAATTATTATGAAACCATGAAGATTATCAAATGATTGGGTCTTGGGTATGAGAAGATTCATATTTGTCGTAATGACTGCACACTGTATTGGGGTGAGCATTTGAATGATGAATTTTGTCATGCGTATGGCGTGGCACGGTGGGTCAAAAACATAGTTGATGAGGAGGATCCGTTGAATGAGATGGATGGTTAATCGAAAAAGAAAAAGGCAGCTAAGGTATTGCGTTATTTTCCGCTAAGACCAAGATTGAAGAGGATATATATGTCATCTAAAACGGCTTCATTGATGAGATGGCATGACAAAGATCGGACAAAGGATGGGATTTTAAGACACCCTGCGGATGGATTACCCTGGAAAGAATTGGATAGATTGTATCCCGATTTTGCAGCTGATCCTCGGAGTGTTAGGCTTGGCTTAGCTAGTGACAGGTTCAATCCCTTTCGAACAATGAGTTCAACCTATAGCACATGGCCCGTTCTTTTGGTCCCATACAACTTGCCACCGTGGCTTTGTATGAAGCAAACATCCTTCATCCTTTCAATGGTGATTCCTGGTGAGAGAAGCCCCGGTAATGATATTGATATCTTTTTGCAGCCTCTAATTAAAGAGTTGAAACACTTATGGGATGGTGTTGATGCGTTTGATGCGTCCACCAATCAAAGCTTTAAGCTTCGCGCTTCTCTTCTTTGGACCATTAATGATTTTTCAGCCTATGCAAACTTATCTAGTTGGAGCACCAAGGGGCGGGTTGCTTGTCCATGTTGTGGGGAATCTACGTATTCTGTATGGTTAAAGCACAGGGGAAAGTTTTGCTATACGGGTCATCGTCGATGGTTAGCAGAAAACTATGAGTTTTGTTTTCAAAAGGATCAGTTTGATGGCACCATAGAGTTGGGATCTGCTCCTGTTCCACCGTCTGGGCACGATGTTTTAAGACAACTAGAGGGTGGAAACTATAACTATGGTAAAACCTCGAAGCTTTCTATGAAGAGGGCAAGAGAGGATGTTGGTGTCCCTACGGGGCAAGTGCTAGTGGATGAAGGTGATAACCTTTTTGAGGGTGTGGACGAATATCTTGAAAATGTTGATAATGAGGGTATTCCCACGGATGAGGAAGTTATAGATACGGTGTGGAAAAAAAGAAGCATTTTTTTTGAGTTACCATATTGGAAAGACAATCTATTACGTCATAATTTAGATGTGATACATATAGAGAAGAATGTATGTGATAATTTGATTGGAACAATATTGAATATAGATGGTAAGACTAAAGATAATAAGAAGGCACGCCGCGATCTCGAGGAAATTGGTATTAGGAAAGACCTCCATTTAGTTGTTCTTCCTAATGGAAAAGATCACTCGCCTCCAGCATGCTACACTATGTCCACAAAGGAGAAGTAGAATTTCTTGACAGTTTTGGAAAATCTTAAAGTTCCTGATGGGTATGCATCAAACATCTCGAGATGTGTCAACCTAAAGGATCGTAAGCTGTTAAACTTAAAGAGTCATGACGATCACATATTGATGCAAGAAATCCTTTCAATTGCTTTAAGAGCATCTTTGCCTAGACATGTTCTAGCAGTTGTGTCTGAGTTATCATCATTTTTCAAAGCTTTATGCTCTAAAGCCCTTGATCCTCATGAGCTTGACTTATTGGAGTCGCGTGTTGCTTTGACACTCTGCCATTTGGAGAAAATATTCTCCTCGGGTTTCTTTACCATTATGGTTCATCTTATCGTTCACTTAGCCTCCGAGGCTAGACTTGGGGGTCCCGTACACTACAGGTGGATGTATCCTGTTGAGAGGTTAGATGTTCAAAGCTATTTTGTGCACTTTGTTTTTTTAGTTATATATTGGATACTTAATTAATCTTTAAATTTTTGGCTTCGCAAGGTATTTAGTGCGCTTGAAATCTTACGTACGTAATAGAAGTCGACCCGAGGGGTCAACTGCTGAAGGGTACAATGGGGAAGAGTGTCTAACATATTGCTCCCAATACTTCAAAGGTATAGAGACAAGATTCAACCATCCCCAAAGGAACAATGATGCTGTAAATTTTTCGGATGAATATATGTTTTCCTCTGATGGACGGATAATGGGAAAGATTGTGAGTGTTGAGCTCGATGACATGTCATTGGCTCAAGCACATCGTTATGTGTTGCTCCATAATGATAAACTTTCTGACCTTCGTAGGTTAGTATCAATAAATGAACTTAATATTATCTCAAGTGTTTAAATTGAGTTTTTATTACTTGTTGTTAGCACTGTAATGGCTAATAGTTACATAAAAACATCAATTATTGTAGCGCATTTTTGGCTGCTCAAAGGCTAACCAACCGTTCCAATCGACCAATACAAAGTCTCGAACAAAAGTGGTTGGTTGAGAAATTTCCCTCATGGCTTATGAGGCAGGTTAGGCATAATAACAAGAGTCTTCGATTTCTATAAGTGTTATCAATAAAACATTGAATGTTCTTGTCTCATATTAATTGTTGGAAAATGTTTAGGTGCCATGGATGGTGGATAACAATTATTCAGATGAACTAGTTGCCTTTGCTCGAGGTCCGAATAATGTTATTAGGAGATTCAATGGATTCAACATCAACGGCTTTAAATTCCACACAAAGGAACGTGAGAGGTGTAGACGATCTCAAAATTCGGGAGTGATAGTTGAAGCGGATGATAAAATGTATTATGGTGTGCTCAACGATATCATCGAGCTGGATTACTATGGGACATTTAAGATTGTGTTGTTCTGTTGCGATTGGGTGGATATTAATTCACCCAGAGGTTTAAAGAAAGATGCAAGTGGTTGCATTCTTGTGAACTTGAATAGGTTTATACACACTGGTCAGTTATTGAAGGATGACCCGTTCGTACTTTTATCTCAAACAGAGCAAGTGTTTTATGTGCAAGACCCAACAATGAAGGAATGGTATCATGTTGTGACCACGAAGCCAAGGGACCTATATGAAATGGGGGAAAAAAGGCAGGACGAAGATGATGACACTTACAATCAGTGCATGCCTTCTAATGTAGTGGTAGACGATCAATTAGATTGTATCTCAACTTGGGCTAGGATGGACATTGACGAAGATACCAACTAATCTTATGTGCATTTCCGTGTAATTATATTTGGATGTGTATTTATGTGATGGACATGTGTGTCAACGAGTTTTGTAAGGTTTTATTGTAATCTATCTGGTAACCGTTGCTTTGTTTCACACTTAACAAGAGTCCTGAACTTTTTTTCGTATAGTTTGTGGAATACTACTTTAGATTGTCGTAAATTTCTGTTTTGGTTGTATCATTGATTATTTTTTGTTCTTTAAATCCAATTTGAATCATTTATTTGTTCATAACTTCACAGGTACTCAGAAGTTATTGATTGCTGCATTTGCTGTGACTCCTTAACCATTCCTATCTTTCAGGTGTTGTTCTTCTAATTCTGGTTAACTTTTAATGTATTTTTGATAGTGTGAGATATAATCATTTTAATGTTTTTATCTCTACAGATTGCAAAAATATCCCTCCATCGGTTAGAGATAACATGTCAAACCAGTATGTAGCTGAGTCTTCACACCATCAAGAAGATATTCATCATGAGCATGACTATCACCTTGACGATGATCATGACACGCAAACTGATTCTGAGACCGATCCAATAACATCGGGAAGTGATCACAATGATAGTGAACAATACGAGATAATTGGTAATTTCTGTATTAGAATACATTCTATATATAACTAGTTCGATACCACATTGTTATACTAATTATATGATTCATGTTTTCAATGTATAGATTCTGAAGGGAGGGTGAGGAAGCAGACATGTGTCTTGAGAACTTCACAAGTGTGGTCCCTTGAACGTGGGGAAAAAATTGTGGTCCACTTCAATGCACGTCATCAACCTATTAAGAAAGGTGGCCAAATGTTAAGTAGCTGGTTGGGTAAGGTAGCAAGGAGAGGGAACCTTTGTCCGCTTAATTACACGGATTGGAAGAAGGTCCCTTCTAGCTACAAGAAGGACCTTATTATATTGATTCGGGTAAGTAACAACTTAATAACCATTGATTGGCTCCAATCTCTCTTTCTGTTTTTGTTTATTCGTGGTGTTGTACATGCATAATCCCTAACACCAATAATGCTTATTTGACATCGATTTCCTTTCTGTGCGGTAGAGGAAGTTCCATTACCCTACGATTGAGGCGATAGACAACATTTTGTTGAGGATGATAGGGAAAAAATGGAGGGACTACAGATATGTGCTGAAAAGGGACTACGTGAGGAACAAAACGAAACAACAAGTTTTGAGCAATGATGTTCCAAAAGGCATAGATCAAGACCAGTGGAAGCAACTGGTGAACTATTGGTTCTCTGACCAGAGTGAGGTTGTTTTAAGACAATAATGTTCATTTGGATTCTCATTGTTTCTATTTTTCTATTAATGACTGATTATTCAATTGGTTTATTATTGGTGTAGAAATATTCGACTATAGGGACAGCGGCACGTGAAAGACAACAATGTCCTCACACGTCTGGTTCAAAGAGTTTTGCTAGACGACAGGATGAATATGTGAGTTAATTTGCTTTATTAATCCAATCTTTCATTTAAGATGTCACTGTCACAATTTGATCTCTTTCCATACATGGTAGGAGATGACACATGGGAATGAGCCCGGGCACGTAGAGTTTTTTGCTGAAACTCATAAACACAAAGATGAAACTTTTATTGATGATGCATCACGACAATTTATGGTAAGTTGAACATCTTTAAAAATAGGGAAAAAGCCTAATTTTTTTTTTATTTCTTCCTATTTTCACTTGATGTGGATTGAAAGAAAGAAGAGAGCCTTCAATTAAGTTAAGAAATATATAGCTTTCATCAAGGGAGGGTGATAAAATATTTTTGACCCAAAAGTTTGATGTTATTATTTTTTTTTGGAGTTGTGCTGATAAAAGTGGGCTGATTTTGTATGGTGGTGACCACCGGCGAGCATAGATGATACTTTGTTGCTTTGCACATTTTGTCTAAATTAGGTACATTGCTTGGATTGTATATTTGCTTTTCTTTTGCATAAGGTTTTATGAAAAAATAGGGGAAATTCTGCCCATTTTTCTATAAAATTTGATAAACACGTTTTGTTTTATGTATATTGCGCTGTTATTAGCTACTAAATATTCGATGGAGTTTAATTTTTATTGTTTCTTAATTGTATGGTGAAGATTTTATGCTTTGAAGGTAAAAATGATATCCTAGTTACACTTTTGGAGTTGTGCTGATAAAAGTGGGCTGATTTTGTATGGTGGTGACCACCGGCGAGCATAGATGATACTTTGCTACTTTGCACATTTTGTCTAAATTAGGTACATTGCTTGGATTGTATATTTGCTTTTCTTTTGCAGGAGGTTTTATGAAAAAATAGGGGAAATTCTGCCCGTTTTTCTATAAAATATGATAAACACGTTTTGTTTTCTGTATATTGCGCTGTTATTAGCTACTAAATATTCAGCGGAGTTTAATTTTTATTGTTTCTTAATTGTAGATGATAGCTGAAGCTCGTGTTGCTGAACTTGTTGCAGCTTCAGGATCCTCTGATGCTAGCAATAATATAGCAATACAAAATGAAGTCTTCATCGAACTTATGGGTGAAGAGAGTTCCGGTCGTGTCCGAGGTTAGGGTTTTGGAGTTACACCCTATGCTGTGTTTGGACATTCAGCTCAAATAAGGAATGAGATAGGTGCCCATGGGGTCTATGCTGAAGAGATAAATAGTTTGAGAGCACAAATAGAAGAAAACAATCAACATCATGCGCAACAAATTCAACAAATAACGGCGAGACATGATGATCAATTAAATAATATGCAATCCCAAATGGATGAGCTGAAGGCTTTACTACAGCATTTGGCTAATAGAGGACCTCATGATTGATTTCATGATGTTAAAATAATTTTTCATACTATCTACATTTACATTACTTTGTTTTTGTATGAATTTTATATATGAACTATGATTGTTTGTTGTGTAAATAAGACGTTTATGTTGACTGAAAGAATTATTATGGATGATGCATTTTATATATCGAAGAACATTTGCATATAGAATGTTGATATTTAACTCAAAGAAATGTAAAAACATAATTAAATCCGGAATTTGTAGTGAGGGAGGTTATTGGATAAATCGTGGCGCTTATATACCAGCGCTTTGAAGTGCCGCTGTATACGGGCGCTTTGAAGTGCCGCTGTATACCCGCGCTTTGCCTACCGGTACTTTGAAGTGCCGCTATATACCGGCGCTTTGAAGGGCCGCTATATACCGGCGCTTTGAAGTGCCACTATAGCGCCGGAAAAACATGCATATTGCGGCGCTTCTTCAAAGCATTGGTATTTGCGTTTCGACACCACACATTCCGGTGCTTTATTCGGCGCATGCAAAAAGCGCCAAAAATTCTTATTGCGGCGTTTTAAAGCGCTGGAATACGTAAAAAAAAGCGCCGGTGCTGTCAATTTATCTTGTAGTGTCCCATGGTAGCTAGTAAACCAAAAGACCTCGGTCAAAATGAATTTTATTTGTCCATTGAGATTGATTGGCTCAATCAAACCCGTAGCTTCTGCCTTGATCACGCTATAATATTTGAAAATCTTTAAGAATTTTTTTAAGGTTAAGAGAGGAAAATAAAAAAGAATTAAACGAGAAATTCTTCTTTATACTATGCCAAATATACTAAACCAATCATGAGTTAAAAATTCATATAATTTAAAGATTTATTAAATTGTTGAGATTTTCAAAACTATTATACAGCAGAACTACTGGTTTTTACACAATGATCTGGCATGAATTAGAACTTGTGTCTGACCCACGTGTGGAGATACTTATACAACATTGATAGAGACTCTACTTTTTCTCTCAACATTTTTTTACTTACAAAAAAGGTAAATTAAAAATAATTTAATATGATTAATTTAATCTACAATTCACTGATTTAGATATAGTACTCTAAATAAAAAATTTTCATAAGGAGCTAGAGAAATACGAACACATACTCATATCGTGAGAATGTGAAAGTAATGAAGAATGTACCCAATGTTTTAATTTTTTTTTATATCGAAGTAATTTTATACAAATACAATGAAATAGCACAATCATATAATCCACAATACTATCACATTATTCACTTAAACTGAAAAAATAACCAATAAATAATACAAATAACATATTGATTTTTTTTAAAATTATTTCAAATTAAGATGGGAAGACGTATACAATATTTAGGTATGTAATAATGTCTTAAATATTAATGAAATTTAAATTTCGTAAAAAAACCTTAAATTTTGTAACTCATCCACGGATCCACACCGAGCTAAAAATTTGGGAAGATCCTTTAAAAAAAAGAAAAAAATTCATTGTGACCATTGAGATTCACAAATGTTTAAGTTCATTATCCATGATGTTTTAATTTGTATCAACTGAACCTTAAACTCCACAAATTGTTCCAATATGTTCTTTCTAACAGATTCCAATGAAAGCCCACCATTAAATATGTCACACGTGCCGAACATTGTGATCAAATCACTGTATTATTGTCTTTATATATGTGTCATCTAAAGCAAAAAGTATTAGATTGCCTGATCGCGATATGGTTTGGGTATAATCTAATCGATAACCATCTTTCGTTTAAAGAAGTTTCAAATTTGAATCCCATACCGTCAAATTACACGCTAAAAAAGTATCAAGGTATGTGATCATGCGGAGGATTCTTAGGTGTGGTGTTTTAAAACAAGAAACCTTAAAAATTATCCCATGTACTAGTAATTATAGTCTAAATTGTCAAATTTTGTAATAACAAGTGTTACTACCAAATCTAATAGATTTACCATCAAATATGATCAAAATACTGATAGGTACATAATAATACCTTTAATACTAATGAAATTTAAATTTCATAAAAACTTAAATTTTGTAACTCAAATGTGATCATTGGCTGCGGTCCTCTCTATTTTCTTGAATTTTGAAAACAATTGATCTTACCAACAGCTTGATTAAGAAATTCCAAAAAAAAAATGTAAACTGTACTTGACTCAAGATCGGAAGGAGCTGAGTGTGGAAAATGATAATTCTGTTTCTTAATTTTTAGGTCCAAGATGGAGGCATAGTAGGATTTCTAAAGGTCTTTTTCGCGTTTAATTAATTTGAGAAAAGTATTGCAAAAGTTGCAAACAATATCGGAAAAACAGATTTGAACTCATTTTGAAAATTGAAATAGAGTCAAGTTCATGGTAAGATTGAATATTACATCATTAAAATAAAGAGAATCTAAATATAAATTTGTCATAATGACATTTAATCTCACCATAAACATGATATCCATTTCAATTTTCAAATGGAGAGGATCCAAATAAAAAAAGAAAGAAAAGCTTAAAAATGATATTAACAATAAGTATAAAAAATTAAGGAATAAATTAATTAGTGATAGGATAGGTACATTGAGTTTCTTATTAAAAGTACTGCTTCACTGCCTCTCACAATTACGCATTAAAACTAAGTATTAATTCAAACCAAGATGGCAGAATCTTATTCCTTATTACACACATTCAAAATGTGTTCTCTCTCTTTCACACACATATATGATAAAATTAAGGGCACTTGGGCTTGTTTCCATGGGTTTTGAGGGATGCATAACATGGGCAAGCGTTCCTGTTGCCATAGGTACCAGGTGGAACACAATTGCATCTTTTGCAGCAACTCTCGCATGCTCGATGGCACACATTCTTTCTTGATGCCTTCTTACATCTTCTTGCGCAAGCATATCTGCAATCTGAAATAAATACCAAACAAACACTTACTTTCAACGTTTAGTTTTAGCTTAAAATGGCTAATGGTGACAGTGTCGAGACTTTTAAAAAATGTGAATTCACGTTTAGTATAAGGTTACAGGTATGCAAAATTGAACGACTTACTGATTTTTTGAAGATGATGATTTTGTCTAAGAGCTACCATATGGCCTTTTTCGTCTATCTGAATCCAGAAGCGGAATTCCAAAATCAGATAATTAAGATCATGTTGAAATTAACTATTCTTTCTTCCCCGTTAAAAAGAAGAGGGTAAAAACCAATGCTGCTGTTTTCTTCTAGATATGAAGAAGTTACTAAAAGAAGAGCAACCAATTTGCAGCATAGAGGACTTACACTAGCAGGAGAATTTGCAGCATTACTAAACAATGATGCCTCTACAAGAACCTGTAAAACTTGTATATTATTAGTCAAGAACACCATTTACTGTCTGTTTGGATGTATTAATTTGGAATTTTAATTCTACTGAAGTATTTGACAATCTTTAACTGCCCACACCCCCAAAAATTTTACCTGTGAGAGGAGAAGAACAAAAACAAAAATCGATAAAATTAGCTTCATCTTGTAGCTCTTGATATGGCTGAATGATAAGGCTGTATTACTGAAATTTGGAGATAAAACTTGTAATTGAAAATGGGTATATAGGGGAGTGTTCTTACTTCTTATTATATAGTAGTAGGCTTTTTGGTTGCCTTTTAAACTTTATCTTTTAAAGAATCACGTGTGAGGAAAATCACAGGCTACTGGAAAATGTTGGAGCAAAAAGACCAACACTTTATGGAAGCTTCTCTTGCATTAAAGTTTTACTGCTTCTGCAATGGTGTGGCAATAAAGCTGTATTATTTTTTTTTGGGTATATATGGTCCCTCATCAATTTCAACTTGTGAATGAGAGAGCAACAGTTAACCTATAAAGCGCTCTATATCTAACAAAAGATGATCATTCATGCATGGTATGGTTATTGCTAGGTTGGCATTCATTTATTACGCGGGAAAGATAAAGAAACTCTCAAAATAGTAACCCAATTTTATCAACCGGAATAGTCAACGAGTATTATCACATCAAGTTATGAAGTTTGATTAGTAACTGATATTGTTGAAAGAAATAAACTTAGATCAAATTCTTTATATGCTATCTAATAAACATCAATGGGAATTTTAAACTTACAAAAACTCAACGTGTTGATAAATTTTAATAATTGGTACTCTAATCTATAATATTCTGTACAAATTAATTTGATAAGTCTTATAACTATTGATGAAATATTGATAGAATCATTATCACTAAAGTAATAATTTGTAATTGAAATTTTCTGTATCATCAATCTATTGAACGGGTTTTATTGAATACTGAAGTAATATCTTGAATTTTATTTTTTGAAAATACTATTTTTTAAATAAGAAATTAGGAACATCATATAAAAAAGAGTAAATTTCTTTTTAGTCATTTTAGTTTGTCTCGTATTTTTATTGGATCCCTAGAGTTTAAAATATCTCTATTGGGTCCTTTAAGTTTGGTACCCGTTCCAATTAGGTCATTCACCCAAATGATCTTGTTTCATTAACTAGTGATTCAAATATGTACACTATATGCATCAAAGTTCCCAAGTGACGAGTCATTGAACTTTATTTAGAACATAGGGTTGTGATTGGTGTAATGGAGGATCAGTTAAATGAAGTTGATAAAGATGTAGATGTAACAAATAATGTGACTGGACTATTTGAATTTGATAAAACAATTTTTGACTATGTTGTTGAGTTTGACGTGAATGAACCTGTTGTGAATGAGATTACTGTGTTATTTGGCTGAATGACTTGATTGGAACTGGTACTAAACTTAAAGGACCTAATAAGGGCGTTTTAAACTTTAAAGACTCAATAAATACACGAAACAAACTGAAAAGACTAAAAATAGAATTTATTTTATAAAAAACTTCTCTAACTATTACTTTTACAGCAAAATGTAGGCTAAATAACACCTTTATTTCCTGTAACTTGCCCCTTCAATCAAATTAGTCCCCAAGCTTTCAATTGTAAGCCCTCCAACTGTAAATTTTGTGCAATTAAGTTCTCATGTCAAATCTCCATGACTCCGTTAGTATTATTGTCACGTAAGATAAAACAATTTAGCCACTTGGTTAAATTATTTAGTCTTGGATTTAACATCTCATCAAGGACATAAAACTCTTGTAAGGCAATATTAAATAGCTCTTTGGGAGGATAATCTTATCCTGTAAGCCTAAATGTAGAAAATTCTTACCCTTCAATGTGACTCGTGTTTTTTTTTTTTTTTTTATGAAAATGCATTGGGTGAGATGTTTTGTCTCAGTGAGGTGAGACATAAACTCTAAAACGTTGGAGTGTATGCCTTTTGAAACGTTGGAGTGTTTTAAAAATAATAATTAATTTAAATAATAATAATTAGTATTCAAATAAAATTAATTAATTAATTATTAACAAATTTTAATACTTTGAGACCTAAAAATGAACATTAGATCGAAATAAACTTTTATTCCTCCTCCACTTTTCGGTAATAAATCATCAAAACGACGTTGTTTTGATACTCTACAACTTTTTTTAAAAAAATACATCAACACTCTACAACTTTTTTAAAAAAAATCCAATAAGATGTACACCTCAGACATCCTTGTATAAAAAACATAAGCCCTGGAGGGGGGCATACGTCCCGAGACAAAAAGTGTACACCTTCGCAGATAAATGGAGCGTATGTTATCAAACATCCAGGCATAAAAAACGTACGCCCTACTAAAAAAGTACACCTTAATTTGAGGAGCTAGTTTTTTAAAGCCTCAAGGTGTTTTAGTGCCACCTTGCCCTTGGACGAGCCCCAACTTCGTCTTTTAAAACATTGAATATGAGAATGGCTAAATAATTCTATCAATTGACTAAATTGTTCTGTCTCACATGGCAATAACACTAACAAAACTAGGATCGAGGATTTGATAAGAGAATTTAATTGGAAAAACCATTTGTCGCAATCGAAATTAAGTTTGAAGACCAATTTAATCGAAAGGCCAAACTATGGAGATCAATGGTGTTATTTAGCCGCAAAATGTATAACTTCACATCTTTACCGATGCCTTGACATAAGGCAAGCTAGGCTCACCTTTATTGACCTGAGTGATGCTAAGGCAGTACTGTAGGCATTTCATCATTTAAAGAACCAACTTTGGTGTTGCTCTTGTGCAATTAAAGAGTTAAATGAAGAAATTGATGAGACCTTAGCCTAGTGGCCCGTCAAGATTGAGGCCCTCGGGTTCGATTCCCACTGTGTTTAAGTGTCAGTTATTTTTTCAATTTATATGTTGGTTATTTCTTCAATTATGTGTGGGTTATTGTAGTGATGGATTGTTGTCTACTGGACTTCTCTTATTGGTAAAAAAAAAAGTGAGAGGAAAGAAGAGAGAGATAATTGATATCTTTTATATTCCATTAGATAAAAATGATAGAAAAATGAGAGGAAATAAGAAAAAAATAAAAATTGTTTATTTTAGCTTTCACTATCCAATTATCTCAATTTGGGAGGATTATAATTTGTTCACGTAGGAAGAAAACATCAATTTTTTTCTTACTCATCTTTTTTTACTAAAAGATAAAAAGATCACAATTTTATCCTTTCATTATTCTTCTCTTTTTTTTTTTTTCCTACCAATCATAGCCTAAAGATGTCATCGAATGATTTCATGATAGTACTTGTACTCCACTGTTTTCAATAAAAAAAAAATCATTACTAATATTTAGTAATAAATATGAAAAATATCTAAAAACTCATGTGTTATCAATAATGAATATTTGGACGAAATATTAATCCTTAAATTCAAAGACAAAAAAGACATGAATTTCATGATCTCGCTTTGCTCAATCAGTACAAAGTAATAAAAAGGGAGGGCATGTGATCACCACAAATTTTCATCACAGGTCGAAATTACTTTATGACAGCCAAATCTGATAGAAGTTTACAAAAGTGTGGAACCTATATGAGATTAGATTTCGCTGATATTTTGGAGTACACAATTATTGCTTATGGCTGTGGTGTATGCAAAATTGTAATACTCGTAATTGATCCTTTAAAAATGTTTCTCTGCATAGTTCTTTTCTTCTCAAGACCTGTTGTGCCCATTAGGTGCAGGGAAAGAGTATATTATTAACTAAAAACCACCTTTGCATTATCTTGTAGGGAAGCTTTGAAGCCACGATCCCTTAAGTCCACATTCTCAATGTCAAATTCTCGAAGTAAAATTGTACCAAAGGTTCAGAAACTTTGGACACACTATATAATCTATATGGTCTCTAAACTATGAATTTCATGTCGGAGGTCCGAAAATTTCATAAATTAAATGTTTTTTTTTTTTTTCACTTTGAGATAATCAAATTGAATCAAAACAATGTATTAATGAATTTTAAGAACCATTTTGAATTCATCCAATAATTTTTATGAATTTTTCACTCATATATTGTGCTATATTATGTAATTTTCAATATATTATAAAAAAAAATTATTTTCAACAACCAAGAAATTTCATATTTTTTTTCTCTTGCTTCTATGACATTTTACTCCATAATTTTGTTTCAGAAAGTTGCAGAGGCTCATTTCCCACCCTTACGTGTAAAAGAAGGATTTTGGATACATATTGATGATATGGATCTTCCAAGAGTTTGGACTGTAAGATTTAGGTTTCTTCTTTTTTTCCCTTGTATTCCTATTAACAACTAATCCTAATTAATAAAATGAGTACTCTTTAAGCATTATTTATGGAAATTTTTTTTATAATGATATCTTAATTTGTGATAATTTTTTTCCTCAATTGAAATAATCATGTTTTATGCATATGCAGGTTTTGGCCTAACAATAGCAGCAGAATCTACATCTTTGAAAATGCTAGTTAGTTCAATCCCCGAGCTTGCTAATTATGAACTTAATTTAAAAAAATAATTGCATATTTATTTACCAGAAAAAATTGAATTTAATTTTGATCACTTGTTTACTAGAAATTAATTAACTTTTAATTCCAGAAAACTTTATTGCTGTGCACGGATTAGAGTATGGTGACTACATGGTCTTTAGAGATTTACTGACTGGATCCTATGTGAGTATCTCTCAATCATTTGTCAACTGATTAATTAGTACAGTAAATAATATTTTTTTTCTTTGATAATTAATTAAATAATTAAGTAGATGGGTTTAATTTGTTACAATTAATTAACTTTCGGGTTATCCGAGGCATAAAGATGATTAATAATTAAGTAGAAGGTACAGTCTCTCTCATCCAAATTCACTTATCAGAATAGACCTAACATATCTTGTTAATTCACGAGCCAGCTCTGCGGGTATGAAAGAATTTAACCAATGAAAAAGGAGACAGCATGGATTTCGCTTCATCAGTGAATGCCCAAGAATTAATAAAACAAGCTCTGTTAAGGCAGGCGCTACTAACATATAGCATATCCCACTCAATATATAAAAACGGATTCTAGTTCTTTTAATTTTGTGCGAGAAATATAGAGATAATTTGTGTGCATCTCAATCATTCTATTAAATCTAATTATTATTATTATTATATTAAATTAACAAAATTATTTAAGATAAATAAAACTGGCTATTATATTACTTAAATCTTTTTAGTTTTTCGTTCTTTTCCAATGAAAATATTCTACTTTCTTTTTTATTTCTTTCTTTTTTTTCTTTATATTCATTATTTCTTTATTTGGGGTTCTAAAAATGAAAAAGACATGTAGAAAATTACTATATTTTTTCAATTAACTAACAAGACCACTTAAGGTAAGTGAACTCCTTTATTCGATAATAACTGCAAAAAACGAATCTAAAAAAATAGTTGAAACCCATTTTGGTTTTCTGTTCTTTAGAATTTTAAGTCATATAAAGCATAAGAACCAGATGAATACTATATACTGCTATTTTCTTCTCATTATTTTTTAAATATGTTGCTAGGATTTTAGCTCAATTCCCCACAAAGAAGATTTTTAATTAGTTTGGGAAAAATTGTTTCCTATTTTATAGTTGTTTATTCTAATAAGAGTAATAGTAGTCTCTTATGTTGTTGTTCTTTTCCTAATTGGATTAAGAAAATATCATCTATATAAATGGGGTCTTAGGGAAGTGATGAGAGTAATAAAATGCATCTTTACAGTACTTAATTGTTAGCATTTTAGGGTTGATCTAGGTTTGAATTGCACTTTTATACCTTAACAACTCTAAAGTGTCATCATTGGATCATTGATTTATTTTGATGCATTTTTAGGTACTTTGAGTTCAAAAGAGATAGAAAATCTATCATTGCTTGAAGCACAATGACTCAATGAACACCAGAGTGAAGGTTCACAAGCACTTAGAAAGGAGTTTCACTAAATTGCCAGAATTACCCGTACAGATCAATCATCTTTGCAAATTAAAATTTATTGATGCAAGAAGAACCGGGAGATGAGCCATATATTATTAGAAGATCCGGAAGTCTATTTTCTGGAGAATTTTATGGCTCGTCAAAATGATTTTCCTAGAGAAAGTTATGCCAGTTTTAGTAGAAAAATGTCAGGCCTCCAGAACAGTACCAGCCAGCACCGCGGTGCTCCTCATCCAGCACCCAGAACCTCCACATCTTGAACCACCAGCCAGCACCGCAGCGCGCACACGTTTTTCTTCTCCGAGCTTTGACCTAATTAGGATTTTAATGACTTTTAAACCCTAAAACACCCTTGGACCTTGTGTATTATAAATAGACCACTTAGGGTTTGATATTATTATTCTTATTCAAAACATCTTTAGAGAGGCCGAAGGCTAGGGAAAACATCATGAAGGCTACCACACTCTCCCCCATGGCCAACTAATCTCCAAGCAAGGCGAAGGGATGAATCTCTAGGTGTAGTTGTTCTTATTTTCTAGTCTTGATTCATTGTAGTTTGGATTTATTATCATTAAACATTGTTATGATTTAATTTTTAATCTAATTAGAAGATTTTCCCTTAATCCGGTGGTTGCATCTTTCTCCCCCATATAAGTCTAGTCATGCTCTTCTTATGTGATGTTGTTGAGGTGTGATTGAGTTCGTTAAATTTCTCTTATAGATTTGTCTATTATTGCGGTATTGTTATTATGATATATTGTCGTTTCTTGATAAACTATTAGTTAGGTCATGTGTGCTTGAAAGCAAAGAGTGTTTCATAACAATCACATTTGGGTTTATATATGTGCTTTAATTGAATATTTGCCGATTGCTTGTTTGGGATGTGAAACTAGCAATCGAGATAAAAACAACTGAATCAAGATTGGAATAAGGCAACGAACCTAGAGAGGATTCCAGAACCCTTGTTGTTCTCTATTATATTTTACACAACTACTTCGTTACCAAAAATTCATATTTTTCCACTTAAATCGTTATCGTTTGTGTTATGGTTCACACATTCTTTTGTAGTTAACTTGTTTCCCTGTGGAATTGACATCCCAAAGTTGTGCTACAACAACCGCGTTACTCTTTGTGCGTAATCAGGAAGGTTTGTGCCACACTCATAATTCCTATAATATTGTAAAATAGAGAAGTTTACTACTAGAGCTATGATGAGAGCTTTGGGTGTATTGGGGCTTTAAGTTGTCAAATAGAGAGGACAATTACAACTATAGCTAGGTTGAGAGCTTTGGTTGTATTGTGACTTTAGGATGAGAGTTTAACAACTTTACTCTTCCTAAAATTGTAATTAAAGATTAATAAAATTGTGAGTTTGTTGGCGGCACAGATAATGAGGTTGCCGAATCACATTAAATTATTGTGCTTGATATTTTTTTTTATTTGCCTATTTAATTACGTTAGTTTGAGCAGGTTGATTTTAGGGGTAAAATCCCAACAAGTGATATCAGAGCTGTAGTTCCGATGGAAAAAAATACAAAAAGTAGGCATGATTAATATTGATCTATTTGATGAATTGAAGATAGAAGAAGGTATGATGAATATTAGCTTTTTCAATTCCATTATCACTAATTTGTTGACAGAAATGAAGTACTTGTCACTGGAAGAATATGACATAGTCACGATGTTAATGGGGACAGGTGAGAATGTTTTGTAAACCACCACACTTTGAGAGTGGATATGTATTTTTATTTATAGAGGAGTACATACACGTATGGCTATACATGAGAATGGAAATCTAGCATAAATGAAATATACAATAAATAATACATCTCTACAATCATGGGTCAACTACTACAAACGTGCAGGAGATTGTAGGAGAGGATTCTAGAGTATCCTCAACACCCCCCCCGCAAGCTAAGCGTGGGATTTGAACATACGCGAAGCTTGGAACGAAAAAGAACAAAGAGTGACCGGGACACTCTTTGTGAAAACATCAGCAATCTGCAAGGAAGAGGGAACATGATGAGTGCGTATAATGTCGGCAACCACGAGTTCACGAAGAAAATGATAATCCAAATCAATGTGCTTCGAGAGCTTGTGAGAGATCGGATTAGAGCTGAGGAATATGGCACTCTTGTTATCGCAAAGTAGAAGCGGTGGAGCAGGGGTAGTGACACGCAGATCACGGAGGAGATGTTGTAACCAAAGAAACTCAGCGGCAGTGGCGGCAAGGGCACGATACTCAGATTCGTAACTAGACTGAGAGACAATGGGCTGTTTCTTTGCATTCCAAGAAACAAGATTGGCACCAAGGTAGATTGAATATCCTGACGCGACGCGGCGAGTATCTGGGCAACCAGCCCAATCAACATTTGAATAAGCAGTGATAGTGGGAGAAGCAGAGGCTGTAAATGTGAAACCAAAGTGGAGAGTGCCCTTGACATAACGAAGAATGAGCTTGACAGCCTGAAAATAATCCTTAGTGGGAACATGCAAAAACTGACTAACGAAGTTGACAGAGTGAGCAAGATCAGGCCTGGTGATAGTCAGATATTGCAACGCACTGATAAGAGAGCAGTAAAGAGTAATCTCAGAGAATGGAGGACCATTAGAGGAGAGACGTTGTCCAACAACCATGGGAATGGTGACAAGTTTGCAATCCAAGAGCTGAGCCTGAACAAGAATGTCACGTGTATACTTGGTTTGACTGAGAAAGAGGCTGTTTGAAGCAGAGGTGACCTTAAGACCCAAAAAGTAGCTGAGAGAACCCAAGTCCTTGGTGGCAAACTCAGCATGAATCTCACGAATAAAAGCACCAAGAAGAGAGTAATCACTGCCAGTGATAATAATATCATCCACATATAGGAGAAGATAAATGAGATGCTACCGGCGATGAAGAACAAACAGAGAGGTGTCAGCACGGCTGCAAGAAAAACCAAGCTTAAGTAAAAATGAGTTGAAGCGCTGGAACAAGCATGAGGGGCCTGTTTTAAGCCATAGAGAGCTTTCTTGAGCTAGCAGACATAGCTAGGAAAGCGAGGATCAACATAACCAGGGGGCTGCTCCATACAAACATTTTCTTACAAAACACCATTAAGAAAGGAATTTTTGACATCAAGTTGGCGGAGAGGCCAACCATGAGAAACAGCAAGGGAGACAACAACACGAACGGTGGACGCCTTGACCACCGGACTGAAAGTATCGGTATAGTCAAGACCAGGGAGCTGAGTATAACTCTTCGATACGAGACGAACCTTGAGACGATCAATAGATCCGTTGAAAAGATATTTAATCCGGAAAACCCACTTAGAACCTACAATATTCGTGTTGGAGGGACGTGGCACCAAATCCCAAGTATGATTGTCATGGAGAGCTTTAATCTCATCATCCATAGCGACAAGCCAGACAGGATTCTTGGCAGCAGATTTGAAACCCCGAGGCTCTGAGGAGGAGAGCAAAGCATAAAGAAGACAAAAAACATGCTGGCTAAAATAGGCAGGATGGCATGGCTGAAAAACACCTGATTTGGCATGGGTGACCATCGGATGAGAGAAAAGAGAGGTAGTTGGTGCTGGATCGACAGAGGCTTGATGCACTGGGCTCGCGGGTGGGCCAGGCAGAACAACAAGATCCCGTTGGGCTGGAGACTCACGAACAGTAGTGGACTCAACATGGGAAACCTACATGGGCTCAACAAAATGATCAGCACTGAGATGACAGTGAGTGAGCCCGGGCTGAGCAATAGGGTTGGACAGAGTGTGGTGTTGCAGTGGGGCAGTGGGAAAAGATGAAGTTTGGGCTCGATTGGGCTCACTAAAAGAGGAATAGTCCAGGACAGTGATGGGCCGGACGAGAGAGTTAGGAATAAGGGGAAAATAGGTTTCATCAAAGCGGGCATGGTGAGTAACATGAATTTTTGTGGTGGTTGGATCTAAGCAACGAAAACCTTTGTATGAAATACTATACCCTAAAAGAATACAAGGTATGCTACGGGGGAAATTTATGGGAAACATAGTCACATAAGCAAGGAAAAACTCGACAACCAAAGGGATGAAAATTTATGTAATGAAGGACCTTACCATGCAAGAGTTCAAATGGAGAAATGCTTCCAAGAAGCGGTGCAGGCAACCAGTTTATGATGTGTGTCGCAGTACTGAAAGTGTTAACCCAATAAGAAGTGGGAACACATGAATAAAATAAGAGAGCAAGGCCCATTTTAGTCATGTGACGGTGCTTACCTTCAGCACAACCATTTTGCAACGGTGTATAGGGTCAGGACATTTGGTGATGAATCCCGGTAGAGCGAAGATGAAACCGAAAATGTAGAATACAAAATTCAGCACCATCATTACTCTGAAAAATTTTAATTTTACAAGAAAATTTATTTTCCATAAATTTATGAAATTGAAAGAAAATTTCATAGAAATTAAACTTTAATTTCATAGGATAAAGTCAAGTAAAACGAGAATGACCATCAATAAAAATAATATAATATGAAAAATCCGTTATCGATTTTACCAGGGTGAGGCCCTAGATATCACAATGAACAAGGCCCAAAATAACATTAGATCGAGTATCATTCGTGGAAAATGGGAGCTTATGGCTCTTAGCAAGTTGACACGTAGAATATAGAGAAGGATTAGGCAATATAGATGTAAGATAAAGCTGGCCTTTTTTATTCAATAAAGAAATAAAAAAAAGGGTTGACATGCCCAAGACGTGCATGCCACAAATCATCCGATACCTTAAGAGCAGATTTATTAAGGACAAAAATAAAAGTAGCATGGCGGTGCTCTAATACATAGAGACCTCAATCACGTTTTTCGGTTGCCACCACATTTCTTGTGGTGCAGTTCTGAACAATAAAGGAAGAATTAGTGAAGGTAACTTGTAAAGGGAAATCAGAAGTTAACTTGCTAATGGATAAGTGATTTTTGGTAAGACAGGGAACAACTAAAACATCAAGTAAATGCAAATCGGGAAAAGAATTAGAGATGCCAATGCGAGTGATGGGTAAAGAGGCCTCATTGCCATAACAACACTATCTTTTCCAATATATTGCTCAGAGGAGTCTGGGGTTTATTTATAGAGGAGTACATACACATATAGCTATACATGAGAATGGAAATATAGCACAAATGGAAATATACAATAAACAATACATCTCTACAATCATGGGTCAACTACTACAAACGTGGACGAGATTGCTGAATATCAAGAGAGGATTCTGGAGTATCCTCAATAGCCGGAAGTTTGTATGGGTGAGAAAGTTCCTGTAGTACCTCCAGAGAGAGATAAGTTGAAGAGGCTAAGTGTTTCAGATTAAAGAATTGTTCGTGACAATATCAAGAGAAGATCAAAACAAAGTGAACGAGTGAAGCACTTCAAGGATAGAGGAGGAAAGATCAAAATCCAAGTCTCTAGATTTTTCAAATAAGGAGTGCATCTACAACGAATAAGAGGAACACACATAATTGCAAAGTAAGACCACGATGAAAGACTTGGAGGAGTTGAGTAGAATGATGGAAAGCAATAATGGAAAGGCTAATGAGGATGATGAGATGCAAGTTCTTGATGCTTCAAAATTAGTGATGATAGATACTGTGAACGAAGAGAGCTTGTATGTGTTGAATGAGATGATAATTGCTCTGAAGAGCAAGTGGATGAGATAGGAAGACCAAAAGGAATAATCACACCAACAAAAGAAGAAAGCCAAATTTGGTAATGAGGTAAAGAATTTGAGCCAAGGTGAAGATTTGTTAGGATTTTGGCTCAATTCCCCACAAAGAAGACTTCAAATTGGTTTGAAAAAAGTTATTTTCTATTTTGTAGTTGCTTTTTCGAATAGAAGTAATAGTAATCTCCTATGTTGTTATTCTTTTCTTAATTGGATTAGGAAAATATCATCTATAAAAAAAAGGGTCTTAGTGAAGGTTTGAGGCACATTCATAATTCCCATATACATTGTAAACTAGAGGGGTTTACTACTAGAGCTAGGATGAAGCTTTGGGTATATTGGGGTTTTGAGTTGTCAAGTAGAGATGATACTTACAACTAGAGCTAGGTTGAGAGCTTTGGTTGTATTGTGACTTTGGGGTGAGAGTTTGACAACTTTGCTCTTCCTAAAGTTGTAATTGAAGATTAATAAAATATTGAGTTTGTTGGTGGCATAAACAAGGAGGTTACCGAACCACATTAAATTATTGTGCTTGATATTTCTTTGTTTATTTGCCTATTTAAATATTAAAAGTTTGAGTAGGTAGATTTTAGGGATAAAATCCCAACATATATAATGGCAGTTGGTGTCTAAAATATAGATATTGACTGAAAATGCAGTTGCCTTACGGGGCTCTTGAAGGTGTCTTGTTACATAGTGATCTATTTAACTATATCAAGGGACACGTCTTCTTTCTGTCATTTGGCTTTAACGGATGTGATCTTTATTCTCTCAAGTATAAAAGTTGAGTTTTGTATATCATGCTGACTTGGGTTGCAGTAGGCTGTTATTTATCATGAGCCATTTGTTTAAACAACTCCAAAAGTTAGTTTTCCTTAGTTTCTAAAATTCTTTTCTTAAAAAATTTCTTATTCAAAACTCAAACAAAAGACCATACTTTGTTAATTTTAAGTTATTCTTTGTATAAATACAATAGAGTTTGCTTCATAACTTTTAGTTTGTTACTTCATCTTTCTGGTGGAGTACTATAATGGTTTATCGGGTAAATTAAAATAAGAAAAGACATTAAATGGAAATAAGAGAGACGACAACATAAACGAAATTTTGTAAACACAGTTACACTGCAATTGTATCACATAAAAGAAATATGATAATACCAAACAAATTTTTATGATATCTAATTATAAACTTCTTGTTTATCTTTTAATTTTTTAAAACAATTAGGGTTTGGTGTTTAAACTATTTTTTGGGATTTATTTTTTTTAAAGTTATTATCGAATAAAAGGTTCATTTACCTTAAGTGTTCTTGCTGGTTATTTTTAAAAAATAGTAATTTTCTGCACAACTTTTTCATTGTTAGAACCCCAAATAGAGAGCGGACGAATGTGAAGAAGAAAAAAGTAAGAAAGAAAAAGGAATGTGAAATATTTTCTATTCGAAAGAACGAAAAAAATGGAAAGATTTAAGCCATATAATAGGTAATTTCATTTATCTTAAATGATCTTGTTGAATTGGCCTAATGATGATGATTAGATTTGTTAATGTATTATATGGGCTTAGTTAGTTTAGTCCCATATTGGTTCTGTATAGCTTTGCCTCTCTTATTGGCTTATATAAATAGGATGGCTCCCTTGTAAGTAAATTACACCATTCAATACAATTCTCCTCTTTGTATTGTCTCACTTCTTCTCTTAAATTTAACATGGTATCAGAGGCATAGTGGTTCTCGGTATATTACGAGTTGAGTATGCTCTGTGATTGCCACTTTTAGTGGATCCTTCACATCAGAAAAACTTCTAGTATATCCTTTTCATACCTGTCGGGTCATCACTATAGTCGGAGTCTCATTCTCCATCGACATCATCTCTGTTGCCACTATTGTTTCAGACACACTGCTGCCACGTTAGTGCCACGTCACTGCCACATCGGTGCCACATCACCCATTGACCACCACATCATCAGCTAACCACCACATCACTGGTTTCTTAGAGGTTCACCTTCCTCTTTGCACCTATGGCTGAATCGAACTTACCCCGAGTTATTATTACTATTCTAGATGAATCTAATTATGTTGTGTGGGCTCAAGAAATGTCTGGTTTCCTCTGTGGACGAAAATTATGGCATTACGTGACTGGAGATATCATTGAACCCAAGAAGAAGGACGACAAAGATGCTGACAAATATGTTGACTGTCTAGAGAACTGTGATAGTAAAAATCACCAGATTCTCACATGGTTTCGTGCCACTATTATCCCAGAAATCAAACTTCAATTTGGTACACTCCATACAGCTAAAAAAGCTTGGGATCTTCTCCAACACCGCTACACCATGGCAGACATCTCTAATCGGTATCATCTTCTTTCCACCATTCATAGCATGCGCCAAGAACCTGGACAAACTGTCAACAGTTTTCTATCTCAGATGACTGCCGTGTGGAACTAGTTAGCTCTCACTGAGCCAACTTGGGAATGCACAAAAGACATTGATGTTCATGGAAAGTACCAAACTGAAACACGCATTATGCAATTCTTGATGGGCTTGAGAGAGGAATTTGAACCTACACGAGCTTTAATCTTACACTAGGGCGCGATACCTCCCCTAAACGAAGTCCTTTCTGATCTACTCAGTGAGGAAACAGATCTTGCCATATTACAAGGATCTCATACAGATATTGCCCTTGCAGCACCTGTTGCTCTTGTCACACCAGCTGCCAAGGCAAACCCATCCCAGAAGCCCTTATATTGTAGGTATTGTCATTCACAAGGGCATGAATTGCTCAAATGTCCTTCTCACCTATGTAAAGTCTACAAAGAACAGATTCACTATCTTGCAGACTATCCTAAACTTCCATCTAGATATCAGTCAAATGGGAACCAATATTGCTCTCAAGGCTCTCGCACTCGGTTTTATTCCAAGCCAAAGAATACTGCTGCTGTAGCCACTGATGTTACACCAACTTCATCCAGCTCTCCACCTAATTAGAGTGGTTTCTGCACTGTTCTTATCGAGGTTCTAAATAAAACTAGTAACAATATAGCCATGTCAGCTACACCAGGTACATTTCGATGGTATTTTGATTCTGCCTGTTGCAATCACATGACTTCTGATGCCTCTATATTTTCCTCTAAAACCTGTGATGAGCATGCACCTACTATTCATACTACCAATGGAGCCACACTAGACATGTTGACAGTTCTCATTTGTCTCTCTTTGACATATATTTGGTTCATAATCTTACACTTAACCTTATATCTATTGGACAACTATGTGATCTTGGACTTGATTTGCATTTTTCTTTTACTGGTTGTCATGGGCAGGACCCTCAGATAGGAAAACTCCTTGGAACCAGCTGTAAAGTTGGACGTCTCTTTGAGCTCACTTACCTCCAAGTCCCATCCTCACCATCACCAAACTAATCAGCCGCATCCATCCCAGCACTCTCATACATGGAATTGTGGCACTCTTGGTTAGGTCACACTTCATCCAGCCCTCTACGTTCTCTTATTTCTAGTGGTCAATTAGGTTCATTTCAGCATGAGTCTATTCATTGTGTTCATTGTCAACTTGCAAAACAATTAGCTTTACCTTTTAATGAGAGTCAGTCTGTTTCTCTTGCACCTTTTGATTTAGTACATTCTGATGTTTGGGGGCCTTCTCCTCATACATTAATGGGTGGTGCTCACTATTTTGTTATATTTGTGGATGACTATTCTCGTTATACTTGGTTGTTTCTTATGAAAAGTAGATCTGAACTCTTTTAAATATATTCAAAATTTTCTTCTATGGTTCAAACTCAATTCTCTCATAATATCAAAATTTTTCGTTTAGATAATGCAATGGAATATAAAGACCGTGCTTTTCTAAACCTACTTCACAAAAATGGCACGCTCCTCCACCGCTCGTGCCCTGAAACCTCCTAACAAAATGGACGAGCCGAACGTAGACATCGGCATATTTGTTGACACCGTTCGTGCTCTACTCATTTCGTCATCATGTCCTGAACGTTTCTGGGGTGATACTGCCTTAACCGCAGTGTACACAATCAACCATATCTCTTCTGCTACAATCCAGAATCAGTCTCCATTCGAGCGCCTTTTCGGTAAACCTCCTGATTACTCTGACCTTATAATCTTTGGTTGCGCTTGTTTTGTTCTTCTTAAACCACATGAACATAACAAATTGTAACCAAGGACTCATCTATGTTGTTTCATTGGGTATGGTATTGAACATAAGGGATATCGGTGCTGGGATCCTATTTCTAAAACTTTTTGTATCTCTCATCATGTCATTTTTTGGGAACATTAAATGTTCTCTTCCTTACGGTCATTTGACATGTCAACCATCACTAACTCCAGATTATTTACTGATCCATCTATTGAGTTATTTTATGAGAATCCAGTTTCAGGTACTGTTGAGTCCACCTCAGAATCACAAACTGATATCACCCCTTCCGTTTTGGAACCACTAGCTGATCCTACCTCTCCAGACCCAACTCCAACTCTAGAACCATCAGCTGACCTCACCTCTCCGACTCAATCGGTCGTGCCTGAGGATATTCCTATGTCTGATGAGTCTACACTGACTCCCTCTGAGAGCCATCCTCCAGATCACCCCCGCAGATCTATCAGGGTAACTCATCACCCTTCTCATCTTGCTGATTATCAATGTGATTATCATTATTTTTCCACTATACTTTATCTGCATGAGCCTCAATCCTATAAGGAGGCTAGTACTAATCCTCTTTGGCAGAAAGCAATGGATGAAGAACTTCAGGCCCTAGCTAAAACTCATACCTGGGATATTGTTGATTTGCCCCTTGGAAAAACTCCTATTAGGTGCAAATAGGTGTTTAAGATCAAGATACTTTTTGATGGCTCTGTTGAATGATAGAAAGCCCGACTTGTTGCTAAGGGATTTGCTTAAGAAAATGGCATTGACTATGAAAAGACATTTGCTCTAGTGGCGAGGCTCACATCTGTCCGTACACTCCTTGCTGTCGCCGCCATTCGAAGATGGACTCTATTTCAAATAGATGTCAAAAATGCATTTCTCAATAGGGATCTTCTTGAGGAAGTCTATATGCGTACCCCTCCCAGCTTGGATGCCCCTCGAAAAAAAGTTTGTCACCTTCGCCGTGCTCTATATGGTTTGAAACAAGCTTCACGTGTCTGGTTTGCCAAATTCAGTACTACCATTCATCAGTTTGGGTTCACATCGAGTGCTCATGAGTCGGCTCTGTTTATCCGCCATATTGCCAATGGTATTATCCTTTTTTTACTGTACGTGGATGATATGGTTATTACTGGAGATGATCTACATGGTATTTCTGAACTCAAAAAGTTTCTCAGTGGCCAATTCGAGATGAAAGATCTTGGCATGCTCACCTATTTTCTTAGCCTCGAAGTCTCATCTAGTTCTGATGGATTTTTTCTCTCTCAGGCTAAATATGCCTCGGATCTCATTTCTAAGGCTGGGATCACTGACTCAACCACTGCCACTACTCCTCTCGAGCTGAACGTCAGACTTACCCCACTCGATGGTTTACCTCTTCAGGATGCCACTCTATATCACCAACCGGTTGGAAGTCTTGTATATCTTACTGTCACTCGCCCTGACATTGCCTATGCCGTTCATCAGGTCAGCCAGTTCTTATCCGCTCCTCGGACCACCCATTACTCGGTTGTTCTTCGCATTCTTCGGTATTTCAAGGGTACTTTATTTCATGGGCTTCATTTCTTAGCTCAATCTGCCCCCATCTTACAAGCCTATTCTAATGTTGATTGGGCAGAGACCCCACCGACAGATGTGCAACCACTGGTTACTATTACTATTTCTTTTTGGGTAATTCTCTCATTTCCTGGCATAGTAAGAAACAAACTATGGTTGCTCGCTCCAGTATTGAAGCTGAATATCGTGCCATAGCTGATGCAACTCAAGAACTTCTTTGGCTACTCCATGACATGGGTATCTCTTCTCCTGCTGCCACTATCCTACACTGTGACAACAAGAGTGCTATTCAGATCGCTCACAATGATGTCTTCCACGAGCATACAAAACACATCGAGAATGATTGCCACTTCATCCGTCATCATATTCTCCATAATACGGTTCGCCTACAATCCGTCAGTTCAGTCGATCAGACAGCTGACATTTTCACTAAGGCTCATCCACCCGGACACTTTCACTCTCTGGTTTCCAAACTCAAGTTCACCTCCCACTTACCGCCTTGAGTCTGAGGGGGGATGTTAATGTATTATATGGGCTTAGTTAGTTTAGTCCTA
This sequence comes from Bretschneidera sinensis, assembly GCA_023935145.1. Lineage (NCBI taxonomy): Eukaryota > Viridiplantae > Streptophyta > Magnoliopsida > Brassicales > Akaniaceae > Bretschneidera > Bretschneidera sinensis. The sequence goes on along the minus strand of CM043697.1, from coordinate 136,260,585 downwards.
CATTAGTTGTGTATAGTTTTCCCTCTGCTATTGGCTTGTATAAATAGGATAGCTCTCTTGTAAGTAAATTACACCGTTTAATACAATTCTCCTCTTTGTATTGTTTCACTTCCTCTCTTAAATTTAACCAGATTTAATACGATGGTTTTGATACGTATGTAAATTGACCCTATGGCAACCAAAAACCTATAAAAGTGTATTCCAACATCCCATGCCAGCTTTAACCCTTTAACAACGCCATTGCCTCATTCATTGCAACCTCAAAGGAAGTGATCTTGTTTTTTGGACATGGACGCAATGACTATACCCTCTCCATCTCATAAAATGGCTCTAACTCTCATTTCAATAGAATCTTGAAAGACGACACCATCAAAATTTACTTTGAAAAATCCATGTGTAGGAGTTATTCAACAAGCATATGTCCTTGTAACCACCAGGTTTTCCATGGAACTTCCAGAACACCCTGAAAATTCAATAATATAATGCTCAGTTTGGCCAGGCAAATCAATTGTACTCAAACAACGTTCTTCATGAATATGGCCATTGCCTTGATCAACACTTCACGTCCCACTCTTATGAGAAATTTTCATTCTAGCCATTAATTTTTTTTTCGACCCATTCCTTAAAAGATTTAAAATTTTTGTTTTCTAATGACAAAAAATGCATTATACACCATAAACCATAACTGAATAGTTGTAAATTCTATCAACAAAAATAGTTACAGAGTTGTGGATCCAAATTTTAATTTAAAAAAACTCTCAATCCTTATTGTACGTACAGTGGAACATAATGAATCTTTTTCATATGGTTTAGCTCAAATATAATATAATAAGTTCTCATGTCCGTGCAATGCACGGGTTTGTATACTTTTTTATTATATCAAAATTGAGAGTTATTATCTTATTTCTTATAATGAAATTTAAGAAATAATTTGTTTTGAGTAAACAATAAAAATAATAATTATGATGTAGTATAATGAAGTTATAAGATGTAAACGTATTAATTATGTTGACTAAGTTAACAATGTTGATGTAACGAAATTTAAATTCAACAAATGTTAAATAATTAGATTAAAAATTATGATTTTAATTTGAACCTAATTTACTAACAACAAATTAAGTAGATTTTTTTAACATAACAAATTAAGTAGATAAATATTTATTTGTTATATAATTTTTTATCTACTCAACATAACATGTGGGTACAAAACATAAAAGTAGAAGTAATAAATTTATAATTTGAGAATATGAAATAATTAAATATGAAAAAGACTTCAATATTATGTTAAATTTATTTGTAAACAAAAAATATGTAGTAATAGTTTTATCAAAGATTAAAATGAAACAAGTAGTGAAAACCAAAATATTGCAATCTTGAAATTCAATGTATTAACAAAAATTAAGAAAAATCATAATTATGGCGAAAGCTTTTATTTTCTCCTTTTATATTATATATTACAATTTCATAAGTTCAACATATGAAAATAATATTATCTGTGAAATATGTAGTAATCTTTATTTTGGGTTTTTGCAAGGTGTATAAGTTGGCTCTTACAATTTTTTTAATTATAGTTTAAAATAAAATTTGTATTAAACATTACCACATTTAGTATAATCGAAGAACAGAGTTCATTTACATATATTTTTATTACACTTTTGTTGTAGTAAAGAACTAAATTATTTAGTGCAACTAATTTGATTAGTTGTTATTTATGTCATAATTAAAACATTGTTCATTATAGTTTTTGTTATATAAGTTAATTTTCTAAATAATTTATTTAATCAAACTTAAACACCTAAATTATGATGAGTGACTATAATTTTCATTATCATAAAATTTATAACTATTTTATGACAAAAAACTAATGATAATCATAGTCTTAAGATGTGATCAAATGATTTCATGATAGTACTTGCACTCCACTGCTTTCAATAAAAAAAATAATCATTACTAATAATTAGTACTAAATCTAAAAATATCTAAAAAAACCACGTGTTATCAATAATCAATATTTTGACGAAATATTAATCCTTAAATTCAAAGACAAAAAAAGGCATGAATTCCATGATCTCGCTTTGCTCGATTAGTCAGAAGTAATTAAAATTTTCCATTCACATGTTGTGCTATATTATGTGAATTTCAATATTTTATAAATAAAAAATTATTTTCAATAACCAAGAAATTTCATTTTTTTTTTGGTTCAATGACACTTCCTGAAATGTGCACAAAAATCATTTTTAATTTATTTTTTAGGAAAAGTTTTCTTTTCTTTTTTATTTTTAATTTTTTATAAAGAATTTGATCAAGAAATACAAAGGCACATAAGATAGTTATGTGCCTTTGTATTTCTTGATCAAATTCTTTATAAATGGATATGCACAAGCCATGTAACCCGCAATAATATATTAAAAATTCAATGAAGGAAATGATTATAAACAAGTGCATGCAGTAACAATTAAACTTGACAATTTTATTCCCAATTAGACATATGCACGACAATATATATTCTACCAATTAAACTTCTGGCAGCATGAATTCCATGATCTCGCTTTGCTCGGTCAGTCCGAAGTAATTAAATTTTTCCATTCACATGTGTTATATTATGTGAATTTCAACATTTTATAAATAAAAAATAATTTTCAATAACCTAGAAATTTCAATTTTTTTCGTCGTGGTTCAATGATACTTCCGAAAATGTGCACAAAAATCATTTTTATTTTATTTTTTAGGATAAACTCGCTTTTTTTTATCTTTTATTTATAGAGAAATTGATCAAGAAACACAAACATACAAAAAGAAATAAAAAAATAAAAAATGAGATAGTTACATAACTTCAAAATAGTATCTAACTTTTAAACCTGCGGAAAGATCTTTAAGACAAATTCATCAAGAGTAATGATTAAAAGAAACATTGTCATCAGAGCTTAGAATTGAAGTAACGCGGAACATTCCCAAAATATTGTCAGTCTTGACCATATATAGAACAATCAGAATTGAGAGTACATCTCTCTTAATATTACGTCAAACTGGGTACAGTTGGACAAACAATTTAAATGTCACGTGACAAAACTTGAAGAAAACAAAAAAAAAAAAACAAAACAAAACCCACATAACATGTGGACCCAGCTCTAAGTACATAAACTTCATAGAAAAAGATTGGAAAAAGAGAAAGGTTCCATAACTTAATTAAAAAACATGACATTTAAACGCTCTCAAAACCTAATTTCAAATCTAATTAACAATCTTTCAGACATTAAAATATTTATTAATTGCATATCCAATATTGTCTTCTCGTAGACATAATGATAATAAACCCTAATTAATTAAACACCCTATGATATTGAGAATTAAACAGCCTAGCAACCCATGGCATAATTCTGAGTCCAGATTCTTGCAGTAGCTTCATAGTTGGCTCTATCAGTCTGGTAGGCATAAGCAATCTCAGGCACCAGAGGATCCGCAGGGAGCATATTGACAATAACACCTACAAACCATTACAAAATATATAGCAGCAACAATTAATCATATAACTTGAGGAAAAAGAAGAAATTCTAAAGAAAATTGGGTACTGAATTATATAATTATAAACCTTTGAGACTGTAATACCAGGGCTCCATTTCTCTTCGAGAATATCAGGACAAATACTACCTTCCCTGTTAATATTAGGATGATAAACTTTCGTTTTGAAAGCAACCTGCAACCAAAACCAAGAACATTATTTAAAAAATAAAAAAAAAAGTAACATATACACTCTGGCTTTGATTGATATACATATGGAGAGAAAGTTAAGAGGAAAGAACAAAGAGTAGAAAACCATTTTTCCTTGGTAGGTGTAACAACTCATCCTAAGCCGGCCTTACTCAGAATGGCATCATTATTTTTAAGGATTGAGTACCTTAATCTGTAATACAAGCGTATACGCATACTGACCCCTTAATCATGACTTTATCTATTTCAAGTTTACAAGCATTAACCAAGATGTAATATAAACAAACTATGAAAATGGGGAATTAAGTATGCATGTAGTAGGGAAGTAGCACAGAGATGTATTGTATGACTTAAAATGTAGGATTTGTATGCTTGTATTATAAGTTAAGGTGCTCAATGCTTAAAAGTAATGATGATGTTCTGAGTCAGGATGAGTCGTTAAAGTAAGTGTGTAAAGTGACACAAAAGAAATTAAGAAGATCGATTGAGGTATTTTTTTTTTCATTTACAAATCACTATCATTCTTAATTAAAATAATTGTAGAGTAAAAAGAAAAATGATTAATATTTAACTTTTGCCTTTTTTTTTTCAATTGCTTCCAATTATTTGTTATCTCTATTAATCACATTATGGAAAGCATATAAATGGATATGCATAAGCCAAGTAACCCGCAATAATATATTAAAAATTCAAGGAAGGAAACAATCTTATTCCTTCCGGTTGGACATATGTACGACAATATAAACTCTACTAACAAAAATGACGTTGCTTCAATCTGCCTCGATCTTCAATTTTTAAAGAATTAATACTATTTCCTTCATAACTAAACGGGGCCTAAGGCCATTGTAACGGAAACCATAGTGGGAATGACCTCAATATTCAAGAATTTTTTTTAAAAAAAAAATCAAACAGTTTTGGTTATTAAGAAGGATGAAACTTATATAATTATGTAAAGTAATCTCTAAGCATAACATCGTATTGGACTTTCCAGATAAAAGTAACGAAGAAAATCTGTTACTGTAATAAGAGATGGTATTTGAGTGGTAAAGCCACTTTCTCCATAATACAAAGGTGGCCATGTGAATGAATAATAGTGTTCATGTGATTGAACAATAGTGTTCATGTGAATGAACAATAGTGTTCTTGAAGCCTATAAATAGGCTCTCATTTGTAATAAAAAAAACACACAAAGAAGAGTATTAGAGAGAGTGTGAGAGTTTTCTTGAGAGTTACTACTTAGAGAGGAAAATTTGTTCCTTCTTTGCAAGTAATATTTTCCCTATTTTTGATAGAGTTGTTTCTCCTATTACAATAGAGATTAGACAGTTGTTATCTCATTGTAATCAGAGAGAAGATGTTGTAATCCCTATTTTACAATAGTGAAATCCTCCTACACTTGCCCGTGGTTTTTTACCCCAATTTGTTCGGGGTTTTTCCACGTAAAATATTTGTGTCTAGTTTATCTTTATTTTTCTCATTTCGCTTTAGTTGTGTGTTACCTTCGACACGGTAATTTTTCCTAACAGTAGTATCAGAGCTATTGGTTGAGGGGTGTGAAGCAGATCGTTGTGAACGAGATGTCAATTACAACAAAGTTTGATGTTGAGAAGTTTAACGGGAGTAATTTCTCATTATGGAAAATGAAGATTAAAGCAATTTTGAGGAAAGACAATTGTTTGGCAGCAATTGAAGAAAGGCCCGCAGAGATCACTGACGACAGCAAGTGGAACGAGATGGATGGCATCGCAATTACCGATCTGCACTTAGCACTAGCCGATGGAGTGTTATCTAGTGTGACAGAAAAAAAGACTGCGAAAGAGATTTGGGATACTCTAACAAGACTGTACGAGGCCAAGTCACTACACAATAAGATCTTCTTAAAGATGAGACTCTACACTCTTCGAATGACGGAATCCACGTCGGTGATCGACCACATCAACATTTTGAATACTTTATTTTCGCAACTTACATCGATGGGTTACACAATAAAGGCATTTGAACGTGCGGAGCTTCTACTACAAAGTCTACCTGACTCGTATGATCAACTCATCATCAACTTGACGAACAACATCCTCACGGACTATCTAGTCTTCGATGAAATTGCAGCTGCTGTTTTGGGAGAAGAAACAAGGCACAAAAACAAGGAAGACAGACAGGCAAGTTCACAGCAAGCGAAAACTTTGACGATGATGAGAGGAAGATTAACAGAACGTGGCCCCAGTGGGAGTCAGAATCATGGTAGATCGAAATCAAAAAGTAAGAAGAATTTCAAGTGCTACAATTGTGGCAAGAAAGAGCATGTCAAGAAGGATTGTTGGTACACGAAGAAGTGTGGAGTCCCTGCGTCATCAAATGCTTAAGGAAATGTGGCAAGTGCCTCACATGATGGTGAAGTTCTATACAGCGAGGCAGCAACGGTAGTTTGAGGCAGAAAACAGTTCGCTGACGTCTGGTTACTAGACTCAGGAGCAACATGGCACATGACATCTCGGAGAGAATGGTTCCACAAATATGAACCAATCTCAAGAGGTTCTGTACACATGGGTGATGATCATGCTTTGGAGATCGCTGGTATTAGTACTATCAAGATAAAGATGTTTGATGGTACGGTTCGCACTATTCATGAGGTACGACATGTAAATGGCCTGAGGAAGAATCTATTGTCTTTGGGGCAAATAGATAGTTTTGGATGCAAGACCCATGTCGAAAATGGGATCATGAAGATTATCAGAGGTGCGCTTATGGTTATGAAGGCAGAAAAGATCGCAGTGAATCTATTCATGCTTAAAGGAGAAACACTGCAGGAAGCTGATGTGTGTGTCACCTCAACTAGCAAGGGAGAAGAGTCGATGATGATGTGGCATCTTAAACTAGGCCATATGTCGGAACGAGGTTTGAAGATTCTCTCCGACAGAAAGCTGCTTCCAGGGCTCAAATCGGTAAATCTACCTTTCTGTGAGCATTGTGTTACAAGTAAGCAGCATAGATTGAAGTTTAGCAGATCTAATGCTAGGAGTAAATGTATTCTAGATTTGATTCATTCTGATGTATGGGAATCACCATAAATGTCCCTAGGAGGAGCAAAGTACTTTGTGTCTTTTATTGATGATTACTCTAGGAGATGTTGGGTGTATCCAATCAAGAAGAAGTCAGATGTGTTTCCGGTATTAAAGACTTCAAGGCACGAGTGAAACTTGAATATGGGAAAAAGATCAAGTGCTTGAGGACAGATAATGGAAGAGAGTACACAGACGGTGAGTTTCTTGCTCTTTGTAAGCGGGAAGGTGTCAAACAACAGTTCACAGTCACATACACGCCTCATCAAAATTGAGTGGTAGAATAGATGAATAGAACTCTTACAGAAAGGATGAGAGCTATGTTGAGGACTGCAGGTCAACCTAACTCTTGTTGAGCAGAAGCAGTCAAAACCGCCTGTTATGTGATAAATCGATCACCATCAACAACATTTAATTTTAAAACACCGATGGAGATGTGGACTGGTAAGCCAGCAGACTACTCTACTTTACATTCTTTTGGATGTCCTACATATGTGATGTACAATGCCCAAGAAAGAACGAAGTTGAATCCAAAATCTAGGAGGTGTATATTCTTGGGGTATGCTGACGGAGTAAAGGGGTATTGCCTGTGGGATCCCACTACCCGCAAGGTTGTTGTCAGCAGGGACGTGATCTTTGCAGAAGATCAACTACTACAAAAAGATGGAGACGATAGCACGTCGAAAGAGGTTTCAGAGACTACAACAATACAGGTGGAAAATAATCCGGTACAAGAAACTCCAGTTTCTACTGAAGCAGCACCAGAGCACGAGGTACAAGAACCAGTCGAGTCCAAAGCTCCTGAAGCTCGCCGATCAACTCGTGAGAGAAGGCCGCCAACTTGGCATTCGGAGTTTGTCACTGAGAGCAATGTTGCATACTGTCTTTTAATGGATGATGGAGAGCCCTCAACTTTCCAAGAAGCTACAAGTAGCTCAGATGTGTCTTTGTGGATGGCAGCAATGCAGGAAGAAATTGAAGCTCTACACAAGAACAAGACTTGGGAACTGGTACTATTGCCACATGGGAGAAAAACTATAGGTAACAAAAGGGTCTACAAGATCAAGCGGGATAACAATGATCAAGTGGAACGGTTTCATGCAAGACTGGTGGTAAAGGGATTCGCTCAGAAAGAAGGTATTGATTTCAATTAGATATTTTCCCCAGTGGTTGGACTTACAACAATTAGAGTAATCCTGGTTATGTGTGCTACGTTTGACTTACATCTAGAGCAGTTAGATGTGAAAACTGAATTTCTTCATGGAGAACTTGAAGAAGAAATCTATATGCTCCAACCAGAAGGTTTTGCTGAAACAGGAAAGGAGAACTTGGTTTGCAGGTTGAACAAATCTCTATATGGTCTTAAACAGGTGCCGAGATGTTGGTACAAGAGATTTGATTCCTTCATTATTAGCCTTGGATACAACAGACTCAGTTCAGACCATTGTACGTACTTCAAAAGGTTTGATGGTGATAATGATTTTATTATCTTGTTGTTGTATGTGGATGACATATTGGTAGCATGCCTCAACAGAGATCAAATTCAAAAAATTGAAGGCACAGTTGGCTAGGGAGTTTGATATGAAGGACTTGGAACCAACAAACAAGATTCTAAGGATGTAGATTCACCAAGACAAAAATAACAGGAAAATTTGGCTTTCCCAGAAGAATTACTTCAACAAGATCTTGCGACATTTCAACATGCAAGATAGTAAGCCAATTTCTACCCCACTTCCTATTAATTTCAAGTTATCCTCAAGTATGTGTCCTAGCAATGAAGGAGAGAGGCGGGAGATGTCTCGAGTACCGTAGGATCAGCAGTGGGAAGTTTAATGTTTGCTATGATTTGTACAAGACCAGACATTGCACAAGCAGTGGGAGTGGTTAGTCGATTTATAGCGAATCCTAGTGGAGAGCATTGGAATACTGTGAAGACGGTTATGAGATACATCAGAGGAACCTCATATGCTGTATTATGTTACGGAGGATCAGATTTTACTGTCAGAGGCTATGTTGATTCAAATTTTGCAGGGGATCTTAATAAAAGCAAGTCTACTACAGGTTATGTGTTTACACTTGTAGGAGGAGCTGTAAGCTGGGTTTCTAAACTACAGATGGTTATGGCTCTATCTACAATGGAAGCAGAATACATGGCGGCTACACAAGCTTGCAAGGAAGCAGTTTGGATACAAAGGTTATTGGAAGAGTTTGGGCACAAGCAGAAGAAGATTGTTCTGTTTTGTGACAGTCAGAGTGCCTTGCACATTGCAAGGAATCCAGCTTTTCATTCACCGACAAAGCACATAAGGGTTCAGTATCACTTCGTTCGAGAAGTAGTGGAAGAAGGTAGTGTGGATATGCAGAAGATTCACACCGACGAGAACCTAGCAGATGTTATGACTAAGCCGATCAACACTGACAAGTTTAAATGGTGTAGATCCTCATATGGTCTAGCGGAAAGGTAAGTAAGCATGGATTTGGCAAGTGAGGAAGGATGGAAGGATTACGAAAGTGACTTTAAGTGGAAGAATGTAATGAGAGATGGTATTTGAGTGGTAAAGCCACTTTCTCCATAATACAAAGGTGGCCATGTGAATGAACAATTGTGTTCATGTGAATGAACAATAGTGGCCATGTGAATGAACAATAGTGTTCTTGAAGCCAATAAATAAGCTCTCATTTGTAATATAAAAAAAAACACACACAAAAAGGAGTATTAGAGAGAGTGTGAGAGTTTTCTTGAGAGTTACTACTTAGAGAGGAAAATTTGTTCATTCTTTGTAAGTAATATTTTCTCGATTTTTGAGAGAGTTGTTTCTCCTATTACAATAGAGATTAGACAATTGTTATCTCATTGTAATCAGAGAGAAGGTGTTGTAATCCCTATTTTACAATAGTGAAATCCTCCTACACTTGCCCGTGGTTTTTTACCCCAATTTGTTCGGGGTTTTTCCACGTAAAATATTTGTGTTTAGTTTATCTTCATTTTTCTCATTTCGCTTTAGTTGTGTGTTACCTTCGACCCGGTAATTTTTCCTAACAGTTACCTTGGGTGGCCTGAATGGATAATCAGGAGGAAAGTTTATGGATACCAAAAACACACCCCCAGCATATATATGGGCGGTCTGCTGGACCCAGAATTGTTTCTTCCCAATGGCACGTGTCCTCACCAACGCGATCTATACAAATATACAAATTCATATATTAACCATATGTCCATCACAATAATGTGCTATGAAGAAGAAAAAAAATAGTATACTTTGAAAAGAGATATTGATCCAAATTAAATTGCAGTTTGATGAATTCATTGGAACCTTGAAGTATATATCTTATATCATGTTTTTCAAAAGAAAATCTTGGTTACACTATACTTAACACGTGGATTGTAGACTAGACCAATCATATTTTATCATTTTAAAAAAGTTGTAGATTTTAAAATCTCAATTATACGATAAAAACTTGTTTTTATTGTAATTACCATGACTTAAGTTAGAATAACAAGGATGTAATAATTAATTAAAATCTAAAACAGTTTGCAAAATAAAACCAACCAACTTTGCAAGAAGCAGGAGGGTCCTCCGGTAGGTCCTTCAATTCCTTGTTGATACGTTTCGAAGCTACTGAAGACATCCCAAATCTTTACACAAAGGATTGAGTCTGAAAGAAAAAAAAACAGAAAGTTAAAATTATGTCATTAATCAAACATCGTTGATGAAAAGTTCCCAAATTTCTTTGACAATGGAGAACAAAATCTCGAAAGAATTTTTAAAAATTAAAAAAGGAACAGTAAATTATGATATCTATTTTTCTTCTTATTTGCTTTGTATATACCTCAAGCCAACCCCATAAAAGAGGAAAATGAAGAAAAAAAACACAAAAACAAAAGCAAACAACTCTTGCCAAAATACATCAATAAGAATCTAGGAACGATCATCTTATTCTTGAACATTAAGAGAAAAACCAATCTAAAACCAAAAACCTTAATTTGATTAGGAAAGAAAATTAAAAAAGAAAAAAAAGATCAGAACAAAATCATCAAAACAAAAGCCAACCTCGAATCAATAAACATCGATTCGAATTTTTTTGTCATCCAGCTCTTTCAATTTCTCTTGATTAAAATTTGGACAGAAATTCTTCAAAAATTTTAGATAATTTCAGTTATCCAATTTTAATAACAAAATTTCATCTCATTTAAGGTAAGTTTCCAATAAGATCCAAAAATCAAATTATGTGTGGGTTATTGTAGTGATGGATTGTTGTCTACTGGATTTCTCTTATTGGTAAAGAGGAAAAATGAGAGGAAGGTAGAGGGAGATAATTGTTATCTTTCATATTTCATTAAGTAAAAATGATAGAAAAATGAGAGAAAATAAAAAAAAAACAATAAAATTTGTTTCTTTTAACTTTCACTATCTAATTATCCCAATTTGAAAGGATTATGATTAGTTTATGTAGGAAGAAAACATTAATTTTTTTCTTACTCATTTTTTTACCAAATGATAAAAATATCACAATTTTATTCTCTCGTTATTTTATTCTCTTTTTTTTTTCTACCAATCATAACATAAAGATGTCATCGAATGATTTCATGATAGTAATTGTAATCCACTGTTTTCAATAAAGAAAAATCATTACTAATAGTTAGTACTAAATATGAAAAATATCTAAAAAAATCATGTGTTATCAATAATGAATATTTGGACGAAATATTAATCCTTAAATTCAAAGACTAAAAAGACATGAATTCCATGATCTCGCTCTGCTCAATCAGTACAAAGTAATAAAAAGAGAGGGCATGTGATCACCACAAATTTTCATCACAGGTCGAAATTACTTTATGACAGCCAAATCTGATAAAAGTTAACAAAAGTGTGTAACCTATATGAGATTAGATTTCGCTGATATTTTGGAATATACAATTATTGCTTATGGCTGTGGTGTATGCAAAATTGTAATACTTGAAATTGATCCTTTAAAAATGTTTCTCTGCATAGTTCTTTTCTTTTCAAGACGTGTTGTGCCCATTACGTGCAGGGAAAGAGTATATTATTAATTAAAAAGCACCTTTGCATTATCTTGTAGGCAAGCTTTGAAGCCACGATCCCTTAAGTCCACATTCTCATTGTCAAATTCTCGAAGCAAAATTGTACCATAGGTTCAGAAACTTTGGACACGCTATATAATCTATATGGTCTCTAAATTATGAATTTCATGTCGGAGGTTCGAAAATTTCATAAATTAAATATTTTTTTTTTCACTTTGAGATAATCAAATTGAATCAAAACAAGGTATTAATGAATTTTAAGAACCATTTATGAATTCGTCTAATAATTTTTATGAATTTTCCACTCATGTGTTGTGCTATATTATGTGATTTTCAATATTTTATAAAAAAAATTATTTTCAACAACCAAGAAATTTTGTATTTATTTCTTTTGGTTCTATGACATTTTACTGTGCAAATGCACAATAATCATTTTTATTTTATTTTTAGGACAAGTTTATTTTTTAAAAATTTGATCAAAAAACACGAACGCACAAGAAAAAAAAATACTTGCATATAACACTTACTGTACACTTCGACTTCAAAAGAGTCTCTAACTTTTAAAACCGTAGGATAATGTTTTGGACAAATTATTTAATAGTAATTATTAAAACAATTATTGCCATAAGAGTTTTGAATTGAGGTATCGCGGTGGGTAGCAGATATTAATTGCCAACACCAATTCATGATCACCACCGTCATATATTAAACCTTCCCAAAATATCGCCAGTCTGTCGTAAGTTAAAATAGCTGGGCCATCTATAGAACAGCCAGAACTGAGAGCACATACATAGAATAAATTATACAAAGATTGGAGAAAGAGAGAGGTTCCATAACTAAATTCAAAAACAAGAAATTTAAACACCCGCAAAACCTAATTTCAAATCCAATTAACAGTCTTTCAAAGGCTAATATTTGTAACCCATGGCATAATTCTGAGTCCAGGTTCTTGCAGTAGCTTCATACTTAGCTCTATCAGTCTTGTAGACATTAGCAATCTCAGGCACCAGAGGATCCTCCAGGTTGGGATCTGTCAGCAGGGAGCATATGGACAACAACACCTGCAAACCATTACAAAATATATAGCAGAACCAATTAATTATATAACTTAATTTAGAGGAAAAAGAAGAAATTCTAAAGAAAAAGGTACAGATCGAAGGATATAATCATAAACCTTTGAGACTCTAGTGGAAGGGCTCCATTGATCTTTGAGAATATCTAGACAAATACCACCTTTGCTGTTAATATTAGGATGATAAACTTTCGTTTCGAAAGCAACCTGCAATCAAAACCAACAACATTATTTTAAAAATAAATAAATAATAAGAAGCGTATACACTACGGCTTTGATTGATATATATGAAAAGAAAGCTAAAAGGAAAGAACATAGAGCGGAAAACCATTTTTCCTTAATATAGTAGGAGAGTAAAGTCACCAAAAAAATTAACTGCATCAATTGAGGTATTGTTTTATAATATACAAATCACAATCCTTTTAAATTGAAATAATTATAGAGTTAAAAGTAAAATACGTAACATTTGACTTTTGTCTTTTTTTTTTTTTTTTCAATTCCTTCCAATTATTTATTATCTTTATTAATCACATTATGGAAAGCATATAAATGGATGTCAAGCCACATAACCCGCAATAATATATTAACAAATCAAGGGAAGAAACGATCATAAACAAGTGCATGCAATAACAGTTAAACTTGACAATTTTATTCCTTCCAATAGGAGATGTGTACGACAATATATACTCTACCAACAAAAATGCCGTCACCTCAATCTACCTCGACCTTCAATTTTTAAAAAATTAATACTATTTTCTTCATAACCAAAAGGAGGCTAAGGCCATTATAATGGAAACCATAGTAGAATCATGACCTCAATAGTCAAGATATTAAAAAAAATCAAACAGTTTTGGTTGTTAAGAAGGATGAAACTTATATAATTATGTAAGTAATCTCTAAGCATAACAACGTATTTGAGTTTCCAGATAACATTAACGTAGAAAATCTGTTACCTTGGGTGGCCTGAATGGATAATCAGGAGGGAAGTTTATGGATACCAAAAACACACCCCCAGCATATGGGCTATCTGCTGGACCCAGAATTGTTGCTTGCCAATGGAACGTGTCCTCACCAACGGGATCTATACAAATATACAAATTCATAGATTAACCATATGTCCATCACAATAATGTGCTATGAAGAAGAAAAAAATAGTATACTTTGAAAGAAGAGATGATCCAAATTAAATTGCAGTTTGATGAATTCATTGGAACCTTGAAGTATATATCTTATATCATGTTTTTCAAGAGAAAATCTTGGTTACACTCTGCTTAACACGTGGATTGTAGACTAAACCAATCATATTTTATCATTTTAAAAAAGTTATAGATTTTAATTTCTCAATTATACGATAAAAACTTATTTTTATCGTAATTACCATGTCTTAAGATAGAATAACAAGGGTGTAATAATTAATTAAATTCTAAAACAGTTTGCAAAATAAAAACAACCAACACTGCAAGTAGTAGGAGGGTCCTCTTGTAGGTCCTTTAATTCCTTGTTGATACGTTTCGAAGCTACCGAAGACATCCCAAATCTTTACACAAAGGATTGATCTGAAAGAAAGAAAAAAAAATTTAAAATTATGTCATCACACAAACATTGTTGATGTAAAATTCCCAAATTTCTTTGACAATGGAGAACAAAAGCACGAAAGAATTTTTAAAAATTAATAAAGGAACAGTAAATTATGATATCTATTTTTCCTCTTCTTATGTGCTTTGCATATACCTCAAGCCAACCCCATAAAAGAGAAAAATGAAGAAAAAAACACAAAAACAAAAGCAAACAACTTTGCCAAAATATATCAATAAGAATCTAGGAACGATAATCTTACTCTGGAACATTAAGAGAAAAACCAATCTAAAACCAAAAACCTTAATTAGATTAGGAAAGAAAATTAAAAAAAGATCAAAACAAAATCATCAAAACAAAAACCAACCTCGAATCAATAAACATCGAAACGTCCCTAAGCACCGAAAGCCTCAAATAACCCTTCTGAGAATTCAGATCATACACAATGCAAAAGAATTAAAAAAAAACAAAAAAAAACTATAAAACCGATCACTATCTTGAACCTAGAATCTTGAAAGGGATAAATGCTTTTAATATTTATTTAAATCAAGAATAAGGATGCCATAAAAACCTAAAAAAATTCTCTCAAAAAAAGTGAAAAGATGGTACATTACCTTCTAAGGCTTCAATTCAGGAGAAAGAACAAAATGACGAGAGAGAAGAGACTGACTGATACACTAGCGGATGGTGAGTGGCGCCTTGTATAAGTGTTTTCGGACACACCCGAGTTTCCTAATTCTAACATGCACGTGGCTACAACATTAGGTTGACGCGTAAAAACTCTCGTTCGCTATTGGTTAATTTTAAAAAACCAGTAATTTTCTGCATATCTTTTTCATTGCTAGAATCCTAAATAGGCCGAGTGCGAATGAATATGAAGAAGAAGAAAAAAAAGTGAAATATTTCTTACAAAATAATTAGTAGTTACAGCCAATTGCATTGGTGTCTACTAATAATTATTTAAACTATATAAAATTCAAATAATAAATCTTACAAAAGCTCATAAATAATAAAACTCAGTCAATAAAATATTAAAAGTAAAAATTCTAGTAATTAAGTTCAGTAGTAAGTAGCTTAAATTATATTTTGTACTACTTAACTTAATTAATCTTCAACAAATTGAAGTTGTGTTTTTTTCTTTTCTAATACAACATGATTTTAGTGTTTATATTTATGTTCGTTATTATATAAAGCTTAATCTATAAAAGTCTAATTTATTAAAATACAATTTTTTAAATGATTAAAAGTAAACAAAACAATCAAATTTATATGTAGTACACTAATATAAATTAGAAATTCAAATTTTGAATTTACAAATATTTCACAATAAAAAAAATTCAATAAATTGAATTTATATGGTGCTTTTTCCTTCTAAAATGATGTATTTGTCTTTCGTATTTAAAATGATGTAGTTTTGATACTTGTAAAGATGTTGGTTATATATATATAAACTAGTTTATATGCTATACAAAATTCAAAAAATAATAAGCCTTAGTCTGTATAAAGGGTGAAAGAGAAAAATACAAAAAATTAAATTTATATAACATTACACCAAATATGGCCTTTGACAGCAGCAATTAGCTGTTGCCAATTTTCATTACTTCCAGCTGAAGTTGCTGCTAATTTTAAAATGAGTAGACTAACTTTTTTAGTGCTTAAAATTTATAATTGGTTTCAAAATCGTCGTTGGATTTCAAAATCATTTTTTATTGGAAAATACTATTTATAAAATTGGATGAAAATCCTTGACTACAGAGGGAGTTAATTGAAGGTATAGTCTCTCTCATCCAAGTTCACTTATCCGTGTTGAATTTAAGAGAGGAAGTGAGACAATACAAAGAGAAGAATTGTATTGAATGGTGTGATTTACTTACAAAGGGAGCTATCCTATTTATATAAGCTAATAGGAGAAGTAAAGCTATACACAACCAATGTGGGATTATCTTATTTATACAAGCTAATAGGAGAAGCAAAGCTATACACAACCAATGTGGGACTAAGCCCATATAATACATTAACATCCCCCCTCAAACTCAAGGCGGTAAGTGGGAGGTGAACTTGAGTTTGGAAACCAGAGAGTGAAAGCGTCCAGGTGGATGAGCCTTAGTGAAAATGTCAGCTGTCTGATCGGCTGAACTGACAGATCGTAGACAAACCGTATTCTGGAGAATGTGATCACGGATGAAGTGGATATCATTCTCGATGTGTTTTGTACGCTCGTGGAAGACATCATTGTGAGCGATCTGAATAGCACTCCTGTTGTCACAGTGTAGGATAGTGGCAGCAGGAGAAGAGATACCCATGTCAGCGAGTAGCCATCGAAGCCAGAGAAGTTCTTGAGTTGCATCAGCCATGGCACGATATTCAGCTTCGGTACTAGAGCGAGCAACCACAGTTTGTTTCTTACTACGCTAGGAAATGAGAGAATTGCCCAAAAAGAAACAGTAACCAGTGGTTGAACGTCTGTCGGTGGGGTCTCCGGCCCAATCAGCATCAGAATAGGCTTGTAAAACGGGGGCAGACTGTGCTGAGAAATGAAGCCCATGAAATAAAGTACCCTTGACGTACCTAAGAATGCGAAGAACAGTCGAGTAATGGGTGGTCCGAGGAGCGGACAAGAACCGACTGACCTGATGAACGGCATAGGCAATGTCAGGGCGAGTGACAGTAAGATATACAAGACTTCCAACCAGTTGACGATATAGAGTGGCATCCTGAAGAGGTGAACCATCGAGTGGGGTAAGTCTGACATTCGGCTCGAGAGGAGTAGTGGCAGTGGTTGAGTCAGTGATCCCAGCCTTGGAAAGGAGGTTTACCGAAAAGGCGCTCGAATGGAGATTGATTTTGGATTGTAGTGGAAGGGACACGATTGATTGTGTATACTGCGGTGAATGCAGCATCACCCCAGAAACGTTCAGGACATGATGACGAAATGAGTAGAGCACGAACGGTGTCAAGAATATGTCGATGTTTGCGTTCAGCTCATCCATTTTGTTGGGAGGTTCCAAGGCACGAGCGGTGGGGGAGCGTGCCATTTTTGTGAAGTAGGTTTAGAAAAGCACGGTCTTTATATTCCATTGCATTATCTGAACGAAAAATTTTGATATTCCGAGAGAATTGAGTTTGAACCATAGAAGAAAAATCAGAATATATTTGAAAGAGTTCAAATCTACTTTTCATAAGAAACAACCAAGTATAACGAGAATAGTCATCATGTCCTGAACGTTTCTGGGGTGATGCTGCATTCACCGCAGTATACACAATCAATCGTGTCCCTTCCACTACAATCCAAAATCAATCTCCATTCGAGTGCCTTTTCGGTAAACCTCCTTTCCAAGGCTGGGATCACTGACTCAACCACTGCCACTACTCCTCTCGAGCCGAATGTCAGACTTACCCCACTCGATGGTTCACCTCTTCAGGATGCCACTCTATATCGTCAACTGGTTGGAAGTCTTGTATATCTTACTGTCACTCGCCCTGACATTGCCTATGCCGTTCATCAGGTCAGTCGGTTCTTGTCCGCTCCTCGGACCACCCATTACTCGACTGTTCTTCGCATTCTTAGGTACGTCAAGGGTACTTTATTTCATGGGCTTCATTTCTCAGCACAGTCTGCCCCCGTTTTACAAGCCTATTCTGATGCTGATTGGGCCGGAGACCCCACCGACAGACGTTCAACCACTGGTTACTGTTTCTTTTTGGGCAATTCTCTCATTTCCTGGCGTAGTAAGAAACAAACTGTGGTTGCTCGCTCCAGTACCGAAGCTGAATATCGTGCCATGGCTAATGCAACTCAAGAACTTCTCTGGCTTCGATGGCTACTCGCTGACATGGGTATCTCTTCTCCTGCTGCCACTATCCTACACTGTGACAACAGGAGTGCTATTCAGATCGCTCACAATGATGTCTTCCACAAATATAACAAAATAACGAGCACCACCCATTGATGTATGAGGAGAAGGCCCCCAAACGTCAGAATGTACTAAATCAAAAGGTGCAAGGGAAACGAACTGACTCTCATTAAAAGGTAAAGCTGATTGTTTTGCAAGTTGACAATGAATACAATGAAAAGACTCATGCTGAAGTGAACCTAACTGACCACTAGAAATAAGAGAACGTAGAGGGCTAGATGAAGTATGACCTAACCGAGAGTGCCACAATTCCACAGGTGAGAGTGCTGGGATGGATGCGGCTGATTGATTTGGTGATGGTGAGGATGGGACTTGGAGATGAGTGAGCTCAAAGAGGCGTCCAACTTTACGGCCGGTTCCAAGGAGTTTTCCTGTCTGAGGGTCCTGCACACGACAACCAGTAGAAGAAAAATGCACATCAAGTCCAAGATCACATAGTTATCCAACAGATATAAGGTTAAGCGTAGGATTAGGAACTAAATATGTGTCAGGGAGAGACAAATGAGAACTATCAACATGTCCAGTATGGCTGACCAGCATATTTGATCCATTGGCAGTGTGAATAGTATGCGCATGCTCATCACGGGTTTTAGAGGAAAAAATAGAGGCATCAGAAGTCATGTGATTGCAACAAGCAGAATCGAAATACCATCGGGATGTACCTGGTGTAGTTGACATGGCTATATTGTTACCGATTTTATTTAGAGCCTCGGTAAGAACGGTACAGAAACCACTCCAATCAGGTGGAGAATTGGATGAAGTTGGTGTAGCATCAGTGGTTACGGCATCAGTATTCTTTGGCTTGGAATATGATCGATTGTATGAGCCTCGAGAGTGATATTGGTTCCCATTTGACTGATTTCCAGATGGAAGTTTAGAGCAGTCTGCAAGATAGTGACCCGGTTCTTTGCATACTTTACATAGGCGAGAAGGACATTTGAGCAATTCATGCCCTTGTGAATGACAATACTTGCAATATAAGGGCTTCTGGTGTGTGCTCTGTCGGTGGGGTAAGTCCGATTCAGCCATAGGAGCAAAGAGGAAGGTGAACCTCCAAGAAACCAGTGATATGACGGTCAACTGATGATGTGGCAGTCAACCGGTGATGTGGCGGTCAACTGATGACGTGGCAGTCAACGAGTAACGTGGTGCTGACGTGTTGTTGATGTGGTGCTACTGTGGCAGCAGCGTGTCTGAAACAGGAGCGGCAGCGGAGATGATGTCAACGGGTGACGTGGCACTGATGTGGCAGCGGAGATGATGTCAATGGGTGATGTGGCAGTGAGGTGGCACTGATGTGGCTTTTAGGGCTGACGTGGCAGCAGCGTTTCTGAAACAGAAGCGACAGCGGAGATGATGTCGATGGAGAATGAGACTCCGACTATAGTGATGACCCGACAGGTATGAAAAGGATATACTAGAAGTTTTTCTGATGTGAAGGATCCACTAATAGTGGCAATCACAGAGCATACTCAACTCTTAATATACCGAGAATTTCTGATGTGAAGGATCCACTAATAGTGGCAATCACAGAGCATACTCAACTCTTAAAATACCGAGAACCATTAAGGCTCTGATACCATGTTGAATTTAAGAGAGGAAGTGAGACAATACAAAGAGAAGAATTGTATTGAATGGTGTGATTTACTTACAAAGGGAGCTATCCTATTTATATAAGCTAATAGGAGAAGTAAAGCTATACAGAACTAATGTGGGATTATCTTATTTATACAAGCTAATAGGAGAAGCAAAGCTATACACAACCAATGTGGGACTAAGCCCATATAATACATTAACAATCCGAATGGACCTAACATATCTAGTTAATTCACGAGCCAGCTCTGCGGGTATGAAAGAATTTAACCAATGAAAACGGAGACAGCATGGATTTCGCTTCATCAGTGAATGCCCAAGAATTAATAAAACAAGCTCTATTAAGGCAGGCGCTACTAACATATAACAGTATCCCACTCAATATAGAAAAACGGATTCTAGTTCTCTTAATTTTGTGCGAGAAATATAGAGATAATATGCGTGCATCTCAATCACTCTATTAAATTTAATTGTCATTATTATATCAAATTAACAAGATTATTTAAGGTAAATGAAACTGATTATTATATTACTTAAATATTTTTAGTTTTTCGTTCTTTTCCAATGGAAATATTCTACTTTCCTTTTTCTTTCTTTCTTCTTTTCTTTATATTCATTATTTCTTTATTTGGGGTTCTAAAAATGAAAAAGACATGTAGAAAATTACTATCTTTTTTCAATTAACCAACAAGATCACTTAAGGTAAGGGAACTCCTTTATTCGATAATAACTTCAAAAAACGAATCTAAAAAAATAGTTGAAACACATTTTGGTTTTCTGTTCTTTAGAATTTTAAGTCATATACAGCATACGAACCAGATGAATACTATATACTACTATTTTCTTCTCATTATTTTTTAAATATGTTGCTAGGATTTTGGCTCAATTCTCCAAAAAGAAGACTTCCAATTAGTTTGGGAAAAATTGTTTCTTATTTTATAATTGCTTATTCTAATAGGAGTAGCAGTAGTCTCTTATGTTGTTGTTCTTTTCCTAATTGGATTAGGAAAATATCATCTATATAAAGGGAGTCTTAGGGAACGTTTGAGCCACACTCATAATTCTCATATACATTGTAAAATAGAGAGGTTTACTACTAGAGCTATGATAAGAACTTTGGGTGTATTGGTGTTTTAGGTTATCAAGTAGAGATGACAATTACAACCATAGTTAGGTTGGCAGCTTTGGTTATATTGTGATTTTGGGATGAAAGTTTAAAAACTTTGCTCTTCCTAAAATTGTAATTAAAGAATAATAAAATTCTGAGTTTGTTGGCGGCACAGATAATGAGATTGCCGAACCACATTAAATTATTGTACTTGATATTTTTTGTTTATTTGCCTACTTAATTACTATAAGTTTGAGTAGATGGATTTTAGGGGTAAAATCCCAACAAGTGATATTAGAGTTGTAGTTCCGATGGAAAAAATACAAAAAGTAGGCATGATTAATATTGAGCTATTTGATGAATTGAAGATGGAAGAAGATATGATGAATATTAGCTTTTTCAATTCCATTATCACTAATTTGTTGACAGAGATGAAGTACTTGTCACTGGAAGAATATGACATAGTCACGATGTTAATGGGGGGCAGGAAGTTTGGATTGGTGGGAAGGTTCCTACAGTACCTCCAGAGAGAGATAAGTTGAAGAGGCCAAGTGTTTGAGATTGAAGAATTGTTCATGACAATATCAAGAGAAGAGCCAGACAAAGTGAGTGAGTGGAGCACTTCAAGAATGGAAGAGGAAAGATCAAAATCCAAGTCTCTAGATTTTTCAAATAAGGAGTGCATCTACAATGAGGAAGAGAAACACACACAATTCCAAAGTAAGACCATGATGAAGGACTTGGAGGAGTTGAGTAGAATGATGGAAAGTAATAATGGAAAGGCTAATAAGGATGATGAGATGCAAGTTCTTGATGCTTCAAAAGTAATGACGATAGATACCGTAAGCGATCGAAGAGAGATTGTATGTGTTGAATGAGATAATAATTGCTCTGAAGAGTAAGTAGATAAGATAGGAAGACCAAAAGGAATAATCACACCAACAAAAGAAGAAAGCCAAGTTCTAATAGGAGTATTAGTAATCTCCTATGTTGTTGTTCTTTTCCTAATTGGATTAGGAAAATATCATCTATATAAAGGGGGTCCTAGTGAAGGTTTGAGGCACACTCATAATTCTCATATACATTGTAAACTAGAGGGGTTTACTACTAGTGCTAGGATGAGAGCTTTGGGTATATTGGGGTTTTGGGTTATCAAATAGAAATGACACTTACAACTAGAGCTAGGTTGAGAGCTTTGTTGTATTGTGACTTTGGGGTGAGAGTTTGACAACTTTGTTTTTCCTAAAGTTGTAATTGAAGATTAATAAAATATTGAGTTTGTTGGTGATATAAGCAAGGAGGTTGCCGAACTACATTAAATTATTGTATTTGATATTTCTTTGTTTATTTGCCTATTCAAATATTATAAGTTTGAGTAGGTAGATTTTAGGGATAAAATCCCAACATATGTAATGGTAGTTGATGTGTAAAATATAGATATTGACTGAAAATGCAGTTGCCTTACTGGGCTCTTAAAGGTGTCTTGTTACATAGTGATCTATTTAACTATATCAAGGGACATGTCTTCTTTATGTCATTTGGCTTTAATGGATGAGATAGTTCTTCTCTCAAGTATAAAAGTTGAGTTTTGTATATCATGCTCACTTGGGTTGCAGTAGGCTGTTATTTATCACGAGCTAAGTGCATTGACAGATAGAGTTTGCTTAGTTTTACTTGGTCTCTAAAATTCTTTTCTTAAAGAATTTCTTATTCAAAACTCAAACAAAAGACCATACTTTGTTAATTTTAAGTTATTCTTTGTATAAATACAATAGAGTTTGCTTCATAACTTTTAGTTTGTTACTTTATCTTTCTGGTGGAATACTGTAACGGTTTATCGGGTAAATTCAAATGAGAAAAGACATTAAACGGAAATAAGAGAGAAGACAACATAAACGAAATTTTATAAACATTGTTACATTGCAATTGTATCACATAAAAAAAAATATGATAATACCAACCCAATCTTTATAATATCTAATTATAAACTTCTTGTTTATCTTTTAATTTTTTAAAACAATTACGGTTTTGCGTTTAAACTATTTTTTGGTATTCATTTTTTTAAAAGTTATTATCGAATAAAAAGGTTCATTTACCTTAAGTGTTGGTTAATTTTAAAAAATAGTAATTTTTTGCATAACTTTTTCATTGTTAGAACCCCAAATAGAGAGCAGATGAATATGAAAAAAGAAAAATGAATGTGAAATATTTTCTTTTGACAAGAACAAAAAAAATGGAAATATTTAAGCCATATAATAGGTAATTTCATTTACTTTAAATGATCTTGCTGATTTGGTGTAACAATGATAATTAGATTTAATAGGATAGTAGTGATACTTACGTAAATTGGCCCAATGGCAACCAAAAACCTATTAAAGTGTATTCCAACATCCCATGCCAGCTTTAGCCCTTTAACGACGCCATTGAGACATTCATCGCTTATCTTGTTTTTTGGACATGGACGCAATGACTATCATCGCTTATCTTGTTTTTTGGACATGGACGCAATGACTATCCCCTCTCCATCCCATAAAATGGCTCTAACTCTCATTTCAATGGAATCTTGAAAGACGACACCATCAAAATTTACTTTGAAAAATCCATGTGTAGGAGTTATTCAACAAGCATATGTCCTTCTAACCACCGGGTTTTCCATGGAACTTCCAGAACACCCTGAAAATTCAATAATATAATGCTCAGTTTGGCCTGACAAATCTATTTTACTCAAACAACGTTCTTCATGAATATGGCCATTGCCTTGATCAACACTTCGCGTCCCACTTTTATGAGAAATTTTCATTCCAGCCATTAATTTTTTTTTCCAACTCATTCTTTAAAAGATTTAAAATTTTCGTTTTTTTAATGACAAAAAATGTATTATACACCATAAACCATACCTGCATAGTTGTAAATTCTATCAAAAAAAATAATTACAGTGTTGTGGATCCAAAATTTTAATTTAAAAAAACTCTTAATCCTTATTGCACGTACAGTGGAACATAACGAATCTTTTTCATTTGGTTTAGATCAAATATAATATAATTAGTTCTCATGTCCGTGCAATGCACGGGTTTGTATACTTTTTTATTATATCAAAAATTGAGAGTTATTATCTTATTTCTTATAATAAAATTTAAGAAATAATTTGTTTCGAGTGAACAGTAAAAACTACAATGAAATTTAAATAATTTATAAGATGTAAACGTATTAATTATGTTGACTAAGTTATTAATAATGTTGATGTAACGAAATTTGAATTCGACAAATGTTAAATAATTAGATTAAAAATTATGATTTTTATTTGAATCTAGTTTACTAACAACAAATTAAGTAGATTTTTTAACAGAACAAATTAAGTAGATAAATATTTATTTGTTATAAAAAAATTTATCTACTCAACATAACATGTGGCTACAAAACATAATATTAGAAGTAATAAATTTATAATTTGAGAATACGAAATAATTAAATATGAAAAAGACTTCAATATTATGTTAAATTTATTTGTAAACAGAAAATATGTAGTAATAGTTTTATTAAAGATTAAAATGAAACAAGTAGTGAAAACCAAATTATTGCAATCTTGAAATTCAATGTATTAACAAAAATTAAGAAAAATCATGTTTATGGCGAAAGCTTTTATTTTCTCCTTTTATATTATATATTACAATTTCATAAATTCAACATACGAAAATAATATTATCTTTGAAATATGTAGTAATCTTTATTTTGAGTTTTTGCAAGGTTTATAAGTTGGCTCTTATAATTTTTTTTTAATTATAGTTTAAAATAAATTTTGTATGAAACATTATCACAATTAGTAAATTTGAAGAACAGAGTTTATTTAGATATATTTTATTACACTTTTGTTGTAGTAATGAACTAATATTTAGTGCAACTAATTTGATTAGTTGTTATTTATGTCATAATTAAAACATTGTTCATTATAGTTTTTGTTATATAAGTTAATTTTCTAAATAATTTATTTAATCAAACTTAAACAACTAAATTATGATGAGTGACTTTAATTTCCATTATCATAAAATTTATAACTATTTTATGACAAAAAACTAATGATAATCATAGCTTTAAAGATGTGGTCAAATGATTTCATGATAGCTTTCAGTAAAAAAAAAATAATAATAATTACTAATAATTAGTATGTTGACGAAATATTAATCCTTAAATTCAAAGACAAAAAAGGCATGAATTCCATGATCTCGTTTTGCTCGATCAGTCCGAAGTAATTAAAATTTTCCATTCACATGTTGTGTTATATTATGTGAATTTTAATATTTTATAAATAAAAATAATTTTCAATAACCTAGAAATTTCATTTTTTTTCTGTCTTAGTTCAATGACACTTCCTGAAATGTGCACAAAAATCTTTTTTATTTTATTTTTTAGGATAAACTCCTTTCTTCTTTTTTTAATAGAGAATTTGATCGAAAAACACAAACACATCAAAAAAATAATAATAATTATATAACTTCAAAATAATATCTAACTTTTAAAACTGCAGAAAGATTTTTAAAATAAATTCATTAAGAGTAATAATTAAAAAAAATATTACCATCAAAGTTTAGAACTGAAGTAACGCGGAACATTCCCAAAATATTGTCAGTGGTAAGATAAAGTCGTTGGGCTATATATAGAACAATCAGAATTGAGAGTACATCTCTCTTAATATTAAGTCAAACTGGGTACAGTTGGACAAACAACTTAAATGCCACATGACAACACTTGAAGAAGAAGAAAAAAAAAAAAAAAAAAAAAAAAAAAAAAAACTTAAACCTATATAACATGTGGACCCAGCTCTAAGTACATAAACTTCATAGAAAAAGATTTGAAAAAGAGAAAGGTTCCATAATTATAAAACATGACATTTAAACGCTCTCAAAACGTAATTTCAAATCTAATTAACAATCTTTCAGAGATTAATATATTTATTAATTGCATATCCAATATTGTCTTCTCGCAGACATAATGATAATAAACCCTAATTAATTAAACACCCTATGATATTGAGACTTAAACAGCCTAGCAACCCATGGCATGATTCTGAGTCCAGATTCTTGCAGTAGCTTCATAGTTGGCTCTATCAGTCTGGTAGGCATGAGCAATCTCAGGCACCAGAGGATCCTCCGGGTTGGGATCTGTCAGCAGGGTGCATATTGACAATAACACCTACAAACCATTACAAAATATATAGCAGCAACAATTCTAAAGAAAATTGTGTACTGAATTATATAATTATAAACCTTTGAGACTGTAATACCAGGGCTTCATTTCTCTTCGAGAATATCAAAACAAATACTACCTTCCCTGTTAATATTAGGATGATAAACTTTCATTTTTAAAGCAACCTGCAACCAAAACCAAGAACATTATTTATAAAAAAAAAAGTAACGTATACACTATGGCTTTGATTGATATACATATGGAGAGAAAGCTAAGAGGAAAGAACAAAGAGCAGAAAACCATTTTTCTTTGGTAGGTGTAATGACTCATCCCGAGCCGACCTTATTCAGAATGGCATCATTATTTTTAAGGATTGAGTACTTTAACCTGTAACACAAGCATATGTGCATGCTGACCCCTTAATCATGACTTTATCTATTTCAAGTTTATATGCATTAACCAAGATATAATATAAATAAACTATGAAAATGTGGAATTAAGTATGCATGTAGTAGGGAAGTAGCACAGAGATGTATTGTATGACTTAAAGTGTAGGATTTGTATGCTTGTATTATAGGTTAAGATGCTCAATTTTTAAAAGTAATGATGATGTTCTGAGCCAGGATGAGTCGTTAAAGTAAGTGCGTAAAGTGACACAAAAAAAATTAAAAAGATCAATTGAGGTATTTTTTTTTTCATTTACAAATCACTATCATTCTTACTTGAAATAATTGTAGAGTAAAAAGAAAAAAAGAGTAATATTTAACTTTTGCCTCTTTTTTTTCAATTCCCTCTAATTATTTGTTATCTCTATTAATCACATTATGGAAAGCATATAAATGGATATGCATAAGCCATGTAAGCTACAATAATATATTAAAAATTCAAGGAAGGAAACAATCTTATTCCTCCCAGTTGGACATATGTACGACAATATAAACTCTACCAACAAAAATGACGTTGCCTCAATCCGCCTCGATCTTCAATTTTTAAAGAATTAATACTATTTTCTTCATAACTAAATGGGGCCTAAGGCCATTATAAGGAAACCATAGTGGGATCATGACCTCAATATTCAAGAAATTTTTTATAAAAAAAAAAATCAAACAGTTTTGGTTATTAAGAAGGATGAAACTTATATAATTTTGTAAGTAATCTCTAAGCATAACAACGTATTGGACTTTCCAGATAAAAGTAACGAAGAAAATCTGTTACCTTGGGTGTCCTGAATGGATAATCAGGAGGGAAGTTTATGGATACCAAAAACACACCCCCAGCATACGGGCGGTCTGCTGGACCCAGAATTGTTGCTTCCCAATGGAACGTGTCCTCACCAACGGGATCTATACAAATATACAAATTCATATATTAACCATATGTCCATCACAATAATGTGTTATGAAGAAGAAAAAAATAGTATACTTTGAAAGGAGCTATTGTTCCTGTTAAAGGTTTAAGAGAGGAAGTGAGACAATACAAAGAAGAGAATTGTATTGAATGGTGTGATTTACTTACAAGAGAGCTATCCTATTTATAGGAGCCAATAAGAGAGCCAAAGATATACACAACCAATGTGGAATTAAACTAACTAAGCAATAACTATGCTATACATAATCTAACAGCCCTCCTCAAACTCAAGGTGGAATATGAGAAACCAACTTGAGTTTGAAAACAAGATCACAAAAACGCCCTGGAGGATGTGACTTAGTAAAGATGTCTGCGAGCTGATCCTTGGATGTGACAGAATGAAGCTGTAGGGAGCCTTGAAGGAGATGATGACGGACAAAATGACAATCAATCTCAATATGTTTGGTCCGTTCATGAAACACATCATTATGAGCAATCTGAATAGCACTTCTATTGTCACAGTATACAAGAGTGGCAGCAGAAAGTGATACACCCATATCTTGTAACAACCATCGTAACCAAAGAAGCTCAGAGGTAGTGTCAGCTAAAGCACGATATTCTGCCTCTGTACTAGATCGAGCAACAACAGTTTGTTTCTTACTACGCCAAGAGATAAGAGAGGTGCCAAGTAGGAAACAATAACCGGTGGTAGAACGACGATCTGTAGGATCACCTGCCCAATCTGCATCGGTATAAGCACACAACTGAAGAGGAGACTGAGAGGAGAAAAAGAGCCCATGAAACAATGTCCCCTTTAGGTAACGAAGGATGCGAAGAACAGCAACAAAATGAGTAGAGCGAGGAGCAGCCATAAACTGACTCACCTGATGGACAGCATACAAGATATCAAGTCGAGTAACAGTAAGGTAGACAAGACTGCCAACCAAATGTCGATATAAAGTAAAATCACGAAGAAGTTCGCCATCATGGGGTGTAAGACGAGCATTAAGCTCAGTTGGTGTGTCAACAACCTTACTGTCTGTGAGATTTGCCCGAGAAAGCATATCAGAGATATATTTGACTCGTGTTAAATAATAACCATCAGAAGAAGATGAAATCTCAAGACCAAGAAAATAGCTGAGAGGACCAAGATCTTTCATCTCAAAATGTTGATTGAGAAATTGTTTAAGTTCCTGAATACCAATGGGATCATCCCCGGTGATAATCATGTCATCAACATATAACAGAAGAAGTATGATGCCCCGGTCTGTGCGGCGAACAAACAAGGCTGAATCATAGGAGCTGATGGAATATCCAAGGCTAGACAAAGTGTTGCTAAACTTAGCAAACTATGCTCGAGGAGCCTGCTTAAGTCTATATAGAGCTCGACGAAGATGACATACCTTGTTTGTTGGATTAGATAGTCCAAGAGGTGGTTACATATAGACTTCTTCATTAAGATCACCATTAAGGAATGCATTTTTAACATCCATTTGAAAAAGTGACCAATGGCGAGAGGCTGCAACAGCCAGCAAAGCATGCACAGAAGATAGACGAGCAACTGGAGCAAAGGTCTCCTCATAGTCCACACCATACTCCTGAGTAAAACCCCTGGAAACAAGTCGAGCCTTGTACCTGTCAACAGTACCATCTGAACAAGTCTTAATTTTGTAAACTCATTTACTGCCAACCACAGACTTTCTAGAAGGCAAGTCAACCAAATCCCATGTATTATTCTTGTATAAAGCATCAAGTTTCTCTTTCATCGCAGTATGCCAAAAAGGGTTAATGGAAGCCTCACGATAGGAGTGGGGCTCATGTAAAGTAGCTAAAGCATGAAAGCAATGAAAATTATGGAGATGGGATGGAAGAGATCTTACTCTGGTGGATCGGCGAAGGTCTGGAGAGGAAGTGTGAACATGATCCTCATACTTAACAGACCCTGGGGGCTCAGGCGAAGCGACGTCCAGAGTATTAGGTGGAGTGGAATCGAGAGTATTAGGTGAGGGAGACTCGGGCAAGACATTACTAGTGTGAGGTGAGGAAGACTCGGGCAAGACATCACTAGTGTGAGTAGAAGAAATAGGAGGCTCCATAAGTATGGTAAAAGGAGGAAAAGATGGCATGCTGAATTCGCCAATTTCATGAAATAGTCTATGCTCCCAGAAAACTACATGACGGGAGATGCGAAGACGACGAGACACAGGATCATAACACCGATAGCCTTTTTGTTCAATTCCATATCCAAGAAAGCAACACATTCGAGAACAAGGCTCAAGTTTGGTACGCTCATGAGGTTGGAGTAAAACAAAACAAGCAGAACCAAACACATGAAGATGGTGGTATGAGGGAACATAGCCAAACAACCGCTCGTAAAGAGTGCAATTATCAAGGATAAGGGTAGGCAGCCTATTGATCGTGTAAATAGCTATTAGAGTGGCTTCACCCCAAAATGGGGTAGGAACAGATGTGGAAATGAGGAGGGCTAGAACAGTGTCTAAAATGTGCCTAAGTTTACGTTCAGCTCGACCATTTTGTTGCGAAGTGCCAGGACATGACAAGTGAGGAACAGTGCCATAATTTTTTAGGATGTCTTTAAAAGCATGTTGAGTATATTCTAAAGCATTATCAGAACGAAAAGCTTTGATGGGTTTTGAAAATTAGGTTTCAATCATTTTGGCAAAAGTACGATAAATATCCAATAATTCAGAACGAGATTTCATTAAAAATGCCCAAGTGTAACGAGAGAAATCATCAACAAAAATTACAAAATAGCATGAACCACTCATACTAGCAACAGGAGAAGGTCCCCAAACATCATAATGAATTAAATCAAATGAAGCAGTAGCATGAGACTCACTATTATTAAAAGGCAAAGCCGGCTGTTTTTCAAGTTGACACGAAATACAATCAAAAGAACTTTTAGACACTGACCCTAACAACCCTTTTGAAGCTAAAAGTTGTACCCGAGATGCAGATGCATGACTAAGACGTGAATGTCAAAGTGCAAAGGATGGTGGTGACAAGGAGGCAGCAGCAGAGACATTAGAGGCGGGAAGGTTGGGTAGGTGTAAGGATGAGAGTTCGAACATGCGCCCAATTCTACGCCCGGTCCCAAGGGTCTGACCAGTATGAGAATACTGCACATCCACACCAGAAAATTCAAAGACAATTCTATATCCAAGTTCACATATTTGCCCAACGGAAAGAAGATTATAGGATAATTTTGGGACATGAAAAACTTCAGGAATAGAAAGAGAACGACTATTGATGGTGCCTATAGTTTTAACAGTCATAGTGGAGCCATCAGCTATGCGAATGAATGAGGAATGAGGTGAAGGTGCAGATGTAGTAAATGAAGCTGGGAAATGTGTCATATGGTTGCAATAAGCGGAATCAAAAAGTCAAGAGGCAGAATTACCTGGCAGGACTGAGAGGGCAGAGGAAGATGCATTACCAGAACGAGACTGGATGACCTGATTAACTATTGCCTCGAAGTCAGATGCAGATAAGGTGACAGTAGATCCTGATGACCCGTCAGAGAGTGCAACTGAAGATGAATTTGTAGTCGCAGATGGATATGGAACAACTGTAGAGACAGTGCTCTCAGGATGAGCAACTGCTGCAGTGGAAGCATTGGATCTTCCCTTTTGCCAACATTTATCAATAGTGTGCCCTCAACGTTTATAAAAACGATAGAAATTGTTATCGCGAGGCTTAAGAGAAGGTCGAGGAGCACCAAACCTGTCAGAATGCTTTAGCTGAAATGATGAATAACTAGATAATGGAGCAGCCAACACTGAAGGACTATGTTGAGAGTGCATAGTCTGTGATATACTTTCTGCACAAATAAGTTCAAATATAGCATTGTCCAAAGTAGGGAGAGGAGAGCGATGTAAAAGTTGCACACGAATAGGCTCAAAATCATCACGTAATGCCATAAGAAAATGGTGAAGACGATGTTGATCCCTTCGTTCAGTATACATTTTGGCATCTGTAGGATCCTTCCAAATAGGATCAGAAAGATCAATTTGATTCCATAAGAATTGCATGCGAGCAAGAAAATCATTAATATTCTGCCCTGGTTCTTGCTTCAGACAGAAGAGCTCAAACAGGAGCTGATATTCTCGAGAACCATCAACAGCATAATAACGAGAAGCAAGCATATCCCAAGCACCCTTAGCTTCATCAAAGCTACCAAATATGGCAGAAATAGATGGAATAGTAGTATTACGAAACCATGTGAGAATTTGATGATGATTACTTTCCCAATCAATGAGATGAGTGAGAAGAGCATCATTAGTTTCAGTAGCCCTTTTAACTGGCTTCTCGACAATACCAACCACGTAAGACCAAAGCTTACGACTTTTGAGGAAACTTCGCATAGATTAAGACCAAACAATATAGTTTGTACCATCCAATACAGACTGAACATGATGAAAAATATCTTTTTCTGCCATCTGGTCAAATCTGGTCATCGATCAATGGTCAATGGTAAAATAGTGACGTCGATGGAGCAGCGGCTGAGATGACGTCGATGGAGAATGAGACTCCGACTATAGTGGTGACCCGACAGATATGAAAAGGATATACAAGATGATTTTCTGATGTGAATGATCCACTAATAGTGGCAATCACAGAGCATACTCAACTCTTAATATACCGACAACCTTCAAGAAGTTTTTCTGATGTGAAAGATCCAGTAATAGTGGCAATCACAGAGCATACTCAACTCTTAATACACCGAGAACCACGAAGGCTCTGATACCATGTTAAAGGTTTAAGAGAGGAAGTGAGACAATACAAAGAAGAGAATTGTATTGAATGATATGATTTACTTACAAGAGAGCTATCCTATTTATAGGAGCCAATAAGAGAGCTAAAGATATATACAACCAATGTGGGATTAAACTAACTAAGCAATAACTATGCTATACATAATCTACACTACAACATAAATGATATTTGCCGACGCTTAATTATCGGCGCTTCCTAAAAACGCCGCAATATAATTGCCGCCGACGCTTATTTTGTGGCACTCCCGAGAAGCACCGCAATATACACAGAAAATATAACAGCACTTCGAAGCGCCGTTATCTATGAATATGATTTGATATAGTGGTGCTTTCAAGCGCCGGTATGTGCTAGTTTTTTTCGGCGATTCAAAGCACCGGTATATGAAATGGGTATCGATCATATACCGGCGCTTTAAAGTGCCAGTATATGCCATTCCATATACCGACGCTTTAAAGCGTCGGAATATGATCCTTTGTATATACCGGAGCACCAACAGCTCCAATACTTCCTGCCAGGTACCGAAACACTCTTTTGTTAAGCTTTTAAGTTTTTTGTTTTTCATCATTTGATGTTGAAATTCTGCTTTGTTCAATCAATTTGCATAAAAAAAAAATTTAGGTAATCTAGGTACAGAACGTATACCTACCTAAAAGTTCCTTTTAGGTAGGTAATCTAGGTATGAGATTACTTTTGAATGATATGAGATTATAGAGGGGGGTTTATATAGGATTGAAGATGGCTTCAAAAGGAAAACAGGCAAAGAAAAAATTATGGAACAATTCAAGACTGAATGGGGGTGAACGATTTTCTCCTTTAAATGTGGAAAATGGCTAATTTATTGAACCAAACCACACAAAAAAAAATAACACCTACATTAACAATAATTAAATAAAAAAAGTTGGTACAAAAAATACTCATGAATTTTCACATAATTACTAGTGGGGTTTTCTTGGGACAACATCTGGACAGGTGTTGTTGATGCACCAGCACCAGCACAGGTGCTGTTAGTGCACCAACACCACCACCTGCACATATGACTATGTGCGGCTTAGATTACTTAGTGAAAAATATGGATCTGGAGCCAAGGAAGGCAAGGAGTGGAGGAAGATTCCTATCAAAGCATACAATTTTTTTGAAAAAAAAAACTCTTTATATTTGTCTTGTGTAATTGATCTTATTTTTTCCATTCTCATTACCATTTTGAGAGTAGTAGCTCTTTTTACCTTGTTTCCAATGATATAATGTGCCATATATTTTTCACCAAATCCAGCGTTATTAAAATATGGTTATTGCGATCTTGAGAGTAGCTTAACTAGGATTTTCTTTATCTGTTAATTGTGGAGGAAGTGATATAATTTATGAGATGCATTTTATTAGATCTGAAATTGTTTCAATTAGTGATTCTGAAATTGTTTCAATCAGTGATTCTGTTTTTGTGTTGCTGTTTTCAGATCATACAACAGTTTTTCTCGGTTTTCCATGTGATTTTCATCTTCTGCTTTTGTGTATAGTTTGAATTTAAAATTAAGAAAATTTCAAATTATCATATGCTTATTACTAGTCGTTTTTAATTTGAATGGCATATTAGAGTTGAGGCCCCCGTATGAAGACTAATTAAGTTGTTATGGCAGACCAATTAGATCCCCAAATAATTATTTAACTTGATGCTTTGTTTTCCCTAGGCAACAGTATATCTCACTCTTACTCTTCTTTTACTACTAATTAAAATCTCAACATACATACCAAGGCAAATAAAAAATTGTGTAGACAAAGAAATACATGCACAATGACACTTTGGCAGCATTCAAACCTAAATATAGTAGTATTAATTAAGAATCTATGCTCATTTTCCATATCTTGCTCACATCTTACACTCTATACTTGGATATTACTATCATTTCAAAGAGACATGGACGTTTACTTTTAAGTTAGTCTGTTCAAGCAGCTTACTCATGGTTGAATATTGGGTCTAATTGTGTCTTTATTTATGGGTGTTTATCACTTTCTCCATGATTGTGTATCAGTCTTTATAGTGCCAGGTACTGTTGCTGCACCAGCACCAGCACACACCAGCACCAGCACAGGGCACCAACACAGGTGTTGTTGCTGCACCAGCACAAGCACCAACACAGGTGCTGTTGATGCACCAGCACCAGCACACACCAGCACTAGCACAGGGCACCAGCACAGGTGCTGTTGCTGCACCAGCACACACCAGCACCAGCACAGGTGCTGTTGCTGCACCAGCACCAGCACCTGCACATGTGACTATGTGAGGCTTAGATTACTTAGTGAAAAATATGTTGGATAGTAAGATTGTTGGGAGTTGGGGCATTGAGTTTGTATCATATGCGACTTGTTCTTTGCACATTTGTATTTGTTAATTTCTTTGGACAATTAAAATTTGTAAAATATTACAATTTCTTTGGATAATTTCTTTAAGTTTGTAAAATATTACAATTCTGACTTTATTAACATTGTTTTAGGAAAGTCTATTGGCGTCATCTAAAAATGGATAAAAGTTGGATAGATAAACCGAGGTCGAGTGAAGCCTATATGGATGATGTTGCAAACTTCATTAAATTTGCGTGTCAGAAAGCTTGTGGTCATGGTAGTATTGTTTGTCCATGTAAGAGATGTGGTAATTGTTATTCATTCGAACCAGAAATTGTTCAGGAGCATCTATTGTATAATAGGTTTAGTCCAGGTTACACCGAGTGGGTTTTTCATGGGGAGAAAGTCTCTCGTATAGACCACACTCACACTAGTTCACAACCCACTAGTGTTCCAGGTGGCTTCATGGGACGAGATGACATGTTGGGTTTGCTCCGAGGTAGTGCCTTCGAGGTTACTTATGAAAACCGAAACAATGAACCGTTAAGTTTAGGAATCGAAGTGGGATCTTCAAATAAGCATGGTGAAGAGCAACAAGCTCATGGTGGGTTTGAGTTCAATAATTATGGGGATCCTTCACACGTCGAACATCCAGTTTGTTCTGCTATTGATGAGACAACTCAGTATCGCAATTTGATGAAAGATTACGATACTAAACTTTATCTGGGTTGTCAGAATTTCACAAAGTTAAGTTTCATGTTATATCTACTACACCTCAAATGTTTGAATGGGTGTCTGGTAAATCTCTGACTATGTTGCTCGAGTTTATCAACATGGCATTTCCGATGTGTGCTCCATTGCCATCAAATTATTATGAAGCCATGAAGATTATCAAAGGATTGGGTCTTGGGTATGAGAAGATTCATGTTTGTCTTAATGACTGCACACTGTATTGGTGTGAATGATGAATTTTGTCATGCGTGTGGTGTGCCACGGTGGGTCAAAAACAATGCCGATGTTGAGGATCCGTTGAATGAGATGGACAGTCAATCGAAAAAGAAAAAGCCAGCTAAGGTATTGCGTTATTTTCCGCTAATACCGAGATTGAAGAGGATATATATGTCATCTAAAACAACTTCGTTGATGAGATGGCATGACAAAGATCGGACAAAGGATGGGATTTTAAGACACCCTACGGATGGATTAACCTGGAATGAATTAGATAGATTGTATCCCGATTTTGCCGCTGATCCTCGCAATGTTAGGCTTGGCCTAGCTAGTGACGAGTTCAATCCCTTTTGAACAATGAGTTCAACTTATAGCACATGGCACGTTCTTTTGGTCCCATACAACTTGCCACCGTGGCTTTGCATGAAGCAAACATCCTTCATCCTTTCAATGGTGATCCCTGGTGAGAGAAGCCCCGGTAATGATATTGATATCTTTTTGCAGCCTCTAATTGAAGAGTTGAAATAATTATGGGATGGTGTTGATGCGTTTGATGCGTCAACCAATCAAAGCTTTAAGCTTCGCGCTTATCTTCTTTGGACCATTAATGATTTTCCAGCCTATACAAACTTATCTAGTTGGAGCACCAAGGGGTGGGTTGCTTGTCCATGTTGTGGGGAATCTACGCATTCTGTATGGTTAAAGCACGGGGGAAAGTTTTGCTATATGGGTCATTGTCGATGGTTAGCAGAAAACCATGAGTTTCATTTTCAAAAGGATCAGTTTGATGGCACCATAGAGTTGGGATATGCTCATGTTCCACCGTCTGGCCACAATGTTTTAAGACAACTAGAGGGTCGGAACTATAGCTATGGTAAAACCTCGAAGCCTGCTAAGAAGAGGGCAAGAGAAGATGTTGGTACCACTACGAGGCAAGTGCTAGTGGATGAAGTTGATAACCTTTTTGAGGGTGTGGACGATTTCCTTGAAAATGTTGATAATGAGGATATTCCTATGGATGGGGGAGTTGTAGATACGTTGTGGACAAAAAGAAGCATCTTTTTTGAGTTACCATATTGGAAAGACAATATATTGCGTCATAATTTAGATGTGATGCATATAGAGAAGAATGTATGTGATAATTTGATTGGAACAATATTGAATATAGAAGGTAAGACTAAAGATAATAAGAAGGCACGCCGCGATCTCGAGGAAATTGGTATTAGGAAAGACCCCCATTTAGTTGTTCTTCCTAATGGAAAAGATCACTCACCTACAGCATGCTACACTATGTCCACGAAGGAGAAGCAGAATTTCTTGATAGTTTTGGAAAATCTTAAAGTTCCTGATGGGTATGCATCAAACATCTCGAGATGTGTCAACCTAAATGATCGTAAGCTGTTAAACCTAAGGAGTCATGACGGTCACATATTGATGCAAGAAATCCTTCCGATTGCCTTAAGAGCATCTTTGCCTGGACATGTTGTAGCAGTTGTGTCTGAGTTATCATCATTTTTCAAAACTTTATGCTCTAAAGCCCTTGATCCCCATGAGCTTGACTTATTGGAGTCGCGTGTTGCTTTGACACTGCCATTTGGAGAAAATATTTCCCCCGGGTTTTTTTACCATTTTGGTTCATCTTATCATTCACTTAGCCTCCGAGGCTAGACTTGGGGGTCCCGTACACTACAGGTGGATGTATCATGTTGAGAGGTTAGATGTTCAAAGCTATTTTGTGCACTTTGGTTTTTTTTTTTTATATATATTGGCTACATAATTTATCTTTCATTTTTTTGGCTTTGTAAGGTATTTAGTCCGCTTGAAATCTTACGTACGTAATAGAAGTCGACCCGAGGGGTCAATTGCTGAAGGGTACAATGGGGAAGAGTGTCTAACATATTGCTCCCAATACTTCAATGGTGTAGAGACAAAATTCAACCGCCCCCAAAGGAACAGTGATACAGTAAATTTTTCGGATGAATACATATTTTCCTCTGGTGGACGGATAATGGGAAAGATTGTGAGTGTTGAGCTCGATGACATGTCATTGGCTCAAGCACATCGTTATGTGTTGCTCCATAATGATAAACTTTCTGATCTTCGTAGGTTAGTATCAATAAAGGAATTTAATTAGTAAGCATGTGTTTAAATTGAGTTTTTATTATATGTTATTATCACTGTGATGGCTAACAGTGACATAAAAACATCAAATATTGCAGCGAAGTTTTGGCTGCTCAAAGGCTAACCAACCGTTACAATCGACCAATACAAAGTCTCGAACAAAAGTGGTTGGTTGAGAAATTTCCCTCATGGCTTATGAGACAGGTTAGGCATAATCACAAGAGTCTTCGAAAGTTATCAGTGTTTTCAATTAAACATTGAATGTTGTTGTCTCATATTAATTGTTTGGAAATGTTTAGGTGCCATGGATGGTGGATAACAATTATTCAGATGAACTAATTGCCTTTGCTCGAGGTCTGAATAATGTTGTTAGGAGATTCAATGGATTTAACATCAACGGATTTAAATTCCACACAAAGGAACGTGAGAGGTGTAGACGATCTCAAAATTCGGGAGTTATGGTTGAAGCGGATGATAAAATGTATTATGGTGTGCTCAACGATATCATTGAGTTGGATTACTATGGGACGTTTAAGATTGTCTTGTTCCATTGTGATTGGGTGGATATTAATTCACCCAGGGGTTTAAAGAAAGATGCAAGTGGGTGCATTCTCGTGAACTTAAATAGGTTAATACACACTGGTAAGTTATTGAAGGATGACCCGTTCGTACTTTCATCTCAAGCGAAACAAGTGTTTTATGTGCAAGACCCAACAAGAAAGGAATGGTATCATGTTGTGATCACAAAGACAATGGACCTATATGAAATGGGGGAAAAAAGCAGGAAGATGATGATGACACTTACAATCAGTGCATGTTTCCTAATGTAGTGGTAGATGATCAATTAGATTGTATCTCAACTTGGGCTAGGATGGACATTGACGAAGATACCAACTAGTTTTATGTGCATTTCCGTGTAATTATATTTGGATGTGTATTTATGTGATGGACTTGTGTGTCAACGAGTTTTGTTAGGGTTTATTATAATCTATCGGGTTACTGTTGGTTTGTATCACACATAACAAGAGTCCTGAACTTTTTTGTGTACTGTTTGTTGAATGCTACTTTAGAATGTCATAAATTTTTGTTTTAGTTGTATCATTAATTATTTCTTGTTCTTTAAATCCTATTTGAAGCAATTATTTGTTCATTTGTTCTCAGGTTCTCTGAAGTTATTGATTGCTGCGACCCATTGAACATTCTTATCTTTCAGGTGTGGTTCTTCTAATTCTTGTTAACTTTTAATGCATCCTTGATAGTGTGAGATATAATCATTTTAATGTTTTTATGTATACAGATTGCAAGATGTATAGGTCAAAAAATATCCCCACCTCGGTTAGAGATAACATGGTAAACCAGTATACTGCTGAGTCTTCACACCATCAAGAAGATATTCACCATGAGCATGAGTATCACCTTGATGATGATCATGACTCGCAAAATGATTCTGATACCGAGCCAATAACAACGGGAAGTGATCACAATGATAGTGAGCAATACGAGATAATTGGTAATTTTTGTATTATAATACATTCTCTCTCTAACTAGTTTGATACCACATTGTTATACTAATTATAAAATTTGTAGATCCTGAAGGGAGGTTGAGGAAGCAAACATGTGTCCTAAGACCCTCACAAGTGTGGTCCCTTCAACATGGGGAAAAAATTGTGGTCCACTTCAATGCACGTCATCAACCTATTAAGAAAGGTGGCCAAATGTTAAGTAGCTGGTTGGGCAAGGTTGCAAAGAGAGGGAACCTTTGTCCGCTTAATTACACGGATTGGAAGAAGGTCCCTTCTAGCTACAAGAAGAATCTTGTTATATTGATTCGGGTAAGTAACAACTTAATAACCATTGATTGCCTCCATTTTTTTTTTTCGTGGTGTTGTACATGCATAATCCCTAATACCAATAATGTTTATTTGACATCGATTTCCTTTCTTTGTGGTAGAGGAAGTTCCATTACCCTACGGTTGAAGCAATAGACAATATTTTGTTGAGGATGATAGGGAAAAAATGGAGGGACTAGCGATATGTGCTGAAAAGGGACTACGTGAGGAACAAAACAAAACAACAAGTTATGAGCAATGATGTTCCAAAAGGTGTAGATCAAGACCAGTGGAAGCATCTGGTGAACTACTGGTTCTCTGACCAGAGTGTGGTTGTTTTAAGATAATTATGTTCATTTGGATTCGCATTGTTTCTATTTGTATATTAATGACTGATTATTCAATTGGTTTATTATTGGTGTAGAGATATTCTACTATAGGGACAGCGGCACGTGAAAGACAACAATGTCCTCACACGTCCGGTTCAAAGAGTTTTGCGAGAAGACGGGATGAATATGTGAGTTAATTTGTTTCATTCATCCAATCTTTCATTTGAGATGTAGTGTATTGAGTCAAAATTTGAACTCTTTTCATACATGGTAGGAGATGACACATGGGAATGAGCCCGGGCACGTAGAGTTTTTTGCTGAAACTCATAAACGCAAGGATGTGACTTTTATTGATGATGCATCACGACAATTTATGGTAAGTTCACTTACGTATATGATGGAATGAGTCCGGTTCAATGATTGTTGCAGTGATTTTCCTTGTTGGCTTTTAGAGATTGAAGTTTCATTAGTGGGGTGTATTCCAATTAAAGAAGACAGGCATCCTACCTAGTACTTATTACTTGGCTATAAAACTTAAAGAAAGCTTCTAAGATTAATAGTTTTAACTGGACTATGAATTTAACAGCAATATTTGTATAGCAAGCCATATCAGCTGTGAGTCCTTCCCATTGTGGGCCAAATAGTATTTGAGTTCACACAACTGTGGCTGTAGAAACCCATCAGATTTGGGGTAGTTGGATCAAAAGTAAATATTTTCCGTTTCACAACATTTATTTGACTTATTGAGTTAGATTAAGGATATGAATGCATCCTTAATTGCTGAGTTTACTTGGTAAGAGGTCCAATGAGCTCTATTTCATATGCATTTTACTAAAGCTCCTGGCCTGATGGTATATGTGCTTTATTTTATCAAAAGTACTGAGATATTGTTGGGGATGAAATTACTGAAATTTTTTTACTTTTTTTTAATGGAGGTTCGATGGATCCTGTAGTTAATTCTACTTTTATTGTCTTTATACCCAAAGTGAAGAATCCGGAGTGTATTTCTCAATTTAGGCGTATCAGTCTTTGCAATGTCCTTTATAAGATTATTGCTAAAGTTCTGGCAAATAGGTTAAAGTTAGTTTTACCATCTATTATTGTTCCCTATCAAAGTGCTTTTGTTTCAGGTTGATTGATTACCGATAATTTTTTGGTTGCCTATAAATTGATGTATAAACTAAAGACTAACAGAGGTGGGAAAGAAGGCCTCATGGTATTAAAATTATATATGAGTAAGGCCTATGACCGGTTTATATTGAATTTTTTGGAGGGTGTTATGGGTCGGATGGGCTTTCATTCTCATTTGATCAGTTTAATTATGCAATGTATATTGACAGTCTCTTATTCGGTATTAGTAAATAGAGATACCAAGGGGAATATTACTCCCTCGCGGGGGCTTCGATAAGGAGATCTCTTTTCCCCTTATTTATTTATCTTGTGTGCTGAAGTGTTATTATCTTTAATCAGGAATAAGGAAGAAAAAGTTTCTATCCATGGGGTTTGTGCTAGTAGTAATGGTCTCGCTGTTTCACACCTCTTCTTTGCAGATGATAGTCTGTTATTTTGTAATGCTTTTAGTGTTGAATGTGAGGTGATCTCTGATGTCCTATCTCTTTATGAAGCTAGTTCGAGTTAAGTCGTTAATTATGATAAATCTGCAATATGTTTAAGCTCTAATTGTTTATAAGAGATTGCATAGGGTTTCACTGATTCATTACAAGTCCAATGGGTAGAGTGTCATCAAAAGTACCTAGGCTTGCCATCAGTGGTTGGTAGGTCAAAGACCTTTGCTTTTAAAACCCTCAAGGATCGTGGGTGGGGAAAATTCAGGGATAGAAGGAGAGATTGTTATCTAGGGCAAGGAATGAAATTTTGATTAAAGTTCTTGCTCAAGCAGTGCCCACGTATACTATGAGTTGTTTTAAACTACCTCAATCCTTTTTGTGACAAGTTGGGTGCTATGATGGGATTTTTTGATTTAAATACTTTTAATTTAGCTTTTCTAGCCAAACAAGGGTGGAGGTTAGCTCAATATTTCTCGAATTGTGATTTTCTACAGGCTCCTTTGGGATCGTCTCCCTCTTACACCTGGCGAAGTATTTGGGAGAGTCGAGAATTATTGAATAAAGGGTTGCGTTGGATGGTAGGGAATGGAGAAAATATTTCTATATGGCATGATCCATGGATTCCTTCACCCTGGAATTTTAAAGTATTGTCTCTTAATGTTCTATTTGATATGGATGAGAAAGTGGTTAACCTTTTTGACCTAATAACAGCGTCATAGGACATGGAAGCTTTAATCTCATGAGGTTGAGACTATC
Organism: Bretschneidera sinensis; assembly: GCA_023935145.1. Taxonomy (NCBI): domain Eukaryota; kingdom Viridiplantae; phylum Streptophyta; class Magnoliopsida; order Brassicales; family Akaniaceae; genus Bretschneidera; species Bretschneidera sinensis. The sequence goes on along the minus strand of CM043697.1, from coordinate 136,218,305 downwards.
TCCTCTATACCTTTAAGCCAGAATCGACGAGATGAAATATGCATTTGGCATTATTCTTCCACCAGTGTGTATTTGATGAAGAGTGGGTACTAGGTGGCATGGTGAACGAATTAGTGATCTTATTCGATGAAACTCCTCCTGGAGTAGTTTTTGTGTTTTTTTAAGAGAGAAAAAAATTCTTTCTGGTGCCTCATGAAAAAAGAAGCTTTCATTGTTACAAAGTTTCAGCAGGCTTGTGATTACTGCATACTTATGTTCCTAACTTACATGTATAGGTGTAGAGATATAACTTGCTTTCTCGAAAGGTTAAGAACTTCCTTTTTTAATGTACTTAATTATTTAAATCCTATAATTTACCATTAGAATTTTAGTGACAATCATTCAACTTCCCTCATGATGAACAGAAAAGCTAGATGAAGACTACTTTCTTCTTGAATGGTTAACATGAATTGTATGCAACCAGCCATAATATGGAAAGGCTACTTTCCCTTTTCCATCCCTTTGTATTTCTGGTTGACTACTGATTGAATGAAAGCAGTTAAAATTGGTTGTGAATTGGCTACATTGTTTGGATTGTATAATTGTAATTTCTTGCAGGAGGTTTTATGGAAAAATAGGGGAAATTCTGCCCGTTTTTCTATAAAATATGATAAGCACCTTTTGTTTTATGTATATTTCGCTATAATTAGCTACTAAATATTCGGAGGAGTTAATCTTTATTGTTTCCTAATTGTAGGTGACAGTGGAAGCTCGTGTTGCTGAACTTGTTGCAGCTTCAGGATCCTCTGATGCTAGCAATAATTTAGCAATACAAAATGAAGTCTTCACCGAGCTTATGGGTGAAGAGAGTTCCGGTCTTGTCCGAGGTCAGGGTTTTTGAGTTACACCATCTGCTGTGTTTAGACTTTCAGCTCAAATGAGGAATGAAATGGGATACCATGGGGCTTATGCTGAAGAGATAAATAGTCTGAGAGCACAAATGGAAGAAACTAATCAACAGCATGCGCATCAGATTGAACAGTATGCGCATCAGATTGAACAACAGTCGCATCAGATTCAAGAAATTACAGCTAAGCATGATGATCAAATGAACAGTATGCAATCCCAAATGGATGAGCTGAAGTCTTTACTAAAACAATTGGTTAGTAGAGGACCTCAAAATCGATGTCAAGTGTGATGACCTATGATTGTTTTTTTTTTTTTGTACATGACATAAGTTCTGTACTGAGTAAAAGAATTTTTATGGATGATATATTTTATATATTGAACAACATTTTGAAAATTTATGGTACATTTTATATATTGAAGAACAGTTTTAGATTTTATGGAACATTGTATTTATTGAAGGATTCATTTTATTGTACAATATTAAACCAAAATAATGTAAAAAAAATAAAATTAAAAACAGTTAAGCGTCGCTAAACTAAAATAATGTGAAAAAAAACAAATTAAAACTATACCGGCGCTTATCTACCAGCGCTTTTAAGTGCCGCAAAATACCGGCGCTTTGAAGCGCCGCAAAAATATACACATTGCAGCTTACAGAAAGCGCTGGTATTTACGCTTCGACACCATTCATACCGGCACTTTATCCGACGCTTACAAAAAACGCCAGAAATTCATATTCCGGCGCTTTAAAGCTCCGAAATATGCACGAAAAAGCGCCGGCGTTAATCATTTATGTTGTAGTGCTAACAATTCCAAATTAAATTGCAGTTTGATGAATTCATTGGAACCTTAAAGTATATATCTTATATCATGTTTTTCAAGAGAAAACGGAGATTGTAGACTAGACTAATCATATTTTATCATTTCAAAAAATTATAGATTTTAAAATCTCAATTATACGATAAAAACTTGTTTCTATTGTAATTACCATGACTTAAGTTAGAATAACAAGTATGTAATAATTAATTAAATCTAAAACAGTTTGCAAAATAAAACCAACCAACATTGCAAGAAGCAGGAGGGTCTTCCGGTAGGTCCTTCAATTCCTTGTTGATACGTTTCGAAGCTACTAAAGACATCCCAAATCTTTACACAAAGGATCGAGTCTGAAAGGAAAAAAAAACAGAAAGTTAAAATTATGTCATTAAACAAACATTGTTGATGTTAAGTTCCCAAATTTCTTTGACAATGGAGAACAAAATCTCGAAAGAATTTCTAAAAATTAAAAAAGGAACAGTAAATTATGATATCTATTTTTCTTCTTATTTGCTTTGCATATACCTCAAGCCAACCCCATAAAAGAGGAAAATGAAGAAAAAAACACAAAAACAAAAGCAAACAACTCTTGCCAAAATACATCAATAAGAATCTAGGAACGATAATCTTATTCTTGAACATTAAGAGAAAAACCAATCTAAAACCAAAAACCTTAATTAGATTAGGAAAGAAAATTAAAAAAGAAAAAAAAAAGATCATAACAAAATCATCAAAACAAAAGCCAACCTCAAATTAATAAACATCGATTCGAATTTTTTTGTCATCCATTCAATTTCTCTCGATTAAAATTTGGACAGAAATTCTTCAAAAATTTTAGATAATTTTAGTTATCCAATTTTAATAACAAAATTTCATATCATTTAAGGTAAGTTTCCAATAAGATCCAAAATTCAAATTATGTGTGGGTTATTGTAGTGATGGATTGTTGTCTACTGGACTTCTTGGTAAAGAGGAAAAGTGAGAGGAAGGAAGAGGAAGATAATTGTTATATTTCATATTTCATTAAGTAAAAATGATAGAAAAATGAGAGAAAATAAGAAAAAAAATAATAAAATTTGTTTATTTTAACTTTCACTATCCAATTATCTCAATTTAAAAGGATTATGATTTGTTTATGTAGGAAGAAAACATCAATTTTTTTCTTACTCATTTTTTTTAACCAAATGATAAAAAGATCACAATTTTATCCTCTCATTATTCTTTTCTCCTTTTTTTTTCTTACCAATAATAGCCTAAAGATGTCATCGAATGATTTCATGATAGTAATTGTACTCAACTGTTTTCAATAAAGAAAAATTATTACTAATAGTTAGTACTAAATATGAAAAATATCTAAAAAAATCATGTGTTATGGTCTATATGTACCATAGGTTCAGAAACTTTGGACACGCTATATAATCTATATGGTCTCTCAACTATGAATTCATGTCGGAGGTTCGAAAATTTCATAAATTAAATATTTTTTTTTCACTTTGAGATAATCAAATTGAATCAAAACAAGGTATTAATGAATTTTAAGAACCATTTATGAATTCATTTAATAATTTTTATGAATTTTCATGATCACCACCATCATATATTAAACCTTCCCAAAATATCGCCAATCTGTCGTAAGTTAAAATAGCTGGGCCATATATAGAACAGCCAGAACTGAGAGCACATACATAGAATAAATTATACAAAGACTGGAGAAAGAGAGAGGTTCCATAACTAAATTCAAAAACATGAAATTTAAACACCCGCAAAACCTAATTTCAAATCCAATTAACAGTCTTTCAAAGGCTAATATTTGTAACCCATGGCATAATTCTGAGTCCAGGTTCTTGCAGTAGCTTCATACTTAGCTCTATCAGTCTTGTAGACATTAGCAATCTCAGGCACCAGAGGATCCTCCAGGTTGGGACCTGTCAGCAGGGAGCATATGGACAATAACACCTGCAAACCATTACAAAATATATAGCAGAACCAATTAATTATATAATTTAATTTAGAGGAAAAAGAAGAAATTCTAAAGAAAAATACAGATCGAAGGATATAATCATAAACCTTTGAGACTGTAGTGGAAGGGCTCCATTGATCTTTGAGAATATCTAGACAAATACTACCTTTGCTGTTAATATTAGGATGATAAACTTTCGTTTCGAAAGCAACCTGCAATCAAAACAAACAACATTATTTTAAAAATAAATAAATAATAAGTAACGTATACACTACGGCTTTGATTGATATATACGAAGAGAAAGCTAAAAGGAAAGAACAAAGAGTGGAAAACCATTTTCTTTAATATGGTAGGAAAGTAAAGTGACCAAAAAGATTAAGTGCATCAATTGAGGTATTTTTTTTTAATATACAAATCATAATCTTTTTAAATTGAAATAATTATAGAGTTAAAAGTAAAATGTGTAACATTTGACTTTTTTTTTCTTTTTTTTTTCAATTCCTTCCAATTATTTGTTATCTTTATTAACAAATAAAGGGAAGAAAAGACCATAAACAAGTGCATGCAATAACAGTTAAACTTGACAATCTTATTCCTTCCAATTGGAGATGTATACGACAATATATACTCTACCAACAAAAACGTGTCACCTCAATCTACCTTGACCTTCAATTTTTAAAGAATTAATACTATTTTCCTCATAACCAAAAGGAGGCTAAGGCCATTATAATGGAAACCATAGTGGAATCATGACCTTAATATTCAAGAAATTAAAAAAAAATAACAGTTTTGGTTGTTAAGAAGGATGAAACTTATATAATTATATGTAAGTAATCTCTAAGCATAACAACGTATTGCAGTTTCCAGATAACATTAACGTAGAAAATCTGTTACCTTGGGTTGCCTGAATGGATAATCAGGAGGGAAGTTTATGGATACCAAAAACACACCCCCAGCATATGGGCTATCAGCTGGACCCAGAATTGTTGCTTGCCAATGGAACGTGTCCTCACCAACGGGATCTATACAAATATACAAATTCATATATTAACCATATGTCCATCACAATAATGTGCTATGAAGAAGAAAAAAATAGTATACTTTGAAAGAAGAGATGATCCAAATTAAGTTGCAGTTTGATGAATTCATTGGAACCTTGAAGTATATATCTTATATCATGTTTTTCAAGAGAAAATTTTGGTTACACTCTGCTTAACACGTGGATTGTAGATTAAACCAATCATATTTTATCATTTTAAAAAAGTTATAGATTTTAAATTCTCAATTATACGATAAAAACTTATTTTTATCGTAATTATCATGTCTTAAGATAGAATAACAACGGTGTAATAATTTATTAAAATCTAAAACAGTTTGCAAAATAAAAACAACCAACACTGCAAGAAGTAGGAGGGTCCTCTTGTAGGTCCTTTAATTCCTTGTTGATACGTTTCGAAGCTACCGAAGACATCCCAAATCTTTACACAAAGGATTGATCTGAAATAAAGAAGAAAAAAAGTTAAAATTATGTCATTATACAAACATTGTTGATGTAAAATTCCCAAATTTCTTTGACAATGGAGAACAAAAGCACGAAAGAATTTTTAAAAATTAAAAAAGGAACAGTAAATTATGATATCTATTTTTCCTCTTCTTACGTGCTTTGCATATACCTCAAGCCAACCCCATAAAAGAGAAAAATGAAGAAAAAAACACAAAAACAAAAGCAAACAACTTTGCCAAAATATATCAATAAGAATCTAGGAACGATAATCTTATTCGGGAACATTAAGAGAAAAACCAATCTAAAACCAAAAACCTTAATTAGATTAGGAAAGAAAATTAAAAAAAGATCAGAACAAAATCATCAAAACAAAAACCAACCTCGAATCAATAAACATCGAAACGTCCCTAAGCACCGAAAGCCTCAAATAACCCTTCTGAGAATTCAGATCATACACAATGCAAAAGAATTAAAAAAAAAAACTATAAAACCGATCACTATCTTGAACCTAGAATCTTGAAAGAGATAAATACTTTTAATATTTATTTAAATCAAGAATAAGGATGCCATAAAAACCTAAAAAAATTCTCTCAAAAAGAAGTGAAAAGATGGTACATTACCTTCTAGGGCTTCAGTTCAGGAGAAAGAACAAAATGACGAGAGAGAAGAGACCGACTGATACACTAGCGGATGGTGAGTGGCGCCTTGTATAAGTGTTTTCGGACACACCCGAGTTTCCTAATTCTTACATGCACGTGGCTACAACATTAGATTGACGCGTAAAAACTCTCTTTCACTATTGTAACGTCATTACCCAATTAGTGGTTACAGCCAATTGTATTGGTGTCTATTAATAATTATTTAAACTATATAAAATTCAAATAATAAATCTTACAAAAGCTCATAAATAATAAAACTCAGTCAATAAAATATTAAAATTAAAAATTCTAGTAATTAAGTTCAGTAGTAAGTAACTTAAATTATATTTTGTACTACTTAACTAAATTAATTTTCAACAAATTGAAGTTGTGTTTTTTTCTTTTCTAATACAACATGATTTTAGTATTTAGATTTATGTTCGTTATTTAATCTATAAAAGTCTAATTTATTAAAACACAATTTTTTAAATGATTAAAAGTAAATAATACAATCAAATTTATACGTAGTGCACTAATATAAATTAGAAATTCAAATTTTGAATTTATAAATATTTTACAATAAAAAAATTCAATAAATTGAATTTATATGGTGCTTTTTCCTTCTATAATGATGTATTTGTCTTTCACATTTAAAATGATGTAGTTTTGATACTTGTAATATATATATATATATATATATATATATATATATATATATATATATATATATATATATATATATATATATATATATATATAACTTAGTCTATATGCTATACAAAATTCAAAAAATAATAAACCATAATCTGTATGAAGGGTGAAAGAGAAAAATACAAAAAAAAAAATTAAATTTATATAACATACACCAAATATGGCCTTTGACAGCAGCAATTAGCCGTTGCCAATTATCTTTTTTAGTGCTTAAAATTTATAGTTGGTTTCAAAATCGTCGTTGGATTTCAAAATCATTTTTTATTTGAAAATACTATTTATAAAATTGGATGAAAATCCTTGACGACAGAGGGAGTTAATTGAAGGTATAGTCTCTCTCATCCAAATTCACTTATCCGAATGGACCTAACATATCTAGTTAATTCACGAGCCAGCTCTGCGGGTATGAAAGAATTTAACCAATGAAAACGGAGACAGCATGGATTTCGCTTCATAAGTGAATGCCCAAGAATTAATGAAACAAGCTCTATTAAGGCAGGCGCTACTAACATATAGCAGTATCCCACTCAATATATAAAAACGAATTCTAGTTCTCTTAATTTTGTACGAAAAATATAGGAGACAGTTTGCATGTATCTCAATCACTCTATTAAATTTAATTGTTATTATTATATCAAATTTGTAAAATTATTTAAGGTAAATGAAACTAACTATTATATTACTTAAATCTTTTTAGTTATTCGTTCTTTTCCAATGGAAATATTCTACTTTCCTTTTTCTTTCTTTCTTTTTTTTCTTTATATTCATTATTTCTTTATTTGGGGTTCTAAAAATGAAAAAAGACATGTAAAAAATTACTATCTTTTTTCAATTAACCAACAAGATCACTTAAGATAAGTGAACTCCTTTATTCGATAATAACTTTCGAGAAGTGAATCTAAAAAAATAGTTGAAACCATTTTGGTTTTCCGTTCTTTAGAATTTTAAGTCATATAGAGCATAAGAACCAGATGAATACTATATACTGTTATTTTCTTCTCATTATTTTTTAAATATGTTGCTAAGATTTTGGCTCAATTCCTCACAAAGAAGACTTTTAATTAGTTTGGGAAAAATTGTTTCTTATTTTATAGTTGCTTATTCTAATAGGAGTACTAGTAGTATCTTATGTTGTTGTTCTTTTCCTAATTGGGTTAGGAAAATATCATCTATATAAAGGGAGTCCTAGGGAACATTTGAGCCACACTCATAATTCTCATATATATTGTAAAATAGAGAGGTTTACCACTAGAGCTATGATGAGAGCTTTAGGTGTATTGGGGCTTTAGGTTGTCAAGTAGAGAGGACAATTACAACTATAGCTAGGTTGAGAGCTTTGGTTGTAATGTGACTTTGAGATGAGAGTTTAACAACTTTGTTCTTCCTAAAATTGTAATTAAAGATTAATAAAATTGTGAGTTTGTTGGTGGCACAGATAATGAGGTTGCCGAACGATATTAAATTATTGTTCTTGATATTTTTTGTTTATTTGCCTATTTAATTATTGTAAGTTTTAGTAGGTGGATTTTAGGGGTAAAATCCCAACAAGTGGTATCAGAGCTGTAGTTACGATGGAAAAAATACAAAAAAGTAGGCATGATTAATATTGAACTATTTGATGAATTGAAGATGGAAGAAGGTATGATGAATATTAGCTTTTTCAATTCCATTATCACTAATTTGTTGACAGAGATGAAGTACCTGTCATTGGAAGAATATGACATAGTCACGATGTTAATGGGGGGCAGGAAGTTTTGATGGGTGGGAAGGTTCCTGCAGTACCTCCAGAGAGAGATAAGTTGAAGAGGCCAAGTGTTTGAGATTGAAGAATTGTTCATGACAATACGAAGAGAAGAGCCAGGCAAAGTGAGCGAGTGGAGCACTTCAAGGATGGAAGAGGAAAGATCAAAATCCAAGTCTTTACATTTTTCAAATAAGGAGTGCATCTACAACGAGGAAGAGGAACACACACAATTGCAAAGTAAGACCACGATGAAGGACTGGGAGGAGTTGAGTAGAATGATGGAAAGTAATAATGGAAAGGCTAATGAGGATAATGAAATGCAAGTTCTTGATGCTTCAAAAGTAGTGACGATAGATACCGTGAACGAAGAGAGCTTGTATGTGTTGAATGAGATGATAATTGCTCTGAAGAGTAAGCGGATGAGATAGGAAGACCAAAAGGAATAATCACACCAACAAAAGAAGAAAGCCAAATTTGATGATAAGGTGGAGAATTTGAGCCAATGTGAAGATTTGTTAGGATTTTGGCTCAATTCCCCACAAAGAAGACTTCTAATTGGTTTGGAAAAAGTTGTTTCCTATTTTGTAATTGCTTTTTCTAATAGGAGTAGTAGTAATCTCCTATGTTGTTGTTCTTTTTCCAATTGGATTAGGAAAATATCATCTATATAAAGGGGGTTCTAGTGAAGGTTTGAGGCATACTCATAATTCTCATATATATTGTAAACTAGAGGGGTTTACTACTAGTGCTAGGATGAGAGCTTTGTGTATATTGGGGTTTTTGGTTGTCAAGTAGAGATAACACTTACAAATAGAGCTTGGTTGAGAGCTTTGGTTGTATTATGACTTTGGGTGAGAGTTTGACAACTTTACTCTTCCTAAAGTTGTAATTGAAGATTAATAAAATATTGAGTTTGTTGGTGGCATAAGTGAGGAGATTGCCGAACCACATTAAATTATTATGCTTGATATTTCTTTGCTTATTTACTTATTTAAATATTATAAGTTTGAGTGGGATAGATTTTAGAGATAAAATCCCAACATATGTAATGGCAGTTGATGTGTAAAATATAGATATTGACTGAAAATGCAGTTGCCTTACTGGGCTCTTGAAGGTGTCTTGTTACATAGTGATCTATTTAACTATATCAAGGGACATGTCTTCTTTCTGTCATTTGGCTTTAACGGATGTGATCTTTCTTCTCTTTAAGTATAAAAGTTGAGTTTTGTATATCATGCTGACTTGGGTTGCAGTAGGCTGTTATTTATCACAAGCTAAATGTATTGACAGATATATGCCATTTTTTTAAACAACTACAAAATTTAGTTTTACTTAGTTTCTAAAATTCTTTTCTTAAAGAATTTCTTATTCAAAACTCAAACAAAAGACCATACTTTGTTAATTTTAAGTTATTCTTTGTATAAATACAATAGAGTTTGCTTCTTAACTTTTAGTTTGTTACTTCATCTTTCTGGTGGAGTACTGTAATGGTTTATCGGGTAAATTAAAATGAGAAAAGACTTTAAACAGAAATAAGAGAGAAGACAACAAAACGAAATTTTGTAAACACTGTTACACTGCAATTGTATCACATAAAAGAAATATGATAATACCAAACCAATCTTTATGATATCTAATTATAGACTTCTTGTTTATCTTTTAATTTTTTAAAACAATTAGGGTTTGATGTTTAAAATATTTTTTGGGATTCAATTTTTTTAAAGTTATTATCGAATAAAAAGGTTCATTTACCTTAAGTGTTCTTATTGGTTAATTTTAAAACATAGTAATTTTTTGCATAACTTTTTCATTGTTAAAACCCCAAATTGAGAGCGGATGAATATGAAGAAAAAAGGAAAGAAAGAAATAAAAATGAATGTGAAATATTTTCTATTGAAAAAAACCAAAAAATGGAAAGATTTAAGCTATATAATAGGCAATTTCATTTACCTTAAATGATCTTGCTGATTTGGTATAATAATGATAATTAGATTTAATAGGATGGTTGTGATACTTATGTAAATTGGCCCTATGGCAACCAAAAACCTATAAAAGTGTATTCCAACATCCCAAGCCAGCTTTAACCTTTTAACGACACCATTGCCTCATTCATCGCTACCTCAAGGAAGCGATCTTGGTTTTTGGACATGGACGCAATGACTATCCCCTCTCCATCCCATAAAATGGCTCTAACTCTCATTTCAATAGAATCTTGAAAGACGACACCATCAAAATTTACTTTGAAAAATCCATGTGTAGGAGTTATTCAACAAGCATATGTCCTTGTAACCACCAGGTTTTCCATGGAACTTCCAGAACACCCTGAAAATTCAATAATATAATGCTCAGTTTGGCCTGACAAATCTATTGTACTCAAACAACGTTCTTCATGAATATGGCCATTGCTTTGATCAACACTTCACGTCCCACTCTTATGAGAAATTTTCATTCTAGCCATTAATTTTTTTTTCGACCCATTCCTTAAAAGATTTAAAATTTTTGTTTTCTAATGACAAAAAATGCATTATACACCATAAACCATAACTGAATAGTTGTAAATTCTATCAACAAAAATAGTTACAGTGTTGTGGATCCAAAATTTTAATTTAAAAAAACTCTCAATCCTTATTGTACGTACAGTGGCACATAATGAATCTTTTTCATATGGTTTAGCTCAAATATAATATAATAAGTTCTCATGTCCGTGCAATGCACGGGTTTGTATACTATTATATCAAAATTGAGAGTTATTATCTTATTTCTTATAATGAAATTTAAGAAATAATTTGTTTCGAGTAAACAATAAAAATAATATATATGATGTAGTATAATGAAGTTTAAATAATTTATAAGATGTAAAAGTATTAATTATGTTGACTAAGTATTAATAATGTTGATGTAACGAAATTTAAATTCGATAAATGTTAAATAATTAGATTAAAAATTATGATTTTAATTTGAATCTAGTTTACTAACAACAAATTAAGTAGATTTTTTAACATAACAAATTAAGTAGATAATTATTTATTTGTTATAGAATTTTTTATCTACTCAACATAACATGTGGGTACAAAACGTAAAAGTAGAAGTAATAAATTTATAATTTGAGAATATGAAATAATTAAATGTGAAAAAGACTACAATATTATGTTAAATTTATTTGTAAACAAAAAATATGTTGTAATAGATTTATCAAAGATTAAAATGAAACAAGTAGTGAAAACCAAAATATTGCAATCTTGAAATTCAATGTATTAACAAAAATTAAGAAAAATCATATTTATGGCGAAAGCTTCTTATTTTCTCCTTTTATATTATATATTACAATTTCATAGCTTCAACTTATGAAAATAATATTGTCTGTGAAATATGTAGTAATCTTTATTTTGGGTTTTTGCAAGGTTTATAAGTTGGCTCTTATAATTATTTTAATTATAGTTTAAAATAAAATTTGTATGAAACATTATCACATTTAGTATAATCGAAGAACAGAGTTCATTTAGATATATTTTTATTACACTTTTGTTGTAGTAAAGAACTAAATTATTTAGTGCAACTAATTTGATTAGTTGTTATTTATATCATAATTAAACCATTGTTCATTATAGTTTTTGTTATATAAGTTAATTTTCTAAATAATTTATTTAATCAAACTTAAACAGCTAAATTATGATGAGTGACTTTAATTTCCATTATCATAAAATTTATAACTATTTTATGACAAAAAACTAATGATAATCATAGCCTTAAAGATTTGATCAAATGATTTCATGATAGTACTTGCACTACACAGCTTTCAATAAAAAAATCATTACTATTAATTAGTACTAAATCTAAAAAATATCTAAAAATTCATGTGTTATCAATAATCAATATTTGGACGAAATATTAATCTTTAAATTCAAAGACAAAAAAAAAACATGAATTCCATGATCTCACTTTGCTCGATCAGTCCGAAGTAATTAAAATTTTCCATTCACCTTGCTATATTATGTGATTTTCAATCTTCTATAAATAAAAAATTATTTTAATAACCAAGAAATTTCTTTTTTTTTTCCTCTTGGTTCAGTGACACTTCCTGAAATGTGCACAAAAATCATTTTTATTTTATTTTTTAGGATAAGTTCTCTTCTTCTTTTTTTTGAGAAAATTTGATCATGAAACACAAAATAAAAAAATAAAATAGTTATATAACTTCAAAAAAGTATCTTTAAGACAAATTCATTGAGAGTAATGATTAAAAGAGATATTATCATCAGAGTTAAGAATTAAGGTAACGCAGAACATTCCCAAAATATTGTCATAAAATAGTTGGGCCATATATAGAACAATTAGAACTGAGAGTACATCTCTCTTAATATTAAGTCAAATCGGCTATGGTTGGACAAGCAATTTAAATGCCACGCGGCAAGACGTGAAGAAAAAAAAAAGCTTAAACCCACATAACATGTGGACCCAGCTCTAAGTACATAAACTTCATAGAAAAAGACTGGAAAAAGAGAAAGGTTCCATAACTTAATTATAAAGCATGACATTTAAACGCTCTCAAAACCTAATTTCAAATCCAATTAACAATCTTTCAGAGATTAATATATTTATTAATTGCAAATCCAATATTGTCTTCTCGCAGACATAATGATAATAAACCCTAATTAATTAAACACCCTATGATATTGAGAATTAAACAGCCTAGCAACCCATGGCATGATTCTGAGTCCAGATTCTTGCAGTAGCTTCATAGTTGGCTCTATCAGTCTGGTAGGCATGAGCAATCTCAGCCACCAGAGGATCCGCCGGGTTGGGATCTGTCAGCAGGGAGCATATTGACAATAACACCTACAAACCATTACAAAATATATAGCAGCAACAATTAATCATATAACTTAACTTAGAGGAAAAAGAAGAAATTCTAAAGAAAAATTGGGTACTGAATTATATAATTATAAACCTTTGAGACTGTAACACCAGGGCTCCATTTCTCTTCGAGAATATCAAGACAAATACTACCTTCCCTGTTAATATTAGGATGATAAACTTTCGTTTTGAAAGCAACCTGCAACCAAAACCAAGAACATTATTTAAAAAAAAAAAAAGTAACGTATACACTATGGCTTTGATTGATATACATATGGAGAGAAAGCTAAGAGGAAAAAACAAAGAGCAGAAAACCATTTTTCTTTGATAGGTGTAACGACTCATCCCGAGCCAACTTTACTTAAAATGGCATCATTATTTTTAAGGTTTGAGTACCTTAACTTGTAATACAAGTATATACGCACACTGACCCCTTAATCATGACTTTATCTATTTCAAGTTTACAAGCATTAACCAAAATGTAATGTAAACAAACTATGAAAATGTGAAATTAAGTATTATACGACTTAAAGTGTAGGATTAGTATGTTTGTATTATAGGTTAAGGTGCTCAATGCTTAAAAATAGGATTTGATGGGTCGTTACGATAAGTGCGTAAAGTGACACAAAAAAAATTTAAGAAGATCGATTGAGGTATTTTTTTCATTTACAAATCACAATCCTTCTTAATTAAAATAATTGTAGAGTAAAAAATAAAATGTGTAACATTTAACTTTTGTCTTTTTTTGTCAATTCCTTCCAAATATTTGTTATCTCTATTAATCACATTATGGAAAGCATATAAATGGATATGCATAAGCCATGTAACCCGTAATAATATATTAAAAATTCAAGGAAGGAAATGATCATAAACAAGTGCATGCAGTAACAGTTAAACTTGATAATCTTATTCCTTCTAATTGGACATATGTATGACAATATATACTTTACCAACAAAAATGATGTCGCCTCAATCTACCTCGATCTTTAATTTTTAAAGAATTAATAGTGTATTCTTCATAACTGAACGGGGCTTAAGTCCATTATAATTGAAACCATAGTGGAATCATGACCTCAATATTCAAGAATTTTTTTTATAAAAAAAAAAAACAAACAGTTTTGGTTATTAAGAAGGATGAAACTTATATAATTATGTAAGTAATCTCTAAGCATAACAACATATTGAACTTTCCAGATAAAAGTAATGAAGAAAATCTGTTACCTTGGGTGGCCTGAATGGATAATCAGGAGGGAAGTTTATGGATACCAAAAACACACCCCCAGCATATGGGCTGTCTGCTGGACCCAGAATTGTTGCTTCCCAATGGAAAGTGTCCTCACCAACGGGATCTATACAAATATACAAATTCATATATTAACCATATGTCCACCACAATAATGTACTATGAAGAAGAAAAAAATAGTATACTTTGAAAGAAGAGATATTGATCCAAATTAAATTGCAGTTTGATGAATTCATTGGAACCTTGAAGTAAATATCTTACATCATGTTTTTGAAGAGAAAGTCATGGTTACATTCTGTCTAACACGTGGATTGTAGATTATACCAATAATATTTTACCATTTTAAAAAACTTATAGATTTTAAAATCTCAATTATATGATAAATTCTCAATCTACACGCAACTCATGATTGGTGTAGTTTTATAATCTATTATGAAGATTCTATGTAATAATTACTAATATTTAAAAAATACTGAGTTTGTAAGATTTGAACGAATCTATTAATTTGAATGTTATTCCAAAATGCCTAACCATTGAATTGCATCCAAACTTTTAAATTTGTTTTGAAATAAAATATGTCTATTTCAAATTCATGAATATGGATTTGAAGTTCAAGAGATCTTATTGGGGTGGGGACTTTTCTATTATAGCATATTCTTCACTCTTTTTTCAGTTTATTTATGAACTTTCAGTTGGAAAACTTGAACTAGGCAAAATTCAAATTGAAATTCAAATCCTTCTATCTATAAGTTGACAAATATCTCATACTCACAATTTATCAATCCAACCTATAAATTTTAGGGCACATAATTAAACCCTTTTTTTTTTGTTTTTATCGTAATTACCATGTCTTAAGATAGAATAACAAGGGTGTAATAATTAATTAAAATCTAAAACAGTTTGTGAAATAAAACCAACCAACACTGCAAGAAGTAGGAGGGTTCTTCTGTAGGTCCTTTAATTCCCTGTTGATACGTTTCGAAGCTACCGAAGACATCCCAAATCTTTACACAAATGATCTATCGTTCTTCTGAAAGAAAAAGAAAACAGAAAGTTAAAATTATGTCATTAAACAAACATTGTTGATGTAAAGCTCCCAAATTTCTTTGACAATGGAGAACAAAATAACGAAAGAATTTTTTTAAAATTAAAAAAGGAATAGTAAATTATGATATCTACTTTTCCTCTTCTTATTTGCTTTGCATATATACCTCAAGCCATCCCCATAAGAGAGAAAAATGAAGAAAAAAACACAAAAACAAAAGCAAACAACTCTTGCCAAAATACATTAATAAGAATCTAGGAACGATAATCTTATTCTTGAACATCAAGAGAAAAACCAATCTAAAACCAAAAACCTTAATTAGATTAGGAAAGAAAATTAAAAAAAGATCAGAACAAAATCTTCAAAACAAAATTCAACATCGAAACGTCCCTAAGCACCGAAAGCCTCAAATATCCCTTTTGAGAATTCAGATCATACACAATGCAAAAGAATTAAAAAAAAAAAAAAAAACTATAAAACCGATCACTATCTTGAACCTAGAATCTTGAAAGGGATAAATACTTTTAATATATATTTAAATCAAGAATAAGGAAGCCATAAAAACCTAAAAAGATTCTCTCAAAATGAAGTGAAAAGATGGTACATTACCTTCTAGGGCTTCAGTTCAGGAGAAAGAACAAAATGACGAGAGAGAAGAGACTGACTGATACACTAGCGGATGGTGAGTGGCGACTTGTATAAGTGTTTTCGGACACACCCGAGTTTCCTAATTCTTACATGCACGTGGCTACAACATTAGGTTGACGCGTAAAAACTCTCGTTCGCTATTGGTTAATTTTAAAAAACCAGTAATTTTCTGCATATCTTTTTCATGGCTAGAATCCTAAATAGGCCGAGTGTGAATGAATATGAAGAAGAAGAAAAAAAAGTGAAATATTTCTTATTGAAAGAACAAAAAATTAGAAAGATTTAAGTTATATAATAAGTAATTTTATTTACTTTAAATGATCTTACAGATTTAGCATAATAATGACAATTAAGTTTAATATGATAATATACTAAATATATGTAAATTGCTCATACATTTCCGCAATCAAAATCTTACAAAAAAATGTATTCCAACATCCAATGCCAGCTTTCGCCCTTTAACATTCATTGCCTCATTCATCGCTACCTCAAGGAAGCGATCTTGTTTTTTTGGACATGTACGCAACGACTTTCTCTTCTCCATCCCATAAAATGGCACCATCAATATTTACCTTGAAAAATACTTCTGTAGGAGGTATTCAACAAGCATCTATCCTTCTAACCATCAGATTTTTCATGAAACTTCGAGAACATCTTGAAAATTCAATAATACAATGCTCATTTTAATCCGATAAATCAATCGTACTCAAACAACATCCTTCAAGAATATGGGGATTCTAATTACTCCAAATCAACCATAGTATAACAGCTACCAAAACACTATTCCGAAGGACAAACCACTCGAACAACTCAAAAAGCATCTTGTAAGTAGAATTTGGGCGTAGATTTTTAATCACTTTATCCACAAAGGCGAATTGCTACACATCTTTTGCAAAATCCAGTAGAAGAAACCATGGACCGCCAACTCCACATCGTCTTTACATAAAGGGCATGTAGCTTCTGGTAAGATATTCTAGCCACAACTTCTCTTTTATGGGAAAACTATCTTTACATAAGTGCCAAATGGGACTTCTCACACTGATATTGGTGCAGAAGAAGCGGGCCCTTTCTCAGGCATGGACTCTACTTGTTCCTCACAAAAAAACCTGTGGTAGGCACTCCTCATCGAATAGTGACCAGTACTTGTATGGTTTCAAATCAATACATTCTTCCACTCATAATCTAGCATGTTGATCAATTAGATCACTTACTTTTATTATGCCAGCCAAAGGTGAAGGAGGAGATATCACTTTATACGTTTGGAGCCACTTATCTTTCCAAATGGAGATTGGCATCCCATTTCCCACCTGCCATCTATTTTTTAGAACTGCAAAGGGATTTTTTTAAATTGATGAAGGAGCCAAAGCAAGGATCCCCATAATCTGAAATAGTACACTACAAAAGCCAGTACTCAAACAGTTGCAAAAAGAAAGCACATCCCCAGAAAAATATCGAATGAAAAAAAAAAAAAAACTGGAAACATCATTTACCCCACCAAAGCCAAGCTTTGTAACTACCTTGTTTTACGACTCAAAAAAACAAAGACCTTGTATCACTACTGCTAATCAAATCACGCACTGCTAGTGTGATTTCCCACACGCAATCTGGAACACCTTATGATCATTCTCCTCACCCTCTGAAATATACCATGCCAAGTATAAGAAGGATTATACCTAAGTGGTGCCTCCATAAAGAGCAAAGTCGAAAAATACTTACCCTTCAAAACTTTATACACTACAGAGTCCAAATTACAAATTAGGTAAACACAAATCCTTCCACTTAACCACAGGCCGATATTTTCCTTTCACTTCCTTTGCAACCTCACCATAACCGAGAAATTATGGAATATAATGATCATGGCATAGGTTGAGATAGCATGGACCATTGCCTTGATCAACACTTCGCGTCCCGTTATTAAGAAAAATTTTCATTTCAGCCATTAATTTTTTTTTAAAACCCGTTCTTTAAATTAAAAGGTTTAAAATTTTATTTTTTTAATGCCAAAAAAAAGCCATTATACACCTTAAACCATCTATCAAAAAAAATAGTTACAGTGCTGTGGATCCAAAATTTTAATTAAAAAAAAACTCTCAATCCCAATTGGACGTACAGTGGAGCTCAATGTTTTGATGGAGAAAATGCCATGACTGAGACAATGCACTTTGATGAACAATTGCACAAGACAAAAAAATGTTTCACCCGAATTTAAAAAAATGGTTTAGCTCAAATATAACTAGTTCTCACGTCCATGCAATGCACGGGTTTGTACACTTTTTTATTATATAAAAATTGAGAGTTATTATCTTATTTCTTATAATAAAATTTAAGAAATAATTTATTTCGAGTAAACATTAAAAATAATAATTAAAATGTAGTATAATAAAGTTTAAATAAGTTATAAGATGTAAACATATCAATTATTTTGACCATGCTATTAATAATGTTGATGTAACGAAATTTAAATTCGACAAATGTTATTAAAAATTGAGATCTTAATTTGAATCTAATTGACTAACAAAAAATTAAGTAGATATTTTTAATAGAACAAATTTAGATAAATATCTATTTGTTATAGAATTTTTTATATGCTCAACATAACATGTGAGTGCAAAACATAAAAGTAAAAGTAATAAATAAGAGAGAAGACAACAAAATGAAATTTTGTAAACACTGTTACACTGCAATTGTATCACATAAAAGAAATATGATAATACCAAACCAATCTTTATGATATCTAATTATAGACTTCTTGTTTATCTTTTAATTTTTTAAAACAATTAGGGTTTGATGTTTAAAATATTTTTTGGGATTCAATTTTTTTAAAGTTATTATCAAATAAAAAGGTTCATTTACCTTAAGTGTTCTTATTGGTTAATTTTAAAACATAGTAATTTTTTGCATAACTTTTTCATTGTTAAAACCCCAAATAGAGAGCGGATGAATATGAAGAAAGAAAGAAAAAAAGAAAAAGGAATGTGAAATATTTTCTATTGACAAGAACCAAAAAAGGGAAAGATTTAAATCATATAATAGGCAATTTCATTTACCTTAAATGGTCTTGCTGATTTGGTATAATAATGATAATTAGATTTAATAGGATGGTTGTGATACGTATGTAAATTGACCCTATGGCAACCAAAAACCTATAAAAGTGTATTCTAACATCCCAAGCCAGCTTTAACCCTTTAACGACACCATTGCCTCATTCATCGCTACCTCAAGGAGGCGATCTTGGTTTTTGGACATGGACGCAATGACTATCCCCTCTCCATCCCATAAAATGGCTCTAACTCTCATTTCAATAGAATCTTGAAAGACGACACCATCAAAATTTACTTTGAAAAATCCATGTGTAGGAGTTATTCAACAAGCATATGTCCTTCTAACCACCAGGTTTTCCATGGAACTTCCAGAACACCCTGAAAATTCAATAATATAATGCTCAGTTTGGCCAGACAAATCAATTGTACTCAAACAACGTTCTTCATGAATATGGCCATTGCCTTGATCAACACTTCGCGTCCCACTTTTATGAGAAATTTTCATTCCAGCCATTAATTTTTTTTTCCAACTCATTCTTTAAAAGATTTAAAATTTTCGTTTTTTTAATGACAAAAAATGTATTATACACCATAAAACATACCTGAATAGTTGTAAATTCTATCAAAAAAAAATAGTTACAGTGTTGTGGATCCAAAATTTTAATTTAAAAAAACTCTCAATCCTTATTGCACGTACAGTGGAACATAACGAATCTTTTTCATATGGTTTAGCTCAAATATAATATAATTAGTTCGCATGTCCGTGCAATGCACGAGTTTGTATACTTTTTTATTATATCAAAAATTGAGAGTTATTATCTTATTTCTTATAATAAAATTTAAGAAATAATTTGTTTCGAGTAAACAGTAAAAACTACAATGAAATTTAAATAATTTATAAGATGTAAATGTATTAATTACGTTGACTAAGTTATTAATAATGTTGATGTAACGAAATTTGAATTCGACAAATGTTAAATAATTAGATTAAAAATTATGATTTTTATTTTAATCTAGTTTACTAACAACAAATTAAGTAGATTTTTTAACAGAACAAATTAAGTAGATAAATATTTATTTGTTATAAAAAATTTTATCTACTCAACATAACATGTGGCTACAAAACATAATATTAGAAGTGATAAATTTATAATTTGAGAATACGAAATAATTAAATATGAAAAAGACGTCAATATTATGTTAAATTTATTTGTAAACAGAAAATATGTAGTAATAGTTTTATTAAAGATTAAAATGACACAAGTAGTGAAAACCAAAATATTGCAATCTTGAAATTCAATGTATTAACAAAAATTAAGAAAAATCATGTTTATGGCGAAAGCTTTTATTTTCTCCTTTTATATTATATATTACAATTTCATAAATTCAACATACGAAAATAATATCATCTTTGAAATATGTAGTAATCTTTATTTTGAGTTTTTGCAGGGTTTATAAGTTGGCTCTTATAATTTTTTTTTAATTATAGTTTAAAATAAATTTTGTACGAAACATTATCACAATTAGTAAATTTGAAGAACAGAGTTTATTTAGATATATTTTATTACACTTTTGTTGTAGTAATGAACTAATATTTAGTGCAACTAATTTGATTAGTTGTTATTTATGTCATAATTAAAACATTGTTCATTATAGTTTTTGTTATATAAGTTAATTTTCTAAATAATCTATTTAATCAAACTTAAACAACTAAATTATGATGAGTGACTTTAATTTCCATTATCATAAAATTTATAACTATTTTATGACAAAAAACTAATGATAATCATAGCCTTAAAGATGTGGTCAAATGATTTCATGATAGCTTTCAGTAAAAAAAAATAATAATAATTACTAATAATTAGTATGTTGACGAAATATTAATCCTTAAATTCAAAGACAAAAAAGGCATGAATTCCATGATCTCGTTTTGCTCGATCAGTCCGAAGTAATTAAAATTTTCCATTCACATGTTGTGTTATATTATGTGAATTTTAATATTTTATAAATAAAAATAATTTTCAATAACCTAGAAATTTCATTTTTTTCTGCCTTAGTTCAATGACACTTCCTGAAATGTGCACAAAAATCATT
This sequence comes from Bretschneidera sinensis, assembly GCA_023935145.1. Taxonomy (NCBI): domain Eukaryota; kingdom Viridiplantae; phylum Streptophyta; class Magnoliopsida; order Brassicales; family Akaniaceae; genus Bretschneidera; species Bretschneidera sinensis. Next base: position 136,197,119 of record CM043697.1, on the reverse strand, counting down.
TTTATTTTATTTTTAGGATAAACTCCTTTCTTCTTTTTTTAATACAGAAGTTGGTCGAAAAACACAAACACATCAAAAAAAATTAATAATTATATAACTTCAAAATAATATCTAACTTTTAAAACTGCAGAAAGATTTTTAAAATAAATTTATTAAGAGTAATAATTAAAAAAAATATTACCATCAAAGTTTAGAATTGAAGTAACGCGGAACATTCCCAAAATATTGTCAGTGGTAAGATAAAGTCGTTGGGCTATATATAGAACAATCAGAATTGAGAGTACATCTCTCTTAATATTAAGTCAAACCGGGTACAGTTGGACAAACAACTTAAATGCCACATAACAACACTTGAAGAAGAAGAAAAAAAAAAAAAAAAAAACTTAAACCTACATAACATGTGGACCCAGCTCTAAGTACATAAACTACATAGAAAAAGATTTGAAAAAGAGAAAGGTTCCATAACTTAATTATAAAACATGACATTTAAACGCTCTCAAAACGTAATTTCAAATCTAATTAACAATCTTTCAGAGATTAATATATTTATTAATTGCATATCCAATATTGTCTTCTCGCAGACATAATGGTAATAAACCCTAATTAATTAAACACCCTATGATAACACCCTAGCAACCCATGGCATGATTCTGAGTCCAGATTCTTGCAGTAGCGTCATAGTTGGCTCTATCAGTCTGGTAGGCATGAGCAATCTCAGGCACCAGAGGATCCTCCGGGTTGGGATCTGTCAGCAGGGTGCATATTGACAATAACACCTACAAACCATTACAAAATATATAGCAGCAACAATTCTAAAGAAAATTGTTTACTGAATTATATAATTATAAACCTTTGAGACTGTAATACCAGGGCTCCATTTCTCTTCGAGAATATCAAAACAAATACTACCTTCCCTGTTAATATTAGGATGATAAACTTTCATTTTTAAAGCAACCTGCAACCAAAACCAAGAACATTATTTATAAAAAAAAAAAGTAACGTATACACTATGGCTTTGATTGATATACATATGGAGAGAAGGCTAAGAGGAAAGAACAAAGAGTAGAAAACCATTTTTCTTTGGTAGGTGTAATGATTCATCCCGAGCCGACCTTATTCAGAATGGCATCATTATTTTTAAGGATTGAGTACTTTAACCTGTAACACAAGCATATGTGCATGCTGACCCCTTAATCATGACTTTATCTATTTCAAGTTTACATGCATTAACCAAGATATAATATAAACAAACTATGAAAATGTGGAATTAAGTATGCATGTAGTAGGGAAGTAGCACATAGATGTATTGTATAACTTAAAGTGTAAGATTTGTATGCTTGTATTATAGGTTAAGATGCTCAATTTTTAAAAGTAATGATGATGTCAGGATGAGTCGTTAAAGTAAGTGCGTAAAGTGACACAAAAAAAATTAAAAAGATTGATTGAGGTATTTTTTTTTCATTTACAAATCACTATCATTCTTACTTGAAATAATTGTAGAGTAAAAAGAAAAAAGAGTAATATTTAACTTTTGCCTCTTTTTTTTCAATTCCCTCTAATTATTTGTTATCTCTATTAATCACATTATGGAAAGCATATAAATGGATATGCATAAGCCATGTAAGCTACAATAATATATTAAAAATTCAAGGAAGGAAACAATCTTATTCCTCCCAGTTGGACATATGCACGACAATATAAACTCTACCAACAAAAATGACGTTGCCTCAATCTGCCTCAATCTTCAATTTTTAAAGAATTAATACTATTTTCTTCATAACTAAATGGGGCCTAAGGCCATTATAAGGAAACCATGGTGGGATCATGACCTCAATATTCAAGAATTTTTTTATAAAAAAAACATCAAACAGTTTTGGTTATTAAGAAGGATGAAACTTATATAATTTTGTAAGTAATCTCTAAGCATAACAACGTATTGGACTTTCCAGATAAAAGTAACGAAGAAAATCTGCTACCTTGGGTGTCCTGAATGGATAATCAGGAGGGAAGTTTATGGATACCAAAAACACACCCCCAGCATATATACGGGCGGTCTGCTGGACCCAGAATTGTTGCTTCCCAACGGAACGTGTCCTCACCAACGGGATCTATACAAATATACAAATTCATATATTAACCATATGTCCATCACAATAATGTGCTATGAAGAAGAAAAAAATAGTATACTTTGAAAGGAGCTATTGTTCCTGTTAAAGGTTTAAGAGAGGAAGTGAGACAATACAAAGAAGAGAATTGTATTGAATGGTGTGATTTACTTACAAGAGAGCTATCCTATTTATAGGAGCCAATAAGATAGACAAAGATATACACAACCAATGTGGAATTAAACTAACTAAGCAATAACAATGCTATACATAATCTAACAGCCCCCCTCAAACTCAAGGTGGAATATGAGAAACCAACTTGAGTTTGAAAACAAGATCACGAAAATGCCCTGGAGGATGTGACTTAGTAAAGATGTCTGCGAGCTGATCCTTGGATGTGACAGAATGAAGCTGTAAGGAGCCTTGAAGGAGATGATGACGGACAAAATGACAATCAATCTCAATATGTTTGGTCCGTTCATGAAACATATCATTATGAGCAATCTGAATAGCACTTCTATTGTCACAGTATACAGGAGTGGCAGCAGAAAGTGATACACCCATATCTTGTAACAACCATCGTAACCAAAGAAGCACAGAGGTAGTGTCAGCTAAAGCACGATATTCTGCCTCTGTACTAGATCGAGCAACAACAGTTTGTTTCTTAGTACGCCAAGAGATAAGAGAGGTACCAAGTAGGAAACAATAACCGGTGGTAGAACGACGATCTGTAGGATCACCTGCCCAATCTGCATCGGTATAAGCACACAACTGAAGAGGAGACCGAGAGGAGAAAAAGAGCCCATGAAACAATGTCCCCTTTAGGTAACGAAGGATGCGAAGAACAGCAGCAAAATGAGTAGAGCGATGAGCAGCCATAAACTGACTCACCTGATGGACAGCATACGAGATATCAGGTCGAGTAACAGTAAGGTAGACAAGACTGCCAACCAAATGTCGATATAAAGTAAAATCACGAAGAAGTTCGCCATCATTTGGTGTAAGACGAGCATTAAGCTCAGTTGGTGTGTCAACAACCTTACTGTCTGTGAGATTTGCCCAAGAAAGCATATCAGAGATATATTTGGCTCGTGTTAAATAATAACCATCAGAAGAAGATGAAATCTCAAGACAAAAAAAAAACTGAGAGGACCAAGATCTTTCATCTCAAAATGTTGATTGAGAAACTGTTTAAGTTCTTGAATACCAATGGGATCATCCCCGGTGATAATCATGCCATCAACATATAACAGAAGAAGTATGATGCCCCGGTCTGTGCGGCAAACAAACAAGGTTGAATCATAGGAGCTGATGGAATATCCAAGGCTAGACAAACTGTTGCTAAACTTAGCAAACTATGCTCGAGGAGCCTGCTTAAGTCCATATAGAGCTCGACGAAGATGACATACCTTGTTTATTGGATTAGATAGTCCAGGAGGTGGTTGCATATAGACTTCTTCATTAAGATCACCATTAAGGAATGCATTTTTAACATCCATTTGAAAAAGTGACCAATGGCGAGAGGCTGCAACAGCCAGCAAAGCACGCACAGAAGACAGACGAGCAACTGGAGCAAAGATCTCCTTATAGTCCACACCATACTCTTGAGTAAAACCCCTGGCAACAAGTCGAGCCTTGTACCTGTCAACAGTACCATCTGAACAAGTCTTAATTTTGTAAACCCATTTACTGCCAACCACAGACTTTTCAGAAGGCAAGTCAACCAAATCCCATGTATTATTCTTGTGTAAAGCATCAAGTTTCTCTTTCATCGCGGTCTGCCAAAAAGAGTTAATGGAAGCCTCACGATAGGAGTGGGGCTCATGTAAAGTAGCTAAAGCATGAAAGCAATGAAAATTCTAGAGATGGGATGGAAGAGATCTTACTCTGGTGGATCGGCGAAGGTCTGGAGAGGAAGTGTGAACATGATCCTCATACGTAACAGACCCTGGGGGCTCAGGCGAAGCAACGTCCAGAGTATTAGGTGGAGTGGAATCGAGAGTATTTGGTGAGGGAGACTCGGGCAAGACATTACTAGTGTGAGGTGAGGAAGACTCGGGCAAGACATCACTAGTGTGAGTAGGAGAAATAGGAGGCTCCATAAGTGTGGTAAAAGGAGGAAAAGATGGCATGCTGAATTTGCCAATTTCATGAAATAGTCTATACTCCCAGAAAAATACATGACGGGAGATGCGAAGACGACGAGACACAGGATCATAACACCGATAGCCTTTTTGTTCAATTCCATATCCAAGAAAGCAACACATTCGAGAACAAGGCTCAAGTTTGGTACGCTCATGAGGTTGGAGTAAAACAAAACAAGCAGAACCAAACACACGAAGATGGTGGTATGAGGGAACATAGCCAAACAACCGCTCGTAAGGAGTGCAATTATCAAGGATAGGGGTAGGCAGCCTATTGATCGTGTAAGTAGCTATTAGAGTGGCTTCACCCCAAAATGGGGTAGGAACAGATGTGGAAATGAGAAGGGCTAGAACAGTGTCTAAAATGTGCCTAAGTTTACGTTCAGCTCGACCATTTTGTTGTGAAGTGCCAGGACATGACAAGTGAGGAACAGTGCCATAATTTTTTAGGATGTCTTTAAAAGCATGTTGAGTATATTCTAAAGCATTATCAGAACGAAAAGCTTTGATGGGTTTTGAAAATTGGGTTTCAATCATTTTGGCAAAAGTACGATAAATATCCAATAATTCATAACGAGATTTCATTAAAAATGCTCAAGTGTAACGAGAGAAATCATCAACAAAAATTACAAAATAGCGTGAACCACTCATACTAGCAATAGGAGAAGGTCCCCAAACATCATAATGAATTAAATCAAACGAAGCAGTAGCATGAGACTCACTATTATTAAAAGGCAAAGCCGGCTGTTTTCCAAGTTGACACGAAATACAATCAAAAGAACTTTTAGACACTAACTCTAACAACCCTTTTGAAGCTAAAAGTTATACCCGAGATACAGATGCATGACTAAGACGTGAATGTCAAAGTGCAAAGGATGGTGGTGACAAGGAGGCAGCAGCAGAGACGTTAGAGGCGGGAAGGTTAGACAGGTGTAAGGATGAGAGTTCGAACATGCGCCCAATTCTACGCCCGGTCCTAAGGGTCTGACCAGTATGAGAATCCTGCACATTCACACCAGAAAAGTCAAAGACAATTCTATATTCAAGTTCACATATTTGCCCAATAGAAAGAAGATTATAGGATAATTCTGGCACATGAAAAAACTTCAGGAATAGAAAGAGAACGACTATTGATGGTGCCTATAGTTTTAACAGTCATAGTGGAGCCATCAGCTGTGCGAATGAATGAGGAATGAGGTGAAGGTGCAGATGTAGTAAATGAAGCTGGGAAATGTGTCATATGGTTGCAACAAGCGGAATCAAAAAGTCAAGAGGCAGAATTACCTGGCAGGACTGAGAGGGCAGAGGAAGATGCATTACCAGAACGAGACTGGATGACCTGATTAACTGTTGCCTCGAAGTCAGCTGCAGATAAGGTGACAGTAGATCCTGATGACCCATCAGAGAGTGCAACTGAAGATGAAGTTGTAGTCGCAGATGGATATGGAACAACTGTAGAGACAGTGCTCTCAGGATGAGCAACTGCTGCAGTGGAAGCATTGGATCTTCCCCTTTGCCAACATTTATCAATAGTGTGCCCTCAACGTTTATAAAAATGACAGAAATTGTTGTCGTGAGGCTTAGGAGAAGGTCGAGGAGCACCAAACCTGTCAGAATGCTTTAGCTAAAATGATTAATAACTAGATAATGGAGCAGCCAACACTGAAGGACTATGTTGAGAGTGCATAGTCTGTGATCTACTTTCTGCACGAATAAGTTCAAATATAGCATTGTCCAAAGTAGGGAGAGGAGAGCGATGTAAAAGTTGCACACGAATAGGCTCAAAATCATCACGTAATGCCATAAGAAAATGGTGAAGACGATGTTGATCCCTTCGTTCAGCATACATTTTGGCATCTGTAGGATCTTTCCAAATAGGATCAGAAAGATCAATTTGATTCCATAAGAATTGCATGCGAGCAAGAAAATCATTAATACTCTGCCCTGGTTCTTGCTTCAAACAGAAGAGCTCAAACAGGAGCTGATATTCTCGAGCACCATCAACAGCAGAATAAAGAGAAGTAAGCATATCCCAAGCACCCTTAGCTTCATCAAAGCTACCAAATAGGGCAGAAATAGATGGAATAGTAGTATTGCGAAACCATGTGAGAATTTAATGATGATTACTTTCCCAATCAATGAGATGAGTGAGAAGAGCATCATTAGTTTCAGTAGCCCATTTAACTGGCTTCTCGACAATACCAACCACGTAAGACCAAAGCTTATGACTTTTGAGGAAACTTCGTATAGATTAAGACCAAACAATATAGTTTGTACCATCCAATACAGACTGAACATGACGAAAAATATCTTTTTCTGATATCTGGTCAAATCTGGTCATCGATCAATGGTCAACGGTCAATGGTAAAATAGTGACGTCGATGGAGCAGCGGCTAAGATAACGTCAATGGAGAATGAGACTCCGACTATAGTGGTGATGCGACAGATATGAAAAGGATATACAAGACGTTTTTCTGATGTGAATGATCCACTAATAGTGGCAATCACAGAGCATACTCAACTCTTAATATACCGACAACCTTCAAGAAGTTTTTCTGATGTGAAAGATCCACTAATAGTGGCAATCACAGAGCATACTCAACTCTTAATACACCGAGAACCACGAAGGCTCTGATACCATGTTAAAGGTTTAAGAGAGGAAGTGAGACAATACAAAGAAGAGAATTGTATTGAATTGTGTGATTTACTTACAAGAGAGCTATCTTATTTATAGGAGCCAATAAGAGAGCCAAAGATATATACAACTAATGTGGGATTAAACTAACTAAGCAATAACTATGCTATACATAATCTACACTACAACATAAATGATATTTGCCGGCGCTTCCTAAAAACGCCGCAATATAATTGTTGTCGGCGCTTATTTTGTGGCACTCCCGAGAAGCGCCGCAATATACACAGAAAATATAACGGCGCTTCGAAGCGCCGTTATCTATGAATATGATTTGATATAGTGGTGCTTTCAAGCGCCGGTATGTGCTAGTTTTTTCCGGCGATTTAAAGCACCGATATATAAAATGGGTATCGATCATATACCGGCGCTTTAAAGTGCCAGTATATACTATTCCATATACCGACGCTTTAAAGCGCCGGAATATGCTACTTTGCATATACTGGCGCTTAGAAGCGCCGAAATATGAAGAATAGCATAAACGCCGCTATATGCTAAAAATTTCCAATATAAATAACGTGCCGCCATTTCCCCTTAAACTTTCCCAAAATTCTCTGCTGCTCACGTGACTCCATAGCACCATTTCCCCCATAATTTTTTATCTGCTCTGCCCTTAGCTCCACCGCACCTGTGTCTTGCTATCACGTCTCTTGGGCTAAGGCATAAGTTGGTTTCTTTCCTCTTCTCGTTTCTGTTTTTTCTCCCTCATACCCCCTCGCCAAAGGTTACCTTTTTCTCTCTTCCTTCCAGAAGCAACGGTGACGTCTCTGCATCTTTCCATGACTGGGTTCAATTTTTCGGCGAAGCTATCCCACCAGGCACCAGTAGCTCCAATACTCCCTGCCAGGTACCGAAACACTCTTTTGTTAAGCTTTTAAGTTTTTTGTTTTTCGTCATTTGATGTTGAAATTCTGCTCTGTTCAATCAATTTGCATAAAAAAAAATTTAGGTAATCTAGGTACAGAACGTATACCTACCTAAAAGTTCCTTTTAGGTAGGTAATCTAGGTACGAGATTACTTTTGAATGATATGAGATTATAGAGGGGGATTTATATAGGATTGAAGATGGCTTCAAAAGGAAAACAGGCAAAGAGAAAATTATGGAACAATTCAAGACTGAATGGAGGTGAACGATTTTCTCCTTTAAATGTGGAAAATGGCTAATTTATTGAACCAAACCACAAAAAAAAAATAACACCTACATTAACAATAATTAAATAAAAAAAGTTGGTACAAAAAATACTCATGAATTTTCACATAATTACTAGTGGGGTTTTCTTGGGACAACATCTGGACAGGTGCTGTTGATGCACCAGCACCAGCACAGGTGCTGTTAGTGCACCAACACCACTACCTGCACATATGACTATGTGCGGCTTAGATTACTTAGTGAAAAATATGGATCTGGAGCCAAGGAAGGCAAGGAGTGGAGGAAGATTCCTATCAAAGCATACAATTTTTTTGAAAAAAAAAACTCTTTATATTTGTCTTGTGTAATTGATCTTATTTTTTCCATTCTCATTACCATTTTGAGAGTAGTAGCTCTTTTTACCTTGTTTCCAATGATATAATGTGCCATATATTTTTCACCAAATCCAGTGTTATTAAAATATGGTTATTGCGATCTTGAGAGTAGCTTAACTAGGATTTTCTTTATCTGTTAATTGTGGAGGAAGTGATATAATTTATGAGATGCATTTTATTAGATCTGAAATTGTTTCAATTAGTGATTCTGAAATTGTTTCAATTAGTGATTCTGTTTTTGTGTTACTGTTTTCAGATCATACAACAGTTTTTCTCGGTTTTCTATGCGATTTTCATCTTCTGCTTTTGTGTATAGTTTGAATTTAAAATTAAGAAAATTTCAAATTATCGTATGCTTATTACTAGTCGTTTTTAATTTGAATGGCATATTAGAGTTGAGGCCCCCGTATGAAGACTAATTAAGTTGTTATGGTAGACCAATTAGATCCCCAAATAATTATTTAACTTGATGCTTTGTTTTCCCTAGGCAACAGTATATCTCACTCTTACTCTTCTTTTACTACTAATTAAAATCTCAGTATATATACCAAGGCAAATAAAAAATTGTGTAGACAAAGAAATACATGCACAAGGACACTTTGGCAGCATTCAAACCTAAATATAGTAGTATTAATTAAGAATCTATGCTCATTTTCCATCTCTTGCTCACGTCTTACACTCTATACTTGGATATTACTATCATTTTAAAGAGACATGGACGTTTACTTTTAAGTTAGTCTGTTCAAGCAGCTTACTCATGGTTGAATATTGGGTCTAATTGTGTCTTTATTTATGGGTATTTATCACTTTCTCCATGATTGTGTATCAGTCTTTATAGTGCCAGGAACTGTTGCTGCACCAGCACCAGCACACACCAGCACCAGCACAGGGCACCAGCACAGGTGCTGTTGATGCACCAGCACCAGCACAGGTGCTGTTGCTGCACCAGCACCAGCACAGGGCACCAACACAGGTGTTGTTGCTGCACCAGCACCAGCACAGGTGCTGTTGATGCACCAGCACCAGCACAGGTGCTGTTGATGCACCAGCACCAGCACAGGTGCTGTTGCTGCACCAGCACCAGCACAGGTGCTGTTGCTGCACCAGCACCAGCACAGGGCACCAGCACACACCAACACCAGTACAGGTACTGTTAATGCACCAGCACCAGCACCTGCACATGTGACTATGTGAGGCTTAGATTACTTAGTGAAAAATATGTTGGATAGTAAGATTGTTGGGATTTGGGGCATTAAGTTTGTATCATATGCGACTTGTTCTTTGCACATTTGTATTTGTTAATTTCTTTGGATAATTAAAATTTGTAAAATATTACAATTTCTTTGGATAATTTCTTTAAGTTTGTAAAATATTACAATTCTGACTTTATTAACATTGTTTTAGGAAAGTCTATTGGCGTCATCTAAAAATGGATAAAAGTTGGATAGATAAACCGAGGTCGAGTGAAGCCTATATGGATGGTATTGCAAACTTCATTAGATTTATGTGTCAGAAAGCTTGTGGTCATGGTAATATTGTTTGTCCATGTAGGAGATGTGGTAATTGTTATTCATTCGAACCAGAAATTGTTCAGGAGCATCTATTGTATAATAGGTTTAGTCCAGGTTACACCGAGTGGGTTTTTCATGGGGAGAAAGTCTTTCGTATAGACCACACTCACACTAGTTCACAACCCACTAGTGTTCCAGGTGGCTTCATGGGACGAGATGACGTGTTGGGTTTGCTCCGAGGTGATGCCTTCGAGGTTACTTGTGAAAACCGAAACAATAAACCGTTAAGTTTAGGAATCGAAGTGGGATCTTCAAATATGCATGGTGAAGAGCAACAGGCTCATGGTGGGTTTGAGTTCAATAATTATGGGGATCCTTCACACGTCGAACATCCAGTTCGTTCTGCTATTGATGAGACGACTCAGTATCGCAATTTGATGAAAGATTACGATACTAAACTTTATCTGGGTTGTCAGAATTTCACAAAGTTAAGTTTCATGTTATATCTACTACACCTCAAATGTTTGAATGGGTGTCTAGTAAATCTCTGACTATGTTGCTCGAGTTTATCAACATGGCATTTCCGATGTGTGCTCCATTGCCATCAAATTATTATGAAGCCATGAAGATTATCAAAGGATTGGGTCTTGGGTATGAGAAGATTCATGTTTGTCCTAATGACTGCACACTGTATTGGGGTGAGCATGTGAATGATGAATTTTGTCATGCGTGTGGTGTGCCACGGTGGGTCAAAAACAATGCTGATGTTGAGGATCCGTTGAATGAGATGGACAGTCAATCGAAAAAGAAAAAGCCAGCTAAGGTATTGCGTTATTTTCCACTAATACCGAGATTGAAGAGGATATATATATCATCTAAAACGACTTCGTTGATGAGATGGCATGACAAAGATCGGACAAAGGATGGGATTTTAAGACACCCTATGGATGGATTAGCCTGGAATGAATTAGATAGATTGTATCCCGATTTTGCCGCTGATCCTCGCAATGTTAGGCTTGGCCTAGCTAGTGACGGGTTCAATCCCTTTTGAACAATGAGTTCAACTTATAGCACATGGCCCGTTCTTTTGGTCCCATACAACTTGCCACCGTGGCTTTGCATGAAGCAAACATCCTTCATCCTTTCAATGGTGATTCCTAGTGAGAGAAGCCCCGGTAATGATATTGATGTCTTTTTGCAGCCTCTAATTGAAGAGTTGAAACAATTATGGGATAGTGTTGATGCGTTTGATGCGTCAACCAATCAAAGCTTTAAGCTTCGCGCTTCTCTTCTTTGGACCATTAATGATTTTTCAGCCTATACAAACTTATCTGGTTGGAGCACCAAGGGGTGGGTTGCTTGTCCATGTTGTGGGGAATCTACGCATTCTGTATGGTTAAAGCACGGGGGAAAGTCTTGCTATATGGGTCATCGTCGATGGTTAGCAGAAAACCATGAGTTTCATTTTCAAAAGGATCAGTTTGATGGCACCATAGAGTTGGGATATGCTCATGTTCCACCGTCTGGCCACGATGTTTTAAGACAACTAGAGGGTCGGAACTATAGCTATGGTAAAATCTCAAAGCCTGCTAAGAAGAGGGCAAGAGAAGATGTTGGTACCACTACGGGGCAAGTGCTAGTGGATGAAGTTGATAACCTTTTTGAGGGTGTGGACGATTTCCTTGAAAATGTTGATAATGAGGATATTCCTATGGATGGGGGAGTTGTAGATACGTTGTGGACAAAAAGAAGCATCTTTTTTGAGTTACCATATTGGAAAGACAATATATTGCATCATAATTTAGATGTGATGCATATAGAGAAGAATGTATGTGATAATTTGATTGGAACAATATTGAATATAGAAGGTAAGACTAAAGATAATAAGAAGGCACGCCGCGATCTCGAGGAAATTGGTATTAGGAAAGACCCCCATTTAGTTGTTCTTCCTTATGGAAAATTTCACTCACCTCCAGCATGCTACACTATGTCCACGAAGGAGAAGCGGAATTTCTTGACAGTTTTGGAAAATCTTAAAGTTCCTTATGGGTATGCATCAAACATCTCGAGATGTGTCAACCTAAAGGATCGTAAGCTGTTAAACCTAAAAAGTCATAACGGTCACATATTGATGCAAGAAATCCTTCCGATTGCCTTAAGAGCATCTTTGCCTGGACATGTTATAGCAGTTGTGTCTGAGTTATCATCATTTTTCAAAACTTTATGCTCTAAAGCCCTTGATCCCCATGAGCTTGACTTATTGGAGTCGTGTGTTGCTTTGACACTGCCATTTGGAGAAAATATTCCCCCCAGGTTTCTTTACCATTATGGTTCATCTTATCATTCACTTAGCCTCCGAGGCTAGACTTGGGGGTCCCGTACACTACAGGTGGATGTATCATGTTGAGAGGTTAGATGTTCAAAGCTATTTTGTGCACTTTTGTTTTTTTTTTATATATATATTGGCTACATAATTTATCTTTCATTTTTTTGGCTTTGTAAGGTATTTAATCCGCTTGAAATCTTACGTACGTAATAGAAGTCGATCCGAGGGGTCAATTACTGAAGGGTACAATGGGGAAGAGTGTCTAACATATTGCTCCCAATACTTCAAAGGTGTAGAGACAAAATTCAACCACTCCCAAAGGAACAGTGATACAGTAAATTTTTCGGATGAATACATGTTTTCCTCTGGTGGACGGATAATGGGAAAGATTGTGAGTGTTGAGCTCGATGACATGTCATTGGCTCAAGCACATCGTTATGTGTTGCTCCATAATGATAAACTTTCTGATCTTCGTAGGTTAGTATCAATAAAGGAATTTAATTAGTAAGCATGTGTTTGAATTGAGTTTTTATTATATGTTATTATCACTGTGATGGCTAACAGTGACATAAAAACATCAAATATTGCAGCGAATTTTTGGCTGCTCAAAGGTTAACCAACCGTTATAATTGACCAATACAAAGTCTCAAACAAAAGTGGTTGGTTGAGAAATTTCCCTCATGGCTTATGAGACAGGTTAGGCATAATCACAAGAGTCTTCGAAAGTTATCAGTGTTTTCAATTAAACATTGAATGTTGTTGTCTCATATTAATTGTTTGGAAATGTTTAGGTGCCATGGATGGTGGATAACAATTATTCAGATGAACTAATTGCCTTTGCTCGAGGTTCGAATAATGTTGTTAGGAGATTCAATGGATTTAACATCAATGGATTTCAATTCCACACAAAGGAACGTGAGAGATGTAGACGATCTTAAAATTCGGGAGTTACGGTTGAAGCGGATGATAAAATGTATTATGGTGTGCTCAACGATATCATTGAGTTGGATTACTATGGGACGTTTAAGATTGTCTTGTTCCATTGTGATTAGGTGGATATTAATTCACCCAGGGGTTTAAAGAAAGATGCAAGTGGGTGCATTCTCGTGAACTTGAATAGGTTAATACACACTGGTCAGTTATTGAAGGATGACCCGTTCGTACTTTCATCTCAAGCGAAACAAGTGTTTTATGTGCGAGACCCAACAAGAAAGGAATGTTATCATGTTGTGATCACAAAGACAAGGGACCTATATGAAATGGGGGAAAAAACGCAGGAAGATGATGATGACACTTACAATCAGTGCATGTTTCCTAATGTAGTGGTAGATGATCAATTAGATTGTATCTCAACTTGGGCTAGGATGGACATTGACGAAGATACCAACTAGTTTTATGTGCATTTCCGTGTAATTATATTTGGATGTGTATTTATGTGATGGACTTATGTGTCAACGAGTTTTGTTAGGGTTTATTGTAATCTATCGGGTTACTGTTGGTTTGTATCATACATAACAAGAGTCCTGAACTTTTTTGTGTACTGTTTGTTGAATGCTACTTTAGAATGTCATAAATTTTTGTTTTAGTTGTATCATTAATTATTGCTTGTTCTTTAAATCCTATTTGAAGCAATTATTTATTCATTTGTTCTCAGGTTCTCTGAAGTTATTGATTGCTGCGACCCATTGAACATTCTTATCTTTCAGGTGTGGTTCTTCTAATTCTTGTTAACTTTTAATGCATCCTTGATAGTGTGAGATATAATCATTTTAATGTTTTTATGTATACAGATTGCAAGATGTATAGGTCAAAAAATATCCCCACCTCGGTTAGAGATAACATGACAAACCAGTATGCTGCTGAGTCTTCACACCATCAAGAAGATATTCACCATGAGCATGAGTATCACCTTGATGATGATCATGACTCGCAAAATGATTCTGATACCGAGCCAATAACAACGGGAAGTGATCACAATGATAGTGAACAATACGAGATAATTGGTAATTTTTGTATTATAATACATTCTCTTTCTAACTTGTTTGATACCACATTGTTATACTAATTATAAAATTTGTAGATCCTGAAGGGAGGTTGAGGAAGCAAACATAGGGAAAAAATTGTGGTCCACTTCAATGCACGTCATCAACCTATTAAGAAAGGTGGCCAAATGTTAAGTAGCTGGTTGGGCAAGGTTGCAAAGAGAGGGAACCTTTGTCTGCTTAATTACACGGATTGGAAGAAGGTCCCTTCTAGCTACAAGAAGGATCTTGTTATATTGATTCGGGTAAGTAACAACTTAATAACCATTGATTGTCTCCAATTTTTTTTTTTTTTTCGTGGTGTTGTACATGCATAATCCCTAACACCAATAATGTTTATTTGACATCGATTTCCTTTCTTTGTGGTAGAGGAAGTTCCATTACCCTACGGTTGAAGCAATAGACAATATTTTGTTGAGGATGATAGGAAAAAAATGGAGGGACTACCGATATGTGCTGAAAAGGGACTACGTGAGGAACAAAACAAAACAACAAGTTATGAGCAATAATATTCCAAAAGGTGTAGATCAAGACCAGTGGAAGCATCTGGTGAACTACTGGTTCTCTGACCAGAGTGAGGTTGTTTTAAGATAATTATGTTCATTTGGATTCGTATTGTTTTTGTTTGTCTATTAATGACTGATTATTCAATTCATTTATTATTGGTGTAGAGATATTCTACTATAGGGACAACGGCACGTGAAAGACAACAATGTCCTCACACGTCCGGTTCAAAGAGTTTTGCGAAAAGACGGGATGAATATGTGAGTTAATTTGTTTCATTCTTCCAATCTTTCATTTGAGATGTAGTGTATTGAGTCAAAATTTGAACTTTTTTCATACATGGTAGGAGATGACACATGGGAATGAGCCCGGGCACGTAGAGTTTTTTGCTGAAACTCATAAACGCAAGGATGGAACTTTTATTGATGATGCATCACAACAATTTATGGTAAGTTCACTTACGTATATGATGGAATGAGTCCGGTTCAATGATTGTTGCGGTGATTTTCCTTGTTGGCTTTTAGAGATTAAAGTTTCATTAGTGGGGTGTATTCTAATTAAAGAAGACAGACATCCTACCTTGTACTTATTACTTGGCTATAAAACTTAAAGAAAGCTTCTAAGATTAATAGTTTTAACTGGACTATGAATTTAACAGCAATATTTGTATAGCAAGCCATATCAGCTGTGAGTCCTTCCCATTGTGGGCCAAATAGTATTTGAGTTCACACAACTGTGGCTGTAGAAACCCATCAGATTTGGGGTAGTTGGATCAAAAGTAAATATTTTCCGTTTCACAACATTTATTTGACTGATTGAGTTAGATTAAGGATATGAATGCATCCTTAATTGCTGAGTTTACTTGGTAAGAGGTCTGATGAGCTCTATTTCAGATGCATTTTACTAAAGCTCCTGGCCTAATGGTATGTGTGCTTTATTTTATCAAAAGTACTGAAATTTTTTTACTTTTTTTTTAATGGAGGTTCGATGGATCCTATAGTTAATTCTACTTTTATTGTCTTTATACCCAAAGTGAAGAATCCGGAGTGTATTTCTCAATTTAGGCCTATCAGTCTTTGCAATGTCCTTTATAAGATTATTGCTAAAGTTCTGGCAAATAGGTTAAAGTTAGTTTTACCATCTATTATTGTTCCCTATCAAAGTGCTTTTGTTTCAGGCTGATTGATTACCGATAATTTTTTGGTTGCCTATAAGTTGATGTATAAACTAAAGACTAACAGAGGTGGGAAAGAAGGCCTCATGGTATTAAAATTATATATGAGTAAGGCCTATGACCGGTTTATATTGAATTTTTTGGAGGGTGTTATGGGTCGGATGGGCTTTCATTCTCATTTGATCAGTTTAATTATGCAATGTATATTGACAGTCTCTTATTCGGTATTAGTAAATGGAGATACCAAGGGGAATATTACTCCCTCGCGGGGGCTTCGACAAGGAGATCTCTTTTCCCCTTATTTATTTATCTTGTGTGCTGAAGTGTTATTATCTTTAATCAGGAATAAGGAAGAAAAAGTTTCTATCCATGGGGTTTGTGCTAGTAGTAATGGTCTCGCTGTTTCACACCTCTTCTTTGCAGATGATAGTCTGTTATTTTGTAATGCTTTTAGTGTTGAATGTGAGGTGATCTCTGATGTCCTATCTCTTTATGAAGCTAGTTCGAGTTAAGTCGTTAATTATGATAAATCTGCAATATGTTTAAGCTCTAATTGTTTATAAGAGATTGCATAGGGTTTCACTGATTCATTACAAGTCCAATGGGTAAAGTGTCATCAAAAGTATCTAGGCTTGCCATCAGTGGTTGGTAGGTCAAAGATCTTTGCTTTTAAAACCCTCAAGGATCGTGGGTGGGGAAAATTCAGTGATAGAATGAGAGATTGTTATCTAGGGTGGGGAATGAAATTTTGATTAAAGTTCTTGCTCAAGTAGTGCCCACGTATACTATGAGTTGTTTTAAACTACCTTAATCCTTTTTGTGACAAGTTTGGTGCTATGATGATTAGGTTTTGGTGGGGTCAGCAGTCAGGGGAGCAGAAAATCCATTGGGTTAGCTGGGAGAAAATGTGTAAGCCTAAATTAGCTAGGGGAATGGGATTTTTTGATTTAAATACTTTTAATTTAGCTTTTCTAGCCAAACAAGGGTGGAGGTTAGCTCAATATTTCTCGAATTGTGATTTTCTACAAGCTCCTTTGGGATCGTCTCCCTCTTACACCTGGCAGAGTATTTGGGAGAGTCGAGAATTATTGAATAAAGGGTTGCGTTGGATGGTAGGGAATGGAGAAAATATTTCTATATGGCATGATCCATGGATTCCTTCACCCTGGAATTTTAAAGTATTGTCTCTTAATGTTCTATTTGATATGGATGAGAAAGTGGTTAACCTTTTTGACCTAATAACAGCATCATAGGACTTGGAAGCTTTAATCTCATGAGGTTGAGACTATCTCCTCTATACCCTTAAGCCAGAATCGACGAGATGATATATACATTTGGCATTATTCTTCCACCAGTGTGTATTTGATGAAGAGTGGGTACTAGGTGGCATGGTGAACGAATTAGTGATCTTATTCGATGAAACTTCTCCTGGAGTAGTTTTTGTGTTTTTTTAAGAGAGAAGAAAATTCTTTCTGGTGCCTCATGAAAAAAAAAAGCTTTCATTGTTACAAAGTTTCATCAGGCTTGTGATTACTGCATACTTATGTTCCTAACTTACATGTGTAGGTGTAGAGATATAACTTGCTTTCTCAAAAGGTTAAGAACTTCCTTTTTTAATGTACTTGATTATTTAAATCCTATAATTTACCATTAGAATTTTAGTGACAATCATTCAACTTCCCTCATGATGAACAGAAAAGCTAGATGAAGACTACTTTCTTCTTGAATGGTTAACATGAATTGTATGCAACCAGCCATAATATGGAAAGGCTACTTTCCCTTTTCCATCCCTTTGTATTTCTGGTTGACTATTGATTGAATGAAAGCAGTTAAAATTGGTTGTGAATTGGCTACATTGTTTGGATTGTATAATTGTAACTTCTTGCAGGAGGTTTTATGGAAAAATAGGGGAAATTCTGCCCGTTTTTCTATAAAATATGATAAGCACCTTTTGTTTTATGTATATTTCGCTATATTTAGCTACTAAATATTCGGAGGAGTTAATCTTTATTGTTTCCTAATTGTAGGTGACAGTGGAAGCTCGTGTTGCTGAACTTGTTGCAGCTTCAGGATCCTCTGATGCTAGCAATAATTTAGCAATACAAAATGAAGTCTTCACCGAGCTTATGGGTGAAGAGAGTTTCGGTCGTGTCCGAGGTCAGGGTTTTGGAGTTACACCATCTGCTGTGTTTGGACTTTCAGCTCAAATGAGGAATGAAATGAGATACCATGGGGCTTATGCTGAAGAGATAAATAGTCTGAGAGCACAAATGGAAGAAACTAATCAACAGCGTGCGCATCAGATTGAACAGTATGCGCATCAGATTGAACAACAGTCGCATCAGATTCAAGAAATTACAGCTAAGCATGATGATCAAATGAACAGTATGCAATCCCAAATGGATGAGCTGAAGTCTTTACTAAAACAATTGGTTAGTAGAGGACCTCAAAATTGATGTCAAGTGTGATGACCTATGATTGTTTTTTTTTTTTTTTGTACATGACATAAGTTCTGTACTGAGTAAAATAATTTTTATGGATGATATATTTTATATATTGAACAACATTTTGAAAATTTATGGTACATTTTTTATATTGAAGAACAGTTTTAGATTTTATGGAACATTTTATTTATTGAAGGATTCATTTTATTGTACAATATTAAACCAAAATAATGTAAAAAAATAAAATTAAAAACAGTTAAGCGTCGCTAAACTAAAATAATGTGAAAAAAAACAAATTAAAACTATACCGGCGCTTATCTACTGGCGCTTTTAAGTGCCGCAAAATACTGGCGCTTTGAAGCGCCGTAAAAATATACACATTGCAGCGCTTACAGAAAGCGCCGGTATTTACGCTTCGACACCATTCATACCGGTACTTTATCCGGCGCTTACGAAAAACGCCGAAAATTCATATTCCGGCGCTTTAAAGCTCCGAAATATGCACGAAAAAGCGCCGGCGTTAATCATTTATGTTGTAGTGCTAACAGTTCCAAATTAAATTGCAGTTTGATGAATTCATTGGAACCTTAAAGTATATATCTTATATCATGTTTTTCAAGAGAAAATCTTGGTTACACTCTACCTAACACGGAGATTGTAGACTAGACTAATCATATTTTATCATTTCAAAAAATTATAGATTTTAAAATCTCAATTATACGATAAAAACTTGTTTCTATTGTAATTACCATGACTTAAGTTAGAATAACAAGTATGTAATAATTAATTAAATCTAAAACAGTTTGCAAAATAAAACCAACCAACATTGCAAGAAGCAGGAGGGTCTTCCGGTAGGTCCTTCAATTCCTTGTTGATACGTTTCGAAGCTACTAAAGACATCCCAAATCTTTACACAAAGGATCGAGTCTGAAAGAAAAAAAAAAAAACAGAAAGTTAAAATTATGTCATTAAACAAACATTGTTGATGTTAAGTTCCCAAATTTCTTTGACAATGGAGAGCAAAATCTCGAAAGAATTTCTAAAAATTAAAAAAGGAACAGTAAATTATGATATCTATTTTTCTTCTTATTTGCTTTGCATATACCTCAAGCCAACCCCATAAAAGAGGAAAATGAAGAAAAAAACACAAAAACAAAAGCAAACAACTCTTGCCAAAATACATCAATAAGAATCTAGGAACGATAATCTTATTCTTGAACATTAAGAGAAAAACCAACCTAAAACCAAAAACCTTAATTAGATTAGGAAAGAAAATTAAAAAAGAAAAAAAAGATCAGAACAAAATCATCAAAACAAAAGCCAACCTCAAATCAATAAACATCGATTCGAATTTTTTTGTCATCCATTCAATTTCTCTCGATTAAAATTTGGACAGAAATTCTTCAAAAATTTTATATAATTTTAGTTATCTAATTTTAATAACAAAATTTCATATCATTTAAGTTAAGTTTCCAATAAGATCCAAAATTCAAATTATGTGTGGGTTATTGTAGTGATGGATTGTTGTCTACTAGACTTCTTGGTAAAGAGGAAAAGTGAGAGCAAGGAAGAGGAAGATAATTGTTATATTTCATATTTCATTAGGTAAAAATGATAGAAAAATGAGAGAAAATAAAAAAAAAATAATAAAATTTGTTTATTTTAACTTTCACTATCCAATTATCCCAATTTAAAAGGATTATGATTTATTTATGTAAGAAGAAAACATCAATTTTTTTCTTACTCATTTTTTTTAACCAAATGATAAAAAGATCACAATTTTATCCTCTCATTATTCTTTTCTCTTTTTTTTTTCTTACCAATCATAACCTAAAGATGTCATCGAATGATTTCATGATAGTAATTGTACTCAACTGTTTTCAATAAAGAAAAATTATTACTAATAGTTAGTACTAAATATGAAAAATATCTAAAAAAATCATGTGTTATCAATAATGAATATTTGGACGAAATATTAATCGTTAAATTCAAAGACAAAAAAGACATGAATTCAATGATCTCGCTTTGCTCAATCAGTACAAAGTAATTAAAAGGGAGGGCATGTGATCACCACAAATTTCCATCACAGGTTGAAATTACTTTATGACAGCCAAATCTGATAAAAGTTAACAAAAGTGTGTAACCTATATGAGATTAGATTTCGCTAATATTTTGGAATACACAATTATCGCTTATGGCTGTGGTGTATGCAAAATTGTAATACTCGAAATTGGTCCTTTAAAAATGTTTCTCTGCATAGTTCTTTTCTTTTCAAGACCTGTTGTGCCCATTAGGTGCAGGGAAAGAGTATATTATTAATTAAAAACCACCTTTGCATTATCTTGTAGGGAAGCTTTGAAGCCAACCGATCCCTTAAGTCCACATTCTCATTGAATTCTCGAAGCAAAATTGTACCATAGGTTCAGAAACTTTGGACACACTATATAATCTATATGGTCTCTCAACTATGAATTCATGTCGGAGGTTCGAAAATTTCATAAATTAAATATTTTTTTTTCACTTTGAGATAATCAAATTGAATCAAAACAAGGTATTAATGAATTTTAAGAACCATTTATGAATTCATCTAATAATTTTTATGAATTTTCATGATCACCACCATCATATATTAAACCTTCCCAAAATATCGCCAATCTGTCGTAAGTTAAAATAGCTGGGCCATCTATAGAACAGCCAGAACTGAGAGCACATACATAGAATAAATTATACAAAGATTGGAGAAAGAGAGAGGTTCCATAACTAAATTCAAAAACAAGAAATTTAAACACCCGCAAAACCTAATTTCAAATCCAATTAACAGTCTTTCTGTTAATGTATTATATGGGCTTAGTCCCACATTGGTTGTGTATAGCTTTGCTTCTCCTATTAGCTTGTATAAATAAGATAATCCCACATTGGTTGTGTATAGCTTTACTTCTCCTATTAGCTTATATAAATAGGATAGCTCCCTTTGTAAGTAAATCACACCATTCAATACAATTCTTCTCTTTGTATTGTCTCACTTCCTCTCTTAAATTCAACATGGTATCAGAGCCTTAATGGTTCTCGGTATTTTAAGAGTTGAGTATGCTCTGTGATTGCCACTATTAGTGGATCCTTCACATCAGAAATTCTCGGTATATTAAGAGTTGAGTATGCTCTGTGATTGCCACTATTAGTGGATCCTTCACATCAGAAAAACTTCAAGTATATCCTTTTCATACCTGTCGGGTCATCATTATAGTCGGAGTCTCATTCTCCATCGACATCATCTCCGCTGTCGCTTCTGTTTCAGAAACGCTGCTGCCACGTCAGCCCTAAAAGCCACATCAGCGCCACCTCAGTGCCACGTCACCCATTGACATCATCTCCGCTGCCGCTCCTGTTTCAGACACGCTGCTGCCACAGTAGCACCACATCAACAACACGTCAGCACCACGTTACTCGTTGACCGTCACATCATCAGTTGACTGCCACGTCATCAGTTGACCGCCACATCACCGGTTGACTGCCACATCATCAGTTGACCGTCACATCACTGGTTTCTTGGAGGTTCACCTTCCTCTTTGCTCCTATGGCTGAATCGGACTTACCCCACCGACAGAGCACACACCAGAAGCCCTTATATTGCAAGTATTGTCATTCACAAGGGCATGAATTGCTCAAATGTCCTTCTCGCCTATGTAAAGTCTGCAGAGAACCGGGTCACTATCTTGCAGACTGCCCTAAACTTCCATCTGGAAATCAGTCAAATGGGAACCAATATCACTCTCGAGGCTCATACAATCGGTCATATTCCAAGCCAAAGAATACTGCTGCCGTAACCACTGATGCTACACCAACTTCATCCAATTCTCCACCTGCTTGGAGTGGTTTATGCACCGTTCTTACCGAGGCTCTAAATAAAATCGGTAACAATATAGCCATGTCAACTACACCAGGTACATCCCGATGGTATTTCGATTCTGCTTGTTGCAATCACATGACTTCTGATGCCTCTATTTTTTCCTCTAAAACCCGTGATGAGCATGCGCATACTATTCACACTGCCAATGGATCAAATATGCTGGTCAGCCATACTGGACATGTTGATAGTTCTCATTTGTCTCTCCCTGACACATATTTAGTTCCTAATCTTACGCTTAACCTTATATCTGTTGGACAACTATGTGATCTTGGACTTGATGTGCATTTTTCTTCTACTGGTTGTCGTGTGCAGGACCCTCAGACAGGAAAACTCCTTGGAACCGGCCGTAAAGTTGGATGCCTCTTTGAGCTCACTCATCTCCAAGTCCCATCCTCACCATCACCAAATCAATCAGTCGCATCCATCCCAGCACTCTCACCTGTGGAATTGTGGCACTCTCGGTTAGGTCATACTTCATCTAGCCCTCTACGTTCTCTTATTTCTAGTGGTCAGTTAGGTTCACTTCAGCATGAGTCTTTTCATTGTATTCATTGTCAACTTGCAAAACAATCAGCTTTACCTTTTAATGAGAGTCAGTCCATTTCCCTTGCACCTTTTGATTTAGTACATTCTGACGTTTGGGGGCCTTCTCCTCATGCATCAATGGGTGGTGCTCGTTATTTTGTTATATTTGTGGATGACTATTCTCGTTATACTTGGTTGTTTCTTATGAAAAGCAGATCTGAACTCTTTCAAATATATTCTGATTTTTCTTCTATGGTTCAAACTCAATTCTCTCGGAATATCAAAATTTTTCGTTCAGATAATGCAATGGAATATAAAGACCGTGCTTTTCTAAACCTACTTCACAAAAATGGCACGCTCCCCCACCGCTCGTGCCCTGGAACCTCCCAACAAAATGGACGAGCTGAACGCAAACATCGACATATTCTTGACACCATTCGTGCTCTACTCATTTCGTCATCATGTCCTGAACGTTTCTGGGGTGATGCTGCATTCACCGCAGTATACACAATCAATCGTGTCCCTTCCACTACAATCCAAAATCAATCTCCATTCGAGCGCCTTTTTGGTAAACCTCCTGATTACTCTAACCTCAGAGTCTTTGGTTGCGCTTGTTTTGTTCTTCTCAAACCACATGAACACAACAAATTACAACCAAGGGCTCATCTGTATTGTTTCATTGGATATGGTATTGAACATAAGGGGTATCGATGCTGGGATCCTATTTCTAAAACTCTTCGTATCTCTCGTCATGTCATTTTTTGGGAACATCAAATGTTCTCTTCCTTACGGTCATTTGACATATCAACCATCACTAACTCCAGATTCTTTACTGATCCATCTATTAAGTTATTTCCTGATAATCCAGTTTCAGGTACTGTTGAGTCCACCTCCGAATCACCAGCTGATATCACCCCTTCCGTTCCAGAACCACCAGTTGATCCTACCTCTCCAGACCCAGACCCAGACCCAGTTCCAGCTCCAGAACCATCAGCTGACCTCACCTCTCTGACTCAATCGGTCGTGCCCGAGGATATTCCTATGTCTGATGAGTCTGCACCGACTCCCTCTGAGAGCCATCCTCCAGATCACCCCCGCAGATCTACCAGGGTAACTCACCCCCCTTCTCATCTTGCTGATTACCATTGTGATTATCATTGTTTTTCCACTATACTTCATCTGCATGAGCCTCAATCCTATAAGGAGGCTAGTACTAATCCTCTTTGGCAGAAAGCAATGGATGAAGAACTTCAGGCCCTAGCTAAAACTCATACATGGGATATTGTTGATCTACCCGCTGAAAAAACTCCTATTGGGTGCAAATGGGTGTTTAAGATCAAGACACTTTCTGATGGCTCTATTGAACGATATAAAGCCCGACTTGTTGCCAAGGGATTTGCTCAGGAATATGGCATTGACTATGAAGAGACATTTGCTCCAGTGGCGAGGCTCACATCTGTCCGTACACTCATTGCTGTCGCCGCCATTCGAAGATGGACTCTATTTCAAATGGATGTCAAAAATGCATTTCTGAATGGGGAACTTCTTGAGGAAGTCTATATGCATACACCTCCCGGCTTGGATGCCACTCGAAACAAAGTTTGTCGCCTTCGTCGTGCCTTATATGGTTTAAAACAAGCTCCACGTGCCTGGTTTGCCAAATTCAGCACTACCATTCATCAGTTTGGGTTCACACCGAGTGCTCATGTTTCGGCTCTGTTTATCCGCTATACTGCCAACGGTATTATCCTTCTTTTACTGTACGTGGATGATATGGTTATTACTGGAGATGATCCACATGGTATTTCTGAACTCAAAAAGTTTCTCAGTGGCCAATTCGAGATGAAAGATCTTGGCGTGCTCACCTATTTTCTTGGTCTCGAAGTCTCATCTAATTCTGATGGATTTTTTCTCTCTCAGGCCAAATATGCCTCGGACCTCCTTTCCAAGGCTGGGATCACTGACTCAACCACTGCCACTACTCCTCTCGAGCCGAATGTCAGACTTACCCCACTCGATGGTTCACCTCTTCAAGATGCCACTCTATATCGTCAACTGGTTGGAAGTCTTGTATATCTTACTGTCACTCGCCCTGACATTGCCTATGCCGTTCATCAGGTCAGTCGGTTCTTGTCCGCTCCTCGGACCACCCATTACTCGACTGTTCTTCGCATTCTTAGGTACGTCAAGGGTACTTTATTTCATGGGCTTCATTTCTCAGCACAGTCTGCCCCCGTTTTACAAGCCTATTCTGATGCCGATTGGGCCGAAGACCCCACCGACAGACGTTCAACCACTGGTTACTGTTTCTTTTTGGGCAATTCTCTCATTTCCTGGCGTAGTAAGAAACAAACTGTGGTTGCTCGCTCCAGTACCGAAGCTGAATATCGTGCCATGGCTGATGCAACTCAAGAACTTCTCTGGCTTCGATGGCTACTCGCTGACATGGGTATCTCTTCTCCTGCTGCCACTATCCTATACTGTGACAACAGGAGTGCTATTCAGATCGCTCACAATGATGTCTTCCACGAGCGTACAAAACACATCGAGAATGATATCCACTTCATCCGTGATCATATTCTCCATAATACGGTTCGTCTACAATCCGTCAGTTCAGCCGATCAGACAGCTGACATTTTCACTAAGGGTCATCCACCCAGACGCTTTCACTCTCTGGTTTCCAAACTCAAGTTCACCTCCCACTTACCGCCTTGAGTTTGAGGGGGGATGTTAATGTATTATATGGGCTTAGTCCCACATTGGTTGTGTATAGCTTTGCTTCTCCTATTAGCTTGTATAAATAAGATAATCCCACATTGGTTGTGTATAGCTTTACTTCTCCTATTAGCTTATATAAATAGGATAGCTCCCTTTGTAAGTAAATCACACCATTCAATACAATTCTTCTCTTTGTATTGTCTCACTTCCTCTCTTAAATTCAACACTTTCAAAGGCTAATATTTGTAACCCATGGCATAATTCTAAGTCCAGGTTCTTGCAGTAGCTTCATACTTAGCTCTATCAGTCTTGTAGACATTAGCTATCTCAGGCACCAGAGGATCCTCCAGGTTGGGACCTGTCAGCAGGGAGCATATGGACAATAACACCTGCAAACCATTACAAAATATATAGCAGAACCAATTAATTATATAACTTAATTTAGAGGAAAAAGAAGAAATTCTAAAGAAAAATACAGATCGAAGGATATAATCATAAACCTTTGAGACTGTAGTGGAAGGGCTCCATTGATCTTTGAGAATATCTAGACAAATATTACCTTTGCTGTTAATATTAGGATGATAAACTTTCGTTTCGAAAGCAACCTGCAATCAAAACCAACAACATTATTTTAAAAATAAATAAATAATAAGTAACATATACACTACGGCTTTGATTTATATATACGAAGAGAAAGCTAAAAGGAAAGAACACAGAGTGGAAAACCATTTTTCTTTAATATGGTAGGAAAGTAAAGTGACCAAAAAAATTAAGTGCATCAATTGAGGTATTTTTTTTAATATACAAATCACAATCGTTTTAAATTGAAATAATTATAGAGTTAAAAGTAAAATGTGTAACATTTGGCTTTTTTTTTTCTTTTTTTTTTTCAATTCCTTCCAATTATTTGTTATCTTTATTAACAAATAAAGGGAAGAAAAGACCATGAACAAATGCATGCAATAACAGTTAAACTTGACAATCTTATTCCTTCCAATTGGAGATGTATACGACAATATATACTCTACCAACAAAAATGTCGTCACCTCAATCTACCTTGACCTTCAATTTTTAAAGAATTAATACTATTTTCTTCGTAACCAAAAGGAGGCTAAGGCCATTATAATGGAAACCATAGTGGAATCATGACCTTAATATTCAAGAAATTAAAAAAAATAACAGTTTTGGTTGTTAAGAAGGATGAAACTTATATAATTATATGTAAGTAATCTCTAAGCATAACAACGTATTGGAGTTTCCAGATAACATTAACGTAGAAAATCTGTTACCTTGGGTGGCCTGAATGGATAATCAGGAGGGAAGTTTATGGATACCAAAAACACACCCCCAGCATATGGGCTATCAGCTGGACCCAGAATTGTTGCTTGCCAATGGAACGTGTCCTCACCAACGGGATCTATACAAATATACAAATTCATATATTAACCATATGTCCATCACAATAATGTGCTATGAAGAAGAAAAAAATAGTATACTTTGAAAGAAGAAATGATCCAAATTAAGTTGCAGTTTGATGAATTCATTGGAACCTTGAAGTATATATCTTATATCATGTTTTTCAAGAGAAAATTTTGGTTACACTCTGCTTAACACGTGGATTGTAGATTAAACCAATCATATTTTATCATTTTTAAAAAGTTATAGATTTTAAATTCTCAATTATACGATAAAAACTTATTTTTATTGTAATTATCATGTTTTAAGATAGAATAACAACGGTGTAATAATTAATTAAAATCTAAAACAGTTTGCAAAATAAAAACAACCAACACTGCAAGAAGTAGGAGGGTCCTCTTGTAGGTCCTTTAATTCCTTGTTGATACGTTTCGAAGCTACCGAAGACATCCCAAATCTTTACACAAAGGATTGATCTGAAATAAAGAAGAAAAAAAGTTAAAATTATGTCATTATACAAACATTGTTGATGTAAAATTCCCAAATTTCTTTGACAATGGAGAACAAAAGCACGAAAGAATTTTTAAAAATTAAAAAAGGAACAGTAAATTATGATATCTATTTTTCCTCTTCTTATGTGCTTTGCATATACCTCAAGCCAACCCCATAAAAGAGAAAAATGAAGAAAAAAACACAAAAACAAAAGCAAACAACTTTGCCAAAATATATCAATAAGAATCTAGGAACGATAATCTTATTCTGGAACATTAAGAGAAAAACAAATCTAAAACCAAAAACCTTAATTAGATTAGGAAAGAAAATTAAAAAAAAAGATCAGAACAAAATCATCAAAACAAAAACCAACCTCGAATCAATAAACATCGAAACGTCCCTAAGCACCGAAAGCCTCAAATAACCCTTCTGAGAATTCAGATCATACACAATGCAAAAGAATTAAAAAAAAAAAAAAACTATAAAACCGATCACTATCTTGAACCTAGAATCTTGAAAGGGATAAATACTTTTAATATTTATTTAAATCAAGAATAAGGATGCCATAAAAACCTAAAAAAATTCTCTCAAAAAGAAGTGAAAAGATGGTACATTACCTTCTAGGGCTTCAGTTCAGGAGAAAGAACAAAATGACGAGAGAGAAGAGACCGACTGATAAACTAGCGGATGGTGAGTGGCGCCTTGTATAAGTGTTTTCGGACACACCCGAGTTTCCTAATTCTTACATGCACGTGGCTACAACATTAGATTGACGCGTAAAAACTCTCTTTCACTATTGTAACGTCATTACCCAATTAGTGGTTACAGCCAATTGTATTGGTGTCTATTAATAATTATTTAAACTATATAAAATTCAAATAATAAATCTTACAAAAGCTCATAAATAATAAAACTCAGTCAATAAAATATTAAAAGTAAAAATTCTAGTAATTAAGTTCAGTAGTAAGTAACTTAAATTATATTTTGTACTACTTAACTAAATTAATTTTCAACAAATTGAAGTTGTGTTTTTTTCTTTTCTAATACAACATGATTTTAGTATTTAGATTTATGTTCGTTATTTAATCTATAAAAGTCTAATTTATTAAAACACAATTTTTTAAATGATTAAAAGTAAATAATACAATCAAATTTATACGTAGTGCACTAATATAAATTAGAAATTCAAATTTTGAATTTATAAATATTTTACAATAAAAAAATTCAATAAATTGAATTTATATGGTGCTTTTTCCTTCTATAATGATGTATTTGTCTTTCACATTTAAAATGATGTAGTTTTGATACTTGTAATATATATATATATATATATATATATATATATATATATATATATATATATATATATATATATATATATATATAACTTAGTCTATATGCTATACAAAATTCAAAAAATAATAAACCATAATCTGTATGAAGGGTGAAAGAGAAAAATACAAAAAAAAAAATTAAATTTATATAACATACACCAAATATGGCCTTTGACAGCAGCAATTAGCCGTTGCCAATTATCTTTTTTAGTGCTTAAAATTTATAGTTGGTTTCAAAATCGTCGTTGGATTTCAAAATCATTTTTTATTTGAAAATACTATTTATAAAATTGGATGAAAATCCTTGACGACAGAGGGAGTTAATTGAAGGTATAGTCTCTCTCATCCAAATTCACTTATCCGAATGGACCTAACATATCTAGTTAATTCACGAGCCAGCTCTGCGGGTATGAAAGAATTTAACCAATGAAAACGGAGACAGCATGGATTTCGCTTCATAAGTGAATGCCCAAGAATTAATGAAACAAGCTCTATTAAGGCAGGCGCTACTAACATATAGCAGTATCCCACTCAATATATAAAAACGAATTCTAGTTCTCTTAATTTTGTACGAAAAATATAGGAGACAGTTTGCATGTATCTCAATCACTCTATTAAATTTAATTGTTATTATTATATCAAATTTGTAAAATTATTTAAGGTAAATGAAACTAACTATTATATTACTTAAATCTTTTTAGTTATTCGTTCTTTTCCAATGGAAATATTCTACTTTCCTTTTTCTTTCTTTCTTTTTTTTCTTTATATTCATTATTTCTTTATTTGGGGTTCTAAAAATGAAAAAAGACATGTAAAAAATTACTATCTTTTTTCAATTAACCAACAAGATCACTTAAGATAAGTGAACTCCTTTATTCGATAATAACTTTCGAGAAGTGAATCTAAAAAAATAGTTGAAACCATTTTGGTTTTCCGTTCTTTAGAATTTTAAGTCATATAGAGCATAAGAACCAGATGAATACTATATACTGTTATTTTCTTCTCATTATTTTTTAAATATGTTGCTAAGATTTTGGCTCAATTCCTCACAAAGAAGACTTTTAATTAGTTTGGGAAAAATTGTTTCTTATTTTATAGTTGCTTATTCTAATAGGAGTACTAGTAGTATCTTATGTTGTTGTTCTTTTCCTAATTGGGTTAGGAAAATATCATCTATATAAAGGGAGTCCTAGGGAACATTTGAGCCACACTCATAATTCTCATATATATTGTAAAATAGAGAGGTTTACCACTAGAGCTATGATGAGAGCTTTAGGTGTATTGGGGCTTTAGGTTGTCAAGTAGAGAGGACAATTACAACTATAGCTAGGTTGAGAGCTTTGGTTGTAATGTGACTTTGAGATGAGAGTTTAACAACTTTGTTCTTCCTAAAATTGTAATTAAAGATTAATAAAATTGTGAGTTTGTTGGTGGCACAGATAATGAGGTTGCCGAACGATATTAAATTATTGTTCTTGATATTTTTTGTTTATTTGCCTATTTAATTATTGTAAGTTTTAGTAGGTGGATTTTAGGGGTAAAATCCCAACAAGTGGTATCAGAGCTGTAGTTACGATGGAAAAAATACAAAAAAGTAGGCATGATTAATATTGAACTATTTGATGAATTGAAGATGGAAGAAGGTATGATGAATATTAGCTTTTTCAATTCCATTATCACTAATTTGTTGACAGAGATGAAGTACCTGTCATTGGAAGAATATGACATAGTCACGATGTTAATGGGGGGCAGGAAGTTTTGATGGGTGGGAAGGTTCCTGCAGTACCTCCAGAGAGAGATAAGTTGAAGAGGCCAAGTGTTTGAGATTGAAGAATTGTTCATGACAATACGAAGAGAAGAGCCAGGCAAAGTGAGCGAGTGGAGCACTTCAAGGATGGAAGAGGAAAGATCAAAATCCAAGTCTTTACATTTTTCAAATAAGGAGTGCATCTACAACGAGGAAGAGGAACACACACAATTGCAAAGTAAG
Source organism: Bretschneidera sinensis (assembly GCA_023935145.1). Lineage (NCBI taxonomy): Eukaryota > Viridiplantae > Streptophyta > Magnoliopsida > Brassicales > Akaniaceae > Bretschneidera > Bretschneidera sinensis. The sequence goes on along the minus strand of CM043697.1, from coordinate 136,166,270 downwards.
ACCACGATGAAGGACTGGGAGGAGTTGAGTAGAATGATGGAAAGTAATAATGGAAAGGCTAATGAGGATAATGAAATGCAAGTTCTTGATGCTTCAAAAGTAGTGACGATAGATACCGTGAACGAAGAGAGCTTGTATGTGTTGAATGAGATGATAATTGCTCTGAAGAGTAAGCGGATGAGATAGGAAGACCAAAAGGAATAATCACACCAACAAAAGAAGAAAGCCAAATTTGATGATAAGGTGGAGAATTTGAGCCAATGTGAAGATTTGTTAGGATTTTGGCTCAATTCCCCACAAAGAAGACTTCTAATTGGTTTGGAAAAAGTTGTTTCCTATTTTGTAATTGCTTTTTCTAATAGGAGTAGTAGTAATCTCCTATGTTGTTGTTCTTTTTCCAATTGGATTAGGAAAATATCATCTATATAAAGGGGGTTCTAGTGAAGGTTTGAGGCATACTCATAATTCTCATATATATTGTAAACTAGAGGGGTTTACTACTAGTGCTAGGATGAGAGCTTTGTGTATATTGGGGTTTTTGGTTGTCAAGTAGAGATAACACTTACAAATAGAGCTTGGTTGAGAGCTTTGGTTGTATTATGACTTTGGGTGAGAGTTTGACAACTTTACTCTTCCTAAAGTTGTAATTGAAGATTAATAAAATATTGAGTTTGTTGGTGGCATAAGTGAGGAGATTGCCGAACCACATTAAATTATTATGCTTGATATTTCTTTGCTTATTTACTTATTTAAATATTATAAGTTTGAGTGGGATAGATTTTAGAGATAAAATCCCAACATATGTAATGGCAGTTGATGTGTAAAATATAGATATTGACTGAAAATGCAGTTGCCTTACTGGGCTCTTGAAGGTGTCTTGTTACATAGTGATCTATTTAACTATATCAAGGGACATGTCTTCTTTCTGTCATTTGGCTTTAACGGATGTGATCTTTCTTCTCTTTAAGTATAAAAGTTGAGTTTTGTATATCATGCTGACTTTGGTTGCAGTAGGTTGTTATTTATCACAAGCTAAATGTATTGACAGATATATGCCATTTTTTTAAACAACTACAAAAGTTAGTTTTACTTAGTTTCTAAAATTCTTTTCTTAAAGAATTTCTTATTCAAAACTCAAACAAAAGACCATACTTTGTTAATTTTAAGTTATTCTTTGTATAAATACAATAGAGTTTGCTTCTTAACTTTTAGTTTGTTACTTCATCTTTCTGGTGGAGTACTGTAATGGTTTATCGGGTAAATTAAAATGAGAAAAGACTTTAAACGGAAATAAGAGAGAAGACAACAAAATGAAATTTTGTAAGCACTGTTACACTGCAATTGTATCACATAAAAGAAATATGATAATACCAAACCAATCTTTATGATATCTAATTATAGACTTCTTGTTTATCTTTTAATTTTTTAAAACAATTAGGGTTTGATGTTTAAAATATTTTTTGGGATTCAATTTTTTAAAGTTATTATCAAATAAAAAGGTTCATTTACCTTAAGTGTTCTTATTGGTTAATTTTAAAACATAGTAATTTTTTGCATAACTTTTTCATTGTTAAAACCCCAAATAGAGAGCGGATGAATATGAAGAAAGAAAGAAAGAAAGAAAAAGGAATGTGAAATATTTTCTATTGACAAGAACCAAAAAGAGGAAAGATTTAAGTCATATAATAAGCAATTTCATTTACCTTAAATGGTCTTGCTGATTTGGTATAATAATGATAATTAGATTTAATAGGATGGTTGTGATACGTATGTAAATTGGCCCTATGGCAACCAAAAACCTATAAAAGTGTATTCCAACATCCCAAGCCAGCTTTAACCCTTTAACGACACCATTGCCTCATTCATCGCTACCTCAAGGAAGTGATCTTGGTTTTTGGACATGGACGCAATGACTATCCCCTCTCCATCCCATAAAATGGCTCTAACTCTCATTTCAATAGAATCTTGAAAGACGACACCATCAAAATTTACTTTGAAAAATCCATGTGTAGGAGTTATTCAACAAGCATATGTCCTTGTAACCACCAGGTTTTCCATGGAACTTCCTGAACACCCTGAAAATTCAATAATATAATGCTCAGTTTGGCCAGACAAATCAATTGTACTCAAACAACGTTCTTCATGAATATGGCCATTGCCTTGATCAACACTTCACGTCCCACTCTTATGAGAAATTTTCATTCTAGCCATTAATTTTTTTTTCGACCCATTCCTTAAAAGATTTAAAATTTTTGTTTTCTAATGACAAAAAATGCATTATACACCACAAACCATAACTGAATAGTTGTAAATTCTATCAACAAAAATAGTTACAGTGTTGTGGATCCAAAATTTTAATTTAAAAAAACTCTCAATCCTTATTGTACGTACAGTGGAACATAATGAATCTTTTTCATGTGGTTTAGCTCAAATATAATATAATAAGTTCTCATGTCCGTGCAGTGCACGGGTTTGTATACTTTTTTATTATTTCAAAATTGAGAGTTATTATCTTTGTTAATGTATTATATGGGCTTAGTCCCACATTGGTTGTGTATAGCTTTGCTTCTCCTATTAGCTTGTATAAATAGGATAATCCCACATTGGTTGTGTATAGCTTTACTTCTCCTATTAGCTTATATAAATAGGATAGCTCCCTTTGTAAGTAAATCACACCATTCAATACAATTCTTCTCTTTGTATTGTCTCACTTCCTCTCTTAAATTCAACATGGTATCAGAGCCATAATGGTTCTCGGTATTTTAAGAGTTGAGTATGCTCTGTGATTGCCACTATTAGTGGATCCTTCACATCAGAAATTCTCGGTATATTAAGAGTTGAGTATGCTCCGTGATTGCCACTATTAGTGGATCCTTCACATCAGAAAAACGTCTAGTATATCCTTTTCATACCTGTCGGGTCATCACTATAGTCGGAGTCTCATTCTCCATCGACATCATCTCCGCTGCCGCTTCTGTTTCAGAAACACTGCTGCCACGTCAGCCCTAAAAGCCACATTAGCGCCACATCAGTGCCACGTCACCCGTTGACATCATCTCCGCTGCCGCTCCTGTTTCAGACACGCTGCTGCCACGGTAGCACCACATCAACAACACGTCAGCACCACGATACTCGTTGACCGCCACATCATCAGTTGACTGCCACGTCATCAGTTGACCGCCACATCACCGGTTGACTGCCACATCATCAGTTGACCGCCACATCACCGGTTTCTTGGAGGTTCACCTTCCTCTTTGCTCCTATGGCTGAATCGGATTTACCCCATCGACATAGCACACACCAGAAGCCCTTATATTGCAAGTATTGTCATTCACAAGGGCATAAATTGCTTAAATGTCCTTCTCGCCTATGTAAAGTCTGTAGAGAACCGGGTTACTATCTTGCAGACTGCCCTAAACTTCCATCTGGAAATCAGTCAAATGGGAACCAATATCACTCTCGAGGCTCATACAATCGGTCATATTCCAAGCCAAAGAATACTACTGCTGTAACCACTGATGCTACACCAACTTCATCCAATTCTCCACCTGATTGGAGTGGTTTCTGCACCGTTCTTACCGAGGCTCTAAATAAAATCGGTAACAATATAGCCATGTCTACTACACCAGGTACATCCCGATGGTATTTCGATTCTGCTTGTTGCAATCACATGACTTCTGATGCCTCTATTTTTTCCTCTAAAACCTGTGATGAGCATGCGCCTACTATTCACACTGCCAATGGATCAAATATTCTGGTCAGCCATACTGGACATGTTGATAGTTCTCATTTGTCTCTCCCTGACACATATTTAGTTCCTAATCTTACGCTTAACCTTATATCTGTTGGACAACTATGTGATCTTGGACTTGATGTGCATTTTTCTTCTACTGGTTGTCGTGTGCAGGACCCTCAGACAGGAAAACTCCTTGGAACCGGCCGTAAAGTTGGACGCCTCTTTGAGCTCACTCATCTCCAAGTCCCATCCTCACCATCACCAAATCAATCAGCCGCATCCATCCCAGCACTCTCACCTGTGGAATTGTGGCACTCTCGGTTAGGTCATACTTCATCTAGCCCTCTACGTTCTCTTATTTCTAGTGGTCAGTTAGGTTCACTTCAGCATGAGTCTTTTCATTGTATTCATTGTCAACTTGCAAAACAATCAGCTTTACCTTTTAATGAGAGTCAGTCCGTTTCTCTTGCACCTTTTGATTTAGTACATTCTGACGTTTGGGGGCCTTCTCCTCATGCATCAATGGGTGGTGCTCGTTATTTTGTTATATTTGTGGATGACTATTCTCGTTATACTTGGTTGTTTCTTATGAAAAGCAGATCTGAACTCTTTCAAATATATTCTGATTTTTCTTCTATGGTTCAAACTCAATTCTCTCGGAATATCAAAATTTTTCGTTCAGATAATGCAATGGAATATAAAGACCGTGCTTTTCTAAACCTACTTCACAAAAATGGCATGCTCCCCCACCGCTCGTGCCCTGGAACCTCCCAACAAAATGGACGAGCTGAACGCAAACATCGACATATTCTTGACACCGTTCGTGCTCTACTCATTTCGTCATCATGTCTTGAACGTTTCTGGGGTGATGCTGCGTTCACCGCAGTATACACAATCAATCGTGTCCCTTCCACTTCAATCCAAAATCAATCTCCATTCGAGCGCCTTTTCGGTAAACCTCCTGATTACTCTAACCTCAGAGTCTTTGGTTGCGCTTGTTTTGTTCTTCTCAAACCACATGAACACAACAAATTACAACCAAGGGCTCATCTGTGTTGTTTCATTGGTTATGGTATTGAACATAAGGGGTATCGATGCTGGGATCCTATTTCTAAAACTCTTCGTATCTCTCGTCATGTCATTTTTTGGGAACATCAAATGTTCTCTTCGTTACGGTCATTTGACATATCAACCATCACTAACTCTAGATTCTTTACTGATCCATCTATTAAGTTATTTCCTGAGAATCCAGTTTCAGGTACTGTTGAGTCCACCTCCGAATCACCAGCTGATATCACCCCTTCCGTTCCAGAACCACCAGTTGATCCTACCTCTCCAGACCCAGACCTAGTTCCGGCTCCAGAACCATCAGCTGACCTCACCTCTCTGACTCAATCGGTCATGCCCGAGGATATTCCTATGTCTGATGAGTCTGCACTGACTCCCTCTGAGAGCCATCCTCCAGATCACCCCCGCAGATCTACTAGGGTAACTCACCCCCCTTCTCATCTTGCTGATTACCATTGTGATTATCATTGTTTTTCCACTATACTTCATCTGCATGAGCCTCAATCCTATAAGGAGGCTAGTACTAATCCTCTTTGGCAGAAAGCAATGGATGAAGAACTTCAGGCCCTAGCTAAAACTCATACATGGGATATTGTTGATCTACCTGCCGGAAAAACTCCTATTGGGTGCAAATGGGTGTTTAAGATCAAGACACTTTCTGATGGCTCTATTGAACGATATAAAGCCCGACTTATTGCCAAGGGATTTGCTCAGGAATATGGCATTGACTATGAAGAGACATTTGCTCCAGTGGCGAGGCTCACATCTGTCCGTACACTCATTGCTGTCGCCGCCATTCGAAGATGGACTCTATTTCAAATGGATGTCAAAAATGCATTTCTGAATGGGGAACTTCTTGAAGAAGTCTATATGCATACACCTCCCGGCTTGGATGCCACTCGAAACAAAGTTTGTCGCCTTCGTCGTGCCTTATATGGTTTAAAACAAGCTCCACGTGCCTGGTTTGCCAAATTCAGCACTACCATTCATCAGTTTGGGTTCACACCGAGTGCTCATGATTCGGCTCTGTTTATCCGCCATACTGCCAACGGTATTATCCTTCTTTTACTGTACATGGATGATATGGTTATTACTGGAGATGATCCACATGGTATTTCTGAACTAAAAAAGTTTCTCAGTGGCCAATTCGAGATGAAAGATCTTGGCGTGCTCACCTATTTTCTTGGCCTCGAAGTCTCATCTAATTCTGATGGATTTTTTCTCTCTCAGGCCAAATATGCCTCGGACCTCCTTTCCAAGGCTGGGATCACTGACTCAACCACTGCCACTACTCCTCTCGAGCCGAATGTCAGACTTACCCCACTCGATGGTTCACCTCTTCAGGATGCCACTCTATATCGTCAACTGGTTGGAAGTCTTGTATATCTTACTGTCACTCGCCCTGACATTGCCTATGCCGTTCATCAGGTCAGTCGGTTCTTGTCCGCTCCTCGGACCACCCATTACTCGGCTGCTCTTCGCATTCTTAGGTACGTCAAGGGTACTTTATTTCATGGGCTTCATTTCTCAGCACAGTCTGCCCCCGTTTTACAAGCCTATTCTGATGCCGATTGGGCCGGAGACCCCACCGACAGACGTTCAACCACTGGTTACTGTTTCTTTTTGGGCAATTCTCTCATTTCCTGGCGTAGTAAGAAACAAACTGTGGTTGCTCGCTCCAGTACTGAAGCTGAATATCGTGCCATGGCTGATGCAACTCAAGAACTTCTCTGGCTTCGATGGCTACTCGCTGACATGGGTATCTCTTCTCCTGCTGCCACTATCCTACACTGTGACAACAGGAGTGCTATTCAGATTGCTCACAATGATGTCTTCCACGAGCGTACAAAACACATCGAGAATGATATCCACTTCATCCGTGATCACATTCTCCAGAATACGGTTCGTCTACAATCCGTCAGTTCAGCCGATCAGACAGCTGACATTTTCACTTAGGCTCATCCACCCGGACGCTTTCACTCTCTGGTTTCCAAACTCAAGTTCACCTCCCACTTACCACCTTGAGTTTGAGGGGGGATGTTAATGTATTATATGGGCTTAGTCCCACATTGGTTGTGTATAGCTTTGCTTCTCCTATTAGCTTGTATAAATAGGATAATCCCACATTGGTTGTGTATAGCTTTACTTCTCCTATTAGCTTATATAAATAGGATAGCTCCCTTTGTAAGTAAATCACACCATTCAATACAATTCTTCTCTTTGTATTGTCTCACTTCCTCTCTTAAATTCAACAATCTTATTTCTTATAATGAAATTTAAGAAATAATTTGTTTCGAGTAAACAATAAAAATAATAATTATGATGTAGTATAATGAAATTATAAGATGTAAACGTATTAATTATGTTGACTAAGTTAATAATGTTGATGTAACGAAATTTAAATTCAACAAATGTTAAATAATTCGATTAAAAATTATGATTTTAATTTGAACCTAATTTACTAACAACAAATTAAGTAGATTTTTTTAACATAACAAATTAAGTAGATAAATATTTATTTGTTATATAATTTTTTATCTACTCAACATAACATGTGGGTACAAAACATAAAAGTAGAAGTAATAAATTTATAATTTGAGAATATGAAATAATTAAATGTGAAAAAGACTACAATATTATGTTAAATTTATTTGTAAACAAAAAATATGTAGTAATAGATTTATCAAAGATTAAAATGAAACAAGTAGTGAAAACCAAAATATTGCAATCTTGAAATTCAATATATTAAGAAAAATTAAGAAAAATCATATTTATGGCGAAAGCTTCTTATTTTCACCTTTTATATTATATATTACAATTTCATAAATTCAACTTATGAAAATAATATTATCTGTGAAATATGTAGTAATCTTTATTTTGGGTTTTTGCAAGGTTTATAAGTTGGCTCTTATAATTATTTTAATTATAGTTTAAAATAAAATTTGTATGAAACATTATCACATTTAGTATAATCGAAGAACAGAGTTCATTTAGATATATTTTTATTACACTTTTGTTGTAGTAAAGAACTAAATTATTTAGTGCAACTAATTTGATTAGTTGTTATTTATATCATAATTAAACCATTGTTCATTATAGTTTTTGTTATATAAGTTAATTTTCTAAATAATTTATTTAATCAAACTTAAACAGCTAAATTATGATGAGTGACTTTAATTTCCATTATCATAAAATTTATAACTATTTTATGACAAAAAACTAATGATAATCATAGCCTTAAAGATGTGATCAAATGATTTCATGATAGTACTTGCACTCCGCAGCTTTCAATAAAAAAATCATTACTAATAATTAGTATTAAATCTAAAAAATATATAAAAATTCATGTGTTATCAATAATCAATATTTGGACGAAATATTAATCTTTAAATTCAAAGACAAAAAAAAAACATGAATTCCATGATCTCACTTTGCTCGATCAGTCCGAAGTAATTAAAATTTTCCATTCACCTTGCTATATTATGTGATTTTCAATCTTCTATAAATAAAAAATTATTTTAATAACCAAGAAATTTCTTTTTTTTTTCCTCTTGGTTCAGTGACACTTCCTGAAATGTGCACAAAAATCATTTTTATTTTATTTTTTAGGATAAGTTCTCTTCTTCTTTTTTTTGAGAAAATTTGATCATGAAACACAAAATAAAAAAATAAAATAGTTATATAACTTCAAAAAAGTATCTTTAAGACAAATTCATTGAGAGTAATGATTAAAAGAGATATTATCATCAGAGTTAAGAATTAAGGTAACGCAGAACATTCCCAAAATATTGTCATAAAATAGTTGGGCCATATATAGAACAATTAGAACTGAGAGTACATCTCTCTTAATATTAAGTCAAATCGGCTATGGTTGGACAAGCAATTTAAATGCCACGCGGCAAGACGTGAAGAAAAAAAAAAGCTTAAACCCACATAACATGTGGACCCAGCTCTAAGTACATAAACTTCATAGAAAAAGACTGGAAAAAGAGAAAGGTTCCATAACTTAATTATAAAGCATGACATTTAAACGCTCTCAAAACCTAATTTCAAATCCAATTAACAATCTTTCAGAGATTAATATATTTATTAATTGCAAATCCAATATTGTCTTCTCGCAGACATAATGATAATAAACCCTAATTAATTAAACACCCTATGATATTGAGAATTAAACAGCCTAGCAACCCATGGCATGATTCTGAGTCCAGATTCTTGCAGTAGCTTCATAGTTGGCTCTATCAGTCTGGTAGGCATGAGCAATCTCAGCCACCAGAGGATCCGCCGGGTTGGGATCTGTCAGCAGGGAGCATATTGACAATAACACCTACAAACCATTACAAAATATATAGCAGCAACAATTAATCATATAACTTAACTTAGAGGAAAAAGAAGAAATTCTAAAGAAAAATTGGGTACTGAATTATATAATTATAAACCTTTGAGACTGTAACACCAGGGCTCCATTTCTCTTCGAGAATATCAAGACAAATACTACCTTCCCTGTTAATATTAGGATGATAAACTTTCATTTTGAAAGCAACCTGCAACCAAAACCAAGAACATTATTTAAAAAAAAAAAAAGTAACGTATACACTATGGCTTTGATTGATATACATATGGAGAGAAAGCTAAGAGGAAAAAACAAAGAGCAGAAAACCATTTTTCTTTGATAGGTGTAACGACTCATCCCGAGCCAACTTTACTTAAAATGGCATCATTATTTTTAAGGTTTGAGTACCTTAACTTGTAATACAAGTATATACGCACACTGACCCCTTAATCATGACTTTATCTATTTCAAGTTTACAAGCATTAACCAAAATGTAATGTAAACAAACTATGAAAATGTGAAATTAAGTATTATACGACTTAAAGTGTAGGATTAGTATGTTTGTATTATAGGTTAAGGTGCTCAATGCTTAAAAATAGGATTTGATGGGTCGTTACGATAAGTGCGTAAAGTGACACAAAAAAAATTTAAGAAGATCGATTGAGGTATTTTTTTCATTTACAAATCACAATCCTTCTTAATTAAAATAATTGTAGAGTAAAAAATAAAATGTGTAACATTTAACTTTTGTCTTTTTTTGTCAATTCCTTCCAAATATTTGTTATCTCTATTAATCACATTATGGAAAGCATATAAATGGATATGCATAAGCCATGTAACCCGTAATAATATATTAAAAATTCAAGGAAGGAAATGATCATAAACAAGTGCATGCAGTAACAGTTAAACTTGATAATCTTATTCCTTCTAATTGGACATATGTATGACAATATATACTTTACCAACAAAAATGATGCCGCCTCAATCTACCTCGATCTTTAATTTTTAAAGAATTAATAGTGTATTCTTCATAACTGAACGGGGCTTAAGTCCATTATAATTGAAACCATAGTGGAATCATGACCTCAATATTCAAGAATTTTTTTTATAAAAAAAAAAACAAACAGTTTTGGTTATTAAGAAGGATGAAACTTATATAATTATGTAAGTAATCTCTAAGCATAACAACATATTGAACTTTCCAGATAAAAGTAATGAAGAAAATCTGTTACCTTGGGTGGCCTGAATGGATAATCAGGAGGGAAGTTTATGGATACCAAAAACACACCCCCAGCATATGGGCTGTCTGCTGGACCCAGAATTGTTGCTTCCCAATGGAAAGTGTCCTCACCAACGGGATCTATACAAATATACAAATTCATATATTAACCATATGTCCACCACAATAATGTACTATGAAGAAGAAAAAAATAGTATACTTTGAAAGAAGAGATATTGATCCAAATTAAATTGCAGTTTGATGAATTCATTGGAACCTTGAAGTAAATATCTTACATCATGTTTTTGAAGAGAAAGTCATGGTTACATTCTGTCTAACACGTGGATTGTAGATTATACCAATAATATTTTACCATTTTAAAAAACTTATAGATTTTAAAATCTCAATTATATGATAAATTCTCAATCTACACGCAACTCATGATTGGTGTAGTTTTATAATCTATTATGAAGATTCTATGTAATAATTACTAATATTTAAAAAATACTGAGTTTGTAAGATTTGAACGAATCTATTAATTTGAATGTTATTCCAAAATGCCTAACCATTGAATTGCATCCAAACTTTTAAATTTGTTTTGAAATAAAATATGTCTATTTCAAATTCATGAATATGGATTTGAAGTTCAAGAGATCTTATTGGGGTGGGGACTTTTCTATTATAGCATATTCTTCACTCTTTTTTCAGTTTATTTATGAACTTTCAGTTGGAAAACTTGAACTAGGCAAAATTCAAATTGAAATTCAAATCCTTCTATCTATAAGTTGACAAATATCTCATACTCACAATTTATCAATCCAACCTATAAATTTTAGGGCACATAATTAAACCCTTTTTTTTTTGTTTTTATCGTAATTACCATGTCTTAAGATAGAATAACAAGGGTGTAATAATTAATTAAAATCTAAAACAGTTTGTGAAATAAAACCAACCAACACTGCAAGAAGTAGGAGGGTTCTTCTGTAGGTCCTTTAATTCCCTGTTGATACGTTTCGAAGCTACCGAAGACATCCCAAATCTTTACACAAATGATCTATCGTTCTTCTGAAAGAAAAAGAAAACAGAAAGTTAAAATTATGTCATTAAACAAACATTGTTGATGTAAAGCTCCCAAATTTCTTTGACAATGGAGAACAAAATAACGAAAGAATTTTTTTAAAATTAAAAAAGGAATAGTAAATTATGATATCTACTTTTCCTCTTCTTATTTGCTTTGCATATATACCTCAAGCCATCCCCATAAGAGAGAAAAATGAAGAAAAAAACACAAAAACAAAAGCAAACAACTCTTGCCAAAATACATTAATAAGAATCTAGGAACGATAATCTTATTCTTGAACATTAAGAGAAAAACCAATCTAAAACCAAAAACCTTAATTAGATTAGGAAAGAAAATTAAAAAAAGATCAGAACAAAATCTTCAAAACAAAATTCAACATCGAAACGTCCCTAAGCACCGAAAGCCTCAAATATCCCTTTTGAGAATTCAGATCATACACAATGCAAAAGAATTAAAAAAAAAAAAAAAACTATAAAACCGATCACTATCTTGAACCTAGAATCTTGAAAGGGATAAATACTTTTAATATATATTTAAATCAAGAATAAGGAAGCCATAAAAACCTAAAAAGATTCTCTCAAAATGAAGTGAAAAGATGGTACATTACCTTCTAGGGCTTCAGTTCAGGAGAAAGAACAAAATGACGAGAGAGAAGAGACTGACTGATACACTAGCGGATGGTGAGTGGCGACTTGTATAAGTGTTTTCGGACACACCCGAGTTTCCTAATTCTTACATGCACGTGGCTACAACATTAGGTTGACGCGTAAAAACTCTCGTTCGCTATTGGTTAATTTTAAAAAACCAGTAATTTTCTGCATATCTTTTTCATGGCTAGAATCCTAAATAGGCCGAGTGTGAATGAATATGAAGAAGAAGAAAAAAAAGTGAAATATTTCTTATTGAAAGAACAAAAAATTAGAAAGATTTAAGTTATATAATAAGTAATTTTATTTACTTTAAATGATCTTACAGATTTAGCATAATAATGACAATTAAGTTTAATATGATAATATACTAAATATATGTAAATTGCTCATACATTTCCGCAATCAAAATCTTACAAAAAAATGTATTCCAACATCCAATGCCAGCTTTCGCCCTTTAACATTCATTGCCTCATTCATCGCTACCTCAAGGAAGCGATCTTGTTTTTTTGGACATGTACGCAACGACTTTCTCTTCTCCATCCCATAAAATGGCACCATCAATATTTACCTTGAAAAATACTTCTGTAGGAGGTATTCAACAAGCATCTATCCTTCTAACCATCAGATTTTTCATGAAACTTCGAGAACATCTTGAAAATTCAATAATACAATGCTCATTTTAATCCGATAAATCAATCGTACTCAAACAACATCCTTCAAGAATATGGGGATTCTAATTACTCCAAATCAACCATAGTATAACAGCTACCAAAACACTATTCCGAAGGACAAACCACTCGAACAACTCAAAAAGCATCTTGTAAGTAGAATTTGGGCGTAGATTTTTAATCACTTTATCCACAAAGGCGAATTGCTACACATCTTTTGCAAAATCCAGTAGAAGAAACCATGGACCGCCAACTCCACATCGTCTTTACATAAAGGGCATGTAGCTTCTGGTAAGATATTCTAGCCACAACTTCTCTTTTATGGGAAAACTATCTTTACATAAGTGCCAAATGGGACTTCTCACACTGATATTGGTGCAGAAGAAGCGGGCCCTTTCTCAGGCATGGACTCTACTTGTTCCTCACAAAAAAACCTGTGGTAGGCACTCCTCATCGAATAGTGACCAGTACTTGTATGGTTTCAAATCAATACATTCTTCCACTCATAATCTAGCATGTTGATCAATTAGATCACTTACTTTTATTATGCCAGCCAAAGGTGAAGGAGGAGATATCACTTTATACGTTTGGAGCCACTTATCTTTCCAAATGGAGATTGGCATCCCATTTCCCACCTGCCATCTATTTTTTAGAACTGCAAAGGGATTTTTTTAAATTGATGAAGGAGCCAAAGCAAGGATCCCCATAATCTGAAATAGTACACTACAAAAGCCAGTACTCAAACAGTTGCAAAAAGAAAGCACATCCCCAGAAAAATATCGAATGAAAAAAAAAAAAAACTGGAAACATCATTTACCCCACCAAAGCCAAGCTTTGTAACTACCTTGTTTTACGACTCAAAAAATCAAAGACCTTGTATCACTACTGCTAATCAAATCACGCACTGCTAGTGTGATTTCCCACACGCAATCTGGAACACCTTATGATCATTCTCCTCACCCTCTGAAATATACCATGCCAAGTATAAGAAGGATTATACCTAAGTGGTGCCTCCATAAAGAGCAAAGTCGAAAAATACTTACCCTTCAAAACTTTATACACTACAGAGTCCAAATTACAAATTAGGTAAACACAAATCCTTCCACTTAACCACAGGCCGATATTTTCCTTTCACTTCCTTTGCAACCTCACCATAACCGAGAAATTATGGAATATAATGATCATGGCATAGGTTGAGATAGCATGGACCATTGCCTTGATCAACACTTCGCGTCCCGTTATTAAGAAAAATTTTCATTTCAGCCATTAATTTTTTTTTAAAACCCGTTCTTTAAATTAAAAGGTTTAAAATTTTATTTTTTTAATGCCAAAAAAAAGCCATTATACACCTTAAACCATCTATCAAAAAAAATAGTTACAGTGCTGTGGATCCAAAATTTTAATTAAAAAAAAACTCTCAATCCCAATTGGACGTACAGTGGAGCTCAATGTTTTGATGGAGAAAATGCCATGACTGAGACAATGCACTTTGATGAACAATTGCACAAGACAAAAAAATGTTTCACCCGAATTTAAAAAAATGGTTTAGCTCAAATATAACTAGTTCTCACGTCCATGCAATGCACGGGTTTGTACACTTTTTTATTATATAAAAATTGAGAGTTATTATCTTATTTCTTATAATAAAATTTAAGAAATAATTTATTTCGAGTAAACATTAAAAATAATAATTAAAATGTAGTATAATAAAGTTTAAATAAGTTATAAGATGTAAACATATCAATTATTTTGACCATGCTATTAATAATGTTGATGTAACGAAATTTAAATTCGACAAATGTTATTAAAAATTGAGATCTTAATTTGAATCTAATTGACTAACAAAAAATTAAGTAGATATTTTTAATAGAACAAATTTAGATAAATATCTATTTGTTATAGAATTTTTTATATGCTCAACATAACATGTGAGTGCAAAACATAAAAGTAAAAGTAATAAATAAGAGAGAAGACAACAAAATGAAATTTTGTAAACACTGTTACACTGCAATTGTATCACATAAAAGAAATATGATAATACCAAACCAATCTTTATGATATCTAATTATAGACTTCTTGTTTATCTTTTAATTTTTTAAAACAATTAGGGTTTGATGTTTAAAATATTTTTTGGGATTCAATTTTTTTAAAGTTATTATCAAATAAAAAGGTTCATTTACCTTAAGTGTTCTTATTGGTTAATTTTAAAACATAGTAATTTTTTGCATAACTTTTTCATTGTTAAAACCCCAAATAGAGAGCGGATGAATATGAAGAAAGAAAGAAAAAAAGAAAAAGGAATGTGAAATATTTTCTATTGACAAGAACCAAAAAAGGGAAAGATTTAAATCATATAATAGGCAATTTCATTTACCTTAAATGGTCTTGCTGATTTGGTATAATAATGATAATTAGATTTAATAGGATGGTTGTGATACGTATGTAAATTGACCCTATGGCAACCAAAAACCTATAAAAGTGTATTCTAACATCCCAAGCCAGCTTTAACCCTTTAACGACACCATTGCCTCATTCATCGCTACCTCAAGGAGGCGATCTTGGTTTTTGGACATGGACGCAATGACTATCCCCTCTCCATCCCATAAAATGGCTCTAACTCTCATTTCAATAGAATCTTGAAAGACGACACCATCAAAATTTACTTTGAAAAATCCATGTGTAGGAGTTATTCAACAAGCATATGTCCTTCTAACCACCAGGTTTTCCATGGAACTTCCAGAACACCCTGAAAATTCAATAATATAATGCTCAGTTTGGCCAGACAAATCAATTGTACTCAAACAACGTTCTTCATGAATATGGCCATTGCCTTGATCAACACTTCGCGTCCCACTTTTATGAGAAATTTTCATTCCAGCCATTAATTTTTTTTTCCAACTCATTCTTTAAAAGATTTAAAATTTTCGTTTTTTTAATGACAAAAAATGTATTATACACCATAAAACATACCTGAATAGTTGTAAATTCTATCAAAAAAAAATAGTTACAGTGTTGTGGATCCAAAATTTTAATTTAAAAAAACTCTCAATCCTTATTGCACGTACAGTGGAACATAACGAATCTTTTTCATATGGTTTAGCTCAAATATAATATAATTAGTTCGCATGTCCGTGCAATGCACGAGTTTGTATACTTTTTTATTATATCAAAAATTGAGAGTTATTATCTTATTTCTTATAATAAAATTTAAGAAATAATTTGTTTCGAGTAAACAGTAAAAACTACAATGAAATTTAAATAATTTATAAGATGTAAATGTATTAATTACGTTGACTAAGTTATTAATAATGTTGATGTAACGAAATTTGAATTCGACAAATGTTAAATAATTAGATTAAAAATTATGATTTTTATTTTAATCTAGTTTACTAACAACAAATTAAGTAGATTTTTTAACAGAACAAATTAAGTAGATAAATATTTATTTGTTATAAAAAATTTTATCTACTCAACATAACATGTGGCTACAAAACATAATATTAGAAGTGATAAATTTATAATTTGAGAATACGAAATAATTAAATATGAAAAAGACGTCAATATTATGTTAAATTTATTTGTAAACAGAAAATATGTAGTAATAGTTTTATTAAAGATTAAAATGACACAAGTAGTGAAAACCAAAATATTGCAATCTTGAAATTCAATGTATTAACAAAAATTAAGAAAAATCATGTTTATGGCGAAAGCTTTTATTTTCTCCTTTTATATTATATATTACAATTTCATAAATTCAACATACGAAAATAATATCATCTTTGAAATATGTAGTAATCTTTATTTTGAGTTTTTGCAGGGTTTATAAGTTGGCTCTTATAATTTTTTTTTAATTATAGTTTAAAATAAATTTTGTACGAAACATTATCACAATTAGTAAATTTGAAGAACAGAGTTTATTTAGATATATTTTATTACACTTTTGTTGTAGTAATGAACTAATATTTAGTGCAACTAATTTGATTAGTTGTTATTTATGTCATAATTAAAACATTGTTCATTATAGTTTTTGTTATATAAGTTAATTTTCTAAATAATCTATTTAATCAAACTTAAACAACTAAATTATGATGAGTGACTTTAATTTCCATTATCATAAAATTTATAACTATTTTATGACAAAAAACTAATGATAATCATAGCCTTAAAGATGTGGTCAAATGATTTCATGATAGCTTTCAGTAAAAAAAAATAATAATAATTACTAATAATTAGTATGTTGACGAAATATTAATCCTTAAATTCAAAGACAAAAAAGGCATGAATTCCATGATCTCGTTTTGCTCGATCAGTCCGAAGTAATTAAAATTTTCCATTCACATGTTGTGTTATATTATGTGAATTTTAATATTTTATAAATAAAAATAATTTTCAATAACCTAGAAATTTCATTTTTTTCTGCCTTAGTTCAATGACACTTCCTGAAATGTGCACAAAAATCATTTTTATTTTATTTTTAGGATAAACTCCTTTCTTCTTTTTTTAATACAGAAGTTGGTCGAAAAACACAAACACATCAAAAAAAATTAATAATTATATAACTTCAAAATAATATCTAACTTTTAAAACTGCAGAAAGATTTTTAAAATAAATTTATTAAGAGTAATAATTAAAAAAAATATTACCATCAAAGTTTAGAATTGAAGTAACGCGGAACATTCCCAAAATATTGTCAGTGGTAAGATAAAGTCGTTGGGCTATATATAGAACAATCAGAATTGAGAGTACATCTCTCTTAATATTAAGTCAAACCGGGTACAGTTGGACAAACAACTTAAATGCCACATAACAACACTTGAAGAAGAAGAAAAAAAAAAAAAAAAAAAACTTAAACCTACATAACATGTGGACCCAGCTCTAAGTACATAAACTACATAGAAAAAGATTTGAAAAAGAGAAAGGTTCCATAACTTAATTATAAAACATGACATTTAAACGCTCTCAAAACGTAATTTCAAATCTAATTAACAATCTTTCAGAGATTAATATATTTATTAATTGCATATCCAATATTGTCTTCTCGCAGACATAATGGTAATAAACCCTAATTAATTAAACACCCTATGATAACACCCTAGCAACCCATGGCATGATTCTGAGTCCAGATTCTTGCAGTAGCGTCATAGTTGGCTCTATCAGTCTGGTAGGCATGAGCAATCTCAGGCACCAGAGGATCCTCCGGGTTGGGATCTGTCAGCAGGGTGCATATTGACAATAACACCTACAAACCATTACAAAATATATAGCAGCAACAATTCTAAAGAAAATTGTGTACTGAATTATATAATTATAAACCTTTGAGACTGTAATACCAGGGCTCCATTTCTCTTCGAGAATATCAAAACAAATACTACCTTCCCTGTTAATATTAGGATGATAAACTTTCATTTTTAAAGCAACCTGCAACCAAAACCAAGAACATTATTTATAAAAAAAAAAAGTAACGTATACACTATGGCTTTGATTGATATACATATGGAGAGAAGGCTAAGAGGAAAGAACAAAGAGTAGAAAACCATTTTTCTTTGGTAGGTGTAATGATTCATCCCGAGCCGACCTTATTCAGAATGGCATCATTATTTTTAAGGATTGAGTACTTTAACCTGTAACACAAGCATATGTGCATGCTGACCCCTTAATCATGACTTTATCTATTTCAAGTTTACATGCATTAACCAAGATATAATATAAACAAACTATGAAAATGTGGAATTAAGTATGCATGTAGTAGGGAAGTAGCACATAGATGTATTGTATAACTTAAAGTGTAAGATTTGTATGCTTGTATTATAGGTTAAGATGCTCAATTTTTAAAAGTAATGATGATGTCAGGATGAGTCGTTAAAGTAAGTGCGTAAAGTGACACAAAAAAAATTAAAAAGATTGATTGAGGTATTTTTTTTTCATTTACAAATCACTATCATTCTTACTTGAAATAATTGTAGAGTAAAAAGAAAAAAGAGTAATATTTAACTTTTGCCTCTTTTTTTTCAATTCCCTCTAATTATTTGTTATCTCTATTAATCACATTATGGAAAGCATATAAATGGATATGCATAAGCCATGTAAGCTACAATAATATATTAAAAATTCAAGGAAGGAAACAATCTTATTCCTCCCAGTTGGACATATGCACGACAATATAAACTCTACCAACAAAAATGACGTTGCCTCAATCTGCCTCAATCTTCAATTTTTAAAGAATTAATACTATTTTCTTCATAACTAAATGGGGCCTAAGGCCATTATAAGGAAACCATGGTGGGATCATGACCTCAATATTCAAGAATTTTTTTATAAAAAAAACATCAAACAGTTTTGGTTATTAAGAAGGATGAAACTTATATAATTTTGTAAGTAATCTCTAAGCATAACAACGTATTGGACTTTCCAGATAAAAGTAACGAAGAAAATCTGCTACCTTGGGTGTCCTGAATGGATAATCAGGAGGGAAGTTTATGGATACCAAAAACACACCCCCAGCATATATACGGGCGGTCTGCTGGACCCAGAATTGTTGCTTCCCAACGGAACGTGTCCTCACCAACGGGATCTATACAAATATACAAATTCATATATTAACCATATGTCCATCACAATAATGTGCTATGAAGAAGAAAAAAATAGTATACTTTGAAAGGAGCTATTGTTCCTGTTAAAGGTTTAAGAGAGGAAGTGAGACAATACAAAGAAGAGAATTGTATTGAATGGTGTGATTTACTTACAAGAGAGCTATCCTATTTATAGGAGCCAATAAGATAGACAAAGATATACACAACCAATGTGGAATTAAACTAACTAAGCAATAACAATGCTATACATAATCTAACAGCCCCCCTCAAACTCAAGGTGGAATATGAGAAACCAACTTGAGTTTGAAAACAAGATCACGAAAATGCCCTGGAGGATGTGACTTAGTAAAGATGTCTGCGAGCTGATCCTTGGATGTGACAGAATGAAGCTGTAAGGAGCCTTGAAGGAGATGATGACGGACAAAATGACAATCAATCTCAATATGTTTGGTCCGTTCATGAAACATATCATTATGAGCAATCTGAATAGCACTTCTATTGTCACAGTATACAGGAGTGGCAGCAGAAAGTGATACACCCATATCTTGTAACAACCATCGTAACCAAAGAAGCACAGAGGTAGTGTCAGCTAAAGCACGATATTCTGCCTCTGTACTAGATCGAGCAACAACAGTTTGTTTCTTAGTACGCCAAGAGATAAGAGAGGTACCAAGTAGGAAACAATAACCGGTGGTAGAACGACGATCTGTAGGATCACCTGCCCAATCTGCATCGGTATAAGCACACAACTGAAGAGGAGACCGAGAGGAGAAAAAGAGCCCATGAAACAATGTCCCCTTTAGGTAACGAAGGATGCGAAGAACAGCAGCAAAATGAGTAGAGCGATGAGCAGCCATAAACTGACTCACCTGATGGACAGCATACGAGATATCAGGTCGAGTAACAGTAAGGTAGACAAGACTGCCAACCAAATGTCGATATAAAGTAAAATCACGAAGAAGTTCGCCATCATTTGGTGTAAGACGAGCATTAAGCTCAGTTGGTGTGTCAACAACCTTACTGTCTGTGAGATTTGCCCAAGAAAGCATATCAGAGATATATTTGGCTCGTGTTAAATAATAACCATCAGAAGAAGATGAAATCTCAAGACAAAAAAAAAACTGAGAGGACCAAGATCTTTCATCTCAAAATGTTGATTGAGAAACTGTTTAAGTTCTTGAATACCAATGGGATCATCCCCGGTGATAATCATGCCATCAACATATAACAGAAGAAGTATGATGCCCCGGTCTGTGCGGCAAACAAACAAGGTTGAATCATAGGAGCTGATGGAATATCCAAGGCTAGACAAACTGTTGCTAAACTTAGCAAACTATGCTCGAGGAGCCTGCTTAAGTCCATATAGAGCTCGACGAAGATGACATACCTTGTTTATTGGATTAGATAGTCCAGGAGGTGGTTGCATATAGACTTCTTCATTAAGATCACCATTAAGGAATGCATTTTTAACATCCATTTGAAAAAGTGACCAATGGCGAGAGGCTGCAACAGCCAGCAAAGCACGCACAGAAGACAGACGAGCAACTGGAGCAAAGATCTCCTTATAGTCCACACCATACTCTTGAGTAAAACCCCTGGCAACAAGTCGAGCCTTGTACCTGTCAACAGTACCATCTGAACAAGTCTTAATTTTGTAAACCCATTTACTGCCAACCACAGACTTTTCAGAAGGCAAGTCAACCAAATCCCATGTATTATTCTTGTGTAAAGCATCAAGTTTCTCTTTCATCGCGGTCTGCCAAAAAGAGTTAATGGAAGCCTCACGATAGGAGTGGGGCTCATGTAAAGTAGCTAAAGCATGAAAGCAATGAAAATTCTAGAGATGGGATGGAAGAGATCTTACTCTGGTGGATCGGCGAAGGTCTGGAGAGGAAGTGTGAACATGATCCTCATACGTAACAGACCCTGGGGGCTCAGGCGAAGCAACGTCCAGAGTATTAGGTGGAGTGGAATCGAGAGTATTTGGTGAGGGAGACTCGGGCAAGACATTACTAGTGTGAGGTGAGGAAGACTCGGGCAAGACATCACTAGTGTGAGTAGGAGAAATAGGAGGCTCCATAAGTGTGGTAAAAGGAGGAAAAGATGGCATGCTGAATTTGCCAATTTCATGAAATAGTCTATACTCCCAGAAAAATACATGACGGGAGATGCGAAGACGACGAGACACAGGATCATAACACCGATAGCCTTTTTGTTCAATTCCATATCCAAGAAAGCAACACATTCGAGAACAAGGCTCAAGTTTGGTACGCTCATGAGGTTGGAGTAAAACAAAACAAGCAGAACCAAACACACGAAGATGGTGGTATGAGGGAACATAGCCAAACAACCGCTCGTAAGGAGTGCAATTATCAAGGATAGGGGTAGGCAGCCTATTGATCGTGTAAGTAGCTATTAGAGTGGCTTCACCCCAAAATGGGGTAGGAACAGATGTGGAAATGAGAAGGGCTAGAACAGTGTCTAAAATGTGCCTAAGTTTACGTTCAGCTCGACCATTTTGTTGTGAAGTGCCAGGACATGACAAGTGAGGAACAGTGCCATAATTTTTTAGGATGTCTTTAAAAGCATGTTGAGTATATTCTAAAGCATTATCAGAACGAAAAGCTTTGATGGGTTTTGAAAATTGGGTTTCAATCATTTTGGCAAAAGTACGATAAATATCCAATAATTCAGAACGAGATTTCATTAAAAATGCTCAAGTGTAACGAGAGAAATCATCAACAAAAATTACAAAATAGCGTGAACCACTCATACTAGCAATAGGAGAAGGTCCCCAAACATCATAATGAATTAAATCAAACGAAGCAGTAGCATGAGACTCACTATTATTAAAAGGCAAAGCCGGCTGTTTTCCAAGTTGACACGAAATACAATCAAAAGAACTTTTAGACACTAACTCTAACAACCCTTTTGAAGCTAAAAGTTATACCCGAGATACAGATGCATGACTAAGACGTGAATGTCAAAGTGCAAAGGATGGTGGTGACAAGGAGGCAGCAGCAGAGACGTTAGAGGCGGGAAGGTTAGACAGGTGTAAGGATGAGAGTTCGAACATGCGCCCAATTCTACGCCCGGTCCTAAGGGTCTGACCAGTATGAGAATCCTGCACATTCACACCAGAAAAGTCAAAGACAATTCTATATTCAAGTTCACATATTTGCCCAATAGAAAGAAGATTATAGGATAATTCTGGCACATGAAAAAACTTCAGGAATAGAAAGAGAACGACTATTGATGGTGCCTATAGTTTTAACAGTCATAGTGGAGCCATCAGCTGTGCGAATGAATGAGGAATGAGGTGAAGGTGCAGATGTAGTAAATGAAGCTGGGAAATGTGTCATATGGTTGCAACAAGCGGAATCAAAAAGTCAAGAGGCAGAATTACCTGGCAGGACTGAGAGGGCAGAGGAAGATGCATTACCAGAACGAGACTGGATGACCTGATTAACTGTTGCCTCGAAGTCAGCTGCAGATAAGGTGACAGTAGATCCTGATGACCCATCAGAGAGTGCAACTGAAGATGAAGTTGTAGTCGCAGATGGATATGGAACAACTGTAGAGACAGTGCTCTCAGGATGAGCAACTGCTGCAGTGGAAGCATTGGATCTTCCCCTTTGCCAACATTTATCAATAGTGTGCCCTCAACGTTTATAAAAATGACAGAAATTGTTGTCGTGAGGCTTAGGAGAAGGTCGAGGAGCACCAAACCTGTCAGAATGCTTTAGCTAAAATGATTAATAACTAGATAATGGAGCAGCCAACACTGAAGGACTATGTTGAGAGTGCATAGTCTGTGATCTACTTTCTGCACGAATAAGTTCAAATATAGCATTGTCCAAAGTAGGGAGAGGAGAGCGATGTAAAAGTTGCACACGAATAGGCTCAAAATCATCACGTAATGCCATAAGAAAATGGTGAAAACGATGTTGATCCCTTCGTTCAGCATACATTTTGGCATCTGTAGGATCTTTCCAAATAGGATCAGAAAGATCAATTTGATTCCATAAGAATTGCATGCGAGCAAGAAAATCATTAATACTCTGCCCTGGTTCTTGCTTCAAACAGAAGAGCTCAAACAGGAGCTGATATTCTCGAGCACCATCAACAGCAGAATAAAGAGAAGTAAGCATATCCCAAGCACCCTTAGCTTCATCAAAGCTACCAAATAGGGCAGAAATAGATGGAATAGTAGTATTGCGAAACCATGTGAGAATTTAATGATGATTACTTTCCCAATCAATGAGATGAGTGAGAAGAGCATCATTAGTTTCAGTAGCCCATTTAACTGGCTTCTCGACAATACCAACCACGTAAGACCAAAGCTTATGACTTTTGAGGAAACTTCGTATAGATTAAGACCAAACAATATAGTTTGTACCATCCAATACAGACTGAACATGACGAAAAATATCTTTTTCTGATATCTGGTCAAATCTGGTCATCGATCAATGGTCAACGGTCAATGGTAAAATAGTGACGTCGATGGAGCAGCGGCTAAGATAACGTCAATGGAGAATGAGACTCCGACTATAGTGGTGATGCGACAGATATGAAAAGGATATACAAGACGTTTTTCTGATGTGAATGATCCACTAATAGTGGCAATCACAGAGCATACTCAACTCTTAATATACCGACAACCTTCAAGAAGTTTTTCTGATGTGAAAGATCCACTAATAGTGGCAATCACAGAGCATACTCAACTCTTAATACACCGAGAACCACGAAGGCTCTGATACCATGTTAAAGGTTTAAGAGAGGAAGTGAGACAATACAAAGAAGAGAATTGTATTGAATTGTGTGATTTACTTACAAGAGAGCTATCTTATTTATAGGAGCCAATAAGAGAGCCAAAGATATATACAACTAATGTGGGATTAAACTAACTAAGCAATAACTATGCTATACATAATCTACACTACAACATAAATGATATTTGCCAGCGCTTCCTAAAAACGCCGCAATATAATTGTTGTCGGCGCTTATTTTGTGGCACTCCCGAGAAGCGCCGCAATATACACAGAAAATATAACGGCGCTTCGAAGCGCCGTTATCTATGAATATGATTTGATATAGTGGTGCTTTCAAGCGCCAGTATGTGCTAGTTTTTTCCGGCGATTTAAAGCACCGATATATGAAATGGGTATCGATCATATACCGGCGCTTTAAAGTGCCAGTATATACTATTCCATATACCGACGCTTTAAAGCGCCGGAATATGCTACTTTGCATATACTGGCGCTTAGAAGCGCCGAAATATGAAGAATAGCATAAACGCCGCTATATGCTAAAAATTTCCAATATAAATAACGTGCCGCCATTTCCCCTTAAACTTTCCCAAAATTCTCTGCTGCTCACGTGACTCCATAGCACCATTTCCCCCATAATTTTTTATCTGCTCTGCCCTTAGCTCCACCGCACCTGTGTCTTGCTATCACGTCTCTTGGGCTAAGGCATAAGTTGGTTTCTTTCCTCTTCTCGTTTCTGTTTTTTCTCCCTCATACCCCCTCGCCAAAGGTTACCTTTTTCTCTCTTCCTTCCAGAAGCAACGGTGACGTCTCTGCATCTTTCCATGACTGGGTTCAATTTTTCGGCGAAGCTATCCCACCAGGCACCAGTAGCTCCAATACTCCCTGCCAGGTACCGAAACACTCTTTTGTTAAGCTTTTAAGTTTTTTGTTTTTCGTCATTTGATGTTGAAATTCTGCTCTGTTCAATCAATTTGCATAAAAAAAAATTTAGGTAATCTAGGTACAGAACGTATACCTACCTAAAAGTTCCTTTTAGGTAGGTAATCTAGGTACGAGATTACTTTTGAATGATATGAGATTATAGAGGGGGATTTATATAGGATTGAAGATGGCTTCAAAAGGAAAACAGGCAAAGAGAAAATTATGGAACAATTCAAGACTGAATGGAGGTGAACGATTTTCTCCTTTAAATGTGGAAAATGGCTAATTTATTGAACCAAACCACAAAAAAAAAATAACACCTACATTAACAATAATTAAATAAAAAAAGTTGGTACAAAAAATACTCATGAATTTTCACATAATTACTAGTGGGGTTTTCTTGGGACAACATCTGGACAGGTGCTGTTGATGCACCAGCACCAGCACAGGTGCTGTTAGTGCACCAACACCACTACCTGCACATATGACTATGTGCGGCTTAGATTACTTAGTGAAAAATATGGATCTGGAGCCAAGGAAGGCAAGGAGTGGAGGAAGATTCCTATCAAAGCATACAATTTTTTTGAAAAAAAAAACTCTTTATATTTGTCTTGTGTAATTGATCTTATTTTTTCCATTCTCATTACCATTTTGAGAGTAGTAGCTCTTTTTACCTTGTTTCCAATGATATAATGTGCCATATATTTTTCACCAAATCCAGTGTTATTAAAATATGGTTATTGCGATCTTGAGAGTAGCTTAACTAGGATTTTCTTTATCTGTTAATTGTGGAGGAAGTGATATAATTTATGAGATGCATTTTATTAGATCTGAAATTGTTTCAATTAGTGATTCTGAAATTGTTTCAATTAGTGATTCTGTTTTTGTGTTACTGTTTTCAGATCATACAACAGTTTTTCTCGGTTTTCTATGCGATTTTCATCTTCTGCTTTTGTGTATAGTTTGAATTTAAAATTAAGAAAATTTCAAATTATCGTATGCTTATTACTAGTCGTTTTTAATTTGAATGGCATATTAGAGTTGAGGCCCCCGTATGAAGACTAATTAAGTTGTTATGGTAGACCAATTAGATCCCCAAATAATTATTTAACTTGATGCTTTGTTTTCCCTAGGCAACAGTATATCTCACTCTTACTCTTCTTTTACTACTAATTAAAATCTCAGTATATATACCAAGGCAAATAAAAAATTGTGTAGACAAAGAAATACATGCACAAGGACACTTTGGCAGCATTCAAACCTAAATATAGTAGTATTAATTAAGAATCTATGCTCATTTTCCATCTCTTGCTCACGTCTTACACTCTATACTTGGATATTACTATCATTTTAAAGAGACATGGACGTTTACTTTTAAGTTAGTCTGTTCAAGCAGCTTACTCATGGTTGAATATTGGGTCTAATTGTGTCTTTATTTATGGGTATTTATCACTTTCTCCATGATTGTGTATCAGTCTTTATAGTGCCAGGAACTGTTGCTGCACCAGCACCAGCACACACCAGCACCAGCACAGGGCACCAGCACAGGTGCTGTTGATGCACCAGCACCAGCACAGGTGCTGTTGCTGCACCAGCACCAGCACAGGGCACCAACACAGGTGTTGTTGCTGCACCAGCACCAGCACAGGTGCTGTTGATGCACCAGCACCAGCACAGGTGCTGTTGATGCACCAGCACCAGCACAGGTGCTGTTGCTGCACCAGCACCAGCACAGGGCACCAGCACAGGTGCTGTTGCTGCACCAGCACCAGCACACACCAACACCAGTACAGGTACTGTTAATGCACCAGCACCAGCACCTGCACATGTGACTATGTGAGGCTTAGATTACTTAATGAAAAATATGTTGGATAGTAAGATTGTTGGGATTTGGGGCATTAAGTTTGTATCATATGCGACTTGTTCTTTGCACATTTGTATTTGTTAATTTCTTTGGATAATTAAAATTTGTAAAATATTACAATTTCTTTGGATAATTTCTTTAAGTTTGTAAAATATTACAATTCTGACTTTATTAACATTGTTTTAGGAAAGTCTATTGGCGTCATCTAAAAATGGATAAAAGTTGGATAGATAAACCGAGGTCGAGTGAAGCCTATATGGATGGTATTGCAAACTTCATTAGATTTATGTGTCAGAAAGCTTGTGGTCATGGTAATATTGTTTGTCCATGTAGGAGATGTGGTAATTGTTATTCATTCGAACCAGAAATTGTTCAGGAGCATCTATTGTATAATAGGTTTAGTCCAGGTTACACCGAGTGGGTTTTTCATGGGGAGAAAGTCTTTCGTATAGACCACACTCACACTAGTTCACAACCCACTAGTGTTCCAGGTGGCTTCATGGGACGAGATGACGTGTTGGGTTTGCTCCGAGGTGATGCCTTCGAGGTTACTTGTGAAAACCGAAACAATAAACCGTTAAGTTTAGGAATCGAAGTGGGATCTTCAAATATGCATGGTGAAGAGCAACAGGCTCATGGTGGGTTTGAGTTCAATAATTATGGGGATCCTTCACACGTCGAACATCCAGTTCGTTCTGCTATTGATGAGACGACTCAGTATCGCAATTTGATGAAAGATTACGATACTAAACTTTATCTGGGTTGTCAGAATTTCACAAAGTTAAGTTTCGTGTTATATCTACTACACCTCAAATGTTTGAATGGGTGTCTAGTAAATCTCTGACTATGTTGCTCGAGTTTATCAACATGGCATTTCCGATGTGTGCTCCATTGCCATCAAATTATTATGAAGCCATGAAGATTATCAAAGGATTGGGTCTTGGGTATGAGAAGATTCATGTTTGTCCTAATGACTGCACACTGTATTGGGGTGAGCATGTGAATGATGAATTTTGTCATGCGTGTGGTGTGCCACGGTGGGTCAAAAACAATGCTGATGTTGAGGATCCGTTGAATGAGATGGACAGTCAATCGAAAAAGAAAAAGCCAGCTAAGGTATTGCGTTATTTTCCACTAATACCGAGATTGAAGAGGATATATATATCATCTAAAACGACTTCGTTGATGAGATGGCATGACAAAGATCGGACAAAGGATGGGATTTTAAGACACCCTATGGATGGATTAGCCTGGAATGAATTAGATAGATTGTATCCCGATTTTGCCGCTGATCCTCGCAATGTTAGGCTTGGCCTAGCTAGTGACGGGTTCAATCCCTTTTGAACAATGAGTTCAACTTATAGCACATGGCCCGTTCTTTTGGTCCCATACAACTTGCCACCGTGGCTTTGCATGAAGCAAACATCCTTCATCCTTTCAATGGTGATTCCTAGTGAGAGAAGCCCCGGTAATGATATTGATGTCTTTTTGCAGCCTCTAATTGAAGAGTTGAAACAATTATGGGATAGTGTTGATGCGTTTGATGCGTCAACCAATCAAAGCTTTAAGCTTCGCGCTTCTCTTCTTTGGACCATTAATGATTTTTCAGCCTATACAAACTTATCTGGTTGGAGCACCAAGGGGTGGGTTGCTTGTCCATGTTGTGGGGAATCTACGCATTCTGTATGGTTAAAGCACGGGGGAAAGTCTTGCTATATGGGTCATCGTCGATGGTTAGCAGAAAACCATGAGTTTCATTTTCAAAAGGATCAGTTTGATGGCACCATAGAGTTGGGATATGCTCATGTTCCACCGTCTGGCCACGATGTTTTAAGACAACTAGAGGGTCGGAACTATAGCTATGGTAAAATCTCAAAGCCTGCTAAGAAGAGGGCAAGAGAAGATGTTGGTACCACTACGGGGCAAGTGCTAGTGGATGAAGTTGATAACCTTTTTGAGGGTGTGGACGATTTCCTTGAAAATGTTGATAATGAGGATATTCCTATGGATGGGGGAGTTGTAGATACGTTGTGGACAAAAAGAAGCATCTTTTTTGAGTTACCATATTGGAAAGACAATATATTGCATCATAATTTAGATGTGATGCATATAGAGAAGAATGTATGTGATAATTTGATTGGAACAATATTGAATATAGAAGGTAAGACTAAAGATAATAAGAAGGCACGCCGCGATCTCGAGGAAATTGGTATTAGGAAAGACCCCCATTTAGTTGTTCTTCCTTATGGAAAATTTCACTCACCTCCAGCATGCTACACTATGTCCACGAAGGAGAAGCGGAATTTCTTGACAGTTTTGGAAAATCTTAAAGTTCCTTATGGGTATGCATCAAACATCTCGAGATGTGTCAACCTAAAGGATCGTAAGCTGTTAAACCTAAAAAGTCATAACGGTCACATATTGATGCAAGAAATCCTTCCGATTGCCTTAAGAGCATCTTTGCCTGGACATGTTATAGCAGTTGTGTCTGAGTTATCATCATTTTTCAAAACTTTATGCTCTAAAGCCCTTGATCCCCATGAGCTTGACTTATTGGAGTCGTGTGTTGCTTTGACACTGCCATTTGGAGAAAATATTCCCCCCAGGTTTCTTTACCATTATGGTTCATCTTATCATTCACTTAGCCTCCGAGGCTAGACTTGGGGGTCCCGTACACTACAGGTGGATGTATCATGTTGAGAGGTTAGATGTTCAAAGCTATTTTGTGCACTTTTGTTTTTTTTTTATATATATATTGGCTACATAATTTATCTTTCATTTTTTTGGCTTTGTAAGGTATTTAATCCGCTTGAAATCTTACGTACGTAATAGAAGTCGATCCGAGGGGTCAATTACTGAAGGGTACAATGGGGAAGAGTGTCTAACATATTGCTCCCAATACTTCAAAGGTGTAGAGACAAAATTCAACCACTCCCAAAGGAACAGTGATACAGTAAATTTTTCGGATGAATACATGTTTTCCTCTGGTGGACGGATAATGGGAAAGATTGTGAGTGTTGAGCTCGATGACATGTCATTGGCTCAAGCACATCGTTATGTGTTGCTCCATAATGATAAACTTTCTGATCTTCGTAGGTTAGTATCAATAAAGGAATTTAATTAGTAAGCATGTGTTTGAATTGAGTTTTTATTATATGTTATTATCACTGTGATGGCTAACAGTGACATAAAAACATCAAATATTGCAGCGAATTTTTGGCTGCTCAAAGGTTAACCAACCGTTATAATTGACCAATACAAAGTCTCAAACAAAAGTGGTTGGTTGAGAAATTTCCCTCATGGCTTATGAGACAGGTTAGGCATAATCACAAGAGTCTTCGAAAGTTATCAGTGTTTTCAATTAAACATTGAATGTTGTTGTCTCATATTAATTGTTTGGAAATGTTTAGGTGCCATGGATGGTGGATAACAATTATTCAGATGAACTAATTGCCTTTGCTCGAGGTTCGAATAATGTTGTTAGGAGATTCAATGGATTTAACATCAATGGATTTCAATTCCACACAAAGGAACGTGAGAGGTGTAGACGATCTTAAAATTCGGGAGTTACGGTTGAAGCGGATGATAAAATGTATTATGGTGTGCTCAACGATATCATTGAGTTGGATTACTATGGGACGTTTAAGATTGTCTTGTTCCATTGTGATTAGGTGGATATTAATTCACCCAGGGGTTTAAAGAAAGATGCAAGTGGGTGCATTCTCGTGAACTTGAATAGGTTAATACACACTGGTCAGTTATTGAAGGATGACCCGTTCGTACTTTCATCTCAAGCGAAACAAGTGTTTTATGTGCGAGACCCAACAAGAAAGGAATGTTATCATGTTGTGATCACAAAGACAAGGGACCTATATGAAATGGGGGAAAAAACGCAGGAAGATGATGATGACACTTACAATCAGTGCATGTTTCCTAATGTAGTGGTAGATGATCAATTAGATTGTATCTCAACTTGGGCTAGGATGGACATTGACGAAGATACCAACTAGTTTTATGTGCATTTCCGTGTAATTATATTTGGATGTGTATTTATGTGATGGACTTATGTGTCAACGAGTTTTGTTAGGGTTTATTGTAATCTATCGGGTTACTGTTGGTTTGTATCACACATAACAAGAGTCCTGAACTTTTTTGTGTACTGTTTGTTGAATGCTACTTTAGAATGTCATAAATTTTTGTTTTAGTTGTATCATTAATTATTGCTTGTTCTTTAAATCCTATTTGAAGCAATTATTTATTCATTTGTTCTCAGGTTCTCTGAAGTTATTGATTGCTGCGACCCATTGAACATTCTTATCTTTCAGGTGTGGTTCTTCTAATTCTTGTTAACTTTTAATGCATCCTTGATAGTGTGAGATATAATCATTTTAATGTTTTTATGTATACAGATTGCAAGATGTATAGGTCAAAAAATATCCCCACCTCGGTTAGAGATAACATGACAAACCAGTATGCTGCTGAGTCTTCACACCATCAAGAAGATATTCACCATGAGCATGAGTATCACCTTGATGATGATCATGACTCGCAAAATGATTCTGATACCGAGCCAATAACAACGGGAAGTGATCACAATGATAGTGAACAATACGAGATAATTGGTAATTTTTGTATTATAATACATTCTCTTTCTAACTAGTTTGATACCACATTGTTATACTAATTATAAAATTTGTAGATCCTGAAGGGAGGTTGAGGAAGCAAACATAGGGAAAAAATTGTGGTCCACTTCAATGCACGTCATCAACCTATTAAGAAAGGTGGCCAAATGTTAAGTAGCTGGTTGGGCAAGGTTGCAAAGAGAGGGAACCTTTGTCTGCTTAATTACACGGATTGGAAGAAGGTCCCTTCTAGCTACAAGAAGGATCTTGTTATATTGATTCGGGTAAGTAACAACTTAATAACCATTGATTGTCTCCAATTTTTTTTTTTTTTTCGTGGTGTTGTACATGCATAATCCCTAACACCAATAATGTTTATTTGACATCGATTTCCTTTCTTTGTGGTAGAGGAAGTTCCATTACCCTACGGTTGAAGCAATAGACAATATTTTGTTGAGGATGATAGGAAAAAAATGGAGGGACTACCGATATGTGCTGAAAAGGGACTACGTGAGGAACAAAACAAAACAACAAGTTATGAGCAATAATATTCCAAAAGGTGTAGATCAAGACCAGTGGAAGCATCTGGTGAACTACTGGTTCTCTGACCAGAGTGAGGTTGTTTTAAGATAATTATGTTCATTTGGATTCGTATTGTTTTTGTTTGTCTATTAATGACTGATTATTCAATTCATTTATTATTGGTGTAGAGATATTCTACTATAGGGACAACGGCACGTGAAAGACAACAATGTCCTCACACGTCCGGTTCAAAGAGTTTTGCGAAAAGACGGGATGAATATGTGAGTTAATTTGTTTCATTCATCCAATCTTTCATTTGAGATGTAGTGTATTGAGTCAAAATTTGAACTTTTTTCATACATGGTAGGAGATGACACATGGGAATGAGCCCGGGCACGTAGAGTTTTTTGCTGAAACTCATAAACGCAAGGATGGAACTTTTATTGATGATGCATCACAACAATTTATGGTAAGTTCACTTACGTATATGATGGAATGAGTCCGGTTCAATGATTGTTGCGGTGATTTTCCTTGTTGGCTTTTAGAGATTAAAGTTTCATTAGTGGGGTGTATTCTAATTAAAGAAGACAGACATCCTACCTTGTACTTATTACTTGGCTATAAAACTTAAAGAAAGCTTCTAAGATTAATAGTTTTAACTGGACTATGAATTTAACAGCAATATTTGTATAGCAAGCCATATCAGCTGTGAGTCCTTCCCATTGTGGGCCAAATAGTATTTGAGTTCACACAACTGTGGCTGTAGAAACCCATCAGATTTGGGGTAGTTGGATCAAAAGTAAATATTTTCCGTTTCACAACATTTATTTGACTGATTGAGTTAGATTAAGGATATGAATGCATCCTTAATTGCTGAGTTTACTTGGTAAGAGGTCTGATGAGCTCTATTTCAGATGCATTTTACTAAAGCTCCTGGCCTAATGGTATGTGTGCTTTATTTTATCAAAAGTACTGAAATTTTTTTACTTTTTTTTTAATGGAGGTTCGATGGATCCTATAGTTAATTCTACTTTTATTGTCTTTATACCCAAAGTGAAGAATCCGGAGTGTATTTCTCAATTTAGGCCTATCAGTCTTTGCAATGTCCTTTATAAGATTATTGCTAAAGTTCTGGCAAATAGGTTAAAGTTAGTTTTACCATCTATTATTGTTCCCTATCAAAGTGCTTTTGTTTCAGGCTGATTGATTACCGATAATTTTTTGGTTGCCTATAAGTTGATGTATAAACTAAAGACTAACAGAGGTGGGAAAGAAGGCCTCATGGTATTAAAATTATATATGAGTAAGGCCTATGACCGGTTTATATTGAATTTTTTGGAGGGTGTTATGGGTCGGATGGGCTTTCATTCTCATTTGATCAGTTTAATTATGCAATGTATATTGACAGTCTCTTATTCGGTATTAGTAAATGGAGATACCAAGGGGAATATTACTCCCTCGCGGGGGCTTCGACAAGGAGATCTCTTTTCCCCTTATTTATTTATCTTGTGTGCTGAAGTGTTATTATCTTTAATCAGGAATAAGGAAGAAAAAGTTTCTATCCATGGGGTTTGTGCTAGTAGTAATGGTCTCGCTGTTTCACACCTCTTCTTTGCAGATGATAGTCTGTTATTTTGTAATGCTTTTAGTGTTGAATGTGAGGTGATCTCTGATGTCCTATCTCTTTATGAAGCTAGTTCGAGTTAAGTCGTTAATTATGATAAATCTGCAATATGTTTAAGCTCTAATTGTTTATAAGAGATTGCATAGGGTTTCACTGATTCATTACAAGTCCAATGGGTAAAGTGTCATCAAAAGTATCTAGGCTTGCCATCAGTGGTTGGTAGGTCAAAGATCTTTGCTTTTAAAACCCTCAAGGATCGTGGGTGGGGAAAATTCAGTGATAGAATGAGAGATTGTTATCTAGGGTGGGGAATGAAATTTTGATTAAAGTTCTTGCTCAAGTAGTGCCCACGTATACTATGAGTTGTTTTAAACTACCTTAATCCTTTTTGTGACAAGTTTGGTGCTATGATGATTAGGTTTTGGTGGGGTCAGCAGTCAGGGGAGCAGAAAATCCATTGGGTTAGCTGGGAGAAAATGTGTAAGCCTAAATTAGCTAGGGGAATGGGATTTTTTGATTTAAATACTTTTAATTTAGCTTTTCTAGCCAAACAAGGGTGGAGGTTAGCTCAATATTTCTCGAATTGTGATTTTCTACAAGCTCCTTTGGGATCGTCTCCCTCTTACACCTGGCAGAGTATTTGGGAGAGTCGAGAATTATTGAATAAAGGGTTGCGTTGGATGGTAGGGAATGGAGAAAATATTTCTATATGGCATGATCCATGGATTCCTTCACCCTGGAATTTTAAAGTATTGTCTCTTAATGTTCTATTTGATATGGATGAGAAAGTGGTTAACCTTTTTGACCTAATAACAGCATCATAGGACTTGGAAGCTTTAATCTCATGAGGTTGAGACTATCTCCTCTATACCCTTAAGCCAGAATCGACGAGATGATATATACATTTGGCATTATTCTTCCACCAGTGTGTATTTGATGAAGAGTGGGTACTAGGTGGCATGGTGAACGAATTAGTGATCTTATTCGATGAAACTTCTCCTGGAGTAGTTTTTGTGTTTTTTTAAGAGAGAAGAAAATTCTTTCTGGTGCCTCATGAAAAAAAAAAGCTTTCATTGTTACAAAGTTTCATCAGGCTTGTGATTACTGCATACTTATGTTCCTAACTTACATGTGTAGGTGTAGAGATATAACTTGCTTTCTCAAAAGGTTAAGAACTTCCTTTTTTAATGTACTTGATTATTTAAATCCTATAATTTACCATTAGAATTTTAGTGACAATCATTCAACTTCCCTCATGATGAACAGAAAAGCTAGATGAAGACTACTTTCTTCTTGAATGGTTAACATGAATTGTATGCAACCAGCCATAATATGGAAAGGCTACTTTCCCTTTTCCATCCCTTTGTATTTCTGGTTGACTATTGATTGAATGAAAGCAGTTAAAATTGGTTGTGAATTGGCTACATTGTTTGGATTGTATAATTGTAACTTCTTGCAGGAGGTTTTATGGAAAAATAGGGGAAATTCTGCCCGTTTTTCTATAAAATATGATAAGCACCTTTTGTTTTATGTATATTTCGCTATATTTAGCTACTAAATATTCGGAGGAGTTAATCTTTATTGTTTCCTAATTGTAGGTGACAGTGGAAGCTCGTGTTGCTGAACTTGTTGCAGCTTCAGGATCCTCTGATGCTAGCAATAATTTAGCAATACAAAATGAAGTCTTCACCGAGCTTATGGGTGAAGAGAGTTTCGGTCGTGTCCGAGGTCAGGGTTTTGGAGTTACACCATCTGCTGTGTTTGGACTTTCAGCTCAAATGAGGAATGAAATGAGATACCATGGGGCTTATGCTGAAGAGATAAATAGTCTGAGAGCACAAATGGAAGAAACTAATCAACAGCGTGCGCATCAGATTGAACAGTATGCGCATCAGATTGAACAACAGTCGCATCAGATTCAAGAAATTACAGCTAAGCATGATGATCAAATGAACAGTATGCAATCCCAAATGGATGAGCTGAAGTCTTTACTAAAACAATTGGTTAGTAGAGGACCTCAAAATTGATGTCAAGTGTGATGACCTATGATTGTTTTTTTTTTTTTTTGTACATGACATAAGTTCTGTACTGAGTAAAATAATTTTTATGGATGATATATTTTATATATTGAACAACATTTTGAAAATTTATGGTACATTTTTTATATTGAAGAACAGTTTTAGATTTTATGGAACATTTTATTTATTGAATGATTCATTTTATTGTACAATATTAAACCAAAATAATGTAAAAAAATAAAATTAAAAACAGTTAAGCGTCGCTAAACTAAAATAATGTGAAAAAAAACAAATTAAAACTATACCGGCGCTTATCTACTGGCGCTTTTAAGTGCCGCAAAATACTGGCGCTTTGAAGCGCCGTAAAAATATACACATTGCAGCGCTTACAGAAAGCGCCGGTATTTACGCTTCGACACCATTCATACCGGTACTTTATCCGGCGCTTACGAAAAACGCCGAAAATTCATATTCCGGCGCTTTAAAGCTCCGAAATATGCACGAAAAAGCGCCGGCGTTAATCATTTATGTTGTAGTGCTAACAGTTCCAAATTAAATTGCAGTTTGATGAATTCATTGGAACCTTAAAGTATATATCTTATATCATGTTTTTCAAGAGAAAATCTTGGTTACACTCTACCTAACACGGAGATTGTAGACTAGACTAATCATATTTTATCATTTCAAAAAATTATAGATTTTAAAATCTCAATTATACGATAAAAACTTGTTTCTATTGTAATTACCATGACTTAAGTTAGAATAACAAGTATGTAATAATTAATTAAATCTAAAACAGTTTGCAAAATAAAACCAACCAACATTGCAAGAAGCAGGAGGGTCTTCCGGTAGGTCCTTCAATTCCTTGTTGATACGTTTCGAAGCTACTAAAGACATCCCAAATCTTTACACAAAGGATCGAGTCTGAAAGAAAAAAAAAAAAACAGAAAGTTAAAATTATGTCATTAAACAAACATTGTTGATGTTAAGTTCCCAAATTTCTTTGACAATGGAGAGCAAAATCTCGAAAGAATTTCTAAAAATTAAAAAAGGAACAGTAAATTATGATATCTATTTTTCTTCTTATTTGCTTTGCATATACCTCAAGCCAACCCCATAAAAGAGGAAAATGAAGAAAAAAACACAAAAACAAAAGCAAACAACTCTTGCCAAAATACATCAATAAGAATCTAGGAACGATAATCTTATTCTTGAACATTAAGAGAAAAACCAACCTAAAACCAAAAACCTTAATTAGATTAGGAAAGAAAATTAAAAAAGAAAAAAAAGATCAGAACAAAATCATCAAAACAAAAGCCAACCTCAAATCAATAAACATCGATTCGAATTTTTTTGTCATCCATTCAATTTCTCTCGATTAAAATTTGGACAGAAATTCTTCAAAAATTTTATATAATTTTAGTTATCTAATTTTAATAACAAAATTTCATATCATTTAAGTTAAGTTTCCAATAAGATCCAAAATTCAAATTATGTGTGGGTTATTGTAGTGATGGATTGTTGTCTACTAGACTTCTTGGTAAAGAGGAAAAGTGAGAGCAAGGAAGAGGAAGATAATTGTTATATTTCATATTTCATTAGGTAAAAATGATAGAAAAATGAGAGAAAATAAAAAAAAAATAATAAAATTTGTTTATTTTAACTTTCACTATCCAATTATCCCAATTTAAAAGGATTATGATTTATTTATGTAAGAAGAAAACATCAATTTTTTTCTTACTCATTTTTTTTAACCAAATGATAAAAAGATCACAATTTTATCCTCTCATTATTCTTTTCTCTTTTTTTTTTCTTACCAATCATAACCTAAAGATGTCATCGAATGATTTCATGATAGTAATTGTACTCAACTGTTTTCAATAAAGAAAAATTATTACTAATAGTTAGTACTAAATATGAAAAATATCTAAAAAAATCATGTGTTATCAATAATGAATATTTGGACGAAATATTAATCGTTAAATTCAAAGACAAAAAAGACATGAATTCAATGATCTCGCTTTGCTCAATCAGTACAAAGTAATTAAAAGGGAGGGCATGTGATCACCACAAATTTCCATCACAGGTTGAAATTACTTTATGACAGCCAAATCTGATAAAAGTTAACAAAAGTGTGTAACCTATATGAGATTAGATTTCGCTAATATTTTGGAATACACAATTATCGCTTATGGCTGTGGTGTATGCAAAATTGTAATACTCGAAATTGGTCCTTTAAAAATGTTTCTCTGCATAGTTCTTTTCTTTTCAAGACCTGTTGTGCCCATTAGGTGCAGGGAAAGAGTATATTATTAATTAAAAACCACCTTTGCATTATCTTGTAGGGAAGCTTTGAAGCCAACCGATCCCTTAAGTCCACATTCTCATTGAATTCTCGAAGCAAAATTGTACCATAGGTTCAGAAACTTTGGACACACTATATAATCTATATGGTCTCTCAACTATGAATTCATGTCGGAGGTTCGAAAATTTCATAAATTAAATATTTTTTTTTCACTTTGAGATAATCAAATTGAATCAAAACAAGGTATTAATGAATTTTAAGAACCATTTATGAATTCATCTAATAATTTTTATGAATTTTCATGATCACCACCATCATATATTAAACCTTCCCAAAATATCGCCAATCTGTCGTAAGTTAAAATAGCTGGGCCATCTATAGAACAGCCAGAACTGAGAGCACATACATAGAATAAATTATACAAAGATTGGAGAAAGAGAGAGGTTCCATAACTAAATTCAAAAACAAGAAATTTAAACACCCGCAAAACCTAATTTCAAATCCAATTAACAGTCTTTCTGTTAATGTATTATATGGGCTTAGTCCCACATTGGTTGTGTATAGCTTTGCTTCTCCTATTAGCTTGTATAAATAAGATAATCCCACATTGGTTGTGTATAGCTTTACTTCTCCTATTAGCTTATATAAATAGGATAGCTCCCTTTGTAAGTAAATCACACCATTCAATACAATTCTTCTCTTTGTATTGTCTCACTTCCTCTCTTAAATTCAACATGGTATCAGAGCCTTAATGGTTCTCGGTATTTTAAGAGTTGAGTATGCTCTGTGATTGCCACTATTAGTGGATCCTTCACATCAGAAATTCTCGGTATATTAAGAGTTGAGTATGCTCTGTGATTGCCACTATTAGTGGATCCTTCACATCAGAAAAACTTCAAGTATATCCTTTTCATACCTGTCGGGTCATCATTATAGTCGGAGTCTCATTCTCCATCGACATCATCTCCGCTGTCGCTTCTGTTTCAGAAACGCTGCTGCCACGTCAGCCCTAAAAGCCACATCAGCGCCACCTCAGTGCCACGTCACCCATTGACATCATCTCCGCTGCCGCTCCTGTTTCAGACACGCTGCTGCCACAGTAGCACCACATCAACAACACGTCAGCACCACGTTACTCGTTGACCGTCACATCATCAGTTGACTGCCACGTCATCAGTTGACCGCCACATCACCGGTTGACTGCCACATCATCAGTTGACCGTCACATCACTGGTTTCTTGGAGGTTCACCTTCCTCTTTGCTCCTATGGCTGAATCGGACTTACCCCACCGACAGAGCACACACCAGAAGCCCTTATATTGCAAGTATTGTCATTCACAAGGGCATGAATTGCTCAAATGTCCTTCTCGCCTATGTAAAGTCTGCAGAGAACCGGGTCACTATCTTGCAGACTGCCCTAAACTTCCATCTGGAAATCAGTCAAATGGGAACCAATATCACTCTCGAGGCTCATACAATCGGTCATATTCCAAGCCAAAGAATACTGCTGCCGTAACCACTGATGCTACACCAACTTCATCCAATTCTCCACCTGCTTGGAGTGGTTTATGCACCGTTCTTACCGAGGCTCTAAATAAAATCGGTAACAATATAGCCATGTCAACTACACCAGGTACATCCCGATGGTATTTCGATTCTGCTTGTTGCAATCACATGACTTCTGATGCCTCTATTTTTTCCTCTAAAACCCGTGATGAGCATGCGCATACTATTCACACTGCCAATGGATCAAATATGCTGGTCAGCCATACTGGACATGTTGATAGTTCTCATTTGTCTCTCCCTGACACATATTTAGTTCCTAATCTTACGCTTAACCTTATATCTGTTGGACAACTATGTGATCTTGGACTTGATGTGCATTTTTCTTCTACTGGTTGTCGTGTGCAGGACCCTCAGACAGGAAAACTCCTTGGAACCGGCCGTAAAGTTGGATGCCTCTTTGAGCTCACTCATCTCCAAGTCCCATCCTCACCATCACCAAATCAATCAGTCGCATCCATCCCAGCACTCTCACCTGTGGAATTGTGGCACTCTCGGTTAGGTCATACTTCATCTAGCCCTCTACGTTCTCTTATTTCTAGTGGTCAGTTAGGTTCACTTCAGCATGAGTCTTTTCATTGTATTCATTGTCAACTTGCAAAACAATCAGCTTTACCTTTTAATGAGAGTCAGTCCATTTCCCTTGCACCTTTTGATTTAGTACATTCTGACGTTTGGGGGCCTTCTCCTCATGCATCAATGGGTGGTGCTCGTTATTTTGTTATATTTGTGGATGACTATTCTCGTTATACTTGGTTGTTTCTTATGAAAAGCAGATCTGAACTCTTTCAAATATATTCTGATTTTTCTTCTATGGTTCAAACTCAATTCTCTCGGAATATCAAAATTTTTCGTTCAGATAATGCAATGGAATATAAAGACCGTGCTTTTCTAAACCTACTTCACAAAAATGGCACGCTCCCCCACCGCTCGTGCCCTGGAACCTCCCAACAAAATGGACGAGCTGAACGCAAACATCGACATATTCTTGACACCATTCGTGCTCTACTCATTTCGTCATCATGTCCTGAACGTTTCTGGGGTGATGCTGCATTCACCGCAGTATACACAATCAATCGTGTCCCTTCCACTACAATCCAAAATCAATCTCCATTCGAGCGCCTTTTTGGTAAACCTCCTGATTACTCTAACCTCAGAGTCTTTGGTTGCGCTTGTTTTGTTCTTCTCAAACCACATGAACACAACAAATTACAACCAAGGGCTCATCTGTATTGTTTCATTGGATATGGTATTGAACATAAGGGGTATCGATGCTGGGATCCTATTTCTAAAACTCTTCGTATCTCTCGTCATGTCATTTTTTGGGAACATCAAATGTTCTCTTCCTTACGGTCATTTGACATATCAACCATCACTAACTCCAGATTCTTTACTGATCCATCTATTAAGTTATTTCCTGATAATCCAGTTTCAGGTACTGTTGAGTCCACCTCCGAATCACCAGCTGATATCACCCCTTCCGTTCCAGAACCACCAGTTGATCCTACCTCTCCAGACCCAGACCCAGACCCAGTTCCAGCTCCAGAACCATCAGCTGACCTCACCTCTCTGACTCAATCGGTCGTGCCCGAGGATATTCCTATGTCTGATGAGTCTGCACCGACTCCCTCTGAGAGCCATCCTCCAGATCACCCCCGCAGATCTACCAGGGTAACTCACCCCCCTTCTCATCTTGCTGATTACCATTGTGATTATCATTGTTTTTCCACTATACTTCATCTGCATGAGCCTCAATCCTATAAGGAGGCTAGTACTAATCCTCTTTGGCAGAAAGCAATGGATGAAGAACTTCAGGCCCTAGCTAAAACTCATACATGGGATATTGTTGATCTACCCGCTGAAAAAACTCCTATT
Source organism: Bretschneidera sinensis (assembly GCA_023935145.1). Lineage (NCBI taxonomy): Eukaryota > Viridiplantae > Streptophyta > Magnoliopsida > Brassicales > Akaniaceae > Bretschneidera > Bretschneidera sinensis. Next base: position 136,124,839 of record CM043697.1, on the reverse strand, counting down.
GGGTGCAAATGGGTGTTTAAGATCAAGACACTTTCTGATGGCTCTATTGAACGATATAAAGCCCGACTTGTTGCCAAGGGATTTGCTCAGGGATATGGCATTGACTATGAAGAGACATTTGCTCCAGTGGCGAGGCTCACATCTGTCCGTACACTCATTGCTGTCGCCGCCATTCGAAGATGGACTCTATTTCAAATGGATGTCAAAAATGCATTTCTGAATGGGGAACTTCTTGAGGAAGTCTATATGCATACACCTCCCGGCTTGGATGCCACTCGAAACAAAGTTTGTCGCCTTCGTCGTGCCTTATATGGTTTAAAACAAGCTCCACGTGCCTGGTTTGCCAAATTCAGCACTACCATTCATCAGTTTGGGTTCACACCGAGTGCTCATGATTCGGCTCTGTTTATCCGCTATACTGCCAACGGTATTATCCTTCTTTTACTGTACGTGGATGATATGGTTATTACTGGAGATGATCCACATGGTATTTCTGAACTCAAAAAGTTTCTCAGTGGCCAATTCGAGATGAAAGATCTTGGCGTGCTCACCTATTTTCTTGGTCTCGAAGTCTCATCTAATTCTGATGGATTTTTTCTCTCTCAGGCCAAATATGCCTCGGACCTCCTTTCCAAGGCTGGGATCACTGACTCAACCACTGCCACTACTCCTCTCGAGCCGAATGTCAGACTTACCCCACTCGATGGTTCACCTCTTCAAGATGCCACTCTATATCGTCAACTGGTTGGAAGTCTTGTATATCTTACTGTCACTCGCCCTGACATTGCCTATGCCGTTCATCAGGTCAGTCGGTTCTTGTCCGCTCCTCGGACCACCCATTACTCGACTGTTCTTCGCATTCTTAGGTAAGTCAAGGGTACTTTATTTCATGGGCTTCATTTCTCAGCACAGTCTGCCCCCGTTTTACAAGCCTATTCTGATGCCGATTGGGCCGAAGACCCCACCGACAGACGTTCAACCACTGGTTACTGTTTCTTTTTGGGCAATTCTCTCATTTCCTGGCGTAGTAAGAAACAAACTGTGGTTGCTCGCTCCAGTACCGAAGCTGAATATCGTGCCATGGCTGATGCAACTCAAGAACTTCTCTGGCTTCGATGGCTACTCGCTGACATGGGTATCTCTTCTCCTGCTGCCACTATCCTATACTGTGACAACAGGAGTGCTATTCAGATCGCTCACAATGATGTCTTCCACGAGCGTACAAAACACATCGAGAATGATATCCACTTCATCCGTGATCATATTCTCCATAATACGGTTCGTCTACAATCCGTCAGTTCAGCCGATCAGACAGCTGACATTTTCACTAAGGGTCATCCACCCAGACGCTTTCACTCTCTGGTTTCCAAACTCAAGTTCACCTCCCACTTACCGCCTTGAGTTTGAGGGGGGATGTTAATGTATTATATGGGCTTAGTCCCACATTGGTTGTGTATAGCTTTGCTTCTCCTATTAGCTTGTATAAATAAGATAATCCCACATTGGTTGTGTATAGCTTTACTTCTCCTATTAGCTTATATAAATAGGATAGCTCCCTTTGTAAGTAAATCACACCATTCAATACAATTCTTCTCTTTGTATTGTCTCACTTCCTCTCTTAAATTCAACACTTTCAAAGGCTAATATTTGTAACCCATGGCATAATTCTAAGTCCAGGTTCTTGCAGTAGCTTCATACTTAGCTCTATCAGTCTTGTAGACATTAGCTATCTCAGGCACCAGAGGATCCTCCAGGTTGGGACCTGTCAGCAGGGAGCATATGGACAATAACACCTGCAAACCATTACAAAATATATAGCAGAACCAATTAATTATATAACTTAATTTAGAGGAAAAAGAAGAAATTCTAAAGAAAAATACAGATCGAAGGATATAATCATAAACCTTTGAGACTGTAGTGGAAGGGCTCCATTGATCTTTGAGAATATCTAGACAAATATTACCTTTGCTGTTAATATTAGGATGATAAACTTTCGTTTCGAAAGCAACCTGCAATCAAAACCAACAACATTATTTTAAAAATAAATAAATAATAAGTAACATATACACTACGGCTTTGATTTATATATACGAAGAGAAAGCTAAAAGGAAAGAACACAGAGTGGAAAACCATTTTTCTTTAATATGGTAGGAAAGTAAAGTGACCAAAAAAATTAAGTGCATCAATTGAGGTATTTTTTTTAATATACAAATCACAATCGTTTTAAATTGAAATAATTATAGAGTTAAAAGTAAAATGTGTAACATTTGGCTTTTTTTTTTCTTTTTTTTTTTCAATTCCTTCCAATTATTTGTTATCTTTATTAACAAATAAAGGGAAGAAAAGACCATGAACAAATGCATGCAATAACAGTTAAACTTGACAATCTTATTCCTTCCAATTGGAGATGTATACGACAATATATACTCTACCAACAAAAATGTCGTCACCTCAATCTACCTTGACCTTCAATTTTTAAAGAATTAATACTATTTTCTTCGTAACCAAAAGGAGGCTAAGGCCATTATAATGGAAACCATAGTGGAATCATGACCTTAATATTCAAGAAATTAAAAAAAATAACAGTTTTGGTTGTTAAGAAGGATGAAACTTATATAATTATATGTAAGTAATCTCTAAGCATAACAACGTATTGGAGTTTCCAGATAACATTAACGTAGAAAATCTGTTACCTTGGGTGGCCTGAATGGATAATCAGGAGGGAAGTTTATGGATACCAAAAACACACCCCCAGCATATGGGCTATCAGCTGGACCCAGAATTGTTGCTTGCCAATGGAACGTGTCCTCACCAACGGGATCTATACAAATATACAAATTCATATATTAACCATATGTCCATCACAATAATGTGCTATGAAGAAGAAAAAAATAGTATACTTTGAAAGAAGAAATGATCCAAATTAAGTTGCAGTTTGATGAATTCATTGGAACCTTGAAGTATATATCTTATATCATGTTTTTCAAGAGAAAATTTTGGTTACACTCTGCTTAACACGTGGATTGTAGATTAAACCAATCATATTTTATCATTTTTAAAAAGTTATAGATTTTAAATTCTCAATTATACGATAAAAACTTATTTTTATTGTAATTATCATGTTTTAAGATAGAATAACAACGGTGTAATAATTAATTAAAATCTAAAACAGTTTGCAAAATAAAAACAACCAACACTGCAAGAAGTAGGAGGGTCCTCTTGTAGGTCCTTTAATTCCTTGTTGATACGTTTCGAAGCTACCGAAGACATCCCAAATCTTTACACAAAGGATTGATCTGAAATAAAGAAGAAAAAAAGTTAAAATTATGTCATTATACAAACATTGTTGATGTAAAATTCCCAAATTTCTTTGACAATGGAGAACAAAAGCACGAAAGAATTTTTAAAAATTAAAAAAGGAACAGTAAATTATGATATCTATTTTTCCTCTTCTTATGTGCTTTGCATATACCTCAAGCCAACCCCATAAAAGAGAAAAATGAAGAAAAAAACACAAAAACAAAAGCAAACAACTTTGCCAAAATATATCAATAAGAATCTAGGAACGATAATCTTATTCTGGAACATTAAGAGAAAAACAAATCTAAAACCAAAAACCTTAATTAGATTAGGAAAGAAAATTAAAAAAAAAGATCAGAACAAAATCATCAAAACAAAAACCAACCTCGAATCAATAAACATCGAAACGTCCCTAAGCACCGAAAGCCTCAAATAACCCTTCTGAGAATTCAGATCATACACAATGCAAAAGAATTAAAAAAAAAAAAAACTATAAAACCGATCACTATCTTGAACCTAGAATCTTGAAAGGGATAAATACTTTTAATATTTATTTAAATCAAGAATAAGGATGCCATAAAAACCTAAAAAAATTCTCTCAAAAAGAAGTGAAAAGATGGTACATTACCTTCTAGGGCTTCAGTTCAGGAGAAAGAACAAAATGACGAGAGAGAAGAGACCGACTGATAAACTAGCGGATGGTGAGTGGCGCCTTGTATAAGTGTTTTCGGACACACCCGAGTTTCCTAATTCTTACATGCACGTGGCTACAACATTAGATTGACGCGTAAAAACTCTCTTTCACTATTGTAACGTCATTACCCAATTAGTGGTTACAGCCAATTGTATTGGTGTCTATTAATAATTATTTAAACTATATAAAATTCAAATAATAAATCTTACAAAAGCTCATAAATAATAAAACTCAGTCAATAAAATATTAAAAGTAAAAATTCTAGTAATTAAGTTCAGTAGTAAGTAACTTAAATTATATTTTGTACTACTTAACTAAATTAATTTTCAACAAATTGAAGTTGTGTTTTTTTCTTTTCTAATACAACATGATTTTAGTATTTAGATTTATGTTCGTTATTTAATCTATAAAAGTCTAATTTATTAAAACACAATTTTTTAAATGATTAAAAGTAAATAATACAATCAAATTTATACGTAGTGCACTAATATAAATTAGAAATTCAAATTTTGAATTTATAAATATTTTACAATAAAAAAATTCAATAAATTGAATTTATATGGTGCTTTTTCCTTCTATAATGATGTATTTGTCTTTCACATTTAAAATGATGTAGTTTTGATACTTGTAATATATATATATATATATATATATATATATATATATATATATATATATATATATATATATATAACTTAGTCTATATGCTATACAAAATTCAAAAAATAATAAACCATAATCTGTATGAAGGGTGAAAGAGAAAAATACAAAAAAAAAAATTAAATTTATATAACATACACCAAATATGGCCTTTGACAGCAGCAATTAGCCGTTGCCAATTATCTTTTTTAGTGCTTAAAATTTATAGTTGGTTTCAAAATCGTCGTTGGATTTCAAAATCATTTTTTATTTGAAAATACTATTTATAAAATTGGATGAAAATCCTTGACGACAGAGGGAGTTAATTGAAGGTATAGTCTCTCTCATCCAAATTCACTTATCCGAATGGACCTAACATATCTAGTTAATTCACGAGCCAGCTCTGCGGGTATGAAAGAATTTAACCAATGAAAACGGAGACAGCATGGATTTCGCTTCATAAGTGAATGCCCAAGAATTAATGAAACAAGCTCTATTAAGGCAGGCGCTACTAACATATAGCAGTATCCCACTCAATATATAAAAACGAATTCTAGTTCTCTTAATTTTGTACGAAAAATATAGGAGACAGTTTGCATGTATCTCAATCACTCTATTAAATTTAATTGTTATTATTATATCAAATTTGTAAAATTATTTAAGGTAAATGAAACTAACTATTATATTACTTAAATCTTTTTAGTTATTCGTTCTTTTCCAATGGAAATATTCTACTTTCCTTTTTCTTTCTTTCTTTTTTTTCTTTATATTCATTATTTCTTTATTTGGGGTTCTAAAAATGAAAAAAGACATGTAAAAAATTACTATCTTTTTTCAATTAACCAACAAGATCACTTAAGATAAGTGAACTCCTTTATTCGATAATAACTTTCGAGAAGTGAATCTAAAAAAATAGTTGAAACCATTTTGGTTTTCCGTTCTTTAGAATTTTAAGTCATATAGAGCATAAGAACCAGATGAATACTATATACTGTTATTTTCTTCTCATTATTTTTTAAATATGTTGCTAAGATTTTGGCTCAATTCCTCACAAAGAAGACTTTTAATTAGTTTGGGAAAAATTGTTTCTTATTTTATAGTTGCTTATTCTAATAGGAGTACTAGTAGTATCTTATGTTGTTGTTCTTTTCCTAATTGGGTTAGGAAAATATCATCTATATAAAGGGAGTCCTAGGGAACATTTGAGCCACACTCATAATTCTCATATATATTGTAAAATAGAGAGGTTTACCACTAGAGCTATGATGAGAGCTTTAGGTGTATTGGGGCTTTAGGTTGTCAAGTAGAGAGGACAATTACAACTATAGCTAGGTTGAGAGCTTTGGTTGTAATGTGACTTTGAGATGAGAGTTTAACAACTTTGTTCTTCCTAAAATTGTAATTAAAGATTAATAAAATTGTGAGTTTGTTGGTGGCACAGATAATGAGGTTGCCGAACGATATTAAATTATTGTTCTTGATATTTTTTGTTTATTTGCCTATTTAATTATTGTAAGTTTTAGTAGGTGGATTTTAGGGGTAAAATCCCAACAAGTGGTATCAGAGCTGTAGTTACGATGGAAAAAATACAAAAAAGTAGGCATGATTAATATTGAACTATTTGATGAATTGAAGATGGAAGAAGGTATGATGAATATTAGCTTTTTCAATTCCATTATCACTAATTTGTTGACAGAGATGAAGTACCTGTCATTGGAAGAATATGACATAGTCACGATGTTAATGGGGGGCAGGAAGTTTTGATGGGTGGGAAGGTTCCTGCAGTACCTCCAGAGAGAGATAAGTTGAAGAGGCCAAGTGTTTGAGATTGAAGAATTGTTCATGACAATACGAAGAGAAGAGCCAGGCAAAGTGAGCGAGTGGAGCACTTCAAGGATGGAAGAGGAAAGATCAAAATCCAAGTCTTTACATTTTTCAAATAAGGAGTGCATCTACAACGAGGAAGAGGAACACACACAATTGCAAAGTAAGACCACGATGAAGGACTGGGAGGAGTTGAGTAGAATGATGGAAAGTAATAATGGAAAGGCTAATGAGGATAATGAAATGCAAGTTCTTGATGCTTCAAAAGTAGTGACGATAGATACCGTGAACGAAGAGAGCTTGTATGTGTTGAATGAGATGATAATTGCTCTGAAGAGTAAGCGGATGAGATAGGAAGACCAAAAGGAATAATCACACCAACAAAAGAAGAAAGCCAAATTTGATGATAAGGTGGAGAATTTGAGCCAATGTGAAGATTTGTTAGGATTTTGGCTCAATTCCCCACAAAGAAGACTTCTAATTGGTTTGGAAAAAGTTGTTTCCTATTTTGTAATTGCTTTTTCTAATAGGAGTAGTAGTAATCTCCTATGTTGTTGTTCTTTTTCCAATTGGATTAGGAAAATATCATCTATATAAAGGGGGTTCTAGTGAAGGTTTGAGGCATACTCATAATTCTCATATATATTGTAAACTAGAGGGGTTTACTACTAGTGCTAGGATGAGAGCTTTGTGTATATTGGGGTTTTTGGTTGTCAAGTAGAGATAACACTTACAAATAGAGCTTGGTTGAGAGCTTTGGTTGTATTATGACTTTGGGTGAGAGTTTGACAACTTTACTCTTCCTAAAGTTGTAATTGAAGATTAATAAAATATTGAGTTTGTTGGTGGCATAAGTGAGGAGATTGCCGAACCACATTAAATTATTATGCTTGATATTTCTTTGCTTATTTACTTATTTAAATATTATAAGTTTGAGTGGGATAGATTTTAGAGATAAAATCCCAACATATGTAATGGCAGTTGATGTGTAAAATATAGATATTGACTGAAAATGCAGTTGCCTTACTGGGCTCTTGAAGGTGTCTTGTTACATAGTGATCTATTTAACTATATCAAGGGACATGTCTTCTTTCTGTCATTTGGCTTTAACGGATGTGATCTTTCTTCTCTTTAAGTATAAAAGTTGAGTTTTGTATATCATGCTGACTTTGGTTGCAGTAGGTTGTTATTTATCACAAGCTAAATGTATTGACAGATATATGCCATTTTTTTAAACAACTACAAAAGTTAGTTTTACTTAGTTTCTAAAATTCTTTTCTTAAAGAATTTCTTATTCAAAACTCAAACAAAAGACCATACTTTGTTAATTTTAAGTTATTCTTTGTATAAATACAATAGAGTTTGCTTCTTAACTTTTAGTTTGTTACTTCATCTTTCTGGTGGAGTACTGTAATGGTTTATCGGGTAAATTAAAATGAGAAAAGACTTTAAACGGAAATAAGAGAGAAGACAACAAAATGAAATTTTGTAAGCACTGTTACACTGCAATTGTATCACATAAAAGAAATATGATAATACCAAACCAATCTTTATGATATCTAATTATAGACTTCTTGTTTATCTTTTAATTTTTTAAAACAATTAGGGTTTGATGTTTAAAATATTTTTTGGGATTCAATTTTTTAAAGTTATTATCAAATAAAAAGGTTCATTTACCTTAAGTGTTCTTATTGGTTAATTTTAAAACATAGTAATTTTTTGCATAACTTTTTCATTGTTAAAACCCCAAATAGAGAGCGGATGAATATGAAGAAAGAAAGAAAGAAAGAAAAAGGAATGTGAAATATTTTCTATTGACAAGAACCAAAAAGAGGAAAGATTTAAGTCATATAATAAGCAATTTCATTTACCTTAAATGGTCTTGCTGATTTGGTATAATAATGATAATTAGATTTAATAGGATGGTTGTGATACGTATGTAAATTGGCCCTATGGCAACCAAAAACCTATAAAAGTGTATTCCAACATCCCAAGCCAGCTTTAACCCTTTAACGACACCATTGCCTCATTCATCGCTACCTCAAGGAAGTGATCTTGGTTTTTGGACATGGACGCAATGACTATCCCCTCTCCATCCCATAAAATGGCTCTAACTCTCATTTCAATAGAATCTTGAAAGACGACACCATCAAAATTTACTTTGAAAAATCCATGTGTAGGAGTTATTCAACAAGCATATGTCCTTGTAACCACCAGGTTTTCCATGGAACTTCCTGAACACCCTGAAAATTCAATAATATAATGCTCAGTTTGGCCAGACAAATCAATTGTACTCAAACAACGTTCTTCATGAATATGGCCATTGCCTTGATCAACACTTCACGTCCCACTCTTATGAGAAATTTTCATTCTAGCCATTAATTTTTTTTTCGACCCATTCCTTAAAAGATTTAAAATTTTTGTTTTCTAATGACAAAAAATGCATTATACACCACAAACCATAACTGAATAGTTGTAAATTCTATCAACAAAAATAGTTACAGTGTTGTGGATCCAAAATTTTAATTTAAAAAAACTCTCAATCCTTATTGTACGTACAGTGGAACATAATGAATCTTTTTCATGTGGTTTAGCTCAAATATAATATAATAAGTTCTCATGTCCGTGCAGTGCACGGGTTTGTATACTTTTTTATTATTTCAAAATTGAGAGTTATTATCTTTGTTAATGTATTATATGGGCTTAGTCCCACATTGGTTGTGTATAGCTTTGCTTCTCCTATTAGCTTGTATAAATAGGATAATCCCACATTGGTTGTGTATAGCTTTACTTCTCCTATTAGCTTATATAAATAGGATAGCTCCCTTTGTAAGTAAATCACACCATTCAATACAATTCTTCTCTTTGTATTGTCTCACTTCCTCTCTTAAATTCAACATGGTATCAGAGCCATAATGGTTCTCGGTATTTTAAGAGTTGAGTATGCTCTGTGATTGCCACTATTAGTGGATCCTTCACATCAGAAATTCTCGGTATATTAAGAGTTGAGTATGCTCCGTGATTGCCACTATTAGTGGATCCTTCACATCAGAAAAACGTCTAGTATATCCTTTTCATACCTGTCGGGTCATCACTATAGTCGGAGTCTCATTCTCCATCGACATCATCTCCGCTGCCGCTTCTGTTTCAGAAACACTGCTGCCACGTCAGCCCTAAAAGCCACATTAGCGCCACATCAGTGCCACGTCACCCGTTGACATCATCTCCGCTGCCGCTCCTGTTTCAGACACGCTGCTGCCACGGTAGCACCACATCAACAACACGTCAGCACCACGATACTCGTTGACCGCCACATCATCAGTTGACTGCCACGTCATCAGTTGACCGCCACATCACCGGTTGACTGCCACATCATCAGTTGACCGCCACATCACCGGTTTCTTGGAGGTTCACCTTCCTCTTTGCTCCTATGGCTGAATCGGATTTACCCCATCGACATAGCACACACCAGAAGCCCTTATATTGCAAGTATTGTCATTCACAAGGGCATAAATTGCTTAAATGTCCTTCTCGCCTATGTAAAGTCTGTAGAGAACCGGGTTACTATCTTGCAGACTGCCCTAAACTTCCATCTGGAAATCAGTCAAATGGGAACCAATATCACTCTCGAGGCTCATACAATCGGTCATATTCCAAGCCAAAGAATACTGCTGCTGTAACCACTGATGCTACACCAACTTCATCCAATTCTCCACCTGATTGGAGTGGTTTCTGCACCGTTCTTACCGAGGCTCTAAATAAAATCGGTAACAATATAGCCATGTCTACTACACCAGGTACATCCCGATGGTATTTCGATTCTGCTTGTTGCAATCACATGACTTCTGATGCCTCTATTTTTTCCTCTAAAACCTGTGATGAGCATGCGCCTACTATTCACACTGCCAATGGATCAAATATTCTGGTCAGCCATACTGGACATGTTGATAGTTCTCATTTGTCTCTCCCTGACACATATTTAGTTCCTAATCTTACGCTTAACCTTATATCTGTTGGACAACTATGTGATCTTGGACTTGATGTGCATTTTTCTTCTACTGGTTGTCGTGTGCAGGACCCTCAGACAGGAAAACTCCTTGGAACCGGCCGTAAAGTTGGACGCCTCTTTGAGCTCACTCATCTCCAAGTCCCATCCTCACCATCACCAAATCAATCAGCCGCATCCATCCCAGCACTCTCACCTGTGGAATTGTGGCACTCTCGGTTAGGTCATACTTCATCTAGCCCTCTACGTTCTCTTATTTCTAGTGGTCAGTTAGGTTCACTTCAGCATGAGTCTTTTCATTGTATTCATTGTCAACTTGCAAAACAATCAGCTTTACCTTTTAATGAGAGTCAGTCCGTTTCTCTTGCACCTTTTGATTTAGTACATTCTGACGTTTGGGGGCCTTCTCCTCATGCATCAATGGGTGGTGCTCGTTATTTTGTTATATTTGTGGATGACTATTCTCGTTATACTTGGTTGTTTCTTATGAAAAGCAGATCTGAACTCTTTCAAATATATTCTGATTTTTCTTCTATGGTTCAAACTCAATTCTCTCGGAATATCAAAATTTTTCGTTCAGATAATGCAATGGAATATAAAGACCGTGCTTTTCTAAACCTACTTCACAAAAATGGCACGCTCCCCCACCGCTCGTGCCCTGGAACCTCCCAACAAAATGGACGAGCTGAACGCAAACATCGACATATTCTTGACACCGTTCGTGCTCTACTCATTTCGTCATCATGTCTTGAACGTTTCTGGGGTGATGCTGCGTTCACCGCAGTATACACAATCAATCGTGTCCCTTCCACTTCAATCCAAAATCAATCTCCATTCGAGCGCCTTTTCGGTAAACCTCCTGATTACTCTAACCTCAGAGTCTTTGGTTGCGCTTGTTTTGTTCTTCTCAAACCACATGAACACAACAAATTACAACCAAGGGCTCATCTGTGTTGTTTCATTGGTTATGGTATTGAACATAAGGGGTATCGATGCTGGGATCCTATTTCTAAAACTCTTCGTATCTCTCGTCATGTCATTTTTTGGGAACATCAAATGTTCTCTTCGTTACGGTCATTTGACATATCAACCATCACTAACTCTAGATTCTTTACTGATCCATCTATTAAGTTATTTCCTGAGAATCCAGTTTCAGGTACTGTTGAGTCCACCTCCGAATCACCAGCTGATATCACCCCTTCCGTTCCAGAACCACCAGTTGATCCTACCTCTCCAGACCCAGACCTAGTTCCGGCTCCAGAACCATCAGCTGACCTCACCTCTCTGACTCAATCGGTCATGCCCGAGGATATTCCTATGTCTGATGAGTCTGCACTGACTCCCTCTGAGAGCCATCCTCCAGATCACCCCCGCAGATCTACTAGGGTAACTCACCCCCCTTCTCATCTTGCTGATTACCATTGTGATTATCATTGTTTTTCCACTATACTTCATCTGCATGAGCCTCAATCCTATAAGGAGGCTAGTACTAATCCTCTTTGGCAGAAAGCAATGGATGAAGAACTTCAGGCCCTAGCTAAAACTCATACATGGGATATTGTTGATCTACCTGCCGGAAAAACTCCTATTGGGTGCAAATGGGTGTTTAAGATCAAGACACTTTCTGATGGCTCTATTGAACGATATAAAGCCCGACTTATTGCCAAGGGATTTGCTCAGGAATATGGCATTGACTATGAAGAGACATTTGCTCCAGTGGCGAGGCTCACATCTGTCCGTACACTCATTGCTGTCGCCGCCATTCGAAGATGGACTCTATTTCAAATGGATGTCAAAAATGCATTTCTGAATGGGGAACTTCTTGAAGAAGTCTATATGCATACACCTCCCGGCTTGGATGCCACTCGAAACAAAGTTTGTCGCCTTCGTCGTGCCTTATATGGTTTAAAACAAGCTCCACGTGCCTGGTTTGCCAAATTCAGCACTACCATTCATCAGTTTGGGTTCACACCGAGTGCTCATGATTCGGCTCTGTTTATCCGCCATACTGCCAACGGTATTATCCTTCTTTTACTGTACATGGATGATATGGTTATTACTGGAGATGATCCACATGGTATTTCTGAACTAAAAAAGTTTCTCAGTGGCCAATTCGAGATGAAAGATCTTGGCGTGCTCACCTATTTTCTTGGCCTCGAAGTCTCATCTAATTCTGATGGATTTTTTCTCTCTCAGGCCAAATATGCCTCGGACCTCCTTTCCAAGGCTGGGATCACTGACTCAACCACTGCCACTACTCCTCTCGAGCCGAATGTCAGACTTACCCCACTCGATGGTTCACCTCTTCAGGATGCCACTCTATATCGTCAACTGGTTGGAAGTCTTGTATATCTTACTGTCACTCGCCCTGACATTGCCTATGCCGTTCATCAGGTCAGTCGGTTCTTGTCCGCTCCTCGGACCACCCATTACTCGGCTGCTCTTCGCATTCTTAGGTACGTCAAGGGTACTTTATTTCATGGGCTTCATTTCTCAGCACAGTCTGCCCCCGTTTTACAAGCCTATTCTGATGCCGATTGGGCCGGAGACCCCACCGACAGACGTTCAACCACTGGTTACTGTTTCTTTTTGGGCAATTCTCTCATTTCCTGGCGTAGTAAGAAACAAACTGTGGTTGCTCGCTCCAGTACTGAAGCTGAATATCGTGCCATGGCTGATGCAACTCAAGAACTTCTCTGGCTTCGATGGCTACTCGCTGACATGGGTATCTCTTCTCCTGCTGCCACTATCCTACACTGTGACAACAGGAGTGCTATTCAGATTGCTCACAATGATGTCTTCCACGAGCGTACAAAACACATCGAGAATGATATCCACTTCATCCGTGATCACATTCTCCAGAATACGGTTCGTCTACAATCCGTCAGTTCAGCCGATCAGACAGCTGACATTTTCACTTAGGCTCATCCACCCGGACGCTTTCACTCTCTGGTTTCCAAACTCAAGTTCACCTCCCACTTACCACCTTGAGTTTGAGGGGGGATGTTAATGTATTATATGGGCTTAGTCCCACATTGGTTGTGTATAGCTTTGCTTCTCCTATTAGCTTGTATAAATAGGATAATCCCACATTGGTTGTGTATAGCTTTACTTCTCCTATTAGCTTATATAAATAGGATAGCTCCCTTTGTAAGTAAATCACACCATTCAATACAATTCTTCTCTTTGTATTGTCTCACTTCCTCTCTTAAATTCAACAATCTTATTTCTTATAATGAAATTTAAGAAATAATTTGTTTCGAGTAAACAATAAAAATAATAATTATGATGTAGTATAATGAAATTATAAGATGTAAACGTATTAATTATGTTGACTAAGTTAATAATGTTGATGTAACGAAATTTAAATTCAACAAATGTTAAATAATTCGATTAAAAATTATGATTTTAATTTGAACCTAATTTACTAACAACAAATTAAGTAGATTTTTTTAACATAACAAATTAAGTAGATAAATATTTATTTGTTATATAATTTTTTATCTACTCAACATAACATGTGGGTACAAAACATAAAAGTAGAAGTAATAAATTTATAATTTGAGAATATGAAATAATTAAATGTGAAAAAGACTACAATATTATGTTAAATTTATTTGTAAACAAAAAATATGTAGTAATAGATTTATCAAAGATTAAAATGAAACAAGTAGTGAAAACCAAAATATTGCAATCTTGAAATTCAATATATTAAGAAAAATTAAGAAAAATCATATTTATGGCGAAAGCTTCTTATTTTCACCTTTTATATTATATATTACAATTTCATAAATTCAACTTATGAAAATAATATTATCTGTGAAATATGTAGTAATCTTTATTTTGGGTTTTTGCAAGGTTTATAAGTTGGCTCTTATAATTATTTTAATTATAGTTTAAAATAAAATTTGTATGAAACATTATCACATTTAGTATAATCGAAGAACAGAGTTCATTTAGATATATTTTTATTACACTTTTGTTGTAGTAAAGAACTAAATTATTTAGTGCAACTAATTTGATTAGTTGTTATTTATATCATAATTAAACCATTGTTCATTATAGTTTTTGTTATATAAGTTAATTTTCTAAATAATTTATTTAATCAAACTTAAACAGCTAAATTATGATGAGTGACTTTAATTTCCATTATCATAAAATTTATAACTATTTTATGACAAAAAACTAATGATAATCATAGCCTTAAAGATGTGATCAAATGATTTCATGATAGTACTTGCACTCCGCAGCTTTCAATAAAAAAATCATTACTAATAATTAGTATTAAATCTAAAAAATATATAAAAATTCATGTGTTATCAATAATCAATATTTGGACGAAATATTAATCTTTAAATTCAAAGACAAAAAAAAAACATGAATTCCATGATCTCACTTTGCTCGATCAGTCCGAAGTAATTAAATTTCTTTTTTTTTCCCTCTTGGTTCAATGACACTTCCTGAAATGTGCACAAAAATCATTTTTATTTTATTTTTTAGGATAAGTTCTCTTCTTCTTTTTTTTTAGAAAATTTGATCAAGAAACACAAAATAAAAAAATAAAATAGTTACATAACTTCAAAAAAGTATCTTTAAGACAAATTCATTGAGAGTAATAATTAAAAGAAAATTGTCATCAGAGTTAAGAATTAAGGTAACGCAGAACATTCCCAAAATATTGTCATAAAATAGTTGGGCCATATATAGAACAATTAGAACTGAGAGTACCTCTCTCTTAATGTTAAGTCAAATCGGGTGCGGTTGGACAAACAATTTAAATACCACGTGACAAGACTTGAAAAAAAAAAAAAAAAAAACTTAAACCCACATAACATGTGGACCCAGCTCTAAGTACATAAACTACATAGAAAAAGACTAGAAAAAGAGAAAGGTTCCATAACTTAATTATAAAACATGACATTTAAACGCTCTCAAAACCTAATTTCAAATCCAATTAACAATCTTTCAGAGATTAATATATTTATTAATTGCATATCCAATATTGTCTTCTCGCAGACATAATGATAATAAACCCTAATTAATTAAACACCCTATGATATGGAGAATTAAACAGCCTAGCAACCCATGGCATGATTCTGAGTCCAGATTCTTGCAGTAGCTTCATAGTTGGCTCTATCAGTCTGGTAGGCATGAGCAATCTCAGGCACCAGAGGATCCTCCGGGTTGGGATCTGTCAGCAGGGAGCATATTGACAATAACACCTACAAACCATTACAAAATATATAGCAGCAACAATTAATCATATAACTTAACTTAGAGGAAAAAGAAGAAATTCTAAAGAAAAATTGGGTACTGAATTATATAATTATAAACCTTTGAGACTGTAATACCAGGGCTCCATTTCTCTTCGAGAATATCAAGACAAATACTACCTTCCCTGTTAATATTAGGATGATAAACTTTCGTTTTGAAAGCAACCTGCAACCAAAACCAAGAACATTATTTAAAAAATAAAAAAGTAACGTATACACTATGGCTTTGATTGATATACATATGGAGAGAAAGCTAAGAGGGAAAAACAAAGAGCAGAAAACCATTTTTCTTTGGTAGGTGTAACGACTCATCCCAAGCCGACTTTACTCAAAATGGCATCATTATTTTTAAGGATTGAGTACCTTAACCTGTAATACAAGCATATAAGCATACTGACCCCTTAATCATGACTTTATCTATTTCAAGTTTACAAGCATTAACCAAGATGTAATGTAAACAAACTATGAAAATGTGAAATTAAGTATGCATGTAGTAGGGAAGTAGCACAGAGATGTATTGTATGACTTAAAGTGTAGGATTTGTATGTTTGTATTATAGATTAAGGTGCTCAATGCTTAAAAATAAGATTTAATGAGTCGTTACAATAAGTGCGTAAAGTGACACAAAAAATATTTAAGAAGATCGATTGAGGTATTTTTTTCATTTACAAATCACAATCCTTCTTAATTGAAATAATTGTAGAGTAAAAAATAAAATGTGTAACATTTAACTTTTGTCTTTTTTTGTCAATTCCTTCCAAATATTTGTTATCTCTATTAATCACATTGAAAGCATATAAATGGATATGCATAAGCCATGTAACCCGCAATAATGTATTAAAAATTCAAGGAAGGAAATGATCATAAACAAGTGCATGCAGTAACAGTTAAACTTGATAATCTTATTCCTTCCAATTGGACATATATATGACAATATATACTTTACCAACAAAAATGATGTCGCCTCATTTTTTTTAAAGAATTAATACTGTATTCTTCATAAGTAAACGGGGCCTAAGTCCATTATAATTGAAACCATAGTGGAATCATGACCTTAATATTCAAGAATTTTTTTTTTAAAAAAAAAAACAAACAGTTTTGGTTATTAAGAAGGATGAAACTTATATAATTATGTAAGTAATCTCTAAGCATAACAACATATTGAACTTTCCAGATAAAAGTAATGAAGAAAATCTGTTACCTTGGGTGGCCTGAATGGATAATCAGGAGGGAAGTTTATGGATACCAAAAACACACCCCCAGCATATGGGCTGTCTGCTGGACCCAGAATTGTTGCTTCCCAATGGAAAGTGTCCTCACCAACGGGATCTATACAAATATACAAATTCATATATTAACCATATGTCCACCACAATAATGTACTATGAAGAAGAAAAAAATAGTATACTTTGAAAGAAGAGATATTGATCCAAATTAAATTGCAGTTTGATGAATTCATTGGAACCTTGAAGTAAATATCTTACATCATGTTTTTGAAGAGAAAGTCTTGGTTACATTCTGTCTAACACGTGGATTGTAGATTATACCAATAATATTTTACCATTTTAAAAAACTTGTAGATTTTAAAATCTCAATTATATGATAAATTCTCAATCTACATGCAACTCATGATTGGTGTAGTTTTATAGTCTATTATGAAGATTCTATGTAATAATTACTCATATTTAAAAAATACTGAGTTTGTAAGATTTGAACGAATCTATTAATTTGAATGTTATTCCAAAATGCCTAACCATTGAATTGCATCCAAACTTTTAAATTTGTTTTGAAATAAAATATGTCTATTTCAAATTCATGAATATGGATTTGAAGTTCAAGAGATCTTATTGGGGTGGGGACTTTTCTCTTATAGCATATTCTTCACTCTTTTTTCAGTTTATTTATGAACTTTCAGTTGGAAAACTTGAACTAGGCAAAATTCAAATTGAAATTCAAATCCTTCTATCTATAAGTTGACAAATATCTCATACTCACAATTTATCAATCCAACCTATAAATTTTAGGGCACATAATTAAACCTTTTTTTTTATTTTTATCGTAATTACCATGTCTTAAGATAGAATAACAAGGGTGTAATAATTAATTAAAATCTAAAACAGTTTGCAAAATAAAACCAACCAACACTGCAAGAAGTAGGAGGGTTCTTCTGTAGGTCCTTTAATTCCCTGTTGATACGTTTCGAAGCTACCGAAGACATCCCAAATCTTTACACAAATGATCTATCGTTCTTCTGAAAGAAAAAGAAAACAGAAAGTTAAAATTATGTCATTAAACAAACATTGTTGATGTAAAGCTCCCAAATTTCTTTGACAATGGAGAACAAAATCACGAAAGAATTTTTTAAAAATTAAAAAAGGAATAGTAAATTATGATATCTACTTTTCCTCTTCTTATTTGCTTTGCATATATACCTCAAGCCATCCCCATAAGAGAGAAAAATGAAGAAAAAAACACAAAAACAAAAGCAAACAACTCTTGCCAAAATACATTAATAAGAATCTAGGAACGATAATCTTATTCTTGAACATCAAGAGAAAAACCAATCTAAAACCAAAAACCTTAATTAGATTAGGAAAGAAAATTAAAAAAAGATCAGAACAAAATCTTCAAAACAAAATTCAACATCGAAACGTCCCTAAGCACCGAAAGCCTCAAATATCCCTTTTGAGAATTCAGATCATACACAATGCAAAAGAATTAAAAAAAAAAAAAAAAACTATAAAACCGATCACTATCTTGAACCTAGAATCTTGAAAGGGATAAATACTTTTAATATATATTTAAATCAAGAATAAGGAAGCCATAAAAACCTAAAAAGATTCTCTCAAAATGAAGTGAAAAGATGGTACATTACCTTCTAGGGCTTCAGTTCAGGAGAAAGAACAAAATGACGAGAGAGAAGAGACTGACTGATACACTAGCGGATGGTGAGTGGCGACTTGTATAAGTGTTTTCGGACACACCCGAGTTTCCTAATTCTTACATGCACGTGGCTACAACATTAGGTTGACGCGTAAAAACTCTCGTTCGCTATTGGTTAATTTTAAAAAACCAGTAATTTTCTGCATATCTTTTTCATGGCTAGAATCCTAAATAGGCCGAGTGTGAATGAATATGAAGAAGAAGAAAAAAAAGTGAAATATTTCTTATTGAAAGAACAAAAAATTAGAAAGATTTAAGTTATATAATAAGTAATTTTATTTACTTTAAATGATCTTACAGATTTAGCATAATAATGACAATTAAGTTTAATATGATAATATACTAAATATATGTAAATTGCTCATACATTTCCGCAATCAAAATCTTACAAAAAAATGTATTCCAACATCCAATGCCAGCTTTCGCCCTTTAACATTCATTGCCTCATTCATCGCTACCTCAAGGAAGCGATCTTGTTTTTTTGGACATGTACGCAACGACTTTCTCTTCTCCATCCCATAAAATGGCACCATCAATATTTACCTTGAAAAATACTTCTGTAGGAGGTATTCAACAAGCATCTATCCTTCTAACCATCAGATTTTTCATGAAACTTCGAGAACATCTTGAAAATTCAATAATACAATGCTCATTTTAATCCGATAAATCAATCGTACTCAAACAACATCCTTCAAGAATATGGGGATTCTAATTACTCCAAATCAACCATAGTATAACAGCTACCAAAACACTATTCCGAAGGACAAACCACTCGAACAACTCAAAAAGCATCTTGTAAGTAGAATTTGGGCGTAGATTTTTAATCACTTTATCCACAAAGGCGAATTGCTACACATCTTTTGCAAAATCCAGTAGAAGAAACCATGGACCGCCAACTCCACATCGTCTTTACATAAAGGGCATGTAGCTTCTGGTAAGATATTCTAGCCACAACTTCTCTTTTATGGGAAAACTATCTTTACATAAGTGCCAAATGGGACTTCTCACACTGATATTGGTGCAGAAGAAGCGGGCCCTTTCTCAGGCATGGACTCTACTTGTTCCTCACAAAAAAACCTGTGGTAGGCACTCCTCATCGAATAGTGACCAGTACTTGTATGGTTTCAAATCAATACATTCTTCCACTCATAATCTAGCATGTTGATCAATTAGATCACTTACTTTTATTATGCCAGCCAAAGGTGAAGGAGGAGATATCACTTTATACGTTTGGAGCCACTTATCTTTCCAAATGGAGATTGGCATCCCATTTCCCACCTGCCATCTATTTTTTAGAACTGCAAAGGGATTTTTTTAAATTGATGAAGGAGCCAAAGCAAGGATCCCCATAATCTGAAATAGTACACTACAAAAGCCAGTACTCAAACAGTTGCAAAAAGAAAGCACATCCCCAGAAAAATATCGAATGAAAAAAAAAAAAAACTGGAAACATCATTTACCCCACCAAAGCCAAGCTTTGTAACTACCTTGTTTTACGACTCAAAAAAACAAAGACCTTGTATCACTACTGCTAATCAAATCACGCACTGCTAGTGTGATTTCCCACACGCAATCTGGAACACCTTATGATCATTCTCCTCACCCTCTGAAATATACCATGCCAAGTATAAGAAGGATTATACCTAAGTGGTGCCTCCATAAAGAGCAAAGTCGAAAAATACTTACCCTTCAAAACTTTATACACTACAGAGTCCAAATTACAAATTAGGTAAACACAAATCCTTCCACTTAACCACAGGCCGATATTTTCCTTTCACTTCCTTTGCAACCTCACCATAACCGAGAAATTATGGAATATAATGATCATGGCATAGGTTGAGATAGCATGGACCATTGCCTTGATCAACACTTCGCGTCCCGTTATTAAGAAAAATTTTCATTTCAGCCATTAATTTTTTTTTAAAACCCGTTCTTTAAATTAAAAGGTTTAAAATTTTATTTTTTTAATGCCAAAAAAAAGCCATTATACACCTTAAACCATCTATCAAAAAAAATAGTTACAGTGCTGTGGATCCAAAATTTTAATTAAAAAAAAACTCTCAATCCCAATTGGACGTACAGTGGAGCTCAATGTTTTGATGGAGAAAATGCCATGACTGAGACAATGCACTTTGATGAACAATTGCACAAGACAAAAAAATGTTTCACCCGAATTTAAAAAAATGGTTTAGCTCAAATATAACTAGTTCTCACGTCCATGCAATGCACGGGTTTGTACACTTTTTTATTATATAAAAATTGAGAGTTATTATCTTATTTCTTATAATAAAATTTAAGAAATAATTTATTTCGAGTAAACATTAAAAATAATAATTAAAATGTAGTATAATAAAGTTTAAATAAGTTATAAGATGTAAACATATCAATTATTTTGACCATGTTATTAATAATGTTGATGTAACGAAATTTAAATTCGACAAATGTTATTAAAAATTGAGATCTTAATTTGAATCTAATTGACTAACAAAAAATTAAGTAGATATTTTTAATAGAACAAATTTAGATAAATATCTATTTGTTATAGAATTTTTTATATGCTCAACATAACATGTGAGTGCAAAACATAAAAGTACAAGTAATAAATATAAAATTTGAGAATATGAAATAATTAAATATGAAATTAAGATTTCAATATTATGTTAAATTTATTTGTAAACAAAAAATATGTAGCAATAGTTTTATCAAAAATTAAAATGAAATATGTATTGAAAACCAAAATATTGCAATCTTGAAATTCAATATATTAACAAAACTTAAGAAAAAAAATATATTTATGGCAAAAGCTTTTATTCTCTCATTTTATATTTTATATTACAATTTCATAAATTCAACATATGAAAATAATACTATCAGTGAAATCTGTAGTAATTGTTAGGATTTTGGCTCAATTCTTCATAAAGAAGACTTCTAATTATTTTGAGAAAAATTTCATATTTTGTAATTGTTTATTCTAGCAGAAATTGTAGTAATTTCCTATTAGATTGTTGATTGTACAAGTAATACTAATCTACTCTGATGTTGTTTTTTTCTTAATAGTATTAGGAAAATATCCTCTATATAAAGGGGTCCCAGAAAATATTTGAGACACATTCATAATTCTTATATACATAGTAAACTATGGGGGTTTATTACTAGAACTATGATGAGAGCTTTGGGTGTATTGAGGTTTTGGGTTGTAGGGGAAGGCACTTGCAAATAGAGTTAGGTTAAGAGCTTTTGTTGTATTGGGACTTTGGGGTGAGAGTTTGACAACTTTGCTCTTCTAAAGTTGTAATTGAAGATTAATAAAGAAGTGGATTTGTTGGTGGATATAGGCAAAGAGGTTGTCAAACACATTAATTATTGGTGTTCTTGTTCTTTATTTATTTTATCTATTTAATTATTGTGCTTGTGTTTTTTACCTAAGATTTAGTACGTAGATTTTAAAGGTAAAATCCCAACAGTAATCTTTATTGTGGGTTTTTACAAGGTTTATAAGTTGACTCTTATAAAAAAAATATTAATTATAGTTTAAAGTAAAATTTGAATGAAAAATTATCACAATTAGTGTAACCGAATAACATAATTCATTTAAATATATTTTTATTACACTTTTGTTATTGTAATGAACTAAATTATTCAGTGCAACTAAATTGATATTATAAAACATAGTGCGTTGTAGGTTTTGTTATATAAGATATTTTTATAAATAATTTATTTAATCAAACTTAAACAATTAAATTTTGATGAGTGACTTTAATTTCCATTATCATAAAATTTATTACTATTTTATGAGAAAAAATAATGATAATTCTAACAAAATCAAAGCCTAATATAAAAGAAACAATATTCTCATTAAAAAATTATATATAAAAATAACTTTACACGCGTGACTCCTTTGCATCCTCCACGTGCAATAGTAATAAAATTTGTTCTAAATGTTTCGTCTTGTTATTAAGGTTTTTTTTATTTATTTAGTCTTTGGGAGCAAAAAATTGACAATAAATAATTTATATTGTTTCTTTAATTTTAATGTGTAAAATCCATATATTGACAAGTGTCACCATGCATAAATGTCAAGCTTCTGATGGCTTTCCGTTTAACTACTTTGTTTGGTTTAAAGTTCTTATTTCATATTTGAACAAAGTGCAGAGGGTTGATTTACGAAATAAATGTGGGAGAAAATTTGTATCTTGATTGAAGTATAAGATACAATTTCATAAGCCCCCATTGTTTCAGTATTTAGTACCATAATTTCGTTATTTATCCATGACATCAAATTATTTAGCAGGGTTTCCAGTCATTAGTTATATTATATAACATTAATTTTTGTAATTCTTATTATAAATAATTTATCAAGTAAAACTAATTAAATAATTAAATTAAGAATCATAAAAATTATATAATTCATTAGCATTAAACTAATTTGAATGTAATGAATGAGTTTTAAACATTATTTACAAAAAATATACATGATTTATTTTCAAATATGACAAATAGATTATTTTACTTTTAAAAAAATAATATTACAAAATTTTATTGCTTAATATCAAACCTTTTTAATTAGTCAAACTCAACTAATAAAATTAGAAAGAGTGACATCGAGTTATTATTGTAAATTCATGTTTTTAATCGTTACTATAAACATTATATGAATATTTTATTTATTTAAATTTAGATGAGCTATATTTATCCATTTGATGAAAAATATTATTATAAATTTATTACGTAAAATTAAATTAATTTAATTAAGATTTTAAGTCAGTTATGCAAAATAAAATTATACATAAGTTTCTTTAAACTTTCTTGAAGATATTATTTTACATTGAAAAAAAAGAACTATTGATTTACTATTTTCAAAACTTTTATCATTTTTTAATTGAAGAATAAATAAATATAATTTTATTATACACATATTCACTAAATTTAATCAAATTCAACTAAGAAAACTAACATGTATACATTTTAGACATTATTATATGAGTAAAAGATTAAATGCTTTATTTGTCATTGTTAATAAAAAAAATTAAATCGATCATTTAACATGCATAAAATTAATATATCAATATATCGTTTAGTTAATTTATAACGTTGAAAAATCTAAGGTATACTAATTTTAATAAATACCTAATTTAAGTTTGTTTACTATTTACAGCATCAACAACATGAAATTTACAACTTTGATTATAGTACAGTTACAGATGCATCAGCTGCTGCTGCAATTATGGTTCACCTTCTATGTTCCATCTAATAAGTACCCTTAACAGTTATTCAGGTTTTGAAAATTGACATGCTTTCCCTAAATTCTTGGTATATGGTAGTACTAAACTCAGTTTTCAAATTGGTAACAAAACATATTAAACCTTGTGATTCCCTTCTATGCATCCAAGCAGTGAACTCCCTTGATTGAAATATCAATGAAGATATCAAAGAGATGCTTCATCAAATACAGGTTTTGTCATGTTGTCATGTTGTCGAATCACCATTGGCTCATTCGGTAGACTCTGATGTATAGTTTGAGGAGGTTTACGGGGCTATTGAGCCTTTGGTTCTCTCTGGTAAGATACACACAGTTTAAACTAATAATTTAGAGTAAAACTAACATCATAGCCTCCCACTACTTTATTGCCCATTCCCCCTAAAAGAGAGACACCATCTCTCTCGATCTTCCAAGCTCTTTCACCTTCAACCACCTTCTTAGACATCATCTCTCTTTCTCGATCTTCCTAGCTCTTTCACCTTCAACCGCATTCTTCTTATTAGGCGAGATAATATAAAAACTTAAGTCAATAGGTTCTAGTTCATCACCATATATATGTCATTCACTAATCCAATTTATTTTTCATGTGGGATTGGTTTTCTAAATCTCATTAAATATTCCCAACAATTTTCCCCTCACGTGTGAGTCTCCTTTACTCTCCTCTCACCATCATTGTTTATACCACCATAATCTAAAAGACACACCTGAAAAGTCACTCGTTCTTTTGTCTTGGGTCAGAAAACCATACACCGATTTTTAAACAATAAGATTTACCTTGTGAACCACACAAACTTCATCATACGAGCATCACCCGCTCGTTACCCAAGTAACCTTATTCGCGTCACAAGTCTCTTGACTTCATAATACGAGTATCACTCGCTCGTTACCCAAGTCATCTTGTTTGCACCACACAAGTCTCTTGAGATGTCCCTATTATTCGACTATACCACCACAAGCATTTCGGAGTCAACCGCATGATCTTTCATGACCAACTAAACCATTAGCTCTAATACTACTTGTTAGACATAACAACCCAAATTTGGGAAAAAATTGGATTTTGAAAGTCTACCAAGTAGAAGCCCAATATACAATGTAGGAGACCATATAAACCCAAAAGTTTTAAGCCAATGGATTCTAGTTCCACCATGAATCTACAAGATTTACGTAATTCAGCACAATCATGCCCACATCCATGGAGAGAATAAACTCATTATTTATTGTTAGAGAAATAAAAGAAAATTATGTTAAGTTTTTATCCCTCAAAATCAATCCCAAAAACCCCTGTATACCCTTTCTTAACCCAAAGAACACTCTCTCACCTATATGTCTTGTTGTTACTCTCATATTTCCAATGTACAACATATATATAACAACCCAAAACTTGCTCCTCAAAATATTTGATCTCCAAGTCAAAAACAACCATCCATTCAAGTATTTTGCCCATCAAACTTCTAAGATCCCACATCAATAATACTAAGTAATATAAATAAGGCTTCTGACTTAAAATACCAATAATCCTTAAGCCCATTTTTTTATTTTACTTATTGAGTTTTATAAGTCACTGCATATATGTATTTATTTTACTCTTCTCCAAATATTTTATCTTGTTCTCGGTTTCAACGTCAAGTTCAATTTTTTTCAATCAATCTCTTCTCTAGTTCATGATATATCTCTAACACTTTTCATTTTTATCATCTTCTTTAAATTGTGCATCTTTTAAGTATTTGTTTGCTAATATTTTTCTGTTAAATTTCTTCAAGAAAAGATAATTTTTTTGGTGATTTTCTCTCTAACCAAACAAAGAAAATCAAATAAACCCTAATTCTACCTAACCAAATTGGCAGAAAATCAAGCAACTAGAAACCAAAAATTCGAGCAACTAAAAAGCCAAAAAATAAAGCAAATAGAACCCAGAAAATCAAGCAAATAAAACCATCTCTCATGTAACTTCTTCATCTCCATTCTCACTCTTTCCCTCTCATTTTCTCTCAAACCAAACATGCAGCAAATCAAGCAACCGACATCATTACAAGTTTTCCCCAAAATCTCGACTTTAAATCTGTTATCACCACTTTGAATTTGTTACTATAAAAATCAAAATACAAAAAAGCAACTCAAGAATAAATATTATAAAAGAGATAGAAAGTATTTTGCTGGAAAAAAAAAATTGATGGTGACCGGAGAAGATGACCAGAATAGTTGCCGTGCACTTGAAGCTCAGATCTGACCGAGCCCACCGCAAGTCTTCTTCAAAAGATAAATTGTAGAATAGAGAGAAAGGGAAGACGAGGAAGAAGGTGGCTGGAAAAGGAGCTGAAAAAAAAAAACAATGCCAGAAGAGATAAGAGAGAGATCATAAGAAATAGTGGCCTTTTTTAGAGATCAGCTAGTGATATGGCTAGTTTTCTTTTTTTTCCCCTGCTTTTGCTCTTTTTATTCTTATCCTCTCTTCTATTTTTTATTTTTGCTTAACTTTATTTTGTAATAAGTATGTTTAAATTTATATATAATGTAATTATATTTTTAATTTTACTTTAAATCATATCAATAATGGAAAAAATGATAGTTCATATATTATTTATGAGAATAAATACTCGTTAGTCAAAATTAGTATGATATATGTAAATATTATATCAATAATGGAAAAAAAATATTGTTTATGAAATTATGCATATATCACTTATATAATTATAAAAACATATTATCAACAGTCATCAATCACCAATCACCAATCAGTCGTGGTTACCAAACATGGATAATGATACCTGACAATAACAAATTCAAACTAAACAGTTTACAACCAAACAGTCAAAAATCAATCAACCTGATCATAAACAGCAGACAGTTTTCACAAGTCTAACGAAACAAGGCTTAAATCTTGTACCAAAGTTGTAATGCAGTCATGTCTTCTTTTAACGTAACACGTGATACATCTAACCGGGTAGAAGGATCTAAGCTTATAGACAGTAACCTGGGCTTCATAGTATCCAATTTTGAATAAACCATACCATAAAACGCCAATTGTCCTCTACTTTGAGGTCCCAATGATGCTATATTAGTCCAAGATCTTTCAAGCCATTGTTTTCATAACAAAAAGGAAAAGAATTCATTTCCTGGAAGTAAGTGCAAGAAAGCTTGGAATCTCCCCGATTTATTTTGACAATTGCCTAGTGCATGTGTGATGGGGGGCATTTCACGTACCAGGAAACTAAACATCATTTCTCACAAAGCAAAACTTAAAAGGTTTACACGTAAAAGAGTTAAAAAGAGATACTTAGTTGGGTAATCATTTATCCCAAAACTTAAATCAATTGAAAATTACCAAATTATGAAAAAATAATGGGCTTTATAAGTGAACACAAATGTAAAAAAGCTCTAGCGTTTGCAAAGTACTGGGTAAAATATTAATAATGAAAAGGGGCATCCAATGACTCAAAAGTCGAAGCCAAGAACCGGGGTCCTATACCATGTTAAAGAGATAATTGAGTGATCAATTATCTCATCAGTTTAAACTTTTGAAATAATTAGTAACTCAATTATTCTTTATAGTCCATATGAACTATTGATTATGGATCTGTTTATGTTTCTTTTGATATCAATTTAAAAAAATTATGCAATTAATTGCAAAGCCATATAGTACACTAACACAATGGACTGAGGCATCCAAATTGACGAGTTAAGAACATATTCCCACTCAGACCAAAACAAACCCTTTTACAAAAAGATGGGAGTACGAAATATAGCACACAAGCATATCTAGTCAGTATCAGTAACAATTCATCTCATTATAATTTGTGAACACGTGCAATGCCTCTTTATAAATATCAAAAGTGTAAATACAAACATCATATACATCAGCTTCATTGACTTGCAAACAAATTCAAAGTTTAGCTAGATTGTTTATTCGGTCAAGAGCTTGTTATTTGATATGAACTATGTATGGTATATTGCTATGACAATATGCAATTACCAATGAAGCTGTATCTCCTTTCATTACCAGAAAGGCTATTAATTCCTATCCAAATGAAAACATCAGATGAAACCAAATAAGGAACACCTGAAGTTTCAGACATCTAACACAACCACCTACCTGATCTGACTATTGCCTCAGCCCACACTGATGCAAGAAATGAACAACTTGCAAACTTGTACAATAACAAGAATTGAGCAAACCATATTCCACTTTCCTATTATAAAACGAAGAATAATAGGAGGAGGATCTCACGTGGAAAAAAAATGAGAGGATGAAGATTTAAACTACCTCTGATCACAGCCTGTCCAAATAACATCCGTGAGTCTTAACTTCGACAGCGACTTGCACATTTCTAAGTTTTAGATTGATGAGGAACATCTGTAATTACTCCCTGCCAAGGAAAAAATAAATTTTAAAAAACAGTTAGTTTCATATCTCTCCATCAAACCTTCTATCATGGAAAAACTTTTAACCGGAGAATCATATGATTACCTCAGAATAGCGTATGTGATCATGATGCAAGTAGGAAATTTTAACAATTGTTTCCCACTTGGTGATATTGGAGGGTGTCTTAGGATCCTGCTTTTTGGGATTAAATCAGGTACTAAGATATGAATTCGAAAATCGATTTCGCAAAGTAACTGAAGGCATGGTAAGCCAAAGCCAAGACTGTGAAGGTGTTCTGGGCAAAGGTGGGGGAAGAAGAAACAGTTCAGAACCAGCAACAGCTTTTCCTGGATCATCTGCTTTTAATATCTGATCACTGCTACTATTTAGATTTTCATCAGCAGTAATTTTTTATACATTCCAAGGACTTGCATTGCTGATCAAGCTCTCGATCCAGTCTGTCATCCATCATATTTGTTGGGTCCTTGAGATATGATGCAGTCTGGGAAGGTGCTCTGGCCAAAGGTGGGGGAAGAAGAGACAGTTCAGAACCAGCAACAGCTTTTAATATCTGATCACTGCTACTATTTAGATTTTCATCAGCAGTAATTTTTATACATTCCAAGTGTATTGCTGATCAAGCTCTCGATTCAGTCTGTCATCCATCATATTTGTTGGGCCCTTGAGATATGATGCCTCAGAGAGAGAAGATTGATTGGCATCCACAGACACCAAGGTCTTAGGCTCTGATATGCACTCTCCCTTTGAAATGCTCAACCCTTTTACATCTTGAAAAGAAGATTCTAAATGTAGTGTCTTCAATCCCTCTAATTCCTGATGAGATCCCAAAATCCTCACCCACTGAATCCATCCAGCCCTTGGCTTCTGAGGAACTTGAATTAGATCTAGATGTTTGTGTAAAATTTATGGTGTCTACATACAAGGTTTCTCGACCGCAGGGCTCACTAATCCTGAGTTTTGTCTAGTGCTCCTAGGAAACAATAATTCCTAAGACTTGCTAATGCCTTTTTTTTAAAAATCTTATTCAGCCAGTTAGCATTGAAATTCTCAGCTTCTTTGGGAGTGCCAAGAAACCCAACTCTACGGAAGGGAGACCGAGTAGCTGCATTACGGTAGGGAGATATGCAAACTGGACGCATGTTGGGAGATAATGACCTACTTGTTGTCAGATGGTCGCTTGAGCTAGTTATAAGCCGATTGGATCCACATCTCAGCTTGTTCTCATATGAAGATAGTCTGGGTGATTTAACTCCACTATCTGTTTTTCGCTTATGAAAAGAATCCCAAACATGCTGAAAATGTACAAGAATGTAACTATGTAAGCAACACCATGAGAGTTTTGCCTAGCAAGATCATTGAACGGAAATTAACAGGAAAAAAAAGAGAGTTAATAGCAACCTTCTTGACAGTTTGGCTGTGAGATTCGATGCACGCAGCTTTGCTTGGTTTTCAAAAATCACGGGTTGAAGACATGGAAGAGTGCATTCTAACCTTTAACCCTGGCACAGGATTTAAGAGGCACAAAGAGCTCTTAGATGCAGCAGCCCACAACCCTTTTTTGATATGTCGGCAATATTGTCATACTCCTCATCTTCATCTTCACTTTCTTCATCTTCTATATCCTGTCCATAATGTTGTATTATATTAAACCAATATTGATTAACAGGAAGCCTCCTACCCTCACTAACCAATTTTTTATTCTCTCTGGGTTGTTTAACCACTAGTTGTTTCTTTGAAGCATACTGAGGTGGCTCCAAAGCCATTGCCTTTGCAGCAGGTAAGAAGCGACTCATCATGAATCTCAAGTTTTTGGATCTGTAGACAAGTTTCCTGATGGCTTCACAACACCCTCATCAAATCCACTCCGACCACTTACGCTACAGTTCATAGAGAATCAAACTGTCGGAGACAGTGTATCAAGTGCATCACGATAGACATCATCTTCATCCTCCAAATCTGAGCTCCCTTGCTAATTTATCCCTTTCGAGGACTCCATGGTCACATTTTCATTAGACAAACATACTTCAATTCGTAACCTAGCTGCATTTTGGTCTTCAAAATTCTTCTCCAAAGGGTACTATATGATATCCAAAATCCTGCCAGGTGGAAGCAAGCCTTGGAATAATAGAAGCCTGCTCCGGAGCCTGGGGCTCAAGTCCGCTCTCATCCTTCGGTCTTCCAGGAATCTATTCCCATATAAAAGGAACAGCAACTGGTTCTGTCACCTGATCCAAGCTCAAGTCTGATGTATAAAATGGGAGAGCATGTTGTGTATTGGGTAGGGAACTCTCATCATTTTCCCATTATTTTCATTTGAAGATGCTGATACAATAGAAAACTGCCTCACCAGCAGTGCATTAAAATTCAATTTTCTTCCCACCATCAGATTTTACAATTAAGAGAACCTTGTGTTTATCAAATGAGATGGGACAGCAAGAAGATCATGGTAAATGTTCTGTCCCCCAGTCTTTCAAGGAAAACCTGAACAAAAAATCAATCATCAAAAAATCCTAATCAATAAATACTCTTAAATTCCTGTGTGTCTAGTTTGACCAGATATGACATTAAACATCCACATAGAGGAACAAGACTCTAATGCTTTGTTCTTAGCAAAAAAAAAAAAAAAATTAATGCTCTGTTAGGTGCAACATAAAGGTTACTAGAGATAAAATTTTGGAATGGTAAATTTTACAATTTTTGGGATCTGACAAAGCAATTATAATCAACTAATCCTTCTAGAAATAATAACAAAAGAAAAAACAACTTTTTTTCCATATAAATCTCACCAACCAAAACAGAATCCCATTAAAATAAATGATACATATTGAATCAGCCAAATTATGTGATAGCAGACACTGATACTAAATTCCACATAACTGATTAAAAGTATGCATTTATCGTCTGAGCTAAATTTCATTTTCCTGCAAATTTACATTACAAAGAAAAGCAATGGTTCAAAAAAAAACAGAACTAACAAGTTCAATTACCTGATAAATACACAAATCTTAACAAGTGAACTAAATATCAACTAAAACACTTGTGGGTTACCCAGACTGAGCTCAATCTAAAATCTGTTATTAAACCAAATAAAGAAAATGGACTCAAAAGCATTCAAGAACCTTCAAGATAAAACCAGAATCCTTTTATATGACTATTATTGAACAAGACACAATTGCTTGATATAAAAAAATGTTTTCATCAAAATTTTCAGTAAATAAAGAAATCAAGAAATTAAAGAAAGTAGAGGAGACATACCCGGGAGTGTGATAGATTGCTGGGTTTCTAATATTTGGGTCCTGATATGATGCCAAAAGTTTAGGGAATGAGTAAACATAAAGAAAAGTCAAGAAGAGAAAGCCTTACCCTACCATTTTCCCAAGCAACACACCATAGTATGTTAGAGCCTACCACGAACACATACACATTCTCCACATTTTGAAAACTAGACTGACCAATTCCAAAAAAAGAAAAAAAAAAAACAGACTGACCAGAGCAAACTCCAAAAAGAATTCTTTTGAGATGAAATGTGAGAAATTCACATTAGACTTAAAAATATAGTTTGCATTTCTGCACATTTCACGCCAAATTTCACCATATTTCTCTGAGAAGGTTACTGTTGTGTCTAACAGTGTGTTTAGATTGAGAGGAACGGAAAGAAAATAAAAAACAGGGATACCTATACCTCTTCATAAAATTTAAAATTTAATTAAGAGATATATGCACCCTTCCTTTCTTTTAGCTCTATTCCTCCTCAATCCAAACGCACCCGTCCCATTCAAGCAAAAATGAGACAAATACTAAAATTGCGTAAATACCGGTTACTGCTACCTCATGCAACCTGATCACTACCTTTCAACCTCCCAAAAGAAAAGAAAAAAAAGGTCTCTCGGAAAGACAAAATGAAGCCTTGTAAAAAGAAAAATACGAGAATTTTTTTTTAAAAAGTATATATACCAAATCAACTTTTATCACAAATTCAAATTTGAAAGTCCAATTGTATCGTCTGCAACATCTTCGGAGCCTTTTGGCACATCACTACAAAATTCACATGTAAAATTAGGAGGAGTAAGATGCAAACAATGGTCAATTCTGTTCTCCAACCATGCCAGTCTCCTCTCGAAACTCAATACCCCAACATGCATAATCCGGATGTCAACCTGGGCAACCTTAGCACAAGCACGGAGCAAAATGTAATAATCAGCATGGGCAACATAAGTCAATGCACCTTCATCCCTCTTTCTGACATAGTGAAGGTAATCAAATCTCTTGAGATTGACCCTTGGTGGAATATAACAGAACCTGTTCTCTTCCATGTCTATTTTCATTCGTCTAATGGCTCTATCCTTCGAAGTTTCAACCGAAGTTTGGTCATCGGGTTCTGAAGTTTGATAGCCTTGAGAACTTCCAGAAGAACAAACACCATCATCGTTCTGCTGTGAGCAATTTACTCCTTGGGAATTTTCATTATCGATTGATGGACTAGTATGACACCCTTTATCCCTGAACTTCTCATTTTGCATAGAACGCTCACTGATAGATACATCCCTTGATCTCTTCCGGCTAAAAGCATTCCCATCTTCAAGGTCTTCTGGTGGTTCAAAATCCTGTAACTTACAAAAGGAAAGAAAAAAACAGTTTGCTCGATCATTACTTAACAAGTTATTTTCTAGCTTCAAAACCTTCTATTTCAACTTATGCTTCTCATACAGACACCAGCCAGACAAACAACCCCACAAGAGATTCATAACATAACAGGGAAAGAACAATAAAAGACCAGAGCCATAGAATCGACAAGGTTAAAAACCAAGTTAGCCTTCACAACCCTTGAACAGCAAAAGAGAGATGCATTTACAGAATAACTCTTACTACATACTGGTTGTTAACTTGTCTTTCCTTCTTCCGCACCAACCCTCCCCCCCCCCCCCAAGTTGCTCCCCGAGCCAACCCACTTCATCTTAGCTCAGTGATTCAGAAGGCTGGTGATTGAAAGATTGAATCATAAGCACCAAGGCATAATGGTCACCCTTTTGAGCCAAATGAGTTCAAATATTTGAAAAAAGTTGTGTTAAAAGAATCCAGAGTTAAAACAAAAAAAATATATATAAATCTAAAAATAAAGAAGACGAAGCATGGTTCAAAAGCAAATTCAGCTACTATTAAAGCACCTGGTCATTAGACTTTTCTTTTTGATACTTAACAGCAAATTCTCACTCCTATTGCGTGAACATCTTCCATGAGTAAATAATATCCACTAAGTATCATGTTTTGAATCAGAAAGTCTTTTTTATATTATTATGCAATAAATATTCTTTCCAGGATAAAAAAACATGAAAGTCTGATATACCTACTTGGCAGACATGAACATTAATTCAAGCACATTAATAGGGCCGACAACAGTTCAAAGCTCATGTTATGTTTCAGGTGAATACTTCATAACAAGGGAAAAAGGTTCAGTTAAGCGTATTTCTGATTTTCAACTTACACAAAACTATAGACTCAGATTTGGTAGGGATCACAACAGAGCGAGTTCAAGGCGGGAAAAGAATTATACCCACTCCCCAATCCAGGCCTTGATGCTGGCGGTAAATGCCTCCTTCCCCCATGACCTATCTCTATCCTGTCTCCAAATGAAATCTCAATTTTCGCCACATTTAGAAATTCTCGAAAATCTACAGAAAAACAAATTCAACCATCTTTTATAACAATTTTTTTTTTTTGGGAGACCAGAATATTCAGACTTTTTGGCCCGACTAATCCCCGGGGTACATGCAAATCGCCCCGTTCACATTTACCGGGTAAAGCTCAAAAAAAATTCCCTGGTGTGGCCCTAAGAGAGTTATTTGCACTCAGTCTGAAATCAAACACAACACCTAAGATAGAGTTTCAAAAGCTCTAAAGGCATAAAATCTACTAATAAATAAGTACACATCTGGAAAGAAAAGACTCTTAACTCTATTCAAGTGACGTGTTACCTTTTCATTTTGATAGAAATTCCATAAGTCTTCTACTGTCTTGTATTCGTTATCCAAAGATGATAGTTCTAATCCAGCAAAGACAACATCTTTACAGAACTGTAGATATGCTTTCAAGTCCTTAGAATATTCTGCCAACAAATTGTTGATAGAGAGGAAAAAGTGAGGTCAACTTGTCCATTCATATCTCAAACGACAAAAAAATTACGAAAAAGAAATTAAGCAATAATTTAGAATCCACTCGGTTAAGATTAGAACCAATAAAAAATTATTACCACAGGCATCAACAATATCGTTATATTTTGCTTCAAGGTGCTTCAGAAGCTCTTCAGCATCAGAATCAGATTTCAACACATGTGATGAGTTTCTAACAGATTCTGTATCCAGATCATCCACATTCCGAAAAGGAGAACCAGAACCCTCTTTAGCATCATCCTTCATATCAGAACTACAAATGGGGCCCATTCTCCCTTCTTCGTCAGATGCCGAAGAGGAAACAGTGTGAGTCGACAAGCTCCTTTCCCATGCTCCTAACCCGTGTATGTTATAGAGAATTCTTATTGTCACAATCAATAAAGACATTACACATACTCGAGTTGGGAGCTTGACCTCATTTGTCGATAAATAAAAATCTGGAGGCATTGACCACTCATATATGCGGCATGCATGAGGAAGAATTTTATCGATAGGAAGAGATAACTGCTTGAGATAGCGGGAAGCTATTTCATAGAAATTTACTGGAAGTAAACTCAAGCCTATGGTCTGAGCAATTGATGCAGCCAGAGATTCCAACTTCTGTGAAGAAACAACTTGAGAAGGCTTAAACATAACACTTGCACTTACAGGACACGCACGTGAGCGCTCTCCCAATTGTCTTGCAATATCAACAAAAACAGAAAAGTACGGAAGCTTCCCTTCAAGTGACCACTTCAAAATATCTGTAGGTAAAATTGCTTCCCTCGCTATATGACAAGCCAGAAAAGAAACAGCTAAAGAACAAGATAGAGGTATACTCTTTCTCAAAGCCTTGACCCATACCATCACTGCTCTCTGACCATGCAAATTGTGGGGTTCTGCCTTGTGTCTAATTTGACGCTTAGCATCTTCCTCTGCTTCTCCTGAAATCATGGACGAACAAACAAAGTGGTCAAGAAAATACTTATAGAGGAACTACAACCTGCCAAGAGATGAAAGCATTAAGTAATACATGTTGCATCAGATTTCAAAACAAATCACATGATACCGTGAGAGAAGAATAACTTGGCACAAACTTCAAAAATTAAGAATATTTATGGATGCTAAAATCAGTTTCAAAGACTCATCAGCTAAATCAAATGCCCTCCCTACAAGTAGACAATCTTAGTTGACTCTCAAAAATTCAACATGAAGAAAATAAGCAGCCAAGTATAATACATATGTGAGCAGTCATGCTCACATCTAACTGAAATGGCCATTATTTTATACTGAGATAAATTATACTTTATACAATTTACTGCAACAGTTCTCAGCTTCTTATAATTATAAAAAGTTTGCATATACATCATAAATTGGAAGAGAACTTGGCCTTACAGCAATAATTTGGGAAACAACCCCTGAAAATTGAACTCAAATTAGATGCAATCTATTTCTGATTTATTTTCCTTTCATTCTCTACATAACAACATCACATTCATTAATGGTCCGGAAACTATAAACATAAACAATGAGAACCTATACCAACCAGATGCAATCTATTTCCAATATCTAAAGTGCATTATTGAAACAACTGCACATGTTCAGCTTATTTACTACTATGATGATAACATAATCACACTAATGTAACTAACCAATAAAATAGACCTTTCATCTGCCAACTTAATAATAATCTGGAAATTGGCGCCTTCAATTCAAACATAGCATCATTTATTGCAAATTATGGGTGCAATTCCTATACAAAATCAAACCAACTTAACACCACCTATAAAATGCGAAAGCTGTCTCTTATATTCCTGTTTCAATTTATCAAATTTTGGAATTAATCTTCTATATCAGTTAAAATTAACCACAAATTTTATCATTCATAACAATACCAACAACCATCATCTACAAATTACTAGCTAGTGACCCATAAAGAGGCACAAATACAAATTGCCAAAATGTAAAAATAGTAAATAATGCCCAGGGAAAAAAAGAGCAGCATATGAACAACACCTTGTGTTTGAAGCTCGGAATCTTGAAGAGCCTCATCAGCCCAACCACCATCGAAAACACCAGACGAAGCAACAAATCTAAGCCATATGGGGCCTACTATCCCACAAATTAACGGGCTCACCTTAAACTTCTCCACAAGAGCCTCACATTGAAACTGAACTATCAATTGCACCCCCATCACATACCTGTTCCTCACCTCATTGTAATAATCCTCGTAAGCCAAACCCATCTCTGCACTGCCACCCGATCCAAAATCTGTCGGGTCCGTGGGCCCCACCGCATCACAAGTCTCCTCCTCTCTCTTTATTTGATGGTGGTGCTGATCGTGATCAAAGGTGGTTGTGTTTGTTTGTTGAGTCAATTGGGACCAGAATTGGGAGTTGCGAGAGTCAAGTTGGGAAACAAGCTGGGCTTGGGTGACAGGCTGTTGACTTCTACGGGTGTGGATGGGCTGGTAGAGGGCGCCACGTGCATCGCCACCCTTGTCGACAAAGTCCTCATCAGCAACCCCTGTGTCCATGATATCGTCTGCCTGGGACCCACACTGGAGGCAGTAAAAATAACCATCCGATCCATCGGCCAAACCCACATGGCCGCATGTCCTGCACGTCATCTTCGATGTATCCTCCATTGGCTTTTGATTGATTGATGAATTTGTGGTCCTGATCGACAATATAGACTATGAGCCCATTTGGCATAGCTTGTGCTGTGGCTGTCTAAAAGCACCATTAAATAGCTTCTACTATGGTTGTTGCTTTTAGCATAAGCTGTTTAAGTGTTTTGTAAAAATTGTGGTGGAGGTGCTGCCAACTTGAAAAACAGAAGTTGTTGTGTTTGGTTGAATAAGGTGTAAAAGTGTTTTGAAGTGTTGAAATTACCAAAAGAATGTAGTTTTGAAAATATTTTTTATTGGTTGTTAGGAAACCATAATGATTTATTTTTCTCCCCTGAATTTGTCTTTGATAAGAAAAATATTATCATTGCCTATATTATATTTTTTAAACATTATTTATTATATCAAAATAAATTAATTCTGTATACATTGGTTTGGATAAATATTAAACCAAAAATCAAAAAGTAAAATTAACATATTTATTTATGAATAGACATAACTAAAAAACACTTTTATTATATGATATAGTGTATAGGTAAATACATGAGGTCTATTATTTATTACCTATTTTCTAAGGTAATAAAGGACAATCATATGCTTTAAGATAATGATGTATTTTTTGTAATATATTTATAAGGCCTCAAGCATATAATTTCAATCCTAGCTCATATTAGTTGCAATCCATGAGTGCTAAATAGCCAGTGCTCTCTATACCATCAGAGTGGTTAATTTGGCCATAATCCATAAGCAAGGAGTTGGTAAAATGGCAACTGAAAAATAAATTGAAACAGAATTCAATTATATGAAATAAACCATTTTTTTCTTTTTAATGGAATTCTTTATTCGACATCAAACAACACCATTAGCAGCATCACAACCCTCAATCTGAAGAGGATTTGAAACAAGAAACACACGAGCAGACATTCCACAAAAATACTTAATGAGAAGAATTTCTTAGAGGGACCATTGTCATAGAGTTCTCCACATTCCGATACTGTAATGGGTGGGGGAACAAATTTCTGATTCAGACCAAGCAGCCTTGCTTCTTATTCTTTTTTATTTAAGGCTAATATTTTTAGGGTTGTAAATCAGATCGAACTGCTCAAGAGCGACTCACCTTTTATCTCATTCAAATTAGCTCATATGCTATATTCAACAGGGCAGCTCCTAAACCATTTTGTTCAACAGGGAAGCCTAGGAGTTCTTACACTCAGATTTACCATCTTAAAATATTTCATCTAGATCACTACTTACCTTCTCAATTGCTATACATGGATCATGCAGGGTCAAATGTGAGCGAATTGGTTGGATGATTAACAATCATAAAAAGCAGCAATTTCTAAAACAACTTAAATATACTAATTTACTTGAATTTTCACCTCCTTTTGGATGTTTAAATTTTATCAATCAAACAGAAATGTGTGTGCAATTTGAACAAGAAATAGATATTAATATAGTCAAGAAAGAGCTCTAGACTCAAGAGTTACGCAGCCTACTTTATAAGCTGCAACATTGCATATGTTTGAATCAACAGTGAACTGTTTGTATTTACATGATTTTCAAAGTTCTCAACATGCGATCCACCCCATCACTCTTTTTTCAAGCTAAAATCCAACAAGTGTCCCCTGGTTATTGAATCCAAAAATTAGGCAGACCAACTCAAACAATGCATTCTTTTATATGAAAATCATATCATCTTTGTAGATATTTCATTTCTTTGCTTCACAGATTCAAATGTAAATATCACAGATGTTGGAGAAACAGAAAAGAAACATGCGAAATTCAACCTTCTAGAGAAAACACGGCTTTGATCTGAATACTTGATGAAAATTTCTTTCAAATAATACAAACCCAGGCGGCATAACTTGCAAAAAATTAATAGCAAAAGAAAAAAGGCACTAAAAATTCTAAAAATTACAAAATCATACAAACCCAGGTATACACACAGAGAAAAGTTAGGGTTCATAGACAACAAAGGAGAAGTAAGATACAAATGTAAAAAATAAAGGGAAGTCAGTCAATCACAACAATAAAAGATTCTGAATGGAAAACATAAAAGCAACAGACAAAAGTAAAATAAGAGGGATTCTGTTGAGAGATGAATTTCATAAGATCTACGAAATTTTTCCAAAACTAAAACATGATAAGCATACCGTTAAGGACGGCGAAGAAAACCCTCCTTTCTTCCGATCCGACGGCCAGTGTGCAAAGATACCCCGGCTGTGGTCAGTCACTTGTGAAGAGAGGCGATAGCAGATAGATATGAGGAGCTAGGGATCGTTACGGTTGAGGTTTATATTGTGGCATCAATGTAATTTTCATTTATACCCAATGGTATATTAGGAAGTTCACAAACTCGTTGATGTTTACTGTGGCTCCTCTTTTTCTTTTGGGTTAAAAATTTAAAATCATTGAGGCTTCTGTTTTAGGAGGATTTTTTTTTGTTGGACAATATCGGTCAAAAATTTTATTGATATTTTTAAAAATTTTATTAATAATATTAATTTTTAAATTTTATATTAAATAATATTTTTTACAAAAAAATTTTTAAATTTTGTTTATTGATATTTTTTATGTTTTAATGTTTCGTATCCAGTTGATTCAGTCAATTTCAGTTGAAACCTTGTATATGTAACTTTTATCAATAAATTTTTTTAAAATTATTAATAAAATTTTTAATAATTTAGATCCAAACAATAAAAAAAATTATTATTTTTAACACCCGAAACCTTTGAATAGCAGATATCAGAGAGGCTATTTGATTTAAGCTAAAACTATATTAGTTATTTTTTAAAATTTTATTTATAGTGTTAATGTAAATATTTGATTAAAATATTAATAATATCAAATTAATTTATTTGAAATCAATAATAAAAATTTAAACGAGTCTTAAACATGATATAACCAAGTATATTTTATATATGACCACGTTGGAAGTACTTTCCAAAAATTGACCGCTTGAGCATCCTTTGTTGACAATGGAAAATTTAAAGAATATGAAATGGACCAATCGATATCGGAGTTATTATTATATATCACTGGTATGTAATGATGATGAAACCCAAGTGTGTTGGTGTCGGTGCTTTTCACTACGAAGGTCATTGATTTAGGTCATATTTGTTTATAGGAAAAGAATTGAACAGTTCAGTTTATTTGAGAGGTTTGATTTTTAAAGAGATTTGATTAAAAATTTAATTAAATTTAATTTGATTTGTGATTTTGGTTCGATCAGTTTATCGAGCTGAGTTCGAGTAATGTCAAACTCGATTCATTAACTTAACAAATCAATTCGATTTAATTAATAAATTAAATATACATTATATATATTTTATATTTATTTTATAAATATATATTATAAAAATATATATTTTTTAATTTATTTTAAAAATATAAATATTAAAATTATTTAATTTATTTCGAAAAACATATATATTTATTATTTTATTTCGAAAAGTTCAACTCGAACCTGAATTTCACCTTAAGAGTCGAGCTCAAGTTCAATTTTCTTAATTCGGGCTCGCCTCGAATAAAGTTTTTACTCATAAGTAGAGCTCAAACTCCCCTTAACTCGAGCTCGGCTCGGATCCACATTTACATGTCCATTATTCATGCATTTAAGAGTTCTAAGTCGACAACAAATATATAAATCGTATACATATATATAGGTAGGTTTTATATACACACAAATATTAATATATTTAAAAAACATAACATAAAAAAAAACTTTCAAATAATTATCATGATTAATTCATTACATTAAAATCTTAATTTGGATCAGTTTGAACTTTTAGTTTATATAATTAAAAAATAACGGGTCATTAATAGTAAATATGAGTTTTTTTTTTGTTTAAATTTCAAAAATGCTCATATCTATTTTAAATTTTCTTAATATAATTTATATTAAAATAATTCCCAAAAAAGGGCATCCCACTCAGGCTCCATTTGAATTAGATTAGGAGTACAAAGTCTTATCTCCATTTGGTATTAAATGCCAAATATGGAAGAATCCATGATTGCTATATTGAAGGCGGAGACCCCCAAAGTGTCAATGCCAAGAATTCCTTTAATGAGTCTATATTAGTTTCAATCGATTGATTACTTTGTGATGTGTTAGCATGGTCCATACTATCACATGATGTGTTGTGTTGGGTATGGTCCAAATGGATAGGATTGTATTGTGTTCAGATTTTGAAGCCCACAGCACGATACGAAAAAAAAGCATGGCATAACACGGCACAAGACACAACACAAGGCACGGCCTGGCATAACCCATAACATCTAATTTTCCTTTCTTCCTGCCTAATACTACTCTTAACAACTAGTGCCTACTCCCACACTCCACACTCCATGGTCTCACTCTCACACTCCACCCAAAGATCAATATAGTAAATCGAGTAATGTTTGAAGAGATCAAGAATGAAGAAAAAATTGTAACTCTTGACCCGTAACAGTATAAATTGTGAAAGGCTAAAAAATAATAATAATATTTTTTGTCTTTCTAATTTTTAAAATTTCTAAGTTTTTTTTTTTTTTTTTTTTTTTACATTTCACTCATTTGTAAATCATTTCGTCTTCTTTGTTTTATTTTAACTTATTTGTTTATTTTATATGTTGTTGTTTTTATAAGTTATTTATTTGAAAGATTTTTGGAACTTACAATTTTTAAGTTACTTGTTTATGTTGTTATTTTTGTTCAATTTTATAAGTTATTTGTAATATTTAACTTCATCAATAAAAAGATTATTTTTCTATATAATAAGCATTCAATTCAATATTTATAAGTTTTTTTTACTATTTTCAACAAAAAATGAAAAAAAAATCAACATATACTTATGAGATTCATGGGCCGACACAACCCGATCCAATTGTCATGCAGACCTGAGTTATGTCAAGCCTACATTCTTAAAAAAATTGCATGACACGACACAAAAGAGAGAGAGACACAGCACGGTACAAAGCCATGGTAGGCCACCTTGTGTGGACCATGGACCGGCAAGGAACGACCCATTGCCACCCCTAATTATAAGAATCCTTCTCCAATATTTATCTTAATATAATAGTAACATTAACCATAAAATGAAAACTAATTAAAACAAATAACGCCATTTATTAATAAATTGGTGAATGAAATATTAAGAAGATGGAGATTAGAGAGTATGACAAAAACAATTTACAAAAAATGACTCAATCTCCATTGAAATAAACTAATGAACTATATTAATTTCAAAAAAATTTCAAAGCCGACCAAACCAGTTACATTCTCAATTGAAAATATAAATATGTATAATATGGTATAAAATTAAAGAAAATATAATTTTTAGTACTTAGAAACCTTGAACTATCAATTTGGATCATAAACTTGCAATCAATTCTCTAAGAGTCTATTTCGTCAAATTTCATAGTTGGAATTAAGAAACGCACGTGATGCCATGCGATTTATTGATGAAATTAAATGACTGCAATGCCCACAACCAATCCCATTCACGCATAATTATTACAAAACAATTTTTTTTTATAAACTTTAACCCGTAAATCCGATCTCCACCGCGAAAGGAAAAAAAGAATTAAGGGTTGTCTCTCACATGTGATTAGACTCATATTTCATTGATAAAGTTCATTAACTATCAGATACAATTTTTTTTGTTCAGCGAATATTCTAATCTACTCATATTTCATTTGAACCTACACCATAATAACTATTTTTATCCATAAAAAAGTTGTTGACTTGGAAATTAAACTTCAAAATCTTAAGGTACCCTAGTATTTAGAGTTGGGACAATAACCAAAATGAGCTAAACATTGTTGGTAATTATAAGATTAAGTTGTTGAAGTATATAAGAACTAGTTAATTCCTTGATTTTTCTTATATTAACTTATAGCAACAACAACAACTAGAGTAGCATTAGCGATTTTTATAAAATTTGTTTTGGCTCTCCGATAGAATAAAAACTTATTTTGGTTCTCCAATGGGAGATTGATATCATTTTGGTTGTAATAAAATACAAACTTAGGTATTTTGATGCCGAAGGAATGCTGCTGACTTGGCGTTGACTTATTGGGATCTACACAAGTGAACAGGGGTAAACTAGGGGACCCATGGAAAGAGGGTAGGGGGAGACCTCCAAGCGTGTTCTGACGCTCTAGTTAGGACGCGGGCTTAAAAGAGGCCGAGGCCTAATTTTAAAACAGATTAATGCGGATT
Source organism: Bretschneidera sinensis (assembly GCA_023935145.1). Taxonomy (NCBI): domain Eukaryota; kingdom Viridiplantae; phylum Streptophyta; class Magnoliopsida; order Brassicales; family Akaniaceae; genus Bretschneidera; species Bretschneidera sinensis. Next base: position 136,081,542 of record CM043697.1, on the reverse strand, counting down.
TTCCCTTATGTGTTTTTGAAGCGAAAAAGTCATGTCTTGGACTTACGTACCTTATGCTATTTATAGTATTCCGAGTGGAGGTCGCCCACATGGGGGAGGGATGGCCTTAGCCTTGTGATCCCGGGCTTCTGGAGTTAGGCCTTAGTTGCATGCTCAGAGAGTCGCGTGTTTCAGAAGGTTGTGTGTTTCAGAGGGGGTTAAGTCCGCTAATTGCGCTTTGACGTGGCGATTGTGTGATTTGCCCGTTCCACGTGTCTTGTTATGCTGCAGATGTTAGACACGTGTCAACATCCTATTGGTGATGCAAGACCCCACGTGTTGACGTCCTATTGGATGAGGGTATTGTGGGTTTCATCACAGGACCCCCACTTCCTCAGGTACCTGTGTGCCTTGAGGAAGTGCCTTAAGGAAGTAAGATGTGATGTTCGTGCCGTGGCTGAGCGTTTGTACTTAGAGATATTGGGAAATAGATGGCTCATGTCCTCGGACTAGGGAATCTTGGAGTGAGTCTAGTTTTCGTGCTCAGGCTTGGAGATTTTGGGCCAAGTGTGAGATGAGCAGCTCACATACTCGGTTTTGGAGGTTTTGGGTCGAGCGTGTGAGGAGCAGCTCACATGCTCAGTCTTTGGAGACTTCAGGTCGAGTGTGTAACAAACAGTCCATACGCTTCGGACTTGGAGACTTTTAGGCCAAGCATGTGACAAGCATCTCACATGCTCGGTCTTTGGAGAATTCAGGTCGAGTGTGTGACAAGCAGTCCATACGCTGGGAGAGTGTCGTGCAAATATCTACCTAAATTAATAAGTAAATAATTGAACAGTTTTACTTGCAAGTGCACAAGGTCAACAGTAGTATAGTGTGCAAATGCGAGATTATCTCCACAACGATTGGTAAATTTTGATTTAGAATTAGTTTCAAAATATAAAGCGATAGAAATAAATATTGAGTTTGGATTAATAAAGATAAAAGCGTAGGGACTTGATATCCACCACTAATCATGCTACCACAATAAAACAATATGCCAATGCTTTACTCACACTATGAATACCTAATATTTGTCAACCTAAGGGCATGGTGTATACTTCTTAAGCTATTGATTTCCCTAAGCAACGAGTTAGGCATGGTGTATACTCTAACTCTTTTCTTTCTTAAGGGATTCAGCATGGTGTATACTGTGTTGTTCCTTAAGAGAGCATAAGATCTGTGGAAATTGATAACCACATGAGACCTAAGGCATGGTGTATACTCCACGTGTGTCTTGTCATGCTGCAGAGGCTAGACACGTGTCAATATCCTATTGGTGATGCAAGACCCTATATGTTGATGTCCTATTGGATGAGGGTATTGTGGGCTCCATCTAGTATGACTGACTTTTGTTGGGTTAACAGGTTAAACTACTATAAGAGATGGATATCATTGGGTTGTAGTAGAATGTCAGTGTGACTGACTTTTGTTTAGTTAACAGGTTGAGCTACTATGTCTATGTATCACTATGCAAATGGGGAAGATGTTTCGATTTGCATATTGTGTTGTTGTTACAAGTCATATTCTTTCTTGTTACAATTTGATTACTCATTACTCATCAATATTGTGCACATTTTGAAAGTAACAAAAACACTTGAATCTGTTAATTCATCAAATTGTTCGACACATGTACATTCACTATGCCCAAGCATATATATATATATATATATATATATATTTGTTTTCACCCAAAAAAATGTATCCCCACTTCTAACAATTGAGCAAACCCCATCCGAAACACTCATCCTACACCTTTACACCTAAATCAGTTAGCCTAGATTTCATTTAGATCAACCTATGCAGTCATCTCTTTTGGATCAATATATTAATGCAGGCATCTCTTTTGGATCAACCAATGCAGGCATCTCCTTTGGACCAACCAAGCAAGTCATCTCCTTTATATCAACCAAGCAACTCATGTGTCTTGTTTGGATCAACTGATATAGTAACAACTAACACAAATATGAGCATCCATGAAACCAACAACATGCAATTGCAGCCAATACAAAACCAACCAGTAGCACACTTTAGCTTAGGTTATACAGTAGTTTGAGCCTTCAACTTCTTTTCATTCTTAAAATGCATTTCATTATTCATCTACTCCATTTCCTTTTTCTCTATTGTAAATTTTTTTAAAACTGGAATAGAATATGAGAATCAAGACTTAGAGGAGTGTAGTAATTACTGTCTTTAAGGCTTAATTCGTCCCCACTTGAATAAACAAGTTTGCTATGGGTTACAAATGAATAGTCCTCTAAGATACAACTAAGTCTCAAACTTGAAGTATGCAGACAGAAAAATCTAAAGAATTTCCTATTTAATTTTGCTTTGAAATACTGAAATATTTTGACAGAGTTTTGAGAGAAAAAGATAGAAGAAAGAAATAAGAAATAATGAAAAAATGAATTGTATTCTGAAAGTGGGAAGTGGTGGGTATTTATAGGTGTAGAAACACCTCTTCAAACAATTATGGACAAACATGTCTTTCCAAATGATTTTTCAGATTTAATATGAGCTTTCTGATCATATCTCTTAATTTTAAACGATCCAGATCGTGTCTGTTGGAGAGACAATTGACTAATCTTACACTTTTTTGATTAAGTCATGACCCTTGGATTTAAATCATACATCTCTGATTAAATCAAAACCTTTAGATTTAAACAGATGTCTTTTGATTTATTATGACACATTTATGATTAAATCCTAGGTTTTTGTCTAAAATCTAGAGACTCATACCCGAACAAAGGACACAGGCTGGGCTCAGGGCGAGGGCTCTTTAGTGATGATGCGCACGTGTGAAGTGCAAAATGCGCTTAAAGCGCCAATGCGACGGGACCGAGCTCGAGCTCAAGCTCTGGCCGGGGCACGGGCGCGGTGTGTTGTGAGCCTTCACCTTTATCCCTTCTTTTACTAGAAGTAGATAAGAATCCCAAATAAATGCTTATAAAGTATTTTATTTCTCATTTTCTTATCAATGTGGGACAAAGTCAATTTGGGTTTTCAAACAACCCTTTATTCTCATTTTAAGCTCATACATTACGATTCATTTGGAATCAAAATAAATATTCATTAAATCTCGAACTTGAGTTTAATTTAATGCTCCTAATTAAGGGTGTTTTTAATGACCATTAAGTAGCTCAAATTAAAACCTTAAATGGTCTAAAATCATCTCTAAGAGCTGATTTTTCTAACATTATATAGTTTCAAAATTTTACTTAGCAAATTAGTGATAATTTGCAAGAATCTTGGGCACATTGGTGGATCAAACAATTGAAGTATTCACATGCATCCAGTTCTTGCATAAAAAAAGCAAAATCAATTTTCTCCAAAAATCAAATATTCATAAATTACACCCATTGAAACACTGAAACACCTACACCATATTTTGTGCATGCAAAAAACTTTCTTCCTGGATTTCAATGAGTCCACGAAGTTAACAGTCATTTCCCTTTCCTTGAGCCATCTCCATTGTTAGGTCTAGTTTTGGTAAAGATCAAAAGAGAAAAATTCAATAAGATAAATTTGAAGAAGATTGGGCACAGATCTGTCAATTTTGTGCCTGAAGTCTCCATATTAGGCGCATGTGAGTGGCACTCGTGCAGATTTAGATGGGAGATCAAAATATGATTGACACGTGTCCTCTACGTGCGTATTACAAGATCATAAAGTTAACCATGGTTACTGTCATCCTATTTTGGATCCTAATTGTAATGTTTGCAGAGATAGATGGTTTAATTGCCAAAATTGATACATGAGTGATCGATTTGAAACCCTAAGCATACATAAGGAACCAAATATGTTTATTTTTTTTTTCAAAAGAAAAATTCCTTTATATTTTTTTTGCTAACGTCATTAAAAAAAATCAATTTAATACTTTTCTAACTACGTACATAAATTCCATTTAAATTAATAATAGATGCACCGGGTATGAATTTAACTCCTCATGGTGACCTCTATTATTTTACCTCCAAAAACTATCAAATGTTGAAAACTTTATACTACATTATTTTCTTATTAGGTATGGATCTTGGTTATCTTAATTTTGTGAGGAAAATATAGAGATAATTTACATACATCTTAACCATCATATTAAATTTAATGATTATTATTATTCCAAACCAGCAAGATCACTTAAGGTAAATGAAATTGCCTATTATATTGCTTAAATCTTTCCACTTTCCTTTTTTTTTTCTTCTTCTATTATTCATTCTCTCTATTTAGGGATTTTAATAATAAAAAAATGCATAAAATTACTACTTTTTTTTTTATAAAATAGAAACATGTACAACAAATGGATAAATGCTGATCCCAATTAAAACAAGTAAAACAAAGAAACTACATTTTGAAAACAAGTTGGCAATATTTGATCAATGACTGTAAGAAGTTCATGTGAAGCTTGCTCTCACAAAAAAATAAGGGAAATGAACAATGATAACCTACATGAACCACATAAAAAAAAAATATGATAACACAAAGACAATCTTTATAAATCTAGTTAGAAACTTCCGATTTATCTTTTAAATTTTTTTAAAAAAAGAATTAGGTTTAGGGTTCCAACTATTTTTGGGGATTCATTTTTTTGAAATTATTTTTAAGAAGGGGTTCATCTGCTTTAAGTGATCTCGTTGGTTTTTTATTTTAAAAATAGCAATTTTCTGAATATTTTTTTAACTGTTAGAACCCCAAATAGAGAGAGTGAAAGAAAAGGAATAAAAAAAAAGAAAAAAAAATATTTTATATTAAAAAAAACATAAAATTGAAAAGATTTAAGCAATATAATATACAGTTTCATTTGCCTTAAATGATATTGTTGATTTGATATAATAATGATCATTCGATTTAATAAGATAATAAGATATATAGAAATTGTCCATACATTTTTCGAAAAAACCAAAATCCAGAATGGAATATATTTTAAAAAAAATTTAGGTAGATAAAAAATTTAAGTGTTATAAGTATATCATTAATAATACAAAAAAAAGAGAATTTATTTTTGTTACCCATCAATAATTAAAAATATGTGTCGAGTATTTAAAATTCCTAAGAATTTCTCCACTGAACATCAATATATATTTTATGCTACAACATGATATTTGTAAGGCAATCACAAACAAGGCCCTTGAAGTCTTGCCTGTAATAACATTACTCCTCCACTCTCTCTTTCTCTCTCATTCCAAAGGGAAAGTGTTGTCTCTCTCTTGAGAGGAGAGAGAGAGGAAGGGCGAAATGTATATACATACACAACCATAAAAGTGAGAGTCAAAAAAGATTTGAAAACAGAACGGCGCAGAGGGACACTACTACTTTACATGAACCCATCTCCACAAGCCGCCAACTGGCATATCCATCTGACACGTAGCAGTTTCTGCTGTGGGCATTTCCCTATGACGTGGCATCCACTCCCCTCTTCTTTCCTTTTCCTCTACATAAATACCCCCTTACTCCCTCTGCTCTCTCCATTCATCTGTATCCCAGAAACACTCTCTCTCTATCTGTTTCCGTCCTTTTCTCCCTATACAGTATCTACCTTTACTTTTTCCCGGAAAAAAAAAGAAAAAGAAAAAGAATGCCTGCAGGTTTTGCTGGTGTAGAAACTCCCTGTGGACAGTACTCCCCGAACGGTCCAGATCAATCCAAAGTTTGTTCTCGAGATTCTCATGACCTCTCATCTTTAATGTCTTATTGTTACCCTATCACTGTCAAGGTAACAACTTTTGGAGGAATTCTCTAAAGTGATGCACTGCTGTATACTATCATTTTTGTTAAGCTGCCCGAGTCCAACAAACTGGACTCGTACTTTGACTCGGAACAAATTTGACCTTAATAATTTATTTTTTCTTTTTATTCTGTTCACGCAGTTTATTGACGTCTGTTATCGGGTTAAGATTGAGAACAATAGGAGCAAAAGCAGCATCAAGGGGATGTTCAACCATGGACCCACATCCTCTCATCAAGAATCAACGGCTGTGATCCAAGAGAGAACGATCTTGAATGGAATCACAGGCATGGTTTCACCAGGAGAAATCCTGGCCATCCTTGGTCCATCCGGCAGCGGGAAGTCAACGTTCCTCAATGCTCTTGCTGGGAGACTCCAAGGACAAGGTTTCACCGGAACAATTCTCGCCAACGACAAAAACCCCACTAAACAGATAACAAAACGCATCGGATTCGTGACCCAAGATGACGTTCTCTACCCTCACCTCACAGTTCGTGAAACCCTAATCTTCTGCTCCTTACTTCGCTTACCAAAAACGTTGTCTAAAAAGGACAAGATATCAATAGCCGAGTCAGTTTTATCCGAGTTGGGTTTGACAAAATGCGAAAACACCATAATTGGAAACAGCTTTATACGTGGGGTTTCTGGTGGAGAAAGGAAAAGAGTGAGTATAGCTCATGAGATGCTCGTAAACCCAAGCTTGCTGATTCTTGACGAACCCACTTCGGGATTGGACTCGACGGCGGCGCACCGGCTGGTTTCGACGTTGGAGTCATTGGCTCAGAAGGGAAAAACCATTGTAACCTCCGTGCACCAGCCTTCTAGCCAAGTTTACCAGATGTTTGACTCAGTGCTGGTGCTGAGTGAGGGAAGGTGCTTGTATTTTGGGAAAGGAAACGAGGCAATGAGTTACTTTGAGTCGGTTGGCTTCTCACCGTCTTTCCCTATGAATCCTGCGGATTTTCTCCTTGATCTCGCTAACGGTACGTATGGTTTTACTTTCTTGTTATTATGTTATTGTTGTTGATCAGTACTTGAATATATTAAATGCTCATTCTTACGGTGAGATTGTTATTATTTTTGCACGATGAGAAGTAAGAACTGATTTTTAGTTTCACTTTCTAATTTCATAGAAAATCGATTTTCATACTTCAATTATACAAAACAATTTTATTGGCGTTTCTGAATTTGATTCATTTTCATTGTTGTTTTTAAAAAAAAATATTTTTTTCTGTTTTCTAGAAGAATAAAAACATTTTTGTTTTCAAATTTCCGTTTTCCGTTTCTTATCTGAAAGTAAAAACATAAAACGAATGAGGGAGAAGTGATGGAAATGAGTAAGGTGGACCATTGAGTAGAGGGATAAGTGGTTGAATATTTTACTGGTACAATATCATGCACACACTACTTCTGCATAACTTGCTTTTCTTTTTCTTTTTCTTTTTAAACGCCACCTGTACTGTATGTTTCCTAATGTGGTAGTGATGTTGCATTAATCATTTTCTGCTACAGCAATAGCTGTACAAGTGGTGTCTATATACGTGTCCCCTCTTCGGTGGGACTTGACGAACATTCTCGAACATACAATATTTTTTTTATAACAAAGTTACCCATAATTGTTATTATATCTTTTTGGTACCCAAAAAGCTGTTTTAATTAAAAACAAGTTTAAAAATTTTTGGTATTGGGATTAAAATTTTATTGATAATTTAATTTTTTTTATTAATAATGAGAATATAGACATGGATTTTAAAAATTAATTTTATAAATTTTTTTTTTAAAAATTATCAATAAAATTTTGAATAAATATTTTAGATCATATCTAATCAGAATTGTTTAGTACAGTGATCGATGAGATAATAGGTTAATATATAATTTTTTTTATAGAATAATCATTTACATCGTTTATATAAAAAATTTGGTTAAATTTAGTGTAGATTCGTCTAAAATTTTATTGATAAATTTAAAAAAATTTATTGATAACATTAATATTGAAATGACTTAATTTTTTTAAATTATTAATAAAATTTCAAACGATTCTAAAATATTGATTTTAAATCTAATATAATCAAGAATTGTTACTTTTATATAATCAATATGTTTTAATGGAATATAAAAGATTTTGTTTTTTTCAGGAAATGTATTTTATATAAAGTGGATGAAACTGATAAGATGCGTAGGAACATGGGTTTTCTTTCGTTTTTTGAAACGTGAGTGGGAACTAATATGTTCTGTCGCATTACACGTGTCGTCTTTGTGACATCTTGACGGTCTTCCTCTCTTACTTTCTTTCTGTTTATGACTTTATTTTCTCTTTGCTTTCTTTATCCAAACAGATTAATACGCTCTTTGCTTTCCTTACCTTTTTCAACTTTTCTCCTTTCTTAATCGGATTCTCAAATCTATCAGATGCTCTGATTAGCGTTTGAGCTGTTGTACGTCTTATTACCTCCGTTAAGCAAAACATGATCCTCTCTCACTCTCTCTATAAGGAGAGAACGAGATTATTACGTTTTCTTGATTTTCATGAAAACAGTAAATATTCATCATAATAATTCTTTTAAATTTGAATGTTAATTTTTGAAAACTCGAGTTTTAATATTTTTTTTATTTTAAATTTAATCTCTCCATGTTACAACTTGAATTCCAAAGAATTATCCCTCGAATTCGATGCATTATTACTATTATAAAGGGTAAAAATTAATAATAATTTTAAAGAATTTTATTAATGATATTATTTTTTGATAGTTATAAAAAACTTCAAAATTACTAATAAAACTTTAAATAAATTTAAAACATTGATTTTAAATTCAATCTAATTTTAAGGTCATTGACTTGTCTAATTTTAAAGAGACGACGTCTTTAATTACTCTTACCATAAAAGTTAATTTGTGTTTCGAAAGCCATTAAGCATTGCAGTTTTTGTCAATTGAATATATTACCTTATGCATAATTGAAATGAATAGGATATATTAATTGTAAAGTTTAATAGCTTAATAATTTTATTCTTTTAAATTGAACATAAAAACCATAAACTCTACCGACAAAAATATTATGGTCATTAAGAACGGAGTTAGAATTTTTATATTAGAAAACCTGACCAATATGATAATAATTATTATTCCTTCGTAACAGCTTAAGATATTATTGATGTGGCCGCACTATAAATTTTATAAAAATATCTTACAATATAATGGTAATTTTTACAAGAATGATGATACAACGGAATTGAATTGATTCACCTAAAATTATCATAAAATCAAAAAAATTTATTAATATCCATAAAAAAAATTATGTAATAATTATCACGATTTCATGAGATCGAATGTATTTTTACAATGATGAAGTGCACTTAATTACCCTGTTTATTACTGCATTATGGCCATGGTGCTAAGGTGGAGAAAGAGAATGACGACATTGATCGCGTCTGAAAGCATCATATATATATATATATATATAAGAAAGAGCACTTGAGAAAGTGGGCGTTATCGCATCATTGTCGGCCCTTTATAGTTGGTGTCATTAGGCTTGTCTCCACCACTCTTTTTATTCTTTAAATTAATCTACTGATTACTACAACAATTTAATCAATTGATCACTAATTTTTTTTTTTAGTGAAATTGTAAAAGGGAGCAAAAGTTTTCCTATTTTAAAGTTTCATTTTTTGGTGGAGGGATGGGATATCTAATTAAGATTACTAGATATAGGTTTTGAAGACAAATTAAACTACCATACATAGTATCTTTTGACTAGCTTGTTCAAATTATTGTTCTATCTGGCCACAGTTTTGGATAAGTTTTTTCTTTCTTTCTTGCAGCTCACTTTCTCCAATTCCCTTTTCTTTTCATCTTTTAAACTTTTTCCCAAATCTTAAAGCATAGTTTGTTGTAGTTAAATATGAAAATGATTCTTTTATCTTTTTTTTATGACAGTACTTTAAAACGGTTTCAATTGAAAGTTATTTTATCATTTTCGACATTTTAAAACTAAAGGTTTTAAGCTTTATCGGACCCGTATTAAAGCAATTTCGATTATTAAAAATTTAATTTTTAGTTATAAAAAAGATGCAACAAATAGTAGATGTAAAAAATCAAGTACATGGCCCTTCAGAGCATATGACAAAATCAAGTACATGGCCTTCCAGAGCATATGACGCAGTGGTAAGTTCGGTCTTCGAGATGACGGTGATCTCGTAAGGTTTCGAGTTCGAGTCCTGCCATTGCGCTGCACATCTTGCGATTTACATTTTTCATAGGGTTCTAAAGTAAAGATTGTGAGGGCGGTTGTAATGGTCCGTTATCCAAAAAAAAAAGAAGCAAGTACACGTGTTAAGGTGTTTTATTCTTAAGATTTCTATACTTATCTCTAAAGTCAAAAGTAAATTAAGAGTATTTAGTAGTTCATTGGTTATTATTTCAAATTCAAATATTTCGATGTCTTAAAGTTCTAGGGTTGGATCTCCGTATCAGAAACTTTTTAATGGATAAAAAGAACTATTGCGACATAGATTAATTTTAAAAAAAGAGAGGTTAGAATCAATGCAGTACTAAAAAAGAAAGTCGAAAGTGAATATTATAATTGATCGGAACTATTTAATTTGCCGGACTTATGCAGAAAGTTCTCATGTTACAGGTATATATATATATATATATATGGATGGAAAAACGCCCATGAAAAAATTTAACATATGGAGTAATATTCAAAAGAATAATAACTTTATTCTTGTTCGTATTTTATGTAGAAGTTTCACTAGCAATTAGCCATTTAACTTTAAAAAATTATTATAACGAGTAAAAAATATCATTATAGCTAATCGTTTATTGCATTCTGATCATACCGTCTTAGTGTGTCAAAAATGGGTGTTAGATGGGAGTGAAAAAAAATCATTGCCGCTAATGTTAAACCATGTTTAATTTTCATGTTAAATACATAATATTAACTAAATGCTGGTTAATGAACTTTGATTCTTTCTGTATACTGCGGATCGATTTGATACTAACCCTTGTCTGGAATTCTTCTCAGGAGTGTGTCAAATTGATGGTGTAAGTGAAAGAGAGAAGCCAAACATTATGCAAACCCTCATTGCTTCTTACAGCAACTCATTGGCTCCAAAAGTTAAAGCTGCTTGCATGGATGCTTCAACCAATATTAATCCTGTGAAAGACACAAATCTAATTGGAAATGGAAACCCACAAGGCAGAACCTGCAATGGAATTGGGTTTTCCACTTGGTTCAATCAATTCAGCATTCTCCTCCAAAGAAGCCTCAAAGAAAGAAAGCATGAATCCTTCAACTCGCTTAGAGTCTTCCAAGTTATAACTGCTGCAATATTATCTGGTCTAATGTGGTGGCACTCGGATTTTCGGGATATTCAAGATCGATTAGGTCTTCTCTTCTCCATATCCATCTTTTGGGGGGTTTTCCCTTCGTTTAATTCCGTTTTTGCCTTCCCACAAGACCGTGTAATCTTTATGAAGGAACGCTCTTCTGATATGTACAGTCTCTCCTCGTATTTTATGGCACGTATCGTCGGTGACCTCCCAATGGAACTCATTCTCCCCACTGTTTTCCTTACTATCGCTTACTGGATGACCGGATTAAAACCCGAATTGGGTACTTTTCTTTTGACTCTTTTGGTCATCCTCTTCTACGTTCTTGTCTCTCAAGGGCTTGGCCTTGCCTTAGGTGCAGCTATCATGGATGCCAAACATGCTTCTACAATTGTTACAGTGATGATGCTTGCATTCGTGCTGACGGGAGGGTTTTACGTGCATAAGGTGCCGTCTTGTATGGCTTGGGTTAAGTATATTTCTACTACTTTCTACTGCTATAGACTGCTTATCAATGTTCAATATGGTGAAGGGAAGAAAATTTCAGATCTACTGGGTTGTTCTTCTTCACATCATGAAAGGGATCATAGAGGCAGTTGCAAGTTCATTGAGGAAGATATCGGTGGGCAAATTAGCCCTGCGGTGAGTGTTGCAGTTCTGTTTTCAATGTTTGTTGGGTATAGGCTATTAGCTTACCTTGCATTGAGGCGTATTAAATAAATTAAGCTTCAAAAGTTTGTATTATTATTATTATTTAAAAGTAGGTTCTTTTTTATTTTAATTTTAACAAATGACAAAACGATGAACAAAAAGGATGGATTTGTTCATGTTCTTGTTACGCTGCAAATTTGTACTAGGGCAAATTGAATTCAGACTAACTGTAATTGAAGCACTGAAACAACAGTTTGCATGCGTTGGTAAATGTAAAGAGTCAAGATCAGAGCAATAGTACTCCTTCATTGTTATTTGATTTGCATCTTTTTTAGTAGCAACTTATTAGTATCTATCAAAATTTTATTTATTTTGCCAATTGGTTAGAAGCTGATATTTCTATACAGCAATCCGTAGCTAGTGGTAGATTAAACAAATATTCTATGCAATGGTGATAACAATGATAATGCCACACCTAAACTTCATAGCTTAAAAAATATTCAATTAAATCATGTATTTATAGCACGCAACGTATACTTCATCAGGGGATGTGAGACTCACAAAAGTAGGGTGCCATAACTTGTTACAAATTTTTGTTTACGGAGAAAGAAATTGTATTGAACCATTTCTACATTGTCAGAATAGGAGGATATATAAACAGCATTATGTCCTATTTCCTTTTCTTTCCTTTCTTCTCATTTCCCCCTGTCCAAATGAAGGGGAAAAGATACAGCTTTAAGCACCACAGACAACATACTTCAAGCATTGCAGTATGAACACACTCTAAGACAGAATACTTCGGCCACAATTTTCTAATTATGATGTCCACAAGGTGTGCATGGCATGTAACTCACTCAAATCACTGGACTTCAAAGACATCTTGTAAAGTTCCCTGAGCTTCCCAGCATCTCCAGACTTGTTGGATGTTGGAGTTGGTTGAGCCATCGGAGTTTTGCTTGTATTTGCAGAGAGTGCTACGGTCAACATTCTCTTCAAAAGCATCTGCAACTGACTCCAAAATTTAGCATGTAGCTCAGGATAGTCGGTTATCAAGGAATCTGAAGTTGATTCAGATACATGTCGTCCTTCCAGTAGGCGAAATAAAGCTGACTCCAGCATCTGTAGAAGGAATTTGTCAGAATTTCTCAAAGAAATTGGAATTTATTAGACAGTGCCACAGAAACTTTGAAAAGGAGAAAAAGAAAGAACAGCCAGTGCACCAAACTGTGATAACATGATTAACTCCTGTGGCAAGCCAATGGATGGATGGCCTAGAAGCAACAAAAATTCAATAACTAACAACAGCCCTAAATAAATTGCCGTGGGATAACAGGAGATGGTAGTTCAGATTACACATTATCCAGTGAGTTTCACACACTACTAGCAATGTAGCAGGCATGTCCCTTGGACTCTATGTTCTTGGCGACATACCCAGGTCGAACAAGACTTGATCCCGGTGGGGGTATGGGATCCTTGTCGGACACTGCCCTAAAACTTCATACTTCATACATGTTTCATATCCAAACCAAAGAAATGAGGTAGTGTTGGGTGAGTTGGACCAAATTTTCTTGGACTGTTTATAATCTTTTTTGGCCCATTATCATTAACTGCTAGCCTGCTGCAGCATTATTGAGGCTAATCTTTAAATAAGTTCATATTACTTCCTTTATTTATTTTTAACATCTTATTAGTATTAAATATATAATGAGTTGGTGCACCCTTATCTGCTTTTTGGACTGTTATAAGCTGTATCTGTCTTAAATTTAGGGCAAGTAACGAATCAGGCGCTTAAGCTACATGCCCCCACACCTGAATCCATAAGTGCTATAATGATTATGATGCAAGATGAGAAAATCACAAATCACATCACAGTGCATGCCAGAGTGGAAAGCAACGTTATATGGTTTTTGAGGATTCAAAAATAGACAGCTTAATACCGTCTTTATCTATTATCACTTCAATTGGTGTCCCACCTTACACCATTTAAGAGCTCATTTGGTTTCACTTAAGGATCAAGCTATTAGATTGTTTGAAGAGATCGAGAGATTCGGGTTGAAGAATGTAAATCCTGTTGCCGTGGCCAGTCGGTGGGGAGGAAACAATCTAAGATGGCCAGCAGAGAACTTAAAAGGTTAAAATTTGATGTGAAATATGAGAAGAATAATGGAAATTCTAGTAGAAGGGGAGCAGATTTGAAAGAGGAATCTAGGGGTTCATTAATAATCCAATGAAGTGAAAGATAATTTCGTGGAATGTTAGAGGAGTTAATGACTTGACAATATGGGATATAGTTAAGCATTAACTCAGAGATTGGAAGAGTGGTGTCTTCAAGACACTAAAATGGAGGTAGTGAATGATTTGATTATCCGTAGCCTTTGGGGTATAAGATCGTCTGGTTGGAAAGCTCAACCGGCTATGTGTGCTTCGAGGGGAGTGGTTTTAAAGTGGGATAGAAAAGTCTTAGAGTTAGTAGATGCTCATGTGAGTCTTGTTTTAGTTTCTTGTGTTTTCAAGGGGCTTTTAAATGATGGGAATTGAGTGATGTTTGGAGTCTACGGTCCTGGAGATAGCAGTGACCGTGGTCTTTTTTGGGATGAATTGTCGATTGTTAGGCATTGTTGGGGGTTTTCCTTGGGTGGTGGGGGTGATTTTGATGTTGTGTTATATCCTTATGAGAGGTCTAGCGGGTCTCATGAATTCAGGTCGATGAGGGAGATCTTAGATTTTGCAAGGGGCCATGATCTTGTTGATCTTCCCCTCTTTGGTGGTACCTTTACTTGGTCGAATTTCAGGGAATTTCCTTCATTCTCAAGGATAGACCGCTTCCTTGTGACTCCTTGCTGGAAAATTCATTATCTGGATTTAATTCAAAAGCTTCTTCCTCGCCTCACTTCAAACCATCACCCCATTGCTATTGAAGGTGATGGTATGATGTGGGGTCCGATCCCGTTTCGGTTTGAAAATATGTGGTTAAGGGCGGAGGGATTTCAGGAACTAGTTAAAGAGTGGTGGAAGGATTATGATGTTAATGGTGCTGCTAGTTTTGTGGTGGCGAAAAAGATGAGAAGAGTCAAGGAAGAAGTGAAAAGATGAACAAAGAAGTTTTTGGTAATGTCAACTCCGCTATTAATACTCTTTTGGGGAAAATTTGTGGGCTTGATGAGAAAGAGGTTCGAGAAGGTCTTTTGAGGAGCGATATGGAAAGAAGGGTGGAAGCTAAAAAGGAGTTGGCGAAGCTCATTTCTATGGAGGAAACTTCCTAAAGGCAAAAATCGAGAGTTGTGGCTTCGGGAGGGTGATAATAATACTAAGTATTTCCATCGAATGGCTAATGCTCATAAGAGATAATTTTATTAACTCCATTGAAATTGACGGGTATTTGTTTGAGGAGAAAGAGATTATAAAATGAGCAATTAGTGGGTTCTATGATAAGGAGTCTTGGGGTAGTCATATGAATTTGGATGGAATTGATTTTGGCAAAATCAATAAGGAAGATGTAGGTTGGCTTGAGCGTCCTTTTTTCTGAGAAGAAATTGTTTCTGCTCTTTGGGCATAGGATGTAGATAAAGCTCTAAGTCCCGATGGTTTTACTATGTCTATTCTAGCTCAAAATTGGGATGTGCTGAAGGGAGACATTGTTAGGTTGTTTGAGGAGTTTCATTATTCTAGGAGTTTGTGAGTAGTCTAAATGCCACTTTCATCACCCTTATCCCGAAGAAGATGAAAGCGTCTAATATTAAAGATTTTAGACCTATTAGTTTGGTGGGGTGTATTTATAAGCTCTTATTGAAGGTGATTACTTCCCCTAAGCTAGACGCTTCACCTACCTGACCTTAGAGAGAATAGGAACTCTTTTTGTTCGAATTTTGACTCTTTCAAGAGCTAAGAGGGGCGAGAGAAGAGCCCTGGCAAATCAGCAACTTTCTAACGAGGGAGTACCCTTGCTTTTCAACGGCTTTCTTCCATTCCGGTATGGGACAGAGACCACTCAAATATTACACCTTAGATGTATCATTCTTTGTTTTGAGGTGATTTCGGGTCTTAAAGTCAACCTTGGTAAAAGCGACTTAATTCCTCTTGATGAAGTTCATAATAGTCGATTCCTTGCTAGTTTATTGGGATGCAAGATGGGATATCTTCCTAGGCTTTTCCTTTGGGAGCAAAGTTTAAAGATAAGAGTATATGGAACCTGATTGTGGAGAAGTTTGAGACACGTTTATCCGGATGAAAGAATCATTACTATCAAAAGGAAGTAGACTTACTCTTATAAAGAGCATTCTCTCTAGTCTTATCATATATTATATGTCTCTCTCACCTATGCCTAGCTCGATGGTTAATAGGTTGAAGGGTATTTGAAGAAGATGCATGTGGGGCAATACGGCAGAAGAATTTAAGTACAATTGGTTAATTGGGGTGTGGTTAAGCAACCATTAGAAAGAGGTGGGCTTGGTATTAAATCGTTAGCTTTATTCAATAAGGCTCTTCTTGGTAAATGGCTTTGGAGGTTCCTTGTTGAGAGAGACCATTTGTGGAGGAAAGTGGTGGAGGCTAAGTTTGGGATGGAGTTTGATGGGTGGATGTCTAAAGAAGTTCGGGGGCCTATGGAGTGGGGGTTTGGAAATGGATTCGGCAAGGGTGGGATGATTTGAGGCCTCTAGTAGAGGTGTCCGTGGGTAACGGAGCTAGAACTCGTCTTTGGTATGACATTTGATGTGGGAATACACATCTCAGAGATAAATTTCCTA
The DNA here is from genome assembly GCA_023935145.1 of Bretschneidera sinensis. Lineage (NCBI taxonomy): Eukaryota > Viridiplantae > Streptophyta > Magnoliopsida > Brassicales > Akaniaceae > Bretschneidera > Bretschneidera sinensis. The sequence continues at coordinate 136,065,076 of CM043697.1, read as the reverse complement.
GCATCTTTAATATTGTGAGAGATAAATAAGCTAAGGTTTATTCTTGTTACTCCATGTCTAATGATGGAGTCTCTTGGAATATCCCTTTTACCCGTAATGTTCATGATTGGGAAGCAGAAGAGATGGCAATGTTATTAGAATCCTTATATAATTCTAGAATTGAGAGGGGTAAAGAGGTTGTGATGAGATGGAGGCCTTGTCCAATCAAAGGGTTTAAGGTGAAAGATTTTTACAAAATTCTATTTGATAAAGATTTCTTGAATGGAGTCCCTAATTATCCCGCGAAAACAATTTGATGCTCTAGATCTCCAAAAAAAGTTATTATTTTTTTTTGTGTGGGAAGCTTCGTAGGAGAAAATTCTTACCCTTGATAATTTACAAAAGAGGAGGAAAGTGATTGTAAATAGGTGTTTCATATGCAAGTAGTGTGCCAAGTTCATCTATCATCTATTGGTGGAGTGCTCTTTAGCTAGAACTTTATGGGAGGTGAGTTATAGGATTGTGGGAATCTCTTGGGTAATCGCGGGTTCAGTGTTGGATGAGATTCGAGCTTAGAGTGGCTTGAAAGCTTCCAAGGAGGTCAAGAAAGCTTTGCTTCTAATTTCACGTTCTATTTTTTGGATTGTGTGGAGAGAAAAGAACTGAAAGGCTTTTGATAGTGTGGAAAAGCCTATTGGGATTATTAGAGATAATTGGTTTAATACCCTCAATTTTTGGTTTATGGGGAATTTCTTTGTAAATAATGAGAATTTTCTAGATTTTGTAGATTTCCTTCATTGTAATTAGCCGTTGGCTTTATGTTGCACCTTCTTGGTGCTTTTCTAATAAAAAAATTTACTTTATTAAAAAAAAAGCACCAAGAGGTGCAACCCAAATACAAAAAAAAACTATTTACAAGGGAAAAACTCCACAAAATCTTAAGAGGTCTTCTTCATTTATAAAAAAGTCACCCTTGATACATTAAACCAACCATCCCCAATGGTCTCTTTTTTTTATAAGTGAATAAAATATATAAAAAGAAAAGTGCACCAAGGGGGTGCAACCCAAGTACAAGGTTATCTAAATGAGAGAGACTCAACAAAAGCTACTATATCTAATTCATTTACAAAAGAATTTCCTGTGACCCAAAAAATGAGGGCATTGAACCACCAATCCCTAATTACAAAAAAAGGTCTCTCAACCCCATCAAAAGCTCTACGATTCCTCTCAATCCAAATTAACCAAAAGATAGAGAGGGGAATCATAGAGTAAGCTTTCTTAAGACTCTTCGATGTCCAAAGCCCACTCCAATCCCAAATTTCATCCTTTATGGAACCGGCAAAAACCCAAGACACACCCAACAGACTAGGAAGGGATCCTACATTGCACCCCAACAGACTAGCAAGAAGAGGACCATTAATGATTTCACCAAATGGAATTAAATCACTTTTACTAAGATTAACCTTGAGCCCCGAGACCGCCTCAAAGCAGAGAAGAATACATCAAAGGTAAAGACCTCTCAACACTATCAAAAACCCTTTCTATTTCTTTCTTGCCTCACAACCCAAAAAAATGGAAAGTGAAATCAAGGAGTATGCTTTCTTTAACTCTTTTGGAGCACAAATGTCGCTTCAAGCTCAAACCCCATACAAATGGAACCGAACACCACCCAAGAAATCCCCAAAACATGGTAGGCCATTTACCATAAGTTCCTAGCCAAAAAACACCACAACAAAAGATGATTGATGGATTCAGCCATTCCTTTGCAAATGTAGTACCGGTTAACAATCACCTTCCTTCTCTCGTGTAGATTGCCAACGTTAAGATTCTCCCCTAAAAAGTTTCCCAAGCAAAAAAGCTCGCTTTCTTTGGTGCATAGGATTTCCAAACGGCTTTACAAGGGAAATTAAAGAAGCCTCTCACTTGGATACCATCCAAAAGAATCTTATACGACATAACTTCAAAACCTTTTCCGAGTTTAACCTCCAAGAAACCTCGTCATCTTTATCCAAATCACACCTTGATTTATACAAAGTCTCGAAAAAATTTTCCCAACCCCTCAAGTTCACAACCATGGATTTGTGGCAAAACTGCACATCCCACAAAATCGAAGAGTTGGACCCAGAGATGCAAGAACTAATAAGGGCATTCTTATATCTCATAATAGCATAGACATACGAGAAATGCTCGGGGCTCCCCATTCCCCACAACAAACATTGTGCCAAAGCCGAACAACTGAGGCATTACCCACCAAAAATGACATTTGCAAAAAAGTATCCCACTAATTCCGAATCCATTCCAAGGCCCCACACCATAAGCTCCTCTCCCTCTTTTGATATCCACCCATTATACTAAACTTCATGCTTAACCCAAACCACCTTCTGCCAAAGGTGGTCTTTCTCGGCCATAAACCTCCCTATCAACACTTGCTTGAACAAACCAAGAGATTTGAGGCCTAAACCTCCATTAGGAAGAGGTTGTTTGACTACTCCCCAATTGACTAAATGATACTTGAATTCCTTCCCCATACCCAAAGAAACCTTCTTTGAATACCTTCCAAGTGATTAGCCACCGAGCTTGGAATTGGAAAGGGACAAAGTATATAGGAAGACTAGAGAGGATACTTTCCCCCCTTAGAAATATAATGCTTTTCCCTCTTAGAAAGATAACGGGTTAGATGACTAGCGGGGTGCTTTTGATGTAGAAAGATGATCATTTTTCCGCCCGACTAGCCTTTTCTTAAACCTCTCAAAAATTAGATCTCAAATGCTTGTCTTTGAATCTCGCTCCTAGAGGGAACCCAAGATAGGTGATTGGGAGAGACCCTGTATTGCAATCCAACATACTCGCCAAGAGCTGGCCATTTATATTCTTGCTAAAAGAATCAAATCACTCTTGCTGATATTGATATTCAATCCTAACACTGCTTCAAAGCAAAGGAGTACACATCTAAGATGAAGAATTTGATCAACCATTGCATCACAAAACACTATAGTGTCGTCGGCAAAACAAAAGGTGAGACAAACTCACAACTATCATTCCGTTAAACCTTGAAACCATTCAAAATCCTTCCATCAATCACTTTTGTCAACATTTTAGTACAAGCTTCCATAACCAAAGTAAAAAAGAAAAGGAGATAAAGAATCTCCTTGCCTTAGACCTCGAGAACCTTTGAAAAACTCGTATGGACACTCATTCACTAACACGAAAAAGAAAGCATAACCGAAACATTTCAAGATCCACTTGCACCACTTCTCCCCAAAGCCCATTTTTATCCGTAAGTGCATAACAAAGTCCCAACAAACATGGTAATAAGTCTTTTTCCATATCAAGCTTGCATATCACCCTTCCTCTACTTTTTTCAAGTGCGAACCAAGAATCTCAATCAAGGCAGCATCCATGATATGTCGACCCTCAATAAAAGCATTTTGGTGGGGATTTACCACCTTCCCGGTCACTTTCTTCAATCTCAAAGTGCGCACCTTAGACAGAAGCTTGTAAACACTCCCCACCAGACTAATGGGCAGGAAATTCGTGATATTTGAAGCACCAATCTTCTTCGGGATGAGAACAATAAAAGTAATATTAAGGCTTCCCACAAACTTGTGGAATGGAATCATTCTTCAAAAAGTCTAAGACACCACCCAATTTTGTTAGAGAAAAACCATAGAAAAACCATCAGGACCTGGGGCTTTGTTATCGTTACAATCATGAAGAGCATAGAGAATCTTCTCCTCACCAAATGGTCTTTCCAACCATCTAGCCGACTCATCATCAATACTATCGGACTCAATCCCATCCAACGTGGGTCTTTAATCACTTCAAAAGTCTCTTTGTAAAGGTTTCCATAGAAGCCACAAATAGCCTCCTTCAGACCCTCCTCATCCTCAGAGCATGCCATCCACTTCAATAGAACTCATAAAATGTGCCTTCTATGAGTTTTAGCACCCTATGAAAAAACTTTGTACTTCTATCTCCTTCCCAAAGCCACAAAGCTCAGATTTTTGCCGCCAAGAGGTTTCTTCAAAAGAAATGTTCTTTGTAAGTTCCTCATTTACCTCAGCCCTCCTCTCTTTCACCATCAAGGAAAGGCCACAAAAAGCCTCTTTCTCATCCAAAGCACTAATCTCCCCAAGTAAAGCATTAATCTTAGAGTGAACATCCTCAAAGGTCTCTTTGTTCATCTTTTTAACTCGCTCTTAAGAGCCTTCAATTTAGAAACAACCACGATGCTAGCTTAGCCATCCACAATGCAACCATCCCATCCATCACCCTTTGATAAGGGCTTTGAAACCATCCACTTTAAGCCCCACATATTCTCAAACTAGAAAAGTGTAGGCCCCAATTCAAACCCCCAACTTCAAGGACAACTGGATGATGATCAGAAGTAGGCCTCAGTAAATTTTTTTGAATAAATGGAACAAACCGTCTTCTATATCGTTTGGTACAACTTACCCACATAATCTGGAGCTGCTTATAGTAGCTTATTAGTGAATTTTGAGAAGCTGGGATTAGACAGCTTAGATTTTGTTGCTTATAAGTGGTTAATTGATAAGATAAGTTGACTGAGTAAAATACCCTTGTGCCCTCGTCTTTTCAAACAACCCTATCCCAAACCAGAAATTTCTCTCTAGTCTCCTCTCATGGTGTGGCAGCGCCAACTTTTTTTTCACGTTTTGATTTTTACTTTTAATTTCATTAAGTTATTTTTTTTACTTTTGTTTGGATTTAGAAAATAAAAATAAATGTTCAATTAATTTCCTTCTTAAATCATTAAAATCAAGTTTGTTTAAATTAAATTTTACAAAATAAATAAATAAATTAGTATTAATAATATTTTTTAATATATTGTTATTAGCATTAATTAAGTTTTTTTTATAGAAGTAGAGAAATTAAGTTATTAACATTCAACTCATTTAGTAATTAGTATATTACACCAATTTAACATATAATTAGTTAAAAAATTATTTATTAATATTTATTATAAAATCAATAATTTACTAGCTTCTTTAATAATTTCAAAAACTGATTTAATAAATATTAGGTTGAAAATAATAATCGGCCAAACTAAAAACAAAAACCAAATACCAAAAGGCCCGCTATTGATATATTCTTTTTTGTTTTGAGGCAGTCTCGGGGCTCAAGGTTCCTCTTGGTGAAAGCATCAATGGTCGTTCTCTTGGTAGTTTATTGGGTGCAATATGGGATCACTTCCTATTACTTATCACTGTCTCCCTCTTGGAGACAAGTCTAAAGATGTTAGCATTTGGAATCCAATTGTGGAGACGTTTGAGAAATGGTTAGCTAGGTGGAAGAATCGTCTTCTCTCTAAAGAATGAAGACTTACTCTCATTAAAAGCACTCTTTCTAGCCTCTTTATTTATTTCATGTTTCTATTTCCTGTATCTAGTAGTGTGGCTACGAAGTTGGAGGATATTCAAAGGAGATTCCTATGGGATCATATGGGCGAGGAGTACAAATATCATTTGGTAAGATGGGGAGTGGTTAAGCAACCGATAGAAAGCAGAGAACTTGGATTGAAGTCTCTCACCTTATTCAATAAAGCTCTCTTGGGGAAATGGCTTTGGAGATTTTTGGTGGAACGGGATTGTTTTGGGAGAAAGGTGGTGGAAGCTAAGTTTGGGATGGATTTTTACAGGTAGATGTCAAAAAAAGGGAGGAGGCTTATGGTGTAGGGGTGTGGAAATGGATTACGAAGGGATACGATGACTTGCGTCCTTGTCTTTCAGTGTCGGTGGGTGATGATGGGAGAACCCAACTTTGGCATGATTCGTGGTTTGGTAATACTCCTTTTAAAGATCGAGTTCTAGAGATTTTCGCAATTGTGATGGGTAAAGAAGCTCTTATTCTTCTTGTATCTCGGTGTCTAATGGCATTATTTCATGGGACGCAACTTTGATCCATAACATTCAAGATTGGGAGGTTGATAGAGTTCAAAGTTTGTTGGAATCTTTGTATAGCTATAATATGGATTTGTGATGTGATTAGATGGAGGGATAGTCAAGGTAACGGTTTTGAGGTGAAATCTTTCTATAAGATTCTTGTAGATGAAGATTCCAGGGAAGGCTCCCCCAATTTCCCTTGGAAAGCAAGGGGTGGGAAGCCTCTTGGGAGAAGATTCTTACTTTAGATAATTTATAAAGATGGGGGAAACTGTTGGTGAACCATTGCTTTATTTGCAAAAATTACGGAGAATTTGTATTTCATCTTTTGTTGAACTATTCTTTGGCTAGAGTTTCATGGGAAATGGTTTATAAGGTAAGTTTTTGCCGGCTACATGAAGGATGAAATTTGGGCTTGGAGTGGGTTTCGAACCTCAAAGAACCTTAAGAAAGCTTACTCTATCTATTTTTTGGTTGGCTTGGAATGAGAGGAATCGTAGAGCTTTTGATGATATTGAGATACCCTTAAATGTAATTAGGGAAATGTGGTTCAATGCCTTTATTTTTTGGGTCACACGGAATTCTTTTGTACATGAAGTAGATATAATAGATTTTGTGGAGTTTCTGTTCCATAGATAGAATTGTACATGGGTTGCACCCTCTTGGTGCGCTTTTTTCTTTTTTTATACAATTGCCTTATTAAAAAAAAAAAAATACTCCATGCCCTTTATTAATCGCTTCAGCTCTTTATTACCCAAACGCCAAACTGCTTAATTCATAAACCTACTTTAAGTACCTAATTATAATCTGATGTTGATTGAAGCGATAAGCTGATTTCTTCAGCAATCACAAACGGGCTCTTAAGCCACAGCAAGACAATGCACTTGATGATTAAACTGCTCAAAGGAGTCAGCAAAATATCAACTGAGCTAGAGCTCACAAGTAGCTACAAATTCTCTCCTTTTGGACAATTAATTGCCATGCAATGGCTACTATATATGTCTAAAACTGAAATATAGTGAAGATCCTATGGCCACCACATCATGGCAACACAGAAATATCAAAGGCCGTGTTTATATACATTCACCTATATATCACTGACACTATATTTTTCTGCTTCATTTAGTTAACCAGTATCATTCACTGAATTATATGCTGATAAAATCCCAAACTACAACATATTCGATTCCTTGACACATGCCCAAACCCAACTGTGTTAAATAGAATTAATCTGAATAAACTTCTATAGTACAACTAGTCTATGTTTCATACATGTAAGGCCATATGACTGATATACAGACTCCATCCAAACCAAGCAATGTTGACCTGATTAGAAGAATTTGCACATAGAAGAAGCACTTTCCTAGTGCTGTAATCATTGTAACAGAATAACACTTTCAAATCTTTTGCTACTTCGTGAGACTAATTTTTCATGCTTTAGATCTTATTTCAATACACATAAATAAATTTTTATTTATTTCCTTGATTACCAGTAAGATTTATTTTGCAAGCCTCATTCCAAAACCAATGTCTATCTAGTATTGTTAATCTACTAATATCTATATTATCTTTTCTTTTGGTAAGTAAAATGCTAAATTTTAGGTGCTGATATACTTTATGAAAGAGCCATAATAAAATGCATGAATGTTACATAGATATGAAAATTTTATAGATACAAGTAAAAAAACTCAAATTTGGAAGCATTAATCAAAAGCAGAAAGATATGCATGCTAAGGAAAAAGAAGTATAAGAAAGATACTGCATTTTGGTGCAAAGAGCTTGAAAGGCTGAATAAGAAAGCTGATCTCTCCATGAGAATAGTCAGGTACATAGTGGGATGAGTCTTGGGGCCATAGAAGTCTATGGCTTTTTGACAGTTCCTCTCTGCTAAGGATGCATATTGCTTGACCCTATGGAGAATGTTGCTTTCACCTTTAGACAAGTTGCTCTTTAGATCTGACTCTAAAAACTTCAGACAGCAATCTCTTTGGTAGCAGGCAAGCTGAAAGTAAGCATATGCAGCCTCCTGTTTGCGTAATTCCCCTAGTGATTCATACACAGACAATGCCTCCCTAATAGCATCATTGGCTGATATCTCATGCTTTCTCAATTCATTCCTGGCTCTAATGTTACAAGGAACATTTGTATCTACCAAGGCTCCATTTTCATAAACTTCAACAGTTGTATCTTCTCTTGCCAAAAGCATGCCAAGTCTCAGATATGTATGAGCAAGCTGCGTATACACTTCATTACTTAAGCTGTTTGACACAGAGCCAGCCTCTTCCATAACAGCATTCAGTTCTGACTTTGCGGCCCCATAATATCTTAGTGATTCACTGTATTCTACTTTTGCGGTATCCAGAGCTTTCTTGTATCCATGATGGAAGATAGTGTGTATTTTGAGACCTTCAATCTTTGATACCATCTCTTCAGCCAATGCTCGTCGGCCATGGCCCAAATTACAGTTAATTAATATAACATTGGTGTGGTCAGAAACTTCTCTGAACGCACTTATAGCATCAGCAAAAGCAAGTTCAGCTTTGTTCAATTCTTTCCTTTCTAGCCTGTTTCGACCCAGCTCATTGCAAACCCACCCTTTCTTTTTCATTATGGATTGTATTTCAGTTGAAATAGTTGGAAGTCCACCCAATACCTTTCTAGCTTCTTCATAACAGCTCAGCGCAGCTGAGAGATTGTGTTCTGCATCTCCAGCTACCAGGCCCTCAAGGTACTTGAATATCCCACCATTTTTCACTTGGGGTGTTCCACTCGATGTAATTTCAGTTTGTGATTTTTCTACGGGTTCTGCATTATGCATTCTAAAAGAGTTCTCTACTCTTTTAGAATTAGTAGTTGTCAAAGATTTTGCCCCAAGGTTATTTGTAACAGTATTAGAAACTTCAGCTAAGGTGTCACCATCTTCATTGTGGTGCAGATGCCCAATATCAGGACTCTGTCTATCCTCTGCTTTGCAATGAGCACGGTCATCTTCAAGGTCTCCCAGAGAGGAGTTAGAAATACCCTTAGCATGTGATCTCTTGCTGTGTTTCCTGCTATAAGCTACCGAGCGTGTATCTCCACTGCTACTACTAGCACTGCTACCACTGCTGGCCCTATCACTCTGACAGCTGCAATTTACCAAGGAACATGAACTGCAGTTCTGATTATACAGAGACAACTTCCTCTTGAGCCTTTTGACTTCCTTCACAACCTCAGATGACATTCTCAACTCCCTGGTAGAAGGTTTCCTCTCTTCTTGTTTCGAGATCTCTTTACCGTTTATGATATGGAACTCAACATAAACATCTCCTACTAGTGTCCATGCCTTGGCCCAGAAGAGGTAAGTGGAAGATAATTGCTCCGAAGTAAGACAATCATCACTAGGACTAGATTTTGCTTCTTTCAGGTCATCAATAAATGATTTTGTGTTCTTGCTTCCATTACTGAATTTTGTCTGGAATGAAAAGCACTTGGTCATTGAGGAAATAAACCTTGTGTCTTCAAGTTGCTGAGGCATTGATCCATAAACAGAACAAGCTAATTCTAGAATCTTCAGAGCTTGATGCAACTGCCCATCCTCCTTATAAGCTTGTCCAAGTGCCAAATAAGATTCCCCAAGCAGAAGAACAAGTTTCCACAATTTGTGGTCCATTTTTGATGTTGGAAGCCAGTCCCAAATATCACAAACTTCAATACAGTCAGCATCACCACATGCACAAACAGAAAAATCCAGAGATGAAGGCAGCCTATCATGAATTGCACTATTCTGTTCAACCAGCTCTGGTTCAGTGCTTTGTAGTTGTCGCATCCATCTGAGAGACTTTATAGCTTGAGAAACATGATGTACAGCTGCTAGCTTAGAGGAGATTGGATCAGTGACAGTTTGAACCACACATGCAGGTGTTGGAGATGTTGTACATACTGCAAAATTTTGATCAACACTGGAATTCGGCAGAACTCTTTCTGATTCTGGCTCATCTGATGCTATCAATTTCCTGGGTGGTGATACATTTGCCTCCAAATTCATCTTTACAGAAACGACAGATGCTAAATCAGGAACAATTATCCGATCTTCATTTAATTTGTCCTCCGCAACTAGAGTGGAGACCTTTTCATGATCAACTGATTCCATAAAACCACTAGAAGGGTCCAGGGATTCTTCTTCGGCATCAGTAACAGTAACTTCACATTCTACAGGAAAAGATTCGGATGTTAAATCCAATTCTTCATCATAATTCAAAATAAGCCTCGCAAACTCTTCATGAGCAAATGCACGTACAACCTATTCAGCATAAAATTGGTCATAAGTATTCATATCCTTCATACAATATTATTAATTAATATAAATAAAATGGAAGAGCAACTCTTATATTACACATCAAATTAGAAAACACTAATACCAGATGGTCTGGGTCATCCAGGAAATCCAAACATTTTCTGAAGAACCTGGCACACTTGGCCCTATTATTGGGTGCCTGCAGCAAAATCATTTACGGTCAGCAGACAATCATATGCTGCTAAATAATGTACAAAAGTAGTCAAATGTGCTCCCCACCATTGAAAGTGAAAGCCTGTGAGCAATGCGGTACAATAGACTCCCCAATGAAAATAATGAGTCACTTCGCCCTCTATGAATTAGAGAAGGTAAGGAGCTCGAGCTATCATCACAATCATTGGAAGAATGATTCTTTGGAATAACAGAAAGATCAAAAAGTTGAATTACATCTTCACCAGCACTTTTATACAGCTGCAAGATATACAGTCAAAAGCATAAAATGGATTTCACTAACAGTCTTTGGAAGAAACTCTATTAAAAATAAGATAACAGAACAGTACCCAGTAAGCACAAGGATCCTGCTTGCAGTTTTCTTGAAGGAACCTCAAAACAGAAAGGCCGTTTTGCTGGACAACATGTGGATGAAAGGCAGGAGTTCCATCCTCAGAGACGCCTTTTAATAGAAATATATCATCTGTCTTCAGAAGCTCGTAACCCTGAACAACACCATTCTGATGATAGCAGATTGCCAATTCAGGCACACTTGCCATGACATTGTCAAGCCAAGCTTCAAGCCACGTTAATGGAGTAACCTGACAAAATTGACAAGAAATACAATTACAAATGTGCAAAACATGAACACAAATACAGGATTCAGTAGTTGGCTGCAACCTGTCGTGTGACATCCCATAAATGCAAGCTTACAGCAACATATTTTTCATTACTGAACAGAAGCAAGTCACTACCCAGGAGCATCCGGAAATTGTGAAATTGCCAAAACAAAACCCTTAAAAACCCATTGTTGCCAACTCTTCTATTTTTTTCAGACTCCTGCATCGAGTATCTGGGCTTTTCACCAACATGTGAAGCCTTTTTGACGGGATCACGCCCTTTGTTTCTCTTACTCTTCTTGCTTCCCCATACGAAACCATCCTGTTTGACCTGTGAATACTCTGAATAATGGTTGAATCCATCCTTTCGAGCAACATCATCACTATGTCCAACAAAATGAGATGTATCTCCCCCAGGAAGAACAGATGAGGTTGACTGGCCCTCTGATTGATGATGATGAGTTGGTGGACAATCACAAGCCTCCATTCGAACTGAATGCATCGCAAAATTTAAAAATAAAGACTGATCTGCACATTTTGATTGATTTTTATGTCTTCTAACCAACCTATCTCCCTCTTCAACATCAGGCCTGCACTTTACCAGAAATTTATGACATTAAAACTTAAAACTATCAGAACTGAAAAGTAAGGAGCAACAAACAGACACAGACCCTGTATTCAAGACAAGAGTTTGTCCAACACGCTGTACAGCAATTGATAATCGAGCCTTGGAATATGGAATTTTAAATATTTGCTTCAGAATGTCAGCTGGAGCAATCACATCTATGTCATCTCCATATTCCACCAAACCAGATACAGCAAGGGCCTCACATTTCCTACTAAGATTTGATGCAATAGCACTGCCTTCCCAAGTTATATCTGCCACGTAAGAATACCAAAAATTATACCAGCAGATGTTAGAACTTCAAGCAAGGGGACAAACAGAAAATGGAATCTTTAATAGACTCTTTCCAAGGAAAGTTATCAGAAAATATCTATTTTCATTAGAATGACATACTTGACTCATCAGAACAATTTTGCTAAGCACCTAAGATTAAGCAGTAGATAGGAGCATAAAGCCCAGGAGAAATACAGTCCAGAAAGTTCTCAAATCAGAATACATGTTGCCAATCATGGAAGAAAAACAATCTCCCAGTGGCACCCTAATAATTTTTCTTCAATTAGGGGTCCGTAATTTTGATAAGCTGATAATAGGAACCACGACATTAGCATCAGTGTGCAGGAGATCAAGATTGCATCAGACCATGATCTTAGTCACATATTAGATACTATAGTAGGTCGTAGAATCCTGTCAACCCAGTAGTTCAAGTTACTACGGTCTACAAGATGTTAACCACACGAAACTTAAAAAATGAGCAAGCTTAGAAAAAAAAGTAATTGGTTTAATTTGTAATCAATATAGAGACCACTTAGGACCCTCTGTAGCCTATTTCCAGAGATCTAGCCTCGTTGCCAATGAGTCCAAGAGTAAGATGCTAATAATTTGTCATATTTTCCTTAATCATGAAAGTCAATGATATTTTTGTTAGTTTTACATTTCATAGTTCTACAGATAGCTACAAGTAGATCTTACAACTTTCATTGGGCTCGGGTTTTGTCTTTTGGAGAACTAGGCTTGTTTAAGAGCAATTTCAGCTAACACTTAGGCTGATAGCCCAAGCAATCTATGTGCGATCACTGATGCTGTTAATAATCTTACTGGAAATTTTATATAAATGTCTCACATGATGATATTTTCAAGAAGAGCAAATCATGGTCAAATGACTAGATTGCTAGTGTGCCATGAATCCTGGAGACCATAGACGGAATGGAAGGAACAAATGATGGCCTATGACTTCTGCAGAGACATGACCCACCTTAAACACATTAAAGAATGACTGCTGAGCTGAACATAATAGCTGCTACGAGATTATACTCATTCACACAACAAAGTAATGCAATTTTTCACTAAAAATATTCTGATATATGGCATGTAAATGTCCAAACTATAAACAGAATTCCAGAATGTCTTTAAAGGCAAAAGTTGTCATGGAGTTAAAATTTGAACTTTCGAAATGGTTACTACAAGTAAAAAGTGCTTCACAATATCACTAATCAAACTATACGTACACTGTTTACATTTATACATCAAACTATACGTACACTGTTTACATTTATACATCATAAGCGTCAAAACTAGAAGTCTTAAGTGAAATTAACCATTGAAACAGAAATAAACTTTGATCAGAGTATGGCTCAAAAGTAAGCTAATTCAATTTATGCGTATATAAACTATAGTACATAAATTTATACCACAAAAATATAATCTATTCAACTCAAGTGGCAATAAAATCCAAAACATTTTACCTCCAGTGGCATTGGAGTGCACCGCGCCAATCGGAAGCACCTTTTCCGGGAAATTCGAAACCAGCGGAGGGCAATTGAGATCCGTCTCCGTCGGCAGCACCCGATACCTCGGAGCACTCACCCTACACAGTCGCAAATAAAAAGAAAACCACAAATCATATACACACAAACACAAAAACAAACACATCTACATATATACATAGAGAGAGGTGATACGTTTGGCGAGAAGGAACGAGAGCGGCATTGAAAGCGTGGAAGGAGTTGTCAGTGGGAACAGGGATAGAACCGCAGAGAAAACCCACAGGTTTTGGTTTAACAATTTCCATTCTGCCTACGCATTGAAGCTCTCTCGAGCCTTCAATGGAGCTCGATGGTGACGGAGGCAGAGGTGGTGGTGGAGGAGGAAATTTCTCCATAGGGTATTCTTTCAAGCAAAGATTCCAAATTGCAGAAAATTTGGTTTCCCTCTTAGCTCTTTCTTCTTTATGTTTTCTTCGTCCTATTTTTCCTGTCTCCAATTCGATATTTTCCGTTCTTCTAGAAGTCACTGGAAGAGTAGTATCATGTTTGGTTTAGCATACAAAATTGTTCTAGTGTTGTGTTGTGTTGTGTTCTGTGCTAATTATGCCGTTCAAACGTAGTAACAAAGAATAAAATAAAATAATTTTTAATGGAATGTTAAAGTAATGGAAAGTGAGCTAAAGAGAAGTAATTAACCTCTTACTGTTTAAATTAAATCAAATTTTATTAAATAAAAATTAAACAGTTTGTTTTGATTAAGGTTTTTAGTATTTTTTAAAAATTAAACTTTAATTTAAGAACAAGATATTTATTGCAATTTGTAAAAGAAAAAAAAACAGATGAAAATACAATCACGCAATTTGCAACTATTGCAAATCTTATCTGACTTAATATTAAAATCAATTTAAAACAAATAGTTTAAATTAATTTAAAGTAAAATTGTTTTAAATCAATTTAAGTTATTTATTTTAAATTAGTTTTAATATCAATCTAAACAAGACAAAAAGATAAAGAAAATGACATTTAACAACTGAAAATAAAATTAAAATTTAATTATAAAAATACTTTGTGTTTTAATTTATTTTTAAAAAATAATCTTAAAATATTTTTAAAAATAAAATTAATTACGATTATTTTTTTTAATTAATACGTACAATTATCAATTGAGATTATTAAAATATTCCTTAAATACAAAATTTTAAAATAAAAAATTAGTCAAGCGGATTGTCTGATAAAAAAGCGGAGAACCAAAGGCACAAAGCATGGCGTACATTTACTAATTTGATAAATAAAAAAAAAAATTTACTTCGTGATTAAGCATAAATGTAAAAGTCGTAATCTTGTTATATTCTCATTACGGTCTTATAAAAAAGGGTTGAGAAGAGCATAGCCAAAATCGATATGCAGAGAAGCTACTTGTTATCATCGCTACTTGCTTTGTTGTTGATTTCGATCAAAATGGCAGAATCAACCGGAGGAGATTCGTCACGATCTGCGGTCCACATCATTTACACCGAGAAGCCCCAGGATGAGGAGCCTGAAACCTACCACATCCGAATTCTCACCTCCGTTCTGGGCAGGTCTGTACCCTCTCTCTTGATATCGTTCTTTCTCCTTTTTTTTGGTAAAATGAATTTAATTTTGTTTGAGAATGAAAATGAATTATTCTTTCTCAGCTGTTTGGTTCCGGGAAAATGAGGGAAAAAACGAAGGAAATAGAAATTGTAATTTGAACCTTAATTATGCCTTTTTGTGTTATCATCTTGCATTTCTAGAAAAAATCTAAGCTAATATTAGGCTTGATTTAATTATTCTTTTGATTTAATTTATATGTTTGGGTGGATTCAAAGTTTTTTTTAGAAGCTTTGCATAGTTATAGGATGGATTTGTATAGAGAGGATATGAATAGATGGAGGGATAGCCAGGTAAAATCATTCTTCTTGATGGGCTCCTCCAATTTCCTGTGCAAAGCAATATAGTGCCCTCGGGCCGAAATGATGAGTTTTTTTTTTTGTGTGGAATCCTCTTGGAGAAGATTCTTACTATTGATTTATCGCAATTTAATTTACAAAGATGGAGAAAGTGATTTTTAATAGGTGTTTCATTTGCTAAAGTTGCGGTGAGATCGTGTTTCATTTTTTGATGGAGTAATCTTGTAGGAGATGGGCTATAGAGTTGTGGCTGTTTTTTTGGGTTTTTAACAGCTCCAATGAAATTTGGGCTTGGAGTGGGATGCAGACTCCTAAGGAGCTTAAGAAAGTTTACTAATTGATTCTCCTTTTTATTTTTTGTATCGTGTGGAATGAGAGGAATAGTAAAGCTTTTGATATTATCGTGAGACCTATTGATGTAATTAGAGATAGATGGTTGAATGTACTTAATTTTTTAGTAAAAGAGAATTTTTTTGTAAATGAGGTCAATCTTGTAGATTTTGTGGAGCTTCTATCCTATAAATAATCGTTATACATGGGTTGCACCCCTTTGGTGCGCTTCTTTATATATACTTTTTACTTATAATAAAAAGAAATTTATACGAATTACGTAATTTTGGGTTTTTATTTTTCTTCCCATTTTCCCCTTCACTTTACAAACAACCAAATGGAACTCTCTGCTAAGTATATGTATGTATTGATTGTGTGTACAGCGAGGAGGCTGCAAAGGAGGCACTGATATACAGTTACAAGACAGCTGCAAGTGGGTTCTCGGCCAAGCTCACTCCGGAGCAGGTTGCTGAAATGTCAAGTAAGTTTTTTGTCTTTATTTTAATTTTACTGTGTGTATTTAGTATCATTTCCTGCTTCCTGTGCAATTTTTGTCTGAATTAGGCCGTTGTTTATGCTTAAAAGGTTTTTCAAATATAAATCGAGTTAGTGATCGGAACTGGCAGTTTATGAGGGAAGTCATGATCATTTTTTAGCTTACATTTTGTTTGGATGCTGTGAGAACTGAAGCAAAGTAATGAGGATGGTGTTCTGAATCTTGTTATGTTTTTGCTTTTTCTTTTCTTCCTCTTGGGCATAGTTGTTGTTAAAGGAGTATTAAGACGCAAAAGGCACCTGGGCCCACATGCAAGGCTTGGGTGTGCGCCTGAGGAATGCAAGGCGTAAATTTTTAGAAAATGTGTATATTGTATATAGAATGAAGTATTGTAGATTTTCAACTTGTAAAAAAAATATCACAAACGTATGAATACAAACACACTAAAAGGTTTAATGGAGTAATAGATTACCAATACAAAGAGAATATCAACTAGCAAGCATAATTGAAGCGTTCAAGAAAAACACATTACAAGATAAGAGTTTGCAGAAGTACCACAACTTCACAAGTTGTGCATATATAATCGTATCTATTGTTATAGTAATAAAGGAAGGAGATGAGAAGAGTAGAGTTGTGTTAGTCAACAATAACGAGTGCAATTGGTTAGGGTTAAGATATGTTCGAGGAGATTTTATACTCTTGAGGTTTGTTTCCATATGTTGCTTATATCCTTCCTATCGTACATACAATTGATCCAATGGTTGAAATTAAATGATGAACGAAATAACAAAAAAATGCTAAATATGCATTAGACGTGCCTTTTGTGCACCTCGTGCTTTGTCCAACAGCATGTGCCTGAGCGCATAGGCTCGTGCATGATGCAGGTCGCCTCACTTGAGGCTAGCACAGGCGCAGGCCCTTGGGCTTGGCTGAGACATGAGCCTAGGCGTGCCTGAGATGCGTTTTTAGAAGCTATGCTCTTTGGTAAATATCTATGTCTGCTCTCACGTAGAAGTATGTAGAATTATTTTCTTTGCTATAGATGAGATCAAATTGTCAAAGCAGACATATTCTAATTTAATGTTAGTATTTTTCCTTTTGATAAATATATTTTAATGTTAGTATTAGCTGCATTGTTAATGCTATTGACAAGTGTTTGGAAAGGCGAATTCTGAGCGCGTCCAGAGGCGTTTTCGGGCCAAAACGCCCCAGAGCGTCAAACCTGGGGCGAAAGTATCACGGGGCGTTCGTTTTTCGAGTCTGGGCGTTCGCCCAGACCTGAAGCGTACGCCTTTGACGCCCTGGTCGTCGGGCGGACACCCAATGCTATTTTTTTTTTCTTCTGCAACCAATCATCTTACCCATATCGGAATTGTTTGATCTCTTCATCCTTGTGTATGCTATGAAAAGTGTCGTGAAGTGCTTTATGTAATTTTTTATTTCTAAGAAAAAAATAATAGTAATGGGTTTTATTGAGTCAAATCAAATCCTTTGTGTATAATCATTTTTAAGCCATTGTGCAATTTGCTAAGTACCTAGATGTCTTTTGGGCTAAAACATAGTTGAATGGTTGGTGTATTTACGACTATTGTTGTCAGACGAAGATTGACTTTTTTGTTTCTGCAACCTCAAAACGAGGTCATTTTAATAAGCTTTTAATAAGTCTTCTTCCCTGAGGCTCGAATCCATGACCTAAAGTGTCATAGATCTTAACCACTGAGCTAGTATTCTTGTTATGACATTATTACACTTCATAAATATATAATACATGTTATCTAGTTTAATAATAATTACAAACTATTTAATTAATCACTTACAAATTACAACAATATAGAAATATAAGTTATACTTCATATAATTTATATATTAATATTTATAAAATTATAATTATCACACTATAGAAAGTTAGTAAAGTATTAAACTTTGATAAAAATTAATTAATTGATATTATTTTATTAAAATTTCGAAACGCCCCAACGCCTCGGGGCTTACACCTTGCTTCATTGAGACAAAACGTCTCGCCCAACACCTTCGCCTCTGAAAACACTGCTATTGACAACATAACACGCTGTCCAAAATTCCGTTCAACTTGGTTTTTAAACCAGAATATAATTGATATTAGCTAACATGACACCCACCAACACTTACCACGACGAATTAGTCATTTTTCAACACAATGGAAGTGTATTCTTCCTCTTCTTTTCGCTCAGTTCAATATCCCGTTTACCTTGGCTTTTAAACCAAGATATAATTTAGATAGCTAACAACACAACACCTACCAAGACACCAATTGATGGATGAAGCTTAATTCTCGGTCCCTTGTTAGCGGACGTGCCTCCCTGTTCCTAATATGTGGATTGCTGTTATTGCTACAATAAAAACCAATGTTAATGCTAATTGCAGGGCATCGTGCCCTATAAAATCCCTTTCACTTTGGTTTTTAAACCAACATATAATTGATATAGCTAATAACATGATGCATACCATGACCCATATACTGGCCATGACAAAGATGTCACAGGAAATTTTCATTTTTTCAATACAGTGGAGGTGTCTTCTTGTTGTTGTAGTTGTTGTTCCTCCTTTTTCTCCTTTTCTTCTCATTTTCCCCTCTGCAAAGGAGAGGTCAAATCCGGCTATCATCTTTTCTTGAAGTGTTCCTAAACTACACATTTGTTGAAGATGGTTTTTGTGTGGTGGGTCTCACTTGGGCGGCTGTCGGTTCTATCCACGAAGAGGTGTTGACCTGGAGCGGTTAAGAGCTTTCAATCAAATGCGAATGGCCTACTTTTTGATTCTCCTTTCTATTTTTTTTATTATTTGGAAGGAAGGAATAATCTTGCTTTTGAGGGTGAGGAAAGACCTTTGGCCTCCATCAAGGAGGGGCGATTAAATACTTTTTGAGTTTTGGTTTAGGCCTAGGGGGAATTATTTTGTAAACGGGTAGGATCTCATAGGCTTCATTGACATACTATCTTGTACCTAGTTTTTTTTAATTGGGTGCCATCCCCTTGGTGCCTTGGAAATACAATATTTTATTCACTTGTGAAAAAAGGGGAAAGGATTTTTGACTGCGTGATATGAAAGCCATTAGCATTAACATTGGTGTTTATTGTAGCAATAACCTGCAATTATCTCAATTTTTTTCTTTGTTTTCATGTGAATTTAGGTAAAATACTAGAAAGCCCTTAAAAACTTTTCAACCAAAAAGAAAACCCATGAAAATATTTTTAGCATCTAAGAAACCTGAAGAATCGATTAACCCTACACACACAAAAAAAAAAAAAAAACTTTTTAATTGCTGTAAACATAAAATGTCCAGCTGCCTAACTAAAATGTCCCTACTTAAGTGGATCGAATGCATTATTGTTTGAAAGCTCTAACCCAAATTGGTTGGTCATCTTTTGGCTTTCATGAAAATATTCCTTTCGTTATACAAAGAATGAATGGGGGATGATCTTTTGTATACAAGATATGCTCAATATGAGTTTATTAGATTTTCATGTGGAGAGAATGAAAAAAAATCAAGAATGTTTGTTGGGGAGGAGAGAGAGAAATGAGGTCTTAAGGTAATTAATATTTACTTACAGCCTGGATGACAAAACAAATTCAAGTTGCAAGAGATTACATTGAAAAAAGAGGGGGCATTATAGGTGTCACCAAACATGATGGGCAAATTTGTCTTGAAGTTTAATTTTTTTGACGGATATTAGTGGAGGTTTTAAGGATTGGGCTTCTTGGATAGAAGAATCTTACAATTTTGGTTTTGATGTCAAAATAAATTAGTGTTTTTTTTTTCTGGAGGTTTTTTTAAAGGATTTTCAAGTGTTTTCCATGAATTAATAGCTGTTGGGGGATAGGATGTAGATTTACAACTGCATCGTAATGTTTGATATACTTCTGTTGATTTTATGATGGTCACATGCTGTGTCAATTATTGTGGCTCTGAGCAGCATGCTTTTTAAGCTTTTTAATTTGACACTAGTGATGGAAATGGTGTGCTTATTGAAATGTAATGAGTTGTTACTTTTCATCAGATAAAATTCTACCTAAGATATTCAAAATGGTTGCATCATTGCGGAGGTGCAAGTGTCAAAAGTAGTACCATAGTTTATTTTAAGACACTTCTGAAGCCATCTTTGTGCTGGTCTGGAGCATAATGCAAAGTGGAGTTTAAAAGTAGAAAATGAACTGAAAGAAACTCCTCGTACTTGGTTCTCTTACCATTTGGATGATAGCAAAAAAAATGGCCATATAGTCAAAGATGAATATGAATTATTACTGGGTCATGTGATTTCTTTGTGTACCATACTGGTTAAAAATGCACCAGTTTCACTTTTGCCTTGAGCTGTGGTAAATAATTAACAAATTAAAATGTTCATCCTTTGATATATTGTTAATTCTCTCTCACTAAAATATTCTTGGAAAGAAAGAGGGCTGTTTCTTGGTTACTTCTCTGGACATGTAGTTCTTCTCTTGGGTTGTAATTTCTTCTCTTGGGTTATAGTTACAGCTTGACTTCCTCTTGGAACTCTAATCCTTCACCTCCAAACTCTCAAACATAGTATAATGCTCAAGTCATTTAAATTCCTACTGATTATCCACATTCTTTTGCCTTGTATAATTCATATATTTTGTTTTGACTATCAATAGAGTTGAGTTGGAAGATTTCACACAATATTTGATAAACTCTTATTTTTGTATGCTTTCTGTTGCAGAACAACCAGGCGTTCTTCAGGTTGTCCCAAGCAGGACATTGCAGCTGCATTCTGGAACCGCGAAGCTGAACTAGAACACGAACCCGCTGCTAAGCCAAATATCTATCTTATTGTTGGTTCCCCTTGTGTGTTAAAACCGAATTTACTCATTGCAGTGCTGGCGTTTTTCTTTAATAATGAAGTTCGGTATGTAAATTGCCTTCAAACTTGGTTGTGTAAGAATTATATATATATAAAATAAATCTTAATTTGACAAAAAATAATTTCAATTTTAAACCCAAATTCTCATATTGTTTGCCCAAAGTTAATAAAGATGCAGAAGTGTACACATGCGGTGCAACAAATCCTCATTGATGTACACGTGCAATGCCAGCCTTGTAAGATGGCTTAAAATCAAGCTCAAACAACACCAAAGAAGAGTTCAAAAACAAAATTTTCTCTTAGACGAGGATATCATGTGTGTAACGCTCGTTTGACTCCGAGAGCATAATCATGATTTTGTAGAATGGAATTACAGAAGCAACTTAGGATAACTTTGACAAATACCATATAAATTTCACAGAGTCAAATCAAAATCCACCAAAAATAAATTCATAATTACCATAAATAATTGGTGGAAGGATACCATCACCAATTATCACAAAGACAACAATTTCATTACAGAAGTGACATGGAATTGCTCCAGAAAACACACAAATAATGAGAAACACTTGAAGAAATGTTACACAAATGCAAATAATATATATAAACCCGCATAATTCAGTCACAATGCTATCACTTTAATTATTTAAAATAAAAAAATAATCATTATATAAATGAGCATTTAACACACAATTATGTGAGAGTCTAACCTAAAATCTTATTGTTCAAATATCTAAGTAGTCTTCTCTTAATTCTATACGAAAACTTAGAGATAATTTACATACATCTCAACTATCCTATTAAATCTAACGGTCATTATTATTCCAAATCAGCAAGATCATTTAAGGTAAACGAAACTACATGTTATATATTTTATGTTCTTTTCAATAAGAAATATTTCATTTTTTTTATTTCCTTCTTTTCTTCTTCTTCTACTTTTTCATTCTTTCTATTTATGGTTCTAATAATAAAAAAATTACTACATATTTTTATAAAATAGAAACATGTACAACAAATAGATAAATGCTGATCTAGATTAAAACAACAAATGGATAAATACTAGTCCATATTAAAACAAGTAAAATAAAGAAATTACATTTTGAAAACAAGTTGGTAATATATGATCAATGACCGTAAAATGCTTATGTGAAGCTTGCTCTCACCCAAAAAACAAAAGAGAAATGAATAACGATAACTTATATGAATCACATAAAAGAAATATGATAACATCTAGACAGTTTTTATAAATCTAGCTAGAAACTTCCGGTTTATCTTTTAATTTTTTTAAAAAAGAAATTAAGTTTGAGGTTCCAACTGTTTTTAAGGATTTATTTATTAAAAGTTATTTTCTAACAAGGGGCTCATTTGCTTTCCTATTATTAGAACCTCAAATGGAGAGAGTAAAGGAAAAAAAAAGTGAAATATATTGAAAAGAACATAAAATTGACCGAAAAGATTTAAGTAATATAATATACAGTTTCATTTACCTTAAGTGATCTTGTTGATTTGGCATAATAATAACTATTAGATTTGATAGAATAGTTGAGATGTATATAAATTATCCCTATATTTTCGGTACAAAATTAAGAAAACCAAAATCCGAACATATCCATCTTACCTTAACAACATTTTGACAAATTCGGCTATATAAATCCATACGTGAACTCTAAAAAAAGGTAGAAAAAAAAATTAATTCACTACAAATTGAAGAGATTCATTTTGTATTATTCAAGTAATGCACCCACCCTAAAATCCAACTTGATTTGTTCAAACTCAAATTGATTGACATGAGCTTGGATTATAATTGGATAATCAAAATAGTTAACATAGTTAAACGTTACTATATTATAAGACCATTCTCTTTGGAAAATTTTACATTTCGTTTTTTTGGTCTTAATATATATATATATATATATATATACAAATAATTATTTTAATGTCTTTTAAATAGTTAATTTTTTTTTTATTATCAATACATGCCTTTTAAATAATTCATAGACATACTTGAAGATAATCAACTTATAACATATATGTATTTTTAAATAATTAAAAATTTATGCATGTTAAAAGAATAATATTATGTATTATAAAATATTAAAATCGGATTGGGTTATTATTGTAATGAGTCAAGACAAAACCTAGTTTTATTTATTTATTAAATGTATTAAATGATGGATTTAGAGAGGGTAAGATGGCACTTGCCCAAAATAACTATTATGATCTAATTAAAGTACAATATATCTAGCAAAACAAATTGCAATTTACTTTTTAAGACACAATAATTATTAATGAAGTATGAAGTATGAACTAATTAAATACCCGAATGAACTGCTTATGATTTAAAAATAACCTTAATCATTTAGTAATTTATTTGTATTTATATTCTCATATTTATTACAATTTGGGAGTTATTATATATAATAGCATGTATAAATTAATGTCAATTTAATATGCTTAAGGAATTATTTACGCAAAATTAGGTTAAAAAAATCATTGTGACAAACTGAGTACAAAATCTAAAATATTTTATGCCATGTTGATCTTTTGACAGTTTTAAACTACAATCACGTTTTGGTAATGTCTGATTATAATTTAAATTATCAAAATTTAAAATTATAAAATTATAAAATTTAATTTTTAATAATTTAATTTACATTTAAACCATTTATTTTTATCAGTTTACTTAACAGCGGGGTAGTTGTAATTTTTTTTAAAAGAAAAAAATAGAAAAAAAAATATATATGTTGAAAGAGAAAACATCCTTGTATACAACGTGGAGCCAACTTTTGTTCTACGAAAGTGCCTGATCAAATGCTGATGTGGTGAGATTATATTAAGAATATACAAACGCATGGCCGTGTCCTTCCTATTTTCCATCCAATTGGCGTACATGAAGTACAATTCACGTTGATCTTTTAAGCGAGAAAGAAAAAAACAACAAACGCAAAAACAAAACACAACCAGTTTTTGAGAGAATTAGCAAACAAGAAATAGTTTCAGAGAGATCGAATCTGCCATTTTGCAATGAGCAACGAAAGCACAACATCACAACCAACAAAGCCCACACATACGGTGCTTCCTTATCAAACCCCAAGATTGAGAGACCAGTACCTGCTCGGCAAGAAACTGGGTCAAGGTCAATTTGGCACCACATATCTATGTACCGACAAGGTCACCAACAACCTTTATGCATGCAAATCGATCCCAAAGCGCAAGCTCGTGTGCCGTGAGGACTACGACGACGTATGGAGGGAGATTCAGATCATGCACCATTTATCAGAGCACCCATATGTGGTGCAGATCAAGGGAACCTATGAGGACTCTGTTTTTGTGCATTTGGTGATGGAGCTGTGTGCAGGTGGGGAGCTGTTTGATAGAATTGTGGCCAAAGGACATTACAGTGAGAGAGAAGCTGCTAAATTGATCAAGACCATTGTTGGGGTTGTTGAGGGCTGTCACTCTCTTGGGGTCATGCATAGGGATCTCAAGCCAGAGAATTTCTTGTTTGATAGCTCTGGTGAAGATGCCAAGCTCAAAGCTACGGATTTTGGTTTGTCTGTGTTCTACAAACCAGGTTGGTTATTGGGTTTTTGTTTCTTTGCTTCTTTTTTCGGTAGTCTCTGAACAAGTGGATGATTTTGAATTTTTTTCGATTTTGTTGAAAGCATGATAAGAATTCTTGTGATTTTGTTCATACGGGCCCGGTTGCACAATGGGTTTTATTTTGTTTCTCGTAGCTTTTCAAGCAATTGGTGGTTTTGATTTCTCATTTTAATGGGTTCTTTTTTCGATGTTGTTAATTGTGGGCTTCGAAGGTTTGTTGCGTTGTATTGTGTTATTAAAATTGATTCTTTGATCGAAATTCTCTGATAATTAGGTTGAGTCTCCAAACAGGGATTTTTTTTCTCTGGTTAATTCTATGCTGTTTGTGTTCTACAATGTTAGGTTGGGAGATTGGTTTTATTCTATTGTTGCAGTTTAAAGGAAAAATACGGAATTTGATTGTTCCATATTGTTGAATGCTTGTTTGAATTTTCCTAATTGTCTTGGTTAGGCTATGGTGCTTAATGGGTATTCTTGCACTTCATTTTATCTTTCGGAGACTTCTGTTGATTGGTTCTCGTTTCATTACTGAAGTGTCTGATTGATATTATTTAGATTCATATTTGTTTTGTTGATTTCATTGCTTTGATGTTATGGTTTTTCATTTTTAATATTTTTTCTATCGATTGTTTCATTTTAAAATTTTGAAAGTATATATATCAATTGTGATTAATGGAGATTGTTCTGTTTCTTTAAATGATCTAGTTCTGTTGTTGACATATCTGTGCATTTTGTTTGATTTGATTCCTTTTTTACATCAACTTTGGTAGGATCTGCGAATCATAGCAGCTATAGACTTTTTTAAAAAAAAAAATTGTTTTAGAAGTTAGACTTTTGAGCTAGAGATCTGGTTATTCTCATTCTTTCTGGCAGTTGTTTGCTTTTAGTTTTAGTAATTTGAAGTTTGATCTCATTCTTGACTACGATCTTTCTTTCTTATTTTTTTCATTTTAGTGTTCTTTTCTTTTCAAATTTTAAACAACTTATTTGTCAATGAAGAGAACTAAATATGAAGTTTTGTGTATTTAATTGAAGAGCACATTATGACTTTGATAAGCAGAGCAAAGTTCCAGTGACTTGAAGGCTGTTGTGCTTAGCTTTATGTATTGCCTTAAGGGAGGGAGGTAAAATGTCTTTCTTTATGCTGACCAATCCGCTTCCTAAAGATGACCAAAATAGCTTTTGATGTGATAGTAAAGTTCTCACTTCTACTTGAACTTAGTAACATGCATCTCATCAACGATTATCTGGAAAGCCTTTATTGTCCCAAAATCAACATCGTTGGGTCATGTCACTGTGGCTAAATTTCAAATTGTTTTTCCTTTTATGGACCCTTTTCAGTTCCATCTTTTGAAATTTCCTTAAGCTTCTTCAGAATGGTGAGCCAGAGCACATTTATCCATCGTCAACTTTTCCCACAAATTTTGAGTTGCATTATGTCAAATGGAACTGTTGGTTACTTTTTCTGTTTGTTCTCTTTCAGGACAATATCTTTCTGATGTTGTTGGAAGTCCCTATTATGTTGCACCAGAGGTTTTGCGCAAGTGTTATGGACCTCAAATAGATGTATGGAGTGCTGGTGTTATCCTTTACATCTTGTTGAGTGGGGTTCCACCATTTTGGGCAGGTAGCCATCTTGATTAGTTCTCTGTAGTCGTAAACTTGCAGCTTTGTTGCTGACGTTTTCATTCTTTCTTGTGTTCTCATCAGATAAGTGTATTTACCTTTTTCTACTACTTGCAGAAACTGAATCAGGAATCTTCAGACAGATTTTAGAAGGCAAACTAGATTTTGAATCTGATCCATGGCCTAATATCTCAGAAAGTGCAAAAGATTTGATACGTAAGATGCTTGAGAGAATCCCGAGGAAAAGAATTTCTGCTCATGAAGTTCTATGTGAGTCATTGCACTCTTATTATGTGCTTGTCTGTTGCAGCTTTGAGCCTAGGTGATCACACCCTAGCTTTATTTATCTCGGTTAGTCTTAGTCATAACAGTGGATTTGATTTGTGTATTAGGTCACCCATGGATTGTGGATGATAGAGTTGCCCCAGACAAACCTCTGGATTCTGCTGTATTGTCACGCCTGAAGCAGTTCTCGGCAATGAATAAACTTAAAAAGATGGCATTACGTGTATGTAGATTTTTTCTGTTTTTGTTTTCCAATTCAATATACATAATTATAGAAAATTATGCTACAGTAATTTGACATTGAACTTATCAATCCAGTTATCATCTAAATCAAATTGAAAGATGCATCTTCTTGCTTGAGGATTCATAATGCTGATCTTAAGGAAGTGTAGGATATCTTCTTTCAAAGTGAAGCTGAGCTGGTAAAAAAGGCTGAATTAATGGAAATATAACTCCCTTGTTTGGGATGTTAATCAAATGAATCATATCTTACATGCAGGGTTATACTTTTGCTGCTATGACTTGTAAGTGAGTCTGCTAAAATTATGTGATGTCTAAGAAAATATCAATGGCTTACTGTATGAGCAATTGAGCACTAATAATAGGTTACTGACAGAGTCATATCATAAATTGTAAATGTTTACCTTCTAAAATAATAGTTTTATTTAAAAGGGTGGTGTTATTGGCACCCCTTTTGTTTATTTAACTTAAAATAATGTCCTTAATTGAAGTTAGATACTTTTGAGAATGCAACTTAACTAGGGGTAGTATTGTAAGTTTAAGTACCAAAACAAAAAGGAGTGTCAATAACAATTTTTGGAGTGCTAATAACTTCACCCTATTTAAAATTGAAATAAGTTTGGATTGTCGATTTTGGCGTGATAAGCGGTCTGTGGAAATCAGGGCTTGAAGTTTCTCTAGAAATTGCTTGATCTTACCTAGATCTTTATAGCTCTTATATTCTTAGTTTCCTTTATTCTATTCTGAATTCATTTTGAACTTCAATCATGGGAAAATCGGTAACATGCAGATTCAGCAATAGAAGGATTTTTTGAGCAATCAGATAAGGATGATTTAACAATAAATGCCAGTGTCTTGCATTACACATATTGTGCTGACCTTCCTGCCTCCTACCCCCACCCAAAAATAATTTGAATTGGTATTCTGATTCCAGATCTGTTGTTCATTTAGAAACTTGAGAGACAAGCACTACCAGTCATATACTTATATTGGATGAACTTATCTCAGATACTTGATATGATGTACACGTGAAAGCGCTTAATAGTACTTGACATCTCCCTTATATTATTTGTTTGTTCCAAATTTACTTATAGTGGTGAATATCAATTTTTCATGCTGGAGAAATTGTCTTGCAGGTCATAGCTGAAAGACTTTCAGAGGAAGAAATTGGTGGTTTGAAAGAATTGTTCAAAATGATTGATACAGACAGTAGCGGGACAATAACATTTGAGGAACTTAAAGCAGGTTTAAAAAGAGTTGGCTCTCAACTAACGGAATCGGAGATCAAGTCTCTAATGGATGCAGTAAATATCTAAGCATATTTTTCTCTTTCGTTATAATATGTTTTAGTTGGATAACGATTAGAAAATCTTGCATGCTAAACTTTGGCAGGCTGATATAGACAACAGTGGGACAATAGACTACGGTGAATTCCTTGCTGCTACTTTGCACTTGAATAAAATGGAGAGAGAGGAGAATTTAATTGCAGCCTTCTCCTTTTTTGACAAAGATGGTAGTGGTTACATCACTGTAGATGAGCTTCAACACGCTTGCAAAGAGTTTGGTCTAGGTGATGTTCATCTCGATGAAATGATCAAAGAAATTGATCAAGACAATGTAAGTCTGTTGGACCTTGCTCACAAGTTATATCTGGCCATTTAACATTTGTCAGTTGGTCTTTTTTCATAGTCATGATCATTGTCATCCTTATTATCATATCTTTGTCGTTATCTTCTTATTTCAGGTCCTGTTAGTGTAATTGTGTATATGCTTTTTCCTATATAGTGATAGGTTCCATAATTTTAGGTATATGAATCTTAGTTGTCCTATATATAGAAGTTACCAAGTATAAAAATTCATATGGGTAAGAAGGGCTGAAGCAGCTCTTTGTCCTCAAATATTTCACATTGATATGAAAGCTAGGTAGAAATTGGTTTGGTGGATCAGGGTGATAATTCCAGAAGAACAGAATCAGAGTACTTAAAGATGAATAAATAAGAGGCAAAATTCAGATTACATTTAATGAAAGTTAAGAACATAGCATTCTTTAAAAGTTTTCCGAGGTTCTTTTTTTCTTAAAATAAAATTAATATATCACATTTATTTTTTTATGAAAGAAATAGAAAAAGGCGATGCACCCTAGTGTTTATGGAAGTATACAGAAGGCAACAAAAAATGGATGAATGGAAGAACGAAAGAAAGAAAGAAAGAAAGAAAGGAAGGAAGGAAGGAATGAAGGGACCAAGGGTGAGGAACCTGCACGGTATGACAAAATATCTAAAACATCCAATTTAAAAGGAACCAGAGAATCAGCTTTAGAGGAAAAAGAAAAGCTTGAGAAAAGACTCCTCAAAACCCCAGCCTTAATATAGTTTCACAGGTCATGGCTCTTATCTTAAGCTTTTTTTGCTATGTTGTGTGTTGGTTCTGTGTGATGTATTTAGTTTGGGCAACTTGATGCATGTTAAGGTACTGCGTGGACTGATTGCACAGAAATTGGGATGCAAGGTGAAACTGAATCAATTTTCTTCTACTCCACTCCACACGTCTCTCCTCATTCTATTATCTGGAAAATGCTAATACTCCCTCCATCTAACAAATTTTTTCTTCCTTCCCATTTCATAAATTTAACCGAAATATTTTAGCTTCCAGAAATGCCCTTTTAGACCCTTGTGGACATTTACTGTAAAGTTGATATAACAAAAAAGGTTGAGGGAATATTTTGAAAGTTTAAAGAAATGACTTGCGAAATGGACCAAGATTTAGTAACATCCATTTTTGGCGAGATGGAAAGAATTTGGGAGACATAGGGAGTATTTTGTAAATGATACGTGTTTTAAAAGTTGAAGAAACATTGTCATCTTAACTGATACTCTGTTCTTCTAGACTTGAGAGGGGAAATATTCTTCATTAGCTCCACTACTATTTCTGACGGTGATGAGCTTAGAGTAGGGTAGAATTATTTGGAAAATTTGAACATGGTCTGCTAGTAGAGTAATGAGCTGTTTTTTTTTGTTTTTGAGGAAAACAAGAGCATAAGAATGTTGTAATTTCTCAATTCATATGGCTGTAGATATGGATTTATGATAGGTGTCCTATGAGAAATTTATAAAGAGTGCTCATTTTGTTTCAATGTGAGAGCGGGAACCATGGGCCATTTTTTGGTTTTCAAGCATATGGCAATCAATGGAGGGGCCTTTGTGAGTAGTTTTGTTTGAGCATTGTATGAGATATTTGGAAGATTAGAAGCTTGTATCAATTGATTATGGCCAGCTGAAGTGCTTGCAGGGGCAGACCATTACTGAGGTCAAAGGTGGCATCTCTCCCCCGCCCACCCCCAATTTTAGAAAGCCTCTAAATAATATATAAAATATTTTAGGAAAATCATTATTTTGCATGATTTTGGGTACCTCTCTTAATATTATTTTTTTTAAAAAAAAATAGGCTCTGAGTTGTGGAAACTGGAGTAATAGACATTTTCCATCTCCATTTTTCTTAACATTTTCCTCAATAATTTGTACATTCTCAACATAATTTGAAAAGCAACACTTCTCTCCAACATAATATTGGAAAAGATGGAAAAAAAAGTTGTTTCCCAACTTTTCCAATATTATGTTGGAAAAGGAAGTGCTGTTTTCCAAATTATGTTAAGAATGTGTAAATTGTTGAAGAAAATATTAAGGAAAATGGGGATGGAAAATATAAAATATTTTCCACAACTAAACGCACCCATAAAATCTCTTAACAAATAAAATCATTTTTTCAGCTGGAATAGGAAACAAAATAAATTCCTCTATATACAAGTCCAAGCCACAATCTCGTTCATTTTTTTATATGCCACAAAATAAATTTTTTTTATATATAAAATAGGAATAACTTGAGGCATTTTCTGGCCTCAGATTTCGTAGTGAGGTAGGGAAGATGAAGTTATTTTTGGTTTTCCATGTTGAACCTCTATCAACCCTTGACCTCGTGGCCTTTAATTCATCTGCGAACCAAGAATGTTTCAGAAACTGGTGTTATGGTTGTAATGTATGCAATTTTGCAATGTGAAATTCTCTTTGGGGTCATGATGTGGTAGTTATGCTTGTGATATGAACTTATGATTGCTTTCTCTCTCTCTCTCTCTCTCACATGCGCACGAATCACAGGTAATACAGGCAGGCCTTTTGGAATACAGTCCCAACATCTGCCAAATTGTGCCATTTTTCTCTGACAATAAAAATATTTAAAATCCTAAAATCCTTTTATTAAGTTCAACTGCAACTTTGGTGCTGTGGCTACATGCAGGATGGGCGAATAGATTATTCGGAGTTTGCTGCAATGATGAGAAAGAGCACCGGAGGAGTTGGAAGGAGCAGAACCATGAGAAGCAATCTGAACTTCAATTTAGCCGATGCCTTGGGAGTTAAAGATTCAGACTAAGACACTAACGGACGTATAGTCAAGGACATGTGGTCATAAGAAAAATTGCAATAGTTGCATGGTTTTATGATACTGAGATTTTATTTAAGTTGAATATTTAATATTCTGTAGGCTTTATGATGATGTTTTTGTTGAAACTAACTCCTTCACAATGTTTGACATAAGTACATAACATGGCATCTATCCTTGTTGGTTTAAAGGGGGCCAGTGTAATCAAAATTGCAGTTGCAGCTGCTTTAGTAGAATAAATTTTTGGTGTACATGTTTAACATCAGGCTTTGTAGCTCTGAGGCCAATTCAGTTGTTACTGCATGTTATTTTGTTGTGTTTTCAATTTGTCTTTACTTTCATAAAAAGTTTATCGTTGACGTTTAAGTGATCAGTACTCTTTTGAAACTGGTGCGTGTCAATAGTTTTATATGTAATCATTTATTTCGTTTTCATCATGTGTGCACTTGTTTTTCAAACAAATTTTAAACAAATTTTTTTTTTTTGGTGTAGATCTTTAAATAAACCGGTAAACAAAATCAAACTGTTGATATTGATTTTTTTTTTTTGACAAATCAAGTGAAGTACTATTTAGTGGGGTTATTATATATACTTGTGTGTGTGTGAGAGAGTTACTTATATGGGGTCATTTTCTAATTTGAACCCATTCTTAATTAGTTTTCTTCTATTGTATTTTGGGTAAAAATTTGAAAGAGGTTCTTTATATGAGGTTTCTAAGTTTCATTTTAAATTTTAATTTTATAATAATAAAATTAATCATTGTGATTTATCATCTAATAAACATTAATGAGAATTTTGAAGTTTAAAAAATCTCTATAAAAAAGTTACAAAAAGCAATACATTTCGATAAATTTTAACGTTCAATTTTAATTTTAATTTTTTATACAAATTTTTTATAACTTTTAAATTATTGACGAAATATGGGTTAAATCATATGATAAAGTGATAATTTTGTATGTTAAAAATTTGATTGAATTTTATTTTTAAAAATAATTTTTTAAAAATGAAACCTTAAAAACCTGGTATAAAGAATCTCAATTAAGTTTTACCATTTTCTGGAGATGTTCAAAAATTCGATTGAACTGATAAACCGAATCAAACCGCTAAGTTTGATCTGGGTTTTCCCCCTCCTCTTTTGATTTATTTACTTCAATTGACAACTTAGATTTAGGAATGTACATAATGAAAAAATCAACCTAAACTGACATGATAAAGTGTATTGTTATGCTTTTTATTGACAAAGAAGGTTATTTTGTATTTTCCTTTCTTTTATTATTTTTGTTGATGCATAAAATTCGATATATTATGCAAGCGTGTCAAGATTGATTATTGATCGTTGTTACGCACTAAAAAAACTTATAAAACGATTGTAAGAATTATTTATCGTATTTAATGTTTTTTTTTCTCGATATTAAGTTGAATGAGAACAATTCACTGTATTTAGTATCTTCAATTGTTACTCTTAAAAAGTAAATTGGTGTTAAATTTTTCAGTATATAATAATTTTAAAGAAAAGGGAATTAACTACCAATAGGATGCTGAAGGAGCCTCACTCATTTTGCCATAAGAGTATTGAAAAGTAAATATTTCCCAGAATCATCAGTGTTACATGCTCCATTGGGTGCTAGACAGTCTTTAACGTGAGAGGAATATTTGGAGGGCAATTCAGACGTTGATGCAGAGAAAAGAAAAGAAAATGTATACAGTTTGTGAAGCTCTCTGTTACTTCATTTAATAAAAGTAATAGCCTATAAATAGGCAACACATGTAGAATGAAAAACAACTAAGTCTACCGCACTAAGGCACTGGCCTCAACTCCTATAAATTAGGCAAAGAAAAAAGTCACTTTCTTGTAATTATTAAACAAATGTTACGGACTCAGTTAAACAACAAATTGTCAACACAAATAATGGAGCTTTCAAGTAAATAAGTGAATAATATTAAAAATAAATATCTAACACTCTTCCTTAAACTGATTTCTGCAGAGATTAGTTTAGAACAAACGACTTCAACAATTCAACAGCAATACTAAGCTTCCTCTGAAACAATATCCTTGGAAGAGTATACTCCAAGCCTTCTTCTAAGCTTTATAAAGACAGGAG
This sequence comes from Bretschneidera sinensis, assembly GCA_023935145.1. Classification (NCBI taxonomy): domain Eukaryota; kingdom Viridiplantae; phylum Streptophyta; class Magnoliopsida; order Brassicales; family Akaniaceae; genus Bretschneidera; species Bretschneidera sinensis. Next base: position 136,031,794 of record CM043697.1, on the reverse strand, counting down.
GCTTGAGGGGCTTGGTTAACAAATCTGCAGTTTGATCTTCACTCTTACAAAACACCAACTCAATAACACCATTCTTGCATAAATCACGTGGAAAAATGGAATCTCACGTCAATATGCTTGCTCCTTCCATGTAGAACATGATTATTTGACAACTTAATTGCAGAAACATAATCACAGTGGATTAAAGTTGGACCTTGTTGCTGATTGTGTAGAACTCCAAGTAACCTTCGTAACCAAATAGCTTGACATGAGCTTGATGCTGCTGCAACGAACTCAGCTTCAGTAGTTGATAGTGTCACTATTTGTTGCTTCTTTGATGACCAAGTTACAGCTCCAGAGCTTATTAAAAACATAGACCCAGATGTACTATTCCTATCATCGAGGTCTCTAGCATAATCACTATCTGAAAAACCAATCAGCCTTGATTTTTCAGTAGTTTTATACATGATTCCAAAATCTGATGTACCTTTCAAGTAACGAAAAATTCTCTTTCCAGCTAAGAGATGAACCTCAGATGGATTCTCCATGTATCTACTGATTAGACTCACAGCATACATGATGTCTGGTCTTGTGGATGTCAAATACATGAGATTCCCAACAATCTGCTTGTATAGAGTAGCATTCACCCTTTTTTTCTGCTCCATGTTTTGTGAGTTTCAGGCCAAATTCAATTGGAGTCAAAACTGGATTGCAATTCTTCATTTGAAACCTGTCTAAAATTTCGAAGACATATTTTCTTTTGTGAAATAAAGATACCAGCAGGAGATTGCACTAATTCAATGCCAAGAAAATAGCGCATCAACCCCAAATCTGTCATATCAAATTCATTTATCATAGATTTCTTAAAATCAGCAAGCATGACTCCATCATTACTAACATAAAAAGGTCATCAACATATAAGCAAGCTATAAGCACCTTCCCATCTACTCCACATTTAATATAGAGTGTATGCTCATAAGGATATTTAAGAAAACCTTCCTTAGCAAAGTAAGCATCTATACGACTATACCAAGTTCTAGGTGCTTGTTTTAGTCCATATAATGCCTTTTTTAAACTTATATACTTGATTTTTGTGACCTTGCTTCACATATCCAAGTGGTTGATCAATGTACACCTCTTCTTCCAATTCCCCATGCAAAAATGCTGACTTTATATCCAGTTGATATACAGGCCATGAATTTTGGGCAGCAATGGCTAACACTAACCGAATAGTGTCTAGCCTTACTATTGGAGCGAACAATTCTTTGTAGTCAACACCGAATTCTTGTTTGTACCCCTTTGCAACGAGTTGAGCCTTGTACTTATCAATTTCTCCATTCTTATTCAATTTTGTCTTATAAACCCACTTGACACCAATAGTCTTGTGTCCTTCTGGAAGATCAGTTAGCTCCCAAGTATTATTCCTTTCAATAGCAACAATTTCACTATCCATTGCCTTACGCCATTTTGATTCTTTGACAGCATCTTCAAAAATTGTAGGATCACAATCCGAAAAAAGAGCAAAGTGAGTAATGGGATCCTCTGATTAGTCAATTCCTGTTATCTCATAATCTATCATCTATCCAGGCCTCTTTCGAACACGGTGAAGACATTATTCAACTGCTGAATCAATGGATTATGCTGCTGTTGGAGAAGTTTCTGCGACTATTAGAGCTTCATTTTGTGAATTTTCAGGGACATAAACTGCTGGAATTTGTGGTTATAGGGGCTGCTGCCTTTCTTCATCAAGAATGACTAGAGTAGGTTGCTGTCTATTCCAATCCTAGGTGTTCTCCTCATCAAAAATGACATCATGGCTAGTGACAATCTTCTTCGTGAGTGGGTTGAACAATTTATATGCTTTGGATGCTTCACTTACATCGAGAAAAACACATTTTTCCCCCTTATCATCAAGCTTTTTCCTTTTCTCATATGAGACATGTGCATAAGCTATACAACCGAAAATCCTGAAGTGATCTACAGCTGGTTTGCGCCCACTCCAAGCCTCCTTGGGTGTCATATTTTGAACAGAAAAAGTAGGACATCTGTTCAACACACGAATGCTCCAGTTTACTGCCTTAGGCCAGAAACTTTTTGGAATTTTTCCTCTTGCCAGCAAGCTTCTCACCATGTTGAGGATGGTTCTATTTTTCCTCTCCGATACACCATTTTGTTGTGGTGTGTAGGCAGCTGTAAGTTCCCTTCGAATACCCTGCTCATCACAAAAGGCATCAAATTCCTTTGAGCAATATTCTCCTTCACGATCAGTGCGAAGAGTTTTAATGACTCTTTCTACTTCATTCTCCACACGCGCCTTGAAGCTTTCAAATGAACTAAAAGCTTCTGATTTTTGCTGTAAAAAATAAACCCAAGTTTTTCGAGTATAATCATCAATGAAAGTAATTAAATATTTTTTACCCCCATTTGAAGATGGATTTATTGGCCCACAAATGTCTGAATGAACCAGCTCCAAGACATTTTTTTGCTCTCCATGACTTTCCTTGAGGGAACTGAAAAAGATGTTGTTTGGTAACAACATATTCTTCACAAATTTGAGAAGGAATGGTCATTGGAGGGAGGCCTGTCACCATATCTTTATGTTGGAGAGTCTTTAATCCGCCAAAATTCAAATGACCATAGCGAAAATGCTAAAGCCATGAAAGATCTTTTACTTCAGCCATCAAGCAAGGTTGAGATGTTCTTATCTTCAAAGGAGACAACCTGTTTGAACTCATCTGAATAACAACAATTGCTCCTCTGGAAGGATCATAAATCTCACAAGCACCTTTTTGAATAGTTATTGCAAAACCCTTTTCTTGCAACTGATCAGCACTTAATAAATTACTTTTCAACTCAAGAACATAAAAAAAAAAACATTGGAGATTGTTTCTACAAAACCATTCTTGGTTCTAATATTAATATCACCTTTTTCCCATTACTTTCATAGTAGAACAATCACCAAAACTCACAGTAGAATGAAAGCCTTCATTTAAATGAGAAAAAGAAGACTTACTTCCACACATGTGGTTGCTGCAGCCTGTATCCACATACCAAACGTCTGATTGGATTTCCTCATTGACATGATAAGCCATTAACAAAGTCTCTGATTCATTTTGTTCTGTTGCAAAATTCGATTTCTCCACATTCTCTTTGTCGTATGGCAGCTTGGTATAACATTCAGATCGGTAATGACCAAACTTATGGCACCTATAGCACTCTATCTTGGATTTGTCAAGTTGTTGGTCGCGTCCTTTGTAATTTGAGTGACTTTCATCATCTTTGTAATTATGATATTGCCTGTTTCCATCTCTATTGCCTCTACCTCCCCTTCCTCTACCTCTACCTCTACCCCTTCCTCCTCTTGAATTTGAGGATTGAGCAAAGGTAGAAGCCTTTAGAGCTTGAACATCAGTGGTTGAATTTCGATTCATCTTTTGTTCTTGAACCAAGGAGCTTTGGAGTTCATCAAAAGAAAGCTCATATATATCTTTGGATTCTTCAATTGAGCAAACCACATAATCATATTTTGGGACCAATGAACGCAAAATCTTCTCAACAATAGCCACATCCTCCATCTTTTCACCATGGAATCTCATCTTGTTGACTATCCCCATTGTTCTTGCACAATAATCAGTAATAGCCTATAAATAGGCAGTACATATAGAATGAAAAACAACTAAGTCTACCGCACTAAGGCATTAAGGCACTGACCTCAACTCCTATAAACTAGGCAAAGAAAAACACCACTTTCTTGTAACCACTAAACAAATGCTCTGGACTCGGTTAAACAACAAACTGCCAAAACAAATAATGGAGCTTCCAAGTAAATAAGTGAATAATATTAAAAATAAATATCTAACAGACATTAGAGAAAGGGCTGTGATGGAGGGTAGGAGATGGGTCGAATATCGCATGTGGGGAGAGTTGCCACCAAATGCTAAGAGTTAATGATTTTATTAACCCAATAACAAAATCTTGGGATGAGGAGATGATTCGAAGAATTTTCATATCATTAGAAGTGGAAATTATATGTGGATTGCCTATAAATCGCAGTGGTTCGACATATTGCTTAATTTGGTATTATAACTCAAATGATATGTTCTTGTGCCCAGCTCCTATTTTGTTGAGCAAGAGAGTAGAGCAGTTGCCATAAACAGTGGGGATGGAGAGACTTCCAAGTCTGAGATGAAGCAGAAGATGTGGAGAGGTATTTGGGCAGCTCAAGTTCTTAACAAAATTCGTTTGTTCGCATGGCGTGCTTGCCATAAATGTCTTGCCCAGTCATTGTAAGTTGCAAGCCAGAGGTATGGAGGACATTGATACACTTTGCCCTCGATGAAATAATTCTAGTGAGGATATCTTGCATGCTCTAATCAACTGCAATAAAGCCTTTGAGGTGCGGGGGATTAGTGGGTCATGGAAATCTTAGCTGCACCAAGTGCAAATCAAAAAGATTGCATTGGTAGGAAAGTTGATTAGTAATTTTTGAAAACTTTATTAATAATATCAAAAATACTCAATGACATTCTTAAAAATTATCAATCAAGTTTCTAGTCGATTGCAGCCAAAAAATTTTCCTCACATTGGGGAGGTTTGGGGGAATTTTCAAGATTGGATTACAGCTCAATTAGATTTGTTGGATGGAATAATAAGAATGCCATCCAAATGGGGAAATATCAAGAACAAGCTAGAAATCGTATCCACTGCTTCACGACCTTAGGTATAAAACATTCTAGGACAAAAATAAATTTATTTAATAACATTTTAAGATTTAAGTATATTTTTATTTTTCTCATGTAATTATGATATAGGTTTACTTTATATGAGAAGTCGTACAAGCAATTCATTAGTACTCTATGTAGACCCTTTTCAAAATAGTTAATTTTTAATTAAATTTATAAAATTTATTTATTTTTCTTATAGATTCATATTTTAGTTTTACCATTTATAAAAAAAAACATTACTATATATAAAAATTTTTACAAACAATTTATTATTATGTAACTAAATCTATTAAATTAATAAATTAAGAAACTATTAAAATTAAATTTATAAATTTTAATATTTCATTAAATTTTTATTACTTTGCTAAATTCATCGGTATATTAAATTTTGTTTACGTTAAAAATAATTTTAATATTCTTGAGATAATACTCTTTACTCTTGATTTTCACTTGCCGTATGAGAGAATAATAAAACAATTGACCTTACATAATAATTACTATTAGCGTGTAATAAGGATCTTAGTCCTCTCAATTTTGTGCGGGAAACGTAGGGATGATTTATATACATCTCAATTATCCTATTAAATTTAATGGTTATTATTATGTCAAATCAGCAATATCACTTGAGGTAAATGAAACTGTCTATTATATTGCTTAAATCTTTTTAATTTTATGTTATTTTAAATAGGAAATATTTAACTTTCCTGTTTTTTTTCCTTCTACTTATTCATTCTCTCTATTTAGGGTTCTAATAATAAAAAAAAATTCAGAAAATTACTACTTTTTTTATAAAAAAAATTATAGTGTCATTGTTTTTAATTTTAATATTATCGTTATTTCTTTTTTCAAATTATAAGGTTTGTTAGATTCAGGTTTTTAGTTAGAATCGATGAGATAAAAATAAATTAAAGCATGCTTAATGTTGAAACATAATTTAAATCATTATAAGACATAATAGAAACACATACAACAAATGAATAAATGTTGATACAGATTAAACAAGTAAAAAAAAAAAAACTACATATTAAAAATAAGTTGATAATATTTGATTAATAACTGCAAGAAGCTTTCACAAAAAAAAAAGAGAACAATGAACAATGATAACATATATGATAACACTAAGACAATTTTTATAAATCTAGTTTGAAACTTTTGATTTATTTTTTAATTTTTATAAAAAAAAGAAATTAGGTTTGAGGTTCCAATTATTTTTTTAAAAATTATTTTCTAATAAAGGGTTCATTTGCTTTAAGTGATCTCGCTGGTTTAATTTTTTTTTTATAAAAAAATAACAGTTTTATGCATCTCTTTTTCATTGTTAGAACCACAAATAGAGAGAGTAAAGGAAGAAAAATAAAACAAAGAAGAAAGTGAAATATTTTCTATCGAAAAGAACATAAAATTAAAAAAAATTTAAGCAATATAATAGATAGTTTCATTAAACTTAAATGATATTGCTGATTTAACATAATAATAATAATTATGTTTAATAGAATGATTGATATGCATATAAATTGTCCTTATATTTTCCGTTTGAAAGTGAGAGAACCAAGATCCATCATGTTTTTTGAATTTCCTTTCAAAACAAACGTTGTCAAATAATCAAAGGCCAGTTAAATTGTATTATTGGTTCTTAGGATTTGCTTCAAAGTTTTAATTGGTTGATAGAAGTTCAATTGCAACATCTAAATCTCTGGACTTTCAATTTTAATGTTTTCATTGCCGTCAATTTCAAGTCAACAATCTTAGTTAAACTAGACATGCATCCAATTTTTATTACGTAAGATGACATGTGTGTATTAATTAAAAAAGAAACACCATGCTAATCCCGTTCAAAGTGGTTCCCAACCCTAATTAAATTAAGTTGTAAAAAAGTAAGAACGTTGCGAAATAGAGATTTTTTTAAAGGAAATATGTATTAATAAAACAAACTACCCAATAGCAGATTTTAAACCTATCAACCCATCAACCTACCCTCCTCCTTTACCACAGATAAAATTCTTATTTAGATCGGGTGTAACATTATTTTTGTATCAAGCCTAAAACTTCACTGTAACTATTAGGTAACTTAATTAGTAACGTAAATAATTGTTATACGATACGTTGCCAACGAAATTCTTTAAAATTATTAATAAAGTTTTCACCCAATGCATATAAGTATTTCTCTTATAGCGGACTAACCCCCCAAACCTCCAATCCCCAACCCCAAAGAATTTTGCCCCACTTCCTGCACAAACTCCTTCTGTCCTATTGTTCCCATGCATTCATCCCTTTCTTGAACAACTCCCACCCCATGTATCGAGCCCATTCCCTGTCAAGCCCTCCACCTACTTTCCCACTGACCGCGAAGACAACATGCTACCATCCTCCCTCACCCCCTTATCTCCATGCTCGACTATGCTAAGCTCTCATCTTCCTTTTTTGCTGACTTACCCACCCGTTGCCTAATTCGAGTAAAGACTTGCCCCTTGGAACCGCTGTAAAGTTTGGTTATGAAACCCTTTTGTGAACCTCCACCACCTCATTCCTTTTAATTCCATCATCAACCACCACTTGCTTGACAGCCCCCACCACCTCACTTTGTACAGAATCCTTCCTCAACCCGAAGTCTTCTCTCTCACCCTTATCCTAGATCCCCCAATTCCCAAACTATGATTAGCAACCCCCATAACTTATTTTGCGTTCTTGTTTAGCCCTTAGCCAATCCCCCTATTGCTTGACCCCTTCTTTCCCCACCTTAGTGAATTCACAATCCTTGTCGCAATGACCAAGCCTCCCACAGTCATAACAAAACATGGGCAGTCAATTATAAGTTATCGGAATCCACTTAGGTTTAGGTTTTAGATAATCCTTCAATATCATCTTCATGCGACGTCGAAGAGGTTTAGAAACCTCCACAAAAACCCTAACCCTAAGGTATCATCCTCATCCCATGCCAGAAGAATCTACTTCTACCTTTTCCACTAAACCCACTTTCTTCCCCATTATCTAACCAATCACCTTTGCCATACAACCTAATGGTAGATCAGGAAACCTAATCCAAAACATCGCATGGTGAAAACTCAACTCACTCAGTGGAACAATGTTATTGTAATCTTGTAGGATCAATAGTTACTTATCGAAATATCAAGGGTCCTTATCAATTATGCAATCATGATCATGATCCGACGAGAATTGAAACAATAACAAGTTATCACCCAAAACCCTAGACTCAATACTTTTGATAGTCCTCCATATAACCTTTATGGTACTCATCAGAGCTTCCCTGTTAAATGACTATTCGCCAACAATTTTATACTAACCTTAACTGTCCAAACCATAAGCCCTCATTAACTTCCTTACTCTCCAAAGCTATCATCCCTTACTTTTCTTCTGAGAGCGTAAACAACTGTAACTTTTCTAAAAGAGGAATTTCCATCCCTTATTACCTAAACCAATGAGTTAATCCTAATATAAGCTTGACTAATACACGGAAAACATCCACAAAAAAAGAGATAAAAGCATGTACTAGATAGGAGAATCTCCTACTAAGCCGTTAAAGAACCTTAGAAACCCTAGAGAGAACTTAGAGGAGGATCAAATTTATTGTGCTTGCGAAATAGAGTTAGGATGCTTTTTTATATATGGAATGGTAATTATAAAAGAGAAGCTACATCAACAAAATCAAAGGACCACACCAAATCAAGGACATGAGCAAAATTGAAAACCAATCTAGTCTAGCAAGCTCATGAGCAGCAATGTTGGCTTTTCTTTTAACAAAAAAACAAGAACAAACATTAAAACTTGTTGAGCATGTTTTTTTATTAATTTTAAGTATGTTTTTTTTTTGTTTTTTTTGTTTCAATGAATATAAAAAATCATGTTTCTCCTATTTATTAATAACACTGTTATGTCATCAATTTGAAGAAAGTTGGACACTTATACAGATTAACTTAGATTGAAATTGATGATGGAAACAATATTGGGCAAATTTAAAAATCTGGAGACTTTTTAAATGTTATAATTGAAAATTTGAAGAACGATTTGAATCTTAAGTCAAACTCTGATGACTAGTGGTGCAATTTTGCCTCAAAGGCCCTGTAAAGTTTCAATTTTTAGGGGCAAGTTGGTAATTCAACGGTTAACGGATAGGATAACTCTATTTTCCCAAGCGCCCAGCTTCAAAGGGCGACACCGAGAGAGCTGAGAGCTCTCACTCCGCGAAGCTCCCATAAAAATGGCATCTTCCTCTACTACACTCGCTCTCTGCTCTTCTCTCACCAGTCACTGCAAAATCATTTCACATCACCAAAACTCATCTATTCCCTTTCTTTCTAAACCATCCCTTTCTCTCTCTAAGCCCAAATCCATTTTCAGCTCTGACAAATTCGCATTTTCTTCTTCAATCGTGTCGACAGGACTCGAATTCTCTCATATTCCCAAATTCTCCCAATCCGAAACCTCTGTGATCGAGTCCGAACCCGATACATTGAAGCCGGAGCCTGCCCAGGTTGTTGAGACTGCCAAGGAGCAGACCAAGCGTGAAGAGATTTTTGCTGTTGTTATGGTGAGTGATGGATAAATTGCAGTTTCCCGAGGGACTCTACGTATTCTCTGATGGGAATTTTAATTTTTTTTGGTGTTTTTAGATGTCATGGTCACCCGTGTGGGATTTTCGTTTAGTGTGTATATTAGAGTGAGTTTGGTGATTACCCAGTTAATTTTTTATATTTTTATTTGTGATTCTGAAACAATTTTTTGTTTGTTTCTTGTGTTTTGCGAGCAGTTTTTGCTATTACCTAGTTTTTATTTTTGAATTTCTCGTTGTCTCTAGTATAATTTTGTGCTTGCCCAAATATTGTTCCCGTTCGTGCTTTTTCGGGAACGTGCATTTGACCATCGAAGAGGTTTGGTAGCAACGTGCATGTCCAGCCCATGAGTGACTCAGCGAGAACAGAGGAAACTCTTTGAAATTGAGCGTTGAAAGCCAACTATCTTTGCTAGAGGTGATGACTATGATTTTAGTAGCCCAACATTCTTGACTTTTTGGTTCTCTCTAAACCTTATAAATTTGATGATGATGCAACGGAAAATGTGCAGAGTGAGAGGTAGAGAGAATCTGGGAAACACTTAGTGAGTGTGGCTCTCTTAGTGTGGATTTTCTTCTTCTTTAGCTGGAAGAGCAAAGAAGAAAAGAGTGTGTATACAACAATTTGGGGGTTCCTCTAGGGTGGTGTTATTATAGTAGAGAGGGTAGAAAATTCTGTAGTCAAGTTTGGACAAATACTCGAGATATTCTTTCTAACCATTATTTTGTTTGGTGGATTTATTTGATTTGTCCCCTGGTTTTTCCCTTTGCACCGGAAGATTTCCATGTAAATTTGCTGTGTTGTGCTACTTGGAATTCGTTATTCTCCAATTTTTTTTTTTATTCTATATACTATAAATTAGTGGTTGGCCCCATTATTTAGCTATTTTGGGTGCTTCTCCTCTCAAATCTCTGATTTACTGTTTTGGTTTTGTTTAGATTGGGTCTCGCCAATATATTGTTTTCCCTGGACGGTATCTCTATACTCAGAGGCTGAAAGGTGCAAATGTAAACGATAAGGTATATCTTACTCCACAGTATAATTTCAATTCATGTTTACCGAAATCGTATCATATTTATTACATTTTCACTATATTAATCATTTTAACCAAGTGAATCTGAGAATTCAGTTTTTTGTGTGGTCCTTCATTTTTGGGTGATGTTCAAAGTGAAGTTCATTTCTTTGTCATATATTACTAACTTTCTTTGTCATGAATTACTTAATTACCCTCTTACCTATGTACTATTCTTTTGGGTTGTTTCGTCAAAAGTAAATCCAAAAATTTCCAAAATAGTTTTATCTTTTGTTGAGCTGAACTGAAAATTTTCACAGTTCAAAAATGCATTTGCCAGGGAACCCAATTTATAAACTAGAAATAATACTAGTAGCAAATATACAAAGGAGTAGCATAAAAATCATATAATTACATTGACGAGCAAGATCTCCTATACAAGCAAAATCAACATTCCCTGAATTCAAGAAAGTTAGATTGCCTAGGAGGGTGGGAGAATCACTTAACCCCCTTTAGTAAATGATTCCCTCAGCAAAGTTAGGTTCTGCAAAATGTGAAAAGCGTAGAAAAAAAATCAAAACTGTATAGATTGGGTGGCAGTGCAATGTATGGTTAGCGCAATAATTTCTTCTCCCACTCTTTTTGAATGGTTCCTCTGCTTGTTGTCATTTCAAAAGAGCAGGCTGGATAGGAGATTGAGCAGTTTCAGGTTTGTTGGGAGAGTCTTGATAGCACCTTTAAATAACATGAGAGTGGGCTCCTTTTAGAGTTCACTACTTCTTTTGGTATTTGAGGATGCTTTCCTCTTGTCACACTTTGGAAGGCTCATACACCTTATTGGTCCTATCCTTTATTTTGTAGGTCACTTGATGGTCAACTCTATAGGGAAATTGAAATTTCAAATCAAGAATTGACGGATCAGTAACTGGTCCATTGTTGATGTGCATCAATAATCTGGTTTTCCAGTTTCACCTGCTTGGGCAAAGTTTTAGGTGAAGACTGAAAAGTAATAGATGATAGTTCAAAGAGCAACCCTTTTGCAATTAGGAAGAATTGAACTTCAGATTTATGATATCTACTCCTTTCTGTAGATAATCATGTCATTTTTCACTTTGCAACATAAATTGCCATATGTAGGGATTATTAGCTGGAAGAAATAGAACATGAATTTAAGTCGTCATTACTTTTGAGTTCATGATTGGGTCGTGAAGGTTTCTTCCTTTTTTGAGAAGACAAAGGTTAGGACAGGGTTGATCTCAGTCCTGTGGCTTCACTAGGACAAACCCCCACTCACCCCATCAAGATGGGTTCTGCCCCACCACAAAATGAGCACAGTGCCAAGCATTTAGCGACATGAGTGAGTACACTGCTCATCCACTTTCTGTTGTCATTAATGTGTAAGAAAATTTGTTGTACATTTGTGAGGAAGGAACTTCGACCTGATGAAGATATCCTTCCCTTAGCAGTGGACTCCTTTGTGAGCAAGGGGCTTGAACTCACTTGGATGATCTTCCCTTAAAGAGCTCTTAAGCTTGACGTTGAGACATGAGAGGACCCATGCATCTGTAAAATTTGCATAATGGATTTCAATGATCCATCCAGCGCAACACCTTCATGCAGCTTCTAATGGTATCACTTAGCCCCATGGATGATGGCGTGTCACTGATGAGACACTACAGAGATATACCTGCATCACCTAACATAAGGAATCTAGAACAGTGCCTTTGGGTCTGTAGCACGTCTTTCACCCGCTCAAATGCATAGCAACTTCTATAGTTATACTTTCTATGAACATTTTGGCAACCATTTTCTGATTAAGTTGGACAACGGCATAAATGGATAAGGAAAGGTTACTTAATAGGAGTACTTGTTAGAAGAATAATCTAAATCATAATTGCTGATATTGTAACAGCTGACGTGAATGAGAAAAGAAGAAGGAAAAGAAAAAAAAAGGTTTTTCCATTTCTACAAACTTTAATTCTTATACTTGTTGCATATATTAACATTGTAACACTTGATATTGATGAGAAATTTTACAGTTTCTTGCTTAGTATGATCATGTTCATAGTTTTGAAATTCTTGTTAAACTATCAGCACTTATTATGCAGAATTGGGAAAATCATGCATTTGTTATTTTAGGATTTTGGTGTATTTGTGAGTTTAGTTTGTAATTATACTTTCCTTGGGAATCAAGTAGTAGTATTTTAGGAAATTTAGGTTTAGGCAATTAAATCTGTATTAAGATTTGATTACTTATTTAAATTTTGTTTGGTGACTATATAAGAGCACCTCTATTAGGTTTTAGATTCAGATTATGATTATTGAATAAAACTGGTGAGTTTTGCTCTCTCCTGTCTCTTTATCTATTCTCTCTGTTCTTCTCTTATCTAGCCCTAGTTCTTCACCTTTGCCTACTATTTCCTCTGACTTCTCCTCTATCTCTATTGTTCTTCTCCTCTGTTTCTTTTTCTGTCTCTCTATATGTATTTTATCTATCTCAGTTACTTGTTCTACGTCAACTTCTTGTGGATTTGGAAACCTCCTTTGTTCTTCATTCTGTAATGGTTGTGATCCTTAATTTCTTCATGTAGTGACATCCGGTAAATGCTCTCATCAATGTGTTTTTTCCATTATTGCAGCCCGACAGTAGCATCTCAATCATTTATAAAGACATTTGAAAAAGATACATGATATACATATGAAGGAGATATTAAGTAAACAATCTCAAGTTCAAAATTTGGCCAAACAGGACTGCTCTATTGCATTGCATTGCTAAGGAAACAATGGTTGTTATAGTTCTAATGTAGGTCCCTAAGTAACGCAATCTATACAATCTGCAAAAAAGGAGCTCAGGCCAATAATTTTTTTTACATATCAAAATTTTTTTTACCTACATTAGGACTATAATAACCATGTTTCCCTAGCAATGCAATGCAATAGGCTAGTCCTTTTTGGCCAATTTTTGAAGCTGAGATATATGTTTACTTCATATTTCCTTCGTATAAATATCATGTAAGTATCTTTTTCAACTGTCTTTATCAATGATTGAGATGCAACCGTCTGGCTGCCTCGGTGCCTTTTTTCAAGCCTAAGAGTAGTTTATTCTTCTATCCCCAAGAATTGGTATTTTCATGAATGGTTGACTCTGGTTTTATCCTTCTTCTCCAGCTTGTTGCTTCCTGTCCAAATTAATATGTTTGAATTTTGATTCTTGTGCAGATTATTTTGAACAAGGTGTTGCTTGTGGGAACAAAAGAAAGTACTTACATTGGAAAACCTGTGGTGACTAATGCTGCTGTACATGCAGTAGTTGAAGAGCAGGTAGTTAACTGCCTCCTGATGTTATGTATTGTTTTGTCCAGTTGGTCATCTTTTCAGTTTTATCCTTGCCCCTGCTTCTCACCCATATACTCTGACTGCAGGGATTGAATCCCAAAGTAGTTGTGTTCAAGTATAAGAAGAAGAAAAATTATCGAAGAAATATTGGACATCGACAGGTAATATAAAGTTCTTCACTTACATAGTCAATTGGTAAATAGCCACTACAGCCAGGCTATTTTCTTGAATGCAACAATGCTGAATGCATTGAGCAACTATTTATGTTTGATCATTATTTATTGGGGTACTGAAACAAGAAGGGAGGAAAGTTCTGTTACAGTTTTTTGTTATCTAGATGAACTCTATGTCTTCGGGTGAGTTTGGGATTGCTGTAGCATTTTCAAAAGTAGAGTGACAAAAGTGGCGTGGGACTATCACAATACATTGTTTGGTAAATTACATATCTAAAATTAGATGTGAAAATGTTGTAGTTATGTCAAATATCTAAAATATACATAAAAATGATAGTCTCTATAGTTGGAAAGAGTAATAAAGAATTTTTTATATGTAAGGATATTTCATTAACTAAAATGGTATTTTTCGATATCTTTAATAATCATTAATTTTTTTTTCACGCGTTTCAAAACACAATTTGTGTGCAGCACCTTAAGAGTAGCTTTGAGAAATCGACGTTTTGCACCACAACTTTTGCTAACACAATTAGTAAGTTTTACCAAATGCAAAGTTTAAGTTTTTGCGATGGAAAAAGCAGTTTTTGTCACCTCACCGCAATACCAAAGGTAGCCTTCTTGTCCTTTTTCATTAATATTCTTTCCCTTTAGACCTTGAGACCTCTTGCTGGACCTTTTTCGTAGTCCATTTGCAGATGTACTTCGCTTTAGGAAAGCCATCGAGTGATTTTCAAAATCCTATGGCTTGGTGACACAGCTGCTGAGTACTTTATAGAGCTCTATTGCTTCAAACATAAAAGGCTCAAAGCTTGAGTGGGTGTTGGCTGCTACCATTTTTTTTTGTATAACTTAGTCATTTTGGTTATCTACCTAGCTACGTTCCATATTTGACTCATCTATATTTCCTCAATCTTAAATTTCAAGAATATTTATGAAGAAATTCGTAGCTTACGCAATGTATATTTCTAGAGAATAATACTGCAGACTTGCCTTTTGACTTCCTTGTCCTGTTTATGGCACTTTGATGTGGTTTTGACTTAATAATGCAGCCTAATACAAGGATAAGGATAACAGGCATCACGGGCTACCAAGACTATCCCGCGGCTTCTCTCAACTCCTAAAATTCCTTGGGTACGATTTGGTGTCACCTGAAATTCACACCTGAATGTTTTGTGGAGATTCTGTTGTTGTTTTCTTTTCTTTTTGCTGTGTAATTTCCTGGGTAGTGTTTAAAATTAAATTATAACTCTAATGGTCAATCATTATGGATAAATTTTACAAAAATGAAACACTCAATTATAGAATCTGATGTGAAAATGGTGCTTTATGTAGGGAACCCGTTGCTGTCTCGGTCTGCTTTGTTCTTCCTTAGTACATCCATGTAGGGTTCACTTTATATTTTTATATGGGATTCACGTGAATGTGAGAAGAATGGTGCGTTGAGAAATCCCCTCCCCACCTCTTTCCTTTTCTCCTCTATGTTTTGTTTTTTCTTCTCACATGCAAGCTCAATTTGAATTGCTTTGGACTAGCCCGAACCTTTTCTTTTTGGTTATTTTACGTGATTTTAGCCCATTGTTTCTCATGCTTTGTTCTGCGTCGTTTTTCTCATATAAAGATATTTTTACTTTCTTCCAAAGGGTTTTTGAGTATGCCCCTTTGGCAATACGATGGAAGACAATATGGTGCATTCAATGCATGGTAGCATAAACAGTCTTCCAATTCATTCTTTCTCATTGTTTTTCAAATTTGTCCCTAGGCTAGCTTCGTCACAGTTGATCGGATCATATATTAAGGTGAGTATGGGTCGGATTAGTCTAAAAGTTCAATTCAATCCAAACATGTCAGATCATGAATCTATTTATTCTCAACTCAACTCATGAATCCACTCATTCTTAACTCACTCGACCCATTCTGATCGGTTTGGGTCATCGAGTTAATATAGTTTTTACTAAAAAATTAAATCTTACATATTACATAAAAAAAATATTCTACTAAATCTAAAACCAAATCCATGTTTAATTGTAATATATTAGAATTTGAAGTACTATGATACATGTTTGATTGCCATATATGAGAAATTTAAATACCCATTTATAGGAAACAATTTTTTAGAAGAGAAATATAATGTTTCTGATTCAGATTGTAAGATTTTTTCTAAACACAAAAAAAGAATTTTTATTGATTATATCATAGATACAACCATCTTGATAGAAATAACCACAATTTAAAACAGAGCAAAAACACTAGCCGAACGATTGTTGAAAATCCTCCCCAAAACCCAACTAAAAAACTATTGAAAACTCTCCCAACACATCAGCTACAATAGATCTTAAAAACCCCAACCCCTACAAACATCAAAACAGCAATCCAAACTCAAAACAACGTAATCACCCCTCACACAACACACGAAGAGAATGAGAAAGACCACAAATATATTGTATTTGTAAACCTCGAGAAAAAGAAAAGGATCTTGTTTTATCAAAAGCTTTGTCAAAATCAACCGCAACGAGAGAGAAGAAGCCAAAAGGGATCGAAGAGATTGTGAGTGAGAGATAGCCTGGGGTTTCAAGTGAGCAGTTCTCACTTCTTAGAATTATAACTTCTTCTTCTTTTTCAAAATGCCCATTATAGTATAGTATGATCTGTTTGGATTTTGAAGTATCTGTTACATATAATTTTACACACTAATAGTTAGAATAAATATTTTATAATCATATATTTTACAATTATATTATAATTATTTATAAATTATTTTATATTTTATATTTAATAAAATATAAAATATATAATTATATATTTGATCGGGTTACTGGTTTGGACCAAATTAAAATTTTTGAATTCTGACCCAATCTATTAGAATTTAAAAAATTTCCAACTCAATCTAACTCAACCTAACTTTTAAAAAAACAACTTAGTCTGATTCAAGTCTATGAGTATAAAAAAGTCTTTGGCTTTAATATTAGATAATTTATTGCACTTGAACTTTCCTCCATGTCAAATTACAAACACAAATAAACTTGAGACCCAACAATCATAACTACATGGGAGCCACACTCACCGAATGATTAACTATGCCGTTGCATACACTACTCAATTTATAGGATTGGCTGAGTACAAAATATCTTCAATAACAATGATGGCATTTACTACCAACAACTAGATTGTCCATAAAAGTCAAATAAGTGGGCTACCAGTAATCTTTGTCAATATTTTCTCTTCTTCCACACGTTAGTCTTGAATCATTCAACTACACGTGACACATACATGGGCGGGAATAATTAAGGTGAGTATGAAAATCGGTGAATTTGTGAACTTAGTTTCAAATTGGTATAATTGGATGGATTAAGTTGGGTTGGGTTGGGTTGAGTTGGATTAGATTGAAATTTTTAAAATTTGGGTTTAAATTTTTTTTTGAATCTGATAGATTGGGTTGAGTTATAAATAAAAAAAATTAAACTCGACCCAAACCGGTTAACCTGATGTTATATAATTATATTTAATATATATTTAAAATATACTTATTTTAAAAATTGATAGATTACATTTATATTTTGATAAGTTAATTTGGATTGCAATATATATTTCGTCTGTTTATATGTATCTTTTTTTTTTTTTATAATCCCTTCAACAAAAATGCTAGTTTCCATCTAAATGACCAATTAGACTTATAAAAAAAATTCAAAACATCAATTGGAATTTAAATATGTAAAAAG
Source organism: Bretschneidera sinensis (assembly GCA_023935145.1). Classification (NCBI taxonomy): domain Eukaryota; kingdom Viridiplantae; phylum Streptophyta; class Magnoliopsida; order Brassicales; family Akaniaceae; genus Bretschneidera; species Bretschneidera sinensis. The sequence goes on along the minus strand of CM043697.1, from coordinate 136,014,286 downwards.
TATGTTTCTTTTTAATACTTTTTAGTTGAAAAAAATCAGATGTTCTCGTGAAAGTATTTCTTTTGGACTTTCAATATATTTTTCAATAACTTGTTAAATTGATTTGTTTATCCTAATTTTATTCACTTTTATGTTTTTGATACGATGAAACTTGGTTATGGAGATTTTAAGACCAAGTCTATACTAGTGTTGAAGCTTTAAGGAATTTGATTGATTAAACCCCTTTAAAATCTAAATTTTATTTTTGTATGGTTTGTATTAAATTAAAGTTATCAGTGTGAAATGATTTAACGTACTTAATTTGTAAACGAAGACTTGTAAGATTTAATTAATTCTGGTATGAATTTAATTTTGAATCTAATGAATGATGAATAATTATAAAAAAATATTTTTTCTTAAGAAATATATTTATATTAATTTTTAAGTGAAAAATACTAAACCAATGATCCAAACCAACTTAAATAGATTGGATTAAGTTAAAACTAGATGGATTCATACGTTGAATTAAATTGAAATTTTCTCAACTCGGTATAGTTGAATTTGATTGATTTTTTATGTCAACTTAATCTAAACTTACCCATGCTGACCCCTAGCCAAATGCATCATTGTAGTCATTTTTCATGTGTCCAACAATTGATACAGACTTTTAAAACGAATTTTTTTTCCGTCTATTATTTTACCTTCCCCCTTTATCAACGTTCATCCCATCTTCCATACAAAATGTTGGCACTTTGCTCATGTCAGCGCTAGTCTTCAATTGCACAGTAGCAACACCCAAGTTGGTTCTCCAAATGTTTAACATGCCTCACTGCCTTAGCATCGCTCATGTCAAGAGCCAACTTCAGGTGCTCCGATATGCCAAAAAAAGAAATCGATTTGGGGTTTTTCTTATCCCTCCGATCCCAGTGTACCTTCTATTATCGTGAAAAATGATGCTTCCAACTTGATCACATATGCAAACAGGGAAACATATATAAAAAAGAAAATCAGAATAAAAAATATATATTTCCAATCAGCCATTCTAATTCGGACACAAAATCAATGCTATGGGCAACTTAATGAATCAACTACAACAGAAATAGAATCATTTAGGAAGGGGCACCAAAGCAATTATTTTGAAGTACTACATTACTACAGTTTTTTACATAGTGGCCAACACTACCCAGGAATACTGTCAAGGGGATTAGTATTTAGTATAATGAATTCTTTCTAGAAATTTGTGGCTCCTAATAATCTAAATAATCCATATTGGGAGATGATTGAGTTAACATACATCAATAGGAGGTAAAACAAAAGAAAAATAAAGGATTTTCTTTATATCTCAAATCATTTGTGCCACCAAAGGGGGGGAATTATCCACCCATGTATCAGAATTGAAGATGAAACCTGCCCCTCATGTTTTGTGGCAGAAAGAAGGATCACCACTGCAGCCTGCAGCTCAATCCTGCAATTTAAAATAGTCAAGATGCTATCTTAAGCCACCTTGGATAGGAAATAGAAGGATCTTACCGACATAAACTTCATTCGTATATTTTCTTTCTCTTCAGGAGGGTAGGAATTATGGAGACAAATCCAATAAGGAAAAGCACAGACAAAGTTTTGAAATCATATAAATCCTTCACTGACTTGAGATCCCCAAGAGCTAGGCCAGCCTAAGTGACAGCGGAAACAGTAGAAAAAACAGTATTTAGTAAATTAGGAAGTCACTGTAAACAAGAATTATGTAGTAAAACTAAGCTAACAAATCATCCATCAACCGTTACGGAAATAATGGTTTCTCTTTCTTTTTCTTTTTGATAAATGTAATAGAATTAGTGGTTTTTTTTCCTTCAATTTTTTAGGTGTATTTGTCATTATCATGCATAGAATTACAGCAGAACATTGTTTTTATCACTTTCTAGAATCTCAATGCACGGATGAGGTGTAACCTTCTCTCTCACACATGAGAAATCTCTTTGTCAACCAAAGAACTTCAAATTAAATTCATTCTTGATCTCTCAATAATAGTCTACTAAGCTTCTGTCCAACAATACAAGAGAGAGGAACCCACATTCAAGTCCTGCTTACATTTTGTATTACAAACACCTTATCTTCCCACTAGAATGCCATAGCTAGTCTTAATAACCATGTTGGTATCCTCTAGTCCATCAAGGCTCTCGACATTACCACATACTAGTTTACCACCTTCCATGCTTTAAATAAAACCCCAACAAGACCTTTGCCAAAGAAGGCAACAGCCACGCACAAGAAACCGGCAATTGGGCATTTCAAAGAGGCATAAAAAAATAAAATGTAGCTAATATTCCACAGTGACTAATATGGTTTAATATACAAACGAAGGCCACAGATTCCTCCAGAAGACGTCCAAATGCTGAAAGCATTGGCAGAAAACCAAACTTCAATTGTTTGGTTCCATGTCATTATGTCCTCATTTGCACCACAGTCCAAGGGGAGAAAGAAAATACGGACTGATAGCCTTGGGTTTTAAATTAGCCTATCCTATCAGACTTGCACCTGGTGATCTATTGTTCAGACGAAGTTTAGGGAAGTAACATAGTTGAATGGAATATTGATTAATACTTCTGGAGCCTGATTACTTTAGGACTAAATTTATTGTGATATGAGCCCAATGTGGAAGTATTGTAGGAGAACTCCTAAAAGTTTATTCATATTCAATTGTCCAAAAGGGTTTTAGATCACTGCTTCAAAAGGGTCTTTCCGGAAAACCCCAGGATAAGTAATCTAAAGATGATACAATCGGCAGCATATCAACTTACTAAGCACAGTTCTTCATGTATATTCCAATTAAAAACTCTTGAGCATCAAAAATTCTTTCAAACATCATAAAATCCAAAAAATATCTACTCTTAACACAAACTTTTTATCCTCTGAAAAAGATTAATTTTTCCCCTTTTTTGAAGCTGAAGGGGCTTCATTCAATTACGGCAATTCACCTAAATGAAGACTAGAGTAAACACAGCACCATGACCTACTTATTGCACCTTAATCTGAAACATCGTTACCTTTCATGAGGACAAAGACCCACAAACATCCAACAATGTTAGCCATTAGCAATTCACAACAGACCATTTATGAATCAAGAATGCTCCTCAAACAGCAATAAGAATCTCTTTGATTCATGACCCTACCACATGCAGTTCTCCCATTTAAATGGATGATTTTATATTATTATAGTCTTCACAAGACAATGTGGGAAAACCTATTTAACTTTTATCTCCCCTAATTTGCTCACTTACAGTCCAATGACTCTAGGCATTTGGCTTAAGCACTCCCACAAAAAGCAAATATCTATCTGAAAGCCAACAGCTGCCAATCATTTACTGCCAACAGACACTATTGCAAAAATTTCTAACTCCAACATGTTATGAACCCTCATGGAGTTTGCCTAGTTACAGCAATAACATTCAGTAATACATGCTCTGTCTAACACAGTTTAGATAGAGACCATCTACCATTTGGAAAATGGTAGTTCTACACTTCCACCATGACATTCAAACAGGCATTCCAGCTAAACATTAGGATCTACCTCTGATAAAATGAAAATTGATAATATTTATGTTTAATTAGTGTAATATAATATAATAACCAATGATATGAATATTAATAACTAAATGAATTGTATATTATAGTTAAATTAATATTAATAAAAATATATCCAAAAAAATAATACTAATAACTACATTAAAGAAACTATCAAAGAAACTAATTTAAACAAATTGAACATTGATAGACAATGAAACTAATTGAATATATATTTAATACTAATACCTGAATAAAATATATTTTTCATAAAAAAATTAATTACCATTTAAAAATTTAAAAATATTTAAATTATATTTCCATAATCAAAACAAAAGAAACTATATAAAAATCTGTTCAAATAATTTTATTTCTGTAAAAATCTGTTAAAAAGGAAAATTAAAAAACATATACAAAATAAAAATAAAATATAAAATATAAAAAAGGAAAATATAATACAAAAAAAAGATCTGGGCCCCACCACACAAGCCGCTGCTGGTGCCGCTGCTCATGAGAGAGAGAGAGAGAGAGAGAGAGAGATCAGATCTGCTCTCAAAATGTTAGGAATATATGGTGGAAAATTGAAAAAGGGAAAGGGTAGATAGTTCATTTCAATGGTCAACAAGGTGCTTAAAGATGGAGGAAAAATATATGCTACTCCCCATCAGCTTTTCACCTAATCTGACTATCAGCTTAAAGCTGGAAGAAGCTGCTCCAGCTAATGGTTTCCCAAACGGGTAGATAATCACGTAAAGCTTGTTTGACCAAAGCTTTAAGCGTAGCTAAATGGGCTCTTAAATCAGTTTGGCCTGTTCTTTTTGATAGGAAAAGTTTGGCTTTTTGAAAGAGTTGGTAGCAAAGTAGTTAACTTCATTTAAGAGAATCCATTCAAATGACAATGCTGACTATTTATATACTGCTACACATAACAGTGGATGTGCTGATGGTCAGATTATCAAGATCACTTTAACTGTACATTGATTACATTAGTATACTGCCAGAAATGCAACTTAGGTGCTTCATTTTCAAAATGTTAAAATTTATCTCTGTTTTATAATATATGTGATGTAGAATAGTAATTAGTAACACAAGAAGCAAAAATAGATTAAAGGAAGAAGTAGAGGAGGAAAAAATAAAGAGAGCAAAAAGAAGATAACAGCAGAATCAGATGAAGATAGGGGGAGGGATGCAGAAAGGAAACAACAAGAACAAAAGAAATAAGAGGGAAGTAGAAGAATTCCAAGGGAGTAGATTAAAGGATAATGATAAAAGAGAGGGAAATACCAAACTCTGTATTTTATTCAACAATCCAAGTCAACCTAAAACCCTACTACAAGTGATCCTAGATAGGCACCACAAAATACAAATAATTAAATAAGGAAATAAAATCAAATTAAAAATTAATACAAATTTTAGTCTTTTTTGCCACATCATCAATATGATTATATAGACATATTAAATAGTTGATCCTTCAGAATCTTGATTCTATACTGCAATCCTTCTGCAAATTTCCAGATAACCTACTAGGTATCAGGTTCAATCATGAGTATTCAATTCTTGATGACCAGGTTAAAACAACAGAATTCCAAAACAGGGCATACAATTTTTTAGCTACCAAAGAAACCTTATCTATAAGGATTAAAAGAAAACAAAATTCAGAAAGGCATGGACTCTCACAAAGAAACTGAGTAATTGGAGCATAATATAAACATTAGAACTATCACAAGGGCAGAGATTAGATGCATTGAAGAACATAAACAAATTATCTTGTTCAACACCTCCAGACAAAGACACTATTTTATCAAACAGTACCCATATCCCAAAACCACCCACATTAAGCTGAAAGTAACAAGGAAAAACATCTTCTAAAATGTAACAACTATCATTCTTAAATGTACTTTTAGGATATTTAAGCAACTTCAAGCCTTCAAAAAATGTAATAATACGACAATCAAGAAATGCATAAGGATGGTTTTAAGAGGGAAAGGGAAAAAGCAACCACAAAGTGACAAGATGAAAAAAAGTACCACACAGGCGTGAAAGAAAAAAAGTAAGGTAAAAAAGGAAAAAAAGCAATCATGTATAAACCAACTAAGATGATAACTGTGGAACAGATGCAGAAGACTTACTCTGACAGTGATATAGGAGGCTGGAATGAGTCCAATCAAAGTTGCCAAAAAGAAAACATGAAATGGTATGTCAACGATTGGAGATGCCAAATTGATGAAAAGGTTGGGCAAAGTCGGTGTTATCCTCAGAAAAAGCATGTAATTCAGAAGCTTATCCCTACGCTTTGCAATCTGAATTCAAAACATTGCAAATTAATGCAGTACAAAAAAGGAGGGTATGACAAAAGAAATTAATAGATTCTAAGACATAAATTACTGATTTCAACAAGATGACTAGGGAAGAAGTACCTCCGCCTGGAAGAATCTTAATTTTTCAGGCCACAACCAACTAACTAAGGGCCTGCCAATTAACTTGGACAAGAAAAAGCAGGAGGATGCTCCAGCTGTGGCATTGAGGACAACGAGGAAAATGCCTCTAATGATGCCAAAAAGTGCTCCAGCTAGCAATGACATGAAAATTGTTCCAGGAATCATAAATGTCTGCATGAAGATGTAAGTTGAGCAGTAACCCAAAATGAATTGTGCTGGGTAATCTTTCGCATATGTTGCAAGGTTATCTCTGAAAAATTGTTCAAAATAAAGTAGTTTAGGGAAACCATGAACTGAGAGAAGAACACAAGAAAGTAACTTGAATACTGATTCAAGCAACAAAGATACATGGATAGATTTCTTCTCAGAAGGGGCTACCAGGTGGGGGAAGTCAAGAATGCTTCGTAAAATTACAATACAGAGGATATGGGTGATAATATTGATAAAACTCAACATTTCAAGATTGCAAAAGAAAAATCAAAATGAAGCTTTTCTCGCACACAGCAACAATAATCAGGTAAAGTATTTAAATTAAGTCATCCAATCATTAGAACCTTGAGCATGACCATGGCCCAGATGGGGGATCTATAAAAAAATTAGCCATCAATGCACCATTATCCATGTGAGCCATCTTGTTATCATGAGTTAGAATCTATGTTACTTAAAATGAATTAGAATCTATACTTCCATCCAGAAGCTGAAAATCTGTAATGCTCTCAACAATATAACAGAAGATATTCTCCTACTTTGGCATAATGAAAATTTAGCACAGAGCCACAGATAATTCTGCAGATTCTTAAGCAAAGATTATGGAACAAAATAAAACCGGCTACCTCTTTTATTCAATTGATGATGATGTTTCACTTTATAAAACAGTGCTAGTACACTTACAAATGACATATTCCATATTTCAATAAGCATGTAGACAGTTAAATTCCTCAGCCTCCCCCCCCCCCCTCTTTTTTTTGTGGTCTATACTGTGATGATTTCATGGGCATGGCCATCAGGAGAATGTACTCTATTTGAAATGAAGTTCCATCTTAGCCAAAAATAATAAGAAGCATAAATTTTCCTGGATGGTCAGTGCACGGAGAATTTGGCCAGGAGAACTAAATGGCTAACCTATGCATAACATCATATGCGCACAGTCATGAATGCATATATACAGAAGTGTGTGTACGTGTCTATTCTTTTATCTTTTTACTGAAAGCAAAATATCACAACAAATCTCCATCACATGAAACAACGAAAATTTGCCATCCCTATTAAACATAACGGTTCATAACCACTCATTCAAATTAATCATCACAAATTCACACAACCCAAAAAATAAAATAAAAAACAGAAACAGTAAGCAAACAAAAAAAAAAGACTAAGACCAAATGAGAGTGCAGCAAAGACACCTACTTGAGCAAGCGGAGATCGGAGATTGTTCTGGGCAGCTTGAGTTTACCGTACTCGGCGGCGGGCATTGTGAGGTAGATGCAGCAGAGGCCAGTCGAAAAGACAATGAAGACCCCGAGAAACGCGGCGAATTCCCAGCGCGTGAGGGGGAATCGCTCCGATTTGGGGCGCTTTCCAGATGGCGAATCATCATCCTTGGCTGTGGCAGACGCGCTCTCTTCGTCCCTCAGCAGTGACCTCCCGCTTTCCCCCATCAGATTCCGAGGTGCCGCCATCAATATCCAAACACACACACACAAAGACACGCGCAGGCAGGCAGAAAGACAAACTTTGTTGCTTCACTTTTAGGGACTGGAGGCAGCAAAACTGGAGCGAGATTCATTTATGTGGAGATGTAGCTTATGTCATAGGCAAAATACATTGATTTGAAACACATAACTTCGAATTTAAAGGGGAACAAGAGGACTCAGTTTGAGAGATTTGTTAGTTCGTTTGTGAATTATTGAGAATCGACGTTCAGATTGATGTCGAAGCATAAAACCCTAAAGATGGGGGATTTGTTGGGTTCTCCCACAGAGAGAGAGAGCTGATTTTTGCAGAGTTTGGGCAATTTTCTATTTCCTACTAGAGTACTATTTATTTTCTTTTTCTTTTTCCTTTTTCCCTTTCTCTTTCCGCAATGGTTAGGTTGCGTAAGTGGTTTAGAGGTGCTGACTTTTTACTATTGATAGCTGACCGAAGCGTGGTTTTTTTTTTTTCCTTCTCATTTTCTCTTTTTAGGTTGGGATTCAGACTGCAGCATATTCGGATCAAATCGTTAAATTCTTCGAAGTCACAGAATAGGAGTCGTCCCTGGCTTAGATATCAATAACAAGCGTCTGGTTCTGTCACTATTTATCGGGGTGTGGAGAGATCGGTTTGTGTTAGAGGTTTGAATTGAGTTGGTTTAAAAAATTAATTCAATTAATTTATATCGGGTTAAAAAAATTTCAATCTAATCTAATCTAATTAACTCATCTAATTTTAATACAATTCAATCTATTTAAATTGGTTTTGGTTAGTTTGGGTCATCGGTTTAGTATTTTTTCACTCAAAAAGTAATAAAAATATATTACATAAAAAAATTTTTTTACTAAAACTATTCATCATTAATTAAATCAAAAATCAAATCCATACAAAAATTTATTATAACTTACAAATTAAGTAGTTTAAATAAATTCACACAAAATTCAAACAACTTTAATTTAATATAAATCATACAAAATTAAATAAAAATTAAATTTTAAAGGTGTTTGATCAATCAAATTCTTCAAAACTTCAACATTAGTATAAAATTGGTTCTAGAATCTCCATAACCAAGTTCCATCATACCAAAAACATAAAGTGAAAGAACATATGATAAGCAAATCAATTCAACAAACTTTTGGAAAGCATATTAAAAGTCCAAAAAAATATTTTCATGAAAACAAACGGTTTTCTTCAACTAAAATGTATTAAAAAGAAACACGTTCTTTATATATTTAAATTATAATTACCCTTTTTAAAGAAATTATCAGTTTTTGTTGGAGGGTTTCTAAGAAGAAAAAAGAAAAGAAATTAAAAGATATATATATATATATATATATATATATATATATATATATATATATATGTGTGTGTGTGTGTGTGTGTATGTATATATATATTTATATATTGACCGATTTACCAGTTTGGGTCGAGTTGAATTTTTTTAACTTGTGACCCAACCCAACCCAACTCACTGGGTTACAAATTTTTTCAATCAAAACCCAACCCAACTTTTGAAAACCCCAATCCAACCTATTACACTGGTTTAGGTCGGGTCCACAGATTCACTGGTTTCCATGGTCACCCCTACTATTTGATGCAAAACTACCAAAATAAAAGTACTTATTCTAGTAATTGGTTTAATTTTATACTTAAATCAATATGGAGGTACATCAATTACTGGTGCATAAATTATATTTGGTATCAAAGCCTATACTTCAGCTATATTGTTCAGTTTATCCAGTATTGAATGATATTGATGTTAGAATTACTTCATGAAGTGGATTTACATTTATCGGGGATTACTGAGTTTTATCATAAAACAGGCTAAGTGTTTGTCTATTAAGTAAGACATAAAGTGAGCTCGTAATCTATTTACTGTGGACTTAATATTTTAATGTGTTTAATATGGGCTAGCTAGTGTAGGCCATAGTTGGTCTTTGGGCATGTGATAAGTGGACCATTAGATCACTATATAAAGTATAAGTTTGGTCTCCCTCCTATTCTTAAATTTCAACCCTAGAGAATACATCATCTTCTCTACATATTGAGTAAAGGCTTATCTCATCAAGGAAAACAAAGAGGGAAAATACCTATTGCCTAGCTAAAGATTTATTCCTACCGATTGATCAAAGATTATGCTACATCATCAACAATGGATCCTAAGTAAGGTATGTGTTCTTTCTATCTATTTAATATTAGGTCTCCTCTACTCTTCTATGGTGTTTCGTTGGGATTAAGGATACTAATAAAATCCTACACTTGATACTCTGTATATTAACATGTTCAATATGCTATTTATATATTAACTACTCGTAAAGCAGGTTGTTCTATGTTATGGTTTATTATAATATAAGCTAAATATCTATTTTTGTCGTGCAACTATTGACCATGTTCTATTTTGATTATACATCTACCAATTGTTCTATCATGTCTTTAAACTATCTTTAGTTACCCAATTAGACCAATTTGTCGATCTATGGCTTAAAACTTATTGGATTCCACCTCAGCATCAGCTTAACATTGAGGTAGCTTTAGAGATGAATTTGACGGCAAAATCCTCACCAGTTAAACCCTAGACCAAATATCTATGATTTGTCTATGATCTGTTTCCCTCTAAGGTGAACAAAGCTGAGTTTTACATAGAGAGATTTGACAGAATGATAGAATTAAAGAGAGGAAGTGAGAGAAAGAGAGATAAAACCTCTTGAATGAGTTGGGTTGAATCATCATCAATAACTCATTTTGTAACAGCTTCAATCATCCATTAAGGATAGATAATTGTCATTAAGACTTAATGGACACATGCAAACCTAGGGTGAAAAATTCTATTATCTCATTTATCATTAAGAGGGGTGGTGACTTTATCCTAGGTTTGCATGTATCCATGAAGTCTTAATGACATTTGCATATCTACAATGACAGATCGAAATTGCTATAAAATGGGTTGTTGATAATAATGATTTAGTCAAACTAATAGTGAAAAGGTTTGTCTCTCTTTCTCTTTTTATATCCGTATCTATCTTCCTCTCCCTTCCTCTCTCTTATGCTCTCTAATTTTCTCATTCTCGCAAACCTCTTTATGTAAAATCCAACTCTGTTCACTTTAGAGGAAAACAAAATAAAGATTTGAATTTTAGGGTATAGTTGACAGAGACTTTGTTGTCTAATTTAATTTTTAAGCTACTTAAGTGCTAAGCTGACACTAATGTGGAGTTTCAGTAAATTTTCAAGCTAAAATTGACAGGTGGGTGAGTAATGAAAGATAGTTTAAGGACCTAATTAGAATAATTGGTAGATAAATAACCAAGTAAAAAAATAGATATTTAGTTTTATAATGTATGGCATCATGACATAGTTTTGGATACATAACCAAAAACCCACAACAAAACCAAAAACCTGCGCAATTACTCGAAGACCCGAACTAGGATCCTATCTAGTCCCATTAGGCCGATCGGCCCAAACCCCAAATCGATCGGTCTAGTGGACAAACTAATCTATCTAGATCTTTGGCCGATTGGTTCTAATCGTCAGACAAATTCTCCAGATTTCGTTCTTTATTATAAATCTTCTAGATTTAATTATACAAATCTTTTAGATTTCATTAAGAAAATATTTCAGACCTCACTCTTTATTGCATAAATTTTCATTTTACCAAATTCAAACCATCCAGAAAGATTACGGAACATCTCCACCGTCGATCATGATCACGATCGTGATTTTGTTCTGATTTTATTACCAAAATATTCCAAGAATATACTGAGAATATGATAATTCTGTAAATCTCCCCTTCACCATCCATCTAAATTGTAACCAATCCCCCGGTCCATTTCGATTTGCTCTATATACGTTTTACCTATAAATATCCCCCTCCACCACCACTTTCAAGATAACAAGAGAGAACACAAAATACACAATACACCTACAGTCTCTCTACTTTTCCTAGTTGAAATAATAAACAATTTCCTTCTTCTAATAAATTATGGGCAATTTGGGTTTAGTTCATTTTGTATAGGTTGGGCAATAATATCTCTCATACAGTAAAACAATAGCCAAAGTTTTATTCCTTTTGAAATTGGTTCTCCACTTAAAGAACAAGTTCAAGTCTCAAAGTTCTTCTAATTCGAATGAGCAAAAAGGATCTTTAAGGGTAGCACAATACACTCGCGCGTGGTTATCTTAAGCTTTACAAAAGGTTGGTAGTTTCTCTTATCTCTTTTCTTTTCAACCATTATTGCATTTGCTATGTCATTTAAATGAAATGATTGTCATGATGTTTAGTGCAGTTAGAATCATATAGGTTTTAATCTTGCTTAAAATAAGGATATCATGTTTATGTGAAACAAAATAATCTCTCTTTAGTAGAATTATCTAGTTAATTGAGAAATAGTAAACTGTTATAAATTTTTGTTTCGTTTTCTGTACTTGACACAGTAAAACTGATTGGCTTCCTATAGGGCCAAATCAGCCTAAGAATTAAACCAATCGGCTTCACCCTTGGACCGATCAGTTCATGCTAAGTTTATGCATAATATTTTTGCTCTGTTTCCCCAATTTCGGCTAGCATGTTTTCCTCTAAATTTATTTTTGTTTTAACATGCTGATATGAATTTAATCATTTTATGTTTATTCTCTCAACTTTGGTATGTCACATAAGTTATATTTGTAATTTATATTTCTCTTTATGGCATTATAACTTGTTGCCTGAGAAAACAATTGAGAGAGTTAAGCTCATCGTCATTGGGAGAACAAAACTGTTCAATAAATGAATGTTGGGTCAGTAATATCCCAAGTATACATACTTCTCTCTTGATTGTGATGATTTTGTTGACCCATATTTGATTTTAATAATGACAAAATACTACTCTAATTGCACTAACAGTTTTATCTAAGTGTTTAAGCGGCAAAAACATTCAACATAGAAACAAGATGCAAGAACTCAACTCGATTCAGACAAACAAGACAAGACATAAGATCTAGAATAAGCATTAAGGTAATTGAAACAATTTTGTATCTCTTATGTTCAATTACGTATCTTGATTTGTGGCTTAATTTACAAAATACTTTGACAAAACCAACCATATAAAAGTTTCTAAAGTCAAAAACAGTTTTGTAACATAAAAAAACTGGGTTGAAGGACAACCTAGTCGACTGGGTCTCCATATACCAATCGACTGGGATATGGGATAGAAGGTTCCCAATCGATTGGTGTGGAGGATCCAATCGACTGGTAACTGGGACAAAAAGTTCTCGGTCGATTGGTGCTGGACCCAGCCGACTAGTACTCTCCCATAGCCTAAAAAGTGAAGTTTCTCACTTGACTCGGTCGATTGGTAATTCAAAAATATGACTGTTTGAGACGCAGGACTTGAGTATTTAATGCACCAAACCTACTAAGTCAGTGTCAAACGACCATATTGATTCAAGGCTATATAAACCCACTTCAATGAGCATTTAAATAATAAAAGAACATATTCAATTCACAAGATTGCTCATTAATTCTCAAATACTTTGAAAATTTTATTGCTGAGCCATTCTTCAAGCTTTTTCTTGAAAGAGAGATATTGTTCATTTGTAAAAGCACTTATTGCTATCTCTCTACTACTTTCTTTACAGCAAACTTCATTTATTGTAAAGAGAAAGAGTCATAATAACTCTTAGAGTGTTTAGGATTAAAAATTTCATTGTAACTTCCATGAGGAAGAGAGCGACTTCTGTGAGGAAGAGGTTGGTTGTAAGGTTTGTGCAACACTCACTAAGTTGCACGACTAAGGTTTTAGTGGATTGCTTCAAGGAGGTTCCTTGAAGAGTGGACGTAGGGTCGGAGAGATTTTGATATTGCCGAAGCACTATAAATAGAGTTTGCATATTCTCTTCCTTAAACTCTTTTACTTTCAAGCATATTATTTGATTGCATGCTTTGTGTATATACTGTTTAAAAACTTGCAAGTAAATTAGAAAATTTTTTTAAAACCCAATTCACCCCACTCTTGGGTTTGAACCTTGGTTTACAATTGGTATCAGAGCTTTATACTCAATTTCAGGCTTAAAATCCTTGAGTTGATCCGATGGCATCTAATAGCTATACTGAAGGGCATTCATATACTAGGCCTCCCTTGTTCAATGACTCCAACTATAACTATTGGAAAAATAGAATGAAAATCTTTGTTGAATGATAAGATTACAATCTATGGAGGGTCATTGAAGAGGGACCTAGAATTCCTACAAAGGAAATAATCATTGGAGAAATCAATCATACAATGTCTAAACTCAAAACAGAGTTTAATGAAAATGATTGTAGAATGATGTCTCAATAGTAGAGCAACTAGCATGTTACGTTGTGCTCTAGATATTGCTGAATACAATAAAATTTCTGCATGTATTTCAGCTAAAGAAATTTGGGACAAATTGCAAGTTACATATAAAGGAACTAGCGAAGTTAAAAAATAAAAAATCTATATGCTAGTGTCCGAATACGAAACCTTCAAAATGTCTCCAAATGAAACTATTTCTCAAATGCACTCACGTTTTACTATCATTGTTAACGGTCTAAAGCTTATTGGTAGGAACATTGAGGAATTTGAACTAACAAGGAAAATCTTAAGGTTTTTGTCATCCACTTGGAAAGCAAAGAAGATGGCCATAATGGAAGCCAAAGATGTCGATAAACTAGATGTCGAAACACTCCTTGGATTATTGTTAATATACGAGATGGAGGACATGAATCCCGTTGTCAATAATGATGAGAAGAAAAACAAGCAAATTGCTCTCAAAGCCTCTAGGAGCAACAAAGATGAAGAAAAAAAAAGAAGAGGTAGAAAGCAGTGAAGAAGATGGTGAGATAGCTCTAATCACCAAAAGGTTTTACAGGTTCTTGAAGAAGAGTAAAAAACCTTACATAAAAGATCCCACTCTAAAAAGGGAACTACTTGTGTGTTATGGCTGCAAGAAGCCCGGTCACATCAAGGTCGATTGTACAGCAACAAGCAAACTATATAAGAGCTTCAAAAAGAAAGCTATGATTATAACCACATGGAGTGATGACAAAGAAGAAGATTCTTCAGACAATGAGTTCAGATACGATGAGATTGCCAACCTATGTTTAATGGCAATCAACGACGAAAATGAGGTATCTAATTCTCCCCCTTCTAATAATTACACTGTTTGTAGTAGTGAAGAGTTAATTGAGGTTATAAATGAAACACATAAAGAATTGAAGAAATTCGATTCTAGGAATACCACCCTAAAGAAAGAAGTCTCATTTCTTTCTAAAGAGATGGAAAGCTTAAGAGAAGAAAAAAAGAGACTATCTTCCATGCTTTATAACTCTTCACAAGATTTTATAAAAAATGAAAATGAAAATGAAATTCTAAAGAAGAAAACAATGGAATTGAATAGCACCATATCTAGACTTATGCCTAGAAAAGAAAAGCTAGATGAAGTGCTATCTAGCCAAAGGCTAAATGAAGGAAAATCTAGGTTGGGTTATTTCCTATTAGGGAAGCAAAAATCAAAAGAGATTTTGTTCATGAAAGCAACATGTGTGAATGAAGCCTCCACTTCCAAGGCCACTAGCAAGATTAAAAGTACCCCCTCAACAAATGCTAGTAAGCCTAAAAATTCGAATTTAAATTCTAATGCATATACTAGAAGTAAGCATCCTAGATATTCTCATGCATATATGTATGCTCACTCAGAAAATGCAAATGCTAGGAATAATCATTCAAAGAAATGCAAATGCTAGGAATAATCATTCAAAGAATGGATATACTAGCAATACACATCCTATGAGTAACCATCATGTGCATCCTAGAAATAGTTTGCATACTCATAACTTACACACTACACATGCACACCCTAGGAATTACCATCATGTGTATCTTAGAAATTATTATTATACATTTCCTAGAGATAACATGCATATTCATAATTTTAATAATAGAAACATGTACTCTAGGATTGCTTATCCAAGGAATTATAGAAATGCACAATTAAGAAATCTTAGAAATTTCAATAACTATTATCGTAGGATTATGCATCATCAACATATCTATAATTTTAAAGCACCTTATAATGTTAAGAAGGTATGGTTCCCTAATGGAACCGTATTTTCTAGAACTAACCCCAAATGACCCAAGAAATTTTGGGTACCTAAGAGTGCAATTGTGTATCCTTGTGTAATATAGATATGTCTCCACACTAAGGAAAAAGGTAATTATTGGTATCTTGATAGTAGATGCTCAAAGTATATGACTGGTGATCAAAGTATGTTCAAAGAACTAACTCTAAGGGATGGCAGACACGTCACCATTGGAGATAACACAAAGATAAAGATCATAAGGCATGAAAAAGTTAGTAACGATTTCTCAACCATTGATCATGTATTATATGTGCAAGGCCTTAAGCCAAATTTGCTTAGTATTAGTCAACTATGTGATAAAGGCAACAAAGGAATATTTGAAACCTCTCATTGTCTAGTCATAGACATCAAGAGTAACAAGATCAAGCTTGTTGGCCATAGACACGAAAATTTCTATATAGTTGTTTTAGAATCTTTGCATTATGATAATGAAAAATGTTTTCCTGCATTTAGTGAAAACTCATAGCTATGACATAGAAGACTTGGCCATGTGAATATGGATTTGCTTAAAACCATTTCAAGAAAAGATTTAGTTATTGAACTTTCAAAAATCAAATTTGAAAAAGACGAGGTATGTGATGCTTGCCAAATGGGAAAACAAACTAGAATTTTCTTTAAATAAAAAAATGTAGTCTTAACTACTAAACAATTGGAACTTCTACATATGGACTTGTTTGGTCCAATAAGTACCATAAGTCTAGGTGGCCATCAATATGCTCTTGTTATTGTTGATGACTATTCAAGATATACCCTTGTTATTTTTATTGCTTACAAGGATGAAGCTTACAAAGGATTTGTGAACTTTTGTAAAAAGGTTCAAAATGAAAAAAAAAATTTATATCAAGCATTAGAAGTGATCATGGAAAAGAATTTGAAAACCAAAGCTTTTCAAAATTTTGTGATGAAAATGGAATTGATCACAACTTTTCAGCATCTAGAACTCCTCAACAAAATGGAGTTGTTAAGAGGAAAAATAGAGTTCTAGAAGAATTTGCAAGAACAATGCTTTGTGAAAATAGTTTGCCAAAATATTTTTGGGCAGAAGTCGTAAACACTTTTTGCTATGTTTTAAATAGAGTTTTAATTAGGCCTATACTTAACAAAACTCTATATGAATTATGCAAATGTAGAAAGCCTAATATCTCTTGCTTTTGTGCTTTTGATTGTAAATGCTTTATCTTAAATAATAATAAAACTAACTTGGGTAAATTTGACTCAAAGACCGATGATGGGATATTTTTAGGATATTCAACCTCTAGTAAAGCTTATAAAGTCTTTAACAAAAGAACTCTAGTGGTTGAAAAATCTGTACATGTAGCTTTTGATGAGTCTAACCCAATTAGTAGTAGAGTAGGTTCTTTTAATAATGATGCAGATTTCATTCTAAGGATAGAAAAACCTACACTCATTGTTGACCCGAAGGAGAGCCAACCTCAAACAAGTCAAGAGGTGATGCTCTCAATCTTGATCAATCATCTACAAGTCAACAAGAGGATAGTCTTCCCAAAGATTGGAGGTATGTGAATTATCATCCAATCGATCAAGTGATTAGTGATCCTTTACAAGGGGTAAGAACTAGTTCCTCTATTAGAAATATTTGCAATTATGTAGCTTATTTATCACAAGTAGAACCTAAGACATTTGTAAAAGCCGAGAAGGATGTTGATTGGATAAATGATATGCAAGAAGAATTAAATCAATTTGAAAGAAACAAAGTATGGAATGTAGTTCTTAGACCAAAGAATCACACTATAATAGGAACTAAATGGGTATTTAGAAATAAGATGGATGAAAATGGGATAGTAACTAGGAACAAGATTAGATTAGTTGCTCAGGGATATAATCAAAAAGAAGGAATAGATTTTGATGAGACCTATGCTCCCGTAGCTAGATTAAAAGCTATTCGAATGTTATTGGCTTTTGCATGCTTTAATAAGTTTAAGTTATTTCAAATGGGTGTAAAAAGTGCATTTTTAAATGGCTTTATAGAAAAAGAGATGTATGTTGAACAACCTATTAGATTTGAAAATCCTAGTCTTCAAAACCATGTCTATAAGCTTTCTAAAGCTCTATATGAGTTAAAGCAACATCCAAGAGCATGGTATGAAAGTCTAAGTAAGTTTTTGCTTGAAAATGATTTTACAAGAGAAAAAATAGACACGACCCTCTTCATGAAAACTCACAAAGATGACACACCACTAGTCCAAATATATGTTTATGATATTATATTTGGTGCTACTAATGAATCTATGTATAAAGAGTTTTCTAAGTGCATGCAAGGTGAATTTCAAATGAGCATGATGGGAGAGTTTACCTACTTTCTTGGACTTCAAATCAAACAATTGAAAGAAGGCATCCTTATCAATCAATCAAAGTACACCAAGGACTTATTAAAGAGATTCGAGATGGAAAGCTCAAAGTCAATTGGCACCCCTATGAGCACCTCTAAAAAACTTGACCTAGACGAAAAAGGTAAGTGTGTAGATACTAAAATTTATAGAAGCATGATAGGAGCTTTACTTTATTTAATTATGTTGACCCTCGCCCGTATTTTAATGATGGCAAAACACAACCGTTATTTAACTAACATGTTTAAACTAAGTTGTATTAAGGATCAAACACATTCAACCAAGGAACAAAGTGCAAAAACTCGAACCAAATCAAGTATCAAGTGAAGATTGAAGATCTAGAATAGGTTTTCAGGTTTAGAACCAATGTAAGTCTCACTTATACATTGTATTAGCTTGTTCAATGGCTCAAACACAAAAGGTTTTTCTAAAACCATTATTTTTAAAAATGTTTTTGATGAAAAACAGAAGAAAAACTGGGTTGGAAGATAACCCAGTCGACTGGGTACATATACCAGTCGACTGGTATATGGGTCAGAAGGTACCCAGTCGACTGGATGAATTAACCCAGTCGACTGGTACTTTGACCAATAAGTCTCCAGTCAACTGGATGAATCAACCCATTCGACTGATAAAATGGACAGAAAGTCCCCAGTCGACTGGATGATATATACCAGTCGACTGGATATCCAGAAGGTCTGAAAACGAGTATTTTTCAAGTGAACCCAGTCGACGGGTATCTCGACCCAGTCGACTGGTAATTCAAAAATATGACCGTTTGACTCCAAATCTGAACGTTTTAAAGTAAATCTGTTTCAAATTAAAGTCCTAAACGGCCATATTAATTAATTGCTATATAAACCCATTCAGTTAAGCATTCAATAACAAGCTGCACATATTCAAAAAGAGTTGATATCACATAATCAAGTTTTTATACTCTTGAAACACAAAAAGCTTTAAAATAATCTTGTTGAGCCATTTCTTCAAGCTTTACTTTGAAAGAGAGACATTTCTATTGTAATAAGCTTTCATTTGCTATCTCTCTACCTTTTACTTTACACCATCTTTGTAAAGGGATTACTTCCGAAAGGAAGGGGAAACTTCCAAAAGGAAGAGAATTTTTCGGTTTAAGCAATTCCTGTAATTTGCTTGTGTACGATTTGTGCAACACCCGGTTAAGTTGTGCGACTAAGTTTTCTTAGTGGATTACTTCAAGGAGTTCCTTGAAGAGAGTGGACGTAGGGTCGGAACGAATCCGATATTGCTGAACCACTATAACTGTGTTTGTATCCTCTTTCCTTAAACTCTTTATTTACAGCTCATTACTTGTATTTATTATTTGTTGCTTATTAGTTTTTATAAACTTGTATTAATTCCGCAAAAAGTTTTTAAAAACCCAATTCACCCCCCCTCTTTGGTTGAAACCTCGAGCTACAATTGGTATCAGAGCCTCGTTCTCTTTATTAGGCTTAAAGTCCTAGAGTTGATCCAATGGCAGCAAATAGCTACTCTGAGGGACACTCTTATACTAGACCACCATTGTTCAATGGCTCAAATTATAACTATTGGAAAAATAGAATGAAAATCTTCATCGAAGGACAAGATTACAATCTATGGAGAATTATAGAAGAAGGACCTAAAATTCCTTCAAAAGAAATAGTTATTGGAGAGACTCTTCATACAATGCCTAAACTCAAAACTGAGTTTATTGACGAGGATTGTAGAATGATGTCTCTCAATAATAGAGCAACAAGCATGCTACATTGTGCATTAGATATTTCTGAATATAACAAAATATCTGCATGTGTTTCTGCTAAAGAAATATGGGACAAATTGCAAGTCACATATGAAGGAACAAGTGAAGTAAAAAAGTCTAAAATTTACATGCTAATTTCTGAGTATGAATCTTTTAAGATGTCTCCTAACGAAACCATTTCCGAAATATACTCACGATTCACTACTATTATAAATGGTTTAAAATTGCTTTGCAAGAATATTGAGGAAGTTGAACTAACCAGAAAAATCTTAAGATCTCTGCCACCAGAATGGAAACCAAAGAGGACAGCCATTCAGGAGGCCAAAAATCTTGACAAGCTTGATGTTGAGACGCTGCTAGGGTCATTATTGATATACGAGATGGAAGAAATGACTCCCATCATCAATGATGATGAGAAGAAGAAAAAGCAAATTGCTCTCAAAGCTTCTACGAGCAACAAAGAAAAGGAATTAGAACAAGAAGCAGAGAACAGTGAAGAATATGGTGAAATGGCTTTAATCACCAAACGATTCCATAGGTTCTTGAAGAAAAGCAAGAAACCTTACTCAAAGGATCCCACCTCAAAAAGGGAACCACTTATGTGATATGGCTGCAAGAAGCCAGGACATATAAAAGCTAATTGTCCGGTTTCAAACAAACCATATAAGGGCTTCAAGAAGAAAGCTATGGTAGCAACTACCTGGAGCGATGACAAAGAAGATGAGTCATCAGACAAAGAAATCGGATACGAGGAAATTTCCAACCTTTGTTTAATGGCAATCGATGATGAAAGTGAGGTAACATCTTCTCCCTCTTCAAAAAAATAATATTGTTACTAGTAGTGAAGAACTACTAGAAGTCATAAATGAAATGCATGAAGAATTAAAGAAATTTGATTCTAAAAATTCTGTTCTTAAGAAAGAAGTATCATCTCTTTCGAAAGAAATGATAATTCTTAGAGAAGAAAAAGAAAAATTATCATCTTTACTGTATGATTCGTCTCAAGATTTTCTTAAAGATGAAAATGAGAATTTGAAAAATAAAATTTCTGAATTAAACAGCACTATATCTAGACTTATGCTTGGTAAAGAAAAACTTGATGAAGTACTTTCTTCCCAAAGATTAAGTGGAGGAAAATCTGGTGTAGGATATTCTTCATTGGGAAAACAAAAAACAAAAGAGAGTTTATTCATGAAAGCCTCTTGTGTAGATGGAGCTTCTACTTCAAAAGCTCCTAGCATTGTTAAAAGCACTCCCTCGATAAATGCAAGGAAGTCTAGAAACTTAAATGATGATACTAAATTGAAGCATTCTAAAAATACTCATGCTTATATGTATGCTCATTCTAGAAATGCTCATACACATCCTAGAAATAATTATCATGCTCATTCTAGGAACAATGTGTATAATCAAAGAATGCATTCTGCTCATGCTCATCCTAGGAATTATCATAATGGGTATCCTAGAATGCATCATCATACTCTTTATAGAAATGACATGAATTTTCATACTCCTTATCATAGAAACATGTATCCTATGAACTATTATCCTAAGGTTTATAGGAATTCACATGTAAGACATCCTAGAAATTTCTATGACTATCATGTTAGGACTATGCATCATCAACTTGTTCATAGAGCACCTCATATTAAGAAAGTATGGGTCCCAAAAGGAACCGTATTTTCCAGGACTAACCCCAAAGGACCCAAGAAATTTTGGGTACCTAAAAGTGCTATCGTATATCCTTGTGTGATGTAGATTTGTCTTCACACCAAGGAGAAAGGTAACTGTTGGTACCTTGATAGCGGTTGCTCGAAGCATATGACCGGTGATAAAAACGTATTCAAGGAACTAACTCTAAGAGATGGTGGACTTGTGACCATTGGAGACAATACTAAAATAAAGATCATCGGGCATGGAAAAGTCGATAATGATTTCTCAACCTTAGATAATGTATTGCTAGTACAAGGGCTTAAGCCAAATTTACTTAGCATTAGTCAGTTATGTGACAAAGGATATAAAGTCACATTTGAGACCTCTCATTGTCTAGTTATAGACATCAAGAGCAACAAGATCAAATTCATTGGCCATAGACATGAAAATGTCTATATAGTTGAATTAAAATCCTTACATTCCGATAATGAAAAATGTTTTCCTGCTTTTAGTGAAAATCAATGGCTATGGCATAGAAGGCTTGGTCATGTAAACATGAATTTGCTAAAAATTGTTTCAAGAAAAGATTTAGTTATTGGTCTTCCTAAAATCAATTTTGAGAAAGACAAAATTTGCAATGCTTGTCAAATGGGAAAACAATCTAGGATATCTTTTAAAGCAAAAAATGTTGTCTCAACTACTAGACCTTTGGAACTTTTGCATATGGACTTATTTGGTCCAATTAGTACCATTAGTCTAGGTGGCCATCAATATGCTCTTGTTATTGTTGATGACTATTCAAGATATACCTTTGTTAATATTATTTCTTATAAGGATGAAGCTTTCAAAAGATTTGAAAAGTTTTGCAAAAAGGTACAAAATGATAAAGGAATTTGTATTTCAAGTATAAGAAGTGATCATGGCAAAGAATTTGAAAATCAAAGCTTTTCAAAAATTTGTGATGGAAATGGAATTAATCACAACTTTTCAGCTCCTAGAACTCCTCAACAAAATGGAGTTGTTGAGAGGAAAAATAGAGTTCTAGAAGAATTTTCAAGAACAATGCTTTGTGAAAATAATTTACCAAAATATTTTTGGGCTGAAGCCGTGAATACTTCTTGCTATATTTTAAATGGAATTTTGATAAGGCCCTTGCTTGATAAAACACCATATGAACTGTGGAAAGGGAGAAAGCCCAATATTTCCTATTTTCGTGCCTTTGGTAGTAAGTGCTTCATCTTAAATAACAATAAAACTAACTTGGGTAAATTTGATTCCAAGACCGATGAAGGGATATTTTTAGGATATTCAACTACTAGTAAGGCTTATAGAGTTTTCAATAAGAGAACTCTAGTAGTAGAAGAATCTGTGCATGTAACTATTGATGAATCTAATCCAATGAGTAGTGGAGAAGTTTTCTTTAAAGATGATGCAGATTTTATTCCAAGAATGGAAACTCCTACTCCCATTGTTGACCCAAAAGTGAGTTCTTCTCAAACAAATGAAGGGATGACAACTCCCAATTTGGACCAACCATCCTCAAGTTAATAAGAGGAAAATCTACCCAAGGATTGGAGGTATGTAAATCATCATCCAATTGATCAAGTAATTGGGGATCTTTCACAAGGGGTAAGAACTCGCTCTTCCATTAGAAATATTTGCAATTTTGTAGCTTATTTGTCTCAAGTAGAACCTAAGACATTTATAGAAGTAGAAAAAGATAATGACTGGATAATTGCAATGCAGGAAGAGATAAATCAATTTGAGAGAAACAATGTTTGGAAACTAGTTCCGAGACCTAAAGATCATTCAATTATTGGAACTAAATGGGTATATAGAAATAAAATGGATGAAAATGGTATAGTAACTAAAAATAAGGCTAGACTAGTTGCTAAGGGATATAACCAAGAGGAAGGAATAGATTTTGATGAAACCTATGCTCCTGTAGCTAGATTAGAAGCTATTCGAATGTTATTAGCCTTTGCATGCTTTAATAAATTCAAGCTATTTCAAATGGATGTGAAAAGTACCTTTTTAAATGGCTTTATAGAAGAAGAGGTTTATGTTGAACAATCTCTTGGATTTGAAAATCCTAATCTTCCAAATCATGTCTATAAACTTTCTAAAGCTCTATATGGGTTGAAGCAAGCTCCAAGAGCATGGTATGAAAGATTAAGTAAATTTTTGATTGACAATGATTTTGTAAGAGGTAAAATAGACACAACTCTCTTCACAAAAACTCACAAGAATGACACTTTGATAGTTCAAATATATGTTTATGATATTATATTTGGTGCTACTAATGAATCTATGTGTCAAGAGTTTGCAAAATGCATGCAAGGTGAATTTGAAATGAGCATGATGGGAGAACTTACCTACTCCCTTGGACTGCAAATCAAGCAACTAAAAAGAGGTATCTTCATCAATCAACAAAAGTACATCAAAGATCTACTAAAAAGGTTCGGGATGAAAAGCTCAAAGCCAATTGGAACGCCTATGAGCACAACCACCAAACTTAATCTTGATGAAGGAGGTAAAACTATAGATTCTAAATATTATAGAAGCATGATAGGTGCTTTACTATATTTGACTGCAAGTAGACCTGATATAATATTCAGTGTATGCATGTGTGCTATATTTCAGTCTAATCCTAAGGAATCACATGTAGTTGCAATAAAAAGAATCCTTAGATATCTACAAGGGACCCAGACCATAGGATTATAGTATTCTAAAGAATATCTTTTGAGCTAGTAGGATATTCAGATGCTGATTTTGCTGGATGTAGGTTAGATAGAAAGAGCACAAGTGGAACATGCCAATTCTTAGGTGCTATGTTAACTTCTTGGTTCTCCAAGAAACAGAATTCCGTTGCACTATCAACTGTTGAGGCGGAATATGTAGCAGTTGGCAGTTGTTGTGCCCAAGTATTATGGATGAAACAACAACTAGAAGACTATGGCATGAGTCTAAAAAATATTCCTATATTTTGTGATAATACTAGTGCCATCAACCTAACCAAAAATCCTATTCAGCACTCTAGAACCAAGCATATAGAGATTAGACATCATTTCCTAAGAGATCATGCTAAAAAAGGTGATATAAAATTAGAATTCATACCTTCAGAAGATCAAATTGCTGATATTCTTACAAAACCCTTAAGTGAAGCTAGTTTTTGTAAGATTAGAATGTTGATGGGATTGCTTGATTTTGATAAACTGAATGTTTGATTGCATCTCATTTCATCATTTGCATGTTTGACATTGAGTGATAGAGTATTAATCCATGTTTAATTATTCCCCTCACTCAAAAATGTCATAGATAAACAAAATCGTGCTAAAAAAATTTAGGACTGGAAATTTTACTCAGGATCCAGTCGACTGGTAAATGTGCTCCAGTCGACTAGTAAGTCTCTGCCTGATCTTTCAGTCGACTGGTAATTTTGACCCAGTCGACTGGTAATTCTCTGTCAAATATTCCAGACGACTGGTAAGTCTTCTCCAGTCGTTTATAAAATCAAATCCTGTTTGGAGTCAATTTTTTGAAAAACTCTTGTCCTTCAGTCGACTGGTAAAGATAGCCCAGTCGACTGGTAATTCACTGCCAGTTTACCCAGTCGACTGGTACGTTTACCCAGTCGACTGGTAAAAAAACTGTTCATCTTTTCAAAGGGACCCAGTCGAGTGGTATATCAACCCCAATCGACTGGTATCGCGATTCTATAAAAGAGACTGTTCATTTTCGCCATTTTTACGCCATTTTCAAAGAGCCCAAGCTTTCTCTCTCTAGAAAAATTCATCATTTTGATCCAAAAACCATCCAAATCCCTTCTAAACACACCAATCTACACATTCCTAAAGAGATTTTTAACTTTCTACGGTTAAAATCTCTCATTTTTACCAAAATCACTTTTTTTCCAAAAACTCCAGATTTCTCCAAAATGAGTGACAAAATCCGTATTAAACTCACAATAAGTGGATCTAATGCGCCTAAAAAGCCAAGATATTCAAAACTTTCAGCTTCGGAGTCGAAAGGGAAGGGAGCAGCAGGCTCATCCAACAAGGAGCCCAGAACAGAGCTGGAGCAGACTCTATTTTACAGCCCAGCGGCTCATAAGAGGTATAATTCAATAATCCGTCACAAGAAAATCATGACGGGTAGAGTCGTTGATTTCGACTCTATTCGCCATGGTAATTTCGATATTTTACCAGCCTTTGAGGCAATAAATCTGACCCCACTGGTCAGAATTCATGAAAAGTATTACCCGCGACTGATTCACCAGTTATATGCGAACTTGGTGAAACCCAGTCATCTGGCTCTGAGATTCAGAACCAGAGTTAGCGGTGTGGAGTTTGAGGTCAACATTGACCTCTTGATGAGCATTCTGAGAATCCCTATAAGGGGGGTTCAATGGAGTCTGGATAGATGGCCAGACAACTTTGAAGTTGAGAAGGCCTGTCGGATAGTCAGGGGTGACCCTAACTATGTGTACAGACCCACTACATTTCACACATGTAGTGACTTGCCCCTCGACTCAAAGATGTTTCAGTTGATTGTCAGTTGGACCATCCACCCGCGACTCGGGAGTCGAGGGTATTTATCTAAAATAGATACGGTATTGATTTGGTGCCTAAAATCTGGGCACCACTTCAATATATATCCTCTGCTGCTCACCAACATGATAAATGGCGAAGTAAACGACTCCGGGTGTCTTCCTTATGGGATGCTCATTACGCTCATCCTCCAGCACTTCCGGGTACCTTTGCCTGCCTCCGAGGCTCAGGATATCGGATTGATGGACATCATCAACATCTCATCTCTGAAAAAGATGGGATGTACTGTTCGTGAAGGATTCCTCTATCCGAAGGCCGAAAAGCGCATAAGAATCCGAGAGGATGCGAGTGACAGTGATAAGGATGCTGATACGGCTGCTGAGATGGAGACGGATACCCGAGCACCTCCCATTGGTGACTCGAGTACCGGTCAGACTGGTTATGGTGACATCCTACGAGCTATCACAAGTCTTCAGATGACGATGGAGTCCGGTTTTCAGTCCATGCAGTCTGATTACCAGAGACTGAGCTCCTCCATAGACCACCTTCGGGACGACTTCGAGTTACATCGAGAGCACACCGAGGGTTCTCTAGTTGAGATTAGGGAACTTCTTCGTGACAGCTCAAACTCTCCCGCACCTTGAGTATCTATCTTTTATCTGTACTTAGCGCTTTTCCAGTTCTTATCACATAGCACGGACATCTCATGTACTATTTTTTTCTTAGTTATGGCTCTGAGAAGCCCTGCTTGTATTGAATTTTTCTCTATGATGATGTATTACTATTAGCCATATTTCTTTCATTCATTTACACTATTTGTGATATGTTAGCATTGTTTTAAAACTCTGTTTGGTCACTAAAACTGCTATAAAATGCTTATACGCTTAAAAACTTCCGGTTCTTCCTGGGAAGGCTTCCGAAATTTGAATGAAGCCAAATCTTCGTGTACAACTTTGTTTTCTTATACTCTATTTGACTGTATTGGCTACGTAGCTTATTTCTAATGTTCTGCCCCCTTTAGTTGCTGTTGTCAAAACGGGGGAGAAAAATGAGAAAAACGAGAAAATCTAAGTAAAACGCAACCAATGCATAGATTTAGGGGAAGCATTGCTCCATAACTTTGTTAAAATGTTTATTGATTAGTTGAGTTTAATTCTGGATTGGTTGAAAGAAATATAAACTGTGTTTGCTTGTTTACAGGGTGGTTTTACTCGAAAAACAGAGGAGACTCTGTCCAAATTTTTGTAAAATCCTATCACTTAGTTTTTAAAATTGTTTTTACATTATTAGTTTTGTCATCATCAAAAAGGGGGAGATTGTTGACCCTCGCCCGTATTTTAATGATGGAAAAATACAACTGTTATTTAACTAACATGTTTAAACTAAGTTGTATTAAGGATCAAACACATTCAACCAAGGAACAAAGTGCAAAAACTCGAACCAAATCAAGTATCAAGTGAAGACTGAAGATCTAGAATAGGTTTTAAGGTTTAGAACCAATGTAAGTCTCACTCATACATTATATTAGCTTGTTCAATGGCTCAAACACAAAAGGTTTTTCTAAAACCATTATTTTTAAAAATGTTTTTGATGAAAAACAGAAGAAAAACTGGGTTGGAAGACAACCCAGTCGACTGGGTACATATACCAGTCGACTAGTATATGGGTCAGAAGGTACCCAGTCAACTGGATGAATTAACCCAGTCGACTGGTACTTTGACCAGTAAGTCTCCAGTCGACTGGATGAATCAACCCAGTCGACTGATAAAATGGACAGAAAGTCCCCAGTCGACTGGATGATATATACCAGTCGACTGGATACCCAGAAGGTCTGAAAACGAGTATTTTTCAAGTGAACCCAGTCGACTGCTATCTCGACCCAATCGACTGGTAATTCAAAAATATGACCGTTGGACTCCAAATCTGAACGTTTTAAAGTAAATCTTTTTCAAATTAAAGTCCTAAACGGCCATATTAATTGATTGCTGTAGCTCGAGGTTTCAACCCAAGAGGGGGGGGTGAATTGGGTTTTTAAAAAACTTTTGCGGAATTTATACAAGTTTATAAAAACTGATAAGCAACAAATAATTGATACAAGTAGAAAGCTGTAAATAAAGAGTTTAAGGAAAGAGGATGCAAACACAGTTATAGTGGTTCGACAATATCGGATTCGTTCCGACCCTACGTCCACTCTCTTCAAGGAACTCCTTGAAGTAATCCACTAAGAAAACTTAGTCGCACAACTTAGCCGGGTGTTGCACAAACCGTACACAAGCAATTTACAGGAATTGCTTAAACCGAAAAATCCCCTTCCTTTCGGAAGTTTCCCCTTCCTCTCGGAAGTAATCCCTTTACAAAGATGGTGTAAAGTAAAAGGTAGAGAGACAACAAATGAAAGCTTATTACAACAGAAATGTCTCTCTTTCAAAGTAAAGCTTGAAGAAATGGCTCAATAAGATTATTTCAAAGCTTTTTGTGTTTCAAGAGTATAAAAACTTGATTATATGAGATCAACTCTTTTTGAATATGTGCTGCTTGTTATTGAATGCTTTGCTGAGAGGGTTTATATAGCAATCAATTAATATGGCCGTTTTGGACTTTAATTTGAAAAAGATTTACTTTAAAACGTTCAGATTTGGAGTCCAACGGTCATATTTTTGAACTACCAGTCGACTGGGTCGAGATACCAGTCGACTGGGTTCACTTGAAAAATATACGTTTTCAGACCTTCTGGGTATCCAGTCGACTGGTATATATCATCCAGTCGACTGGGGACTTTCTGTCCATTGTGCCAGTCGACTGGGTTGATTCATCCAGTCGACTGGGAAATTTCTGGTCAAAGTACCAGTCGACTGGGTTAATTCATCCAGTCGACTGGGTACCTTCTGACCCATATACCAGTCGACTGGTATATGTACCCAGTCGACTGGGTTGTCTTCCAACCCAGTTTTTCTTCTGTTTTTCATTAAAAACATTTTAAAATTAATGGTTTTAGAAAAACCATTTGTGTTTGAGCCATTAAACAAGCTAATACAATGTATGAGTGAGACTTACATTGGTTCTAAACCTTAAGACCTATACTAGATCTTCAGTCTTCACTTGATACTTGATTTGGTTCGAGTTTTTGCACTTTGTTCCTTGGTTGAATGTGTTTGATCCTTAATACAACTTAGTTTAAACATGTTAGTTAAATAACAGTTGTGTTTTGCCATCATTAAAATACGGGCGAGGGTCAACAATCTCCCCCTTTTTGATGATGACAAAACTAATAATGTAAAAACAGTTTTAAAAACTAAGTGTTAAGATTTTACAAAAATTTGGACAGAGTCTCCTCTGTTTTTCGAGAAAAACCACCCTGTAAACAAGCAAACACAGTTTATATTTCTTTCAACCAATCCAGAATTAAACTCAACCAATCAATAAACATTTTTACACAGATATGGAGCAATGCTCCCCCTAAATCTATGCATTGGTTGCGTTTTTACTTAGATTTTCTCGTTACTTAGATTTTCTCGTTTTTCTCATTTTTCTCCCCCGTTTTGACAACAGCAACCAAAGGGGGCAGAACAATTAACAAATAAGCTATGAGACAAACAGATATTTAAAAACAGTTCTAACATATCACAAATAGCTTAAATAAATGCAAGAAATATGGCTTATAGTATTACATCATCATAGAAAAAGTCAATACAAGTAGAGTCTTATAGAGCCATAACTAAGAAAAACAAACATGAGATGTCCGTGCTAAGTGACAAATACTGGAAAAGTGCTAAGAACTGATTAAATGAATGAGACTCATGGTGCGGGAGAGTCCGAGCTGTCACGAAAAAGTTCCCTAATCTCAGCTAGGGAACCCTCGGTGTGCTCTCGATGTAACTCGAAGTCATCCCGTAGGTGGTCTATAGAGGAGCTCAGCCTCTGATAATCGGACTGCATGGACTGAAAACCAGACTCCATCGTCATCTGAAGACTCGCGATAGCTCGTAGGATGTCACCATATCCAGTCTGACCAGTACTCGAGTCACCAATGGGAGGTGCTCGGGTATCTGTCTCCATCTCAGCAGCCGTATCAGCATCCTCATCACTGTCACTCGCATCCTCTCGAATCCTTAGGCGTTTTCCAGCCTTAGGATAGAGAAACCCTTCACGAACAGTACATCCCATCTTCTTTAGAGATGAGATGTTGATGATATCCGTCAATCCGATATCCTGAGCCTCGGAGGCAGGCAAAGGTACCCGGAAGTGCTGGAGGATGAGTGTAATGAGCATCCCATAAGGAAGACACCCGGAGTCGTTTGCTTCACCGTTTATCATGTTGGCGAGCAGCAGAGGATATATATTGAAGTGGTGCCCAGATTTTAGGCACCAAATCAATACCGTATCTATTTTAGATAGATACCCTCGACTCCCGAGTCTCGGGTGGATGGTCCAACTGACAATCAATTGAAACATTTTTGAGTCGAGGGGCAAGTCACTACATGTGTGAAATGTAGTGGGTTTGTACACATAGTTAGGGTCGCCCCTGACTATCCGACAGGCCTCCTCAACTTCAAAGTTGTCTGGCCATCCATCCAGACTCCATTGAACCCCCCTTATAGGGATTCTCAGAATGCTCATCAAGAGGTCAGTGTTGACCTCAAACTCCACACCGCTAACTCTGGTTCTGAATCTCAGAGCCAGAGGACTGGGTTTCACCAAGTTAGCATAGAACTGGTGAATCAGTCGCGGGTAATATTTTTCATGAATACTGACCAGTGGGGTCAGATTTATTGCCTCAAAGGCTGGTAGAATATCGAAATTACCATGACGAATGGAGTCGAAATCAACGACTCTACCCGTCATGATTTTCTTGTGACGGATTATAGAGTTATACCTCTTATGAGCAGCTGGGCTGAAAAACAGAGCCTGCTCCAACTCTGTTCTGGGCTCCTTGCTGGATGACCCTGCTACTCCCTTCCCTTTTGATTCCGAAGCCGAAGGTTTTGAAGACCTAGGCTTTTTGGGTGCATTAGGTCCACTTGTTGTGAGTTTTATACGGATTTTGTCACTCATTTTTGGAGAAATTTGAAGTTTTTGGAAAAAGGAAATTTGGTTAAAATGAGAGATTTTAACCGTAGAAAGTTAAAAATCTCTTTAGGAATGAGTAGATCGGTGTGTTTAGAAGGGATTTGGATGGTTTTTAGATCAAAAAGATGAATTTTTCTAGAGAGAGAAAGCTTGGGCTCTTTGAAAATGGCGTAGAGAGGGCGAAAATGAACAGTCCCTTTTATAAAATCGCGATACCAGTCGACTGGGTAAACTTACCAGTCGACTGGGCCCCTTTGAAAAGATGAACAGTTCTCTTACCAGTCGACTGGGTAAACGTACCAGTCGACTGGATTAACTGACAGTGAGATACCAGTCTACTGGGCTATCGTTACCAGTCGACTGGAGGTTCATAAAAATGAAAAAAATTTGGCTCCCAGCAGGATTTGATCTTATAGACGACTGGAGAAGACTTACCAGTCGTCTGGAGTTTTTGGCAGAGAGTTACCAGTCGACTGGGTTAAAATTACCAGTCGACTGGACAATCAGGCAGTGACTTACCAGTCTACTGGAGCACATTTACCAGTCGACTGGACCATTAGTAAAATTTCCAGTCTTGAATTTATAGCACGAATTTGTTTATCTATGACATTTTTGAGTGAAGGGAATAATTAAACATGGATTAATACTCTATCACTCAATGTCAAACTTGCAAATGATGAAATGTGAGATGCAATCAAACATTCAATTTATCAAAATCAAGCAATCCCATCAACTTTCTTATTTTGCAAAAACTAGCTTCACTTAAGGGTTTTGTAAGAATATCAGCTATTTGATCTTCTGAAGGTATAAATTCTAATCTTATATCACCTTTTTGAGCATGGTCTCTTAAGAAATTATGTCTAATCTCTATATGCTTGGTTCTAGAGTGCTGAATAGGATTTTTGGTTAGGTTGATGGCACTAGTATTATCACAAAATATAGGAATATTTTTGAGACTCATGCCATAGTCTTCTAGTTGTTGTTTCATCCATAGTACTTGGGCACAACAACTGCCAGCTGCTACATATTCCGCCTCAGCGGTTGATAGTGCAACTGAATTCTGTTTCTTGGAGAACCAAGAAGTTAACATAGCACCTAAGAATTGGCATGTTCCACTTGTGCTTTTTCTATCTAACCTACATCCAGCAAAATCAGCATCCGAATATCCTACTAGCTCAAAAGATGATTCTCTAGAATACCATAATCCTATGGTCTGGGTCCCTTGTAGATATCTAAGGATTCTTTTTACTGCAACTACATGTGATTCCTTAGGATTAGATTGAAATCTAGCGCACATGCATACACTGAACATTATATCAGGTCTACTTGCAGTCAAGTACAGTAAAGCACCTATCATGCTTCTATAATATTTAGAATCTGCATTTTTACCTCCTTCATCAAGATCAAGTTTGGTGGTTGTGCTCATAGGTGTTCCAATTGGTTTTGAGCTTTCCATCCCGAACCTCTTTAGTAGATCTTTGACGTACTTTTGTTGATTGATGAAGATACCTCCTTTTAGTTGCTTGATTTGCAGTCCAAGGAAGTAGGTAAGTTCTCCCATCATGCTCATTTCAAATTCACCTTGCATGCACTTTGCAAACTCTTGACACATAGATTCATTAGTAGCACCAAATATAATATCATCAACATATATTTGAACTATCAAAGTGTCATTTTTGTGAGTTTTTGTGAAGAGAGTTGTATCTATTTTTCCTCTTACAAAATCATTATCAATCAAAAATTTGCTTAGTCTTTCGTACCATGCCCTTGGAGCTTGCTTCAGCCCATATAAAGCCTTAGAAAGCTTGTAGACATGATTTGGAAGACTAGGGTTTTCAAAACCAAGAGGTTGTTCAACATAAACCTCTTCTTCTATAAAGCCATTTAAAAAGGCACTTTTCACATCCATTTGAAATAGCTTGAATTTATTAAAGCATGCAAAGGCTAATAACATTCGAATAGCTTCTAATCTAGCTACGGGAGCATAGGTTTCATCAAAATCTATTCCTTCCTCTTGGTTATATCCCTTAGCAACTAGTCTAGCCTTATTTCTAGTTACTATACCATTTTCATCCATTTTATTTCTATATACCCATTTAGTTCCAATAATTGAATGATCTTTAGGTCTTGGAACTAGTTCCCAAACATTGTTTCTCTCAAATTGATTTATCTCTTCCTGCATTGCAATTATCCAATCATTATCTTTTTCAGCTTCTATAAATGTCTTAGGTTCTACTTGAGACAAATAAGCTACAAAATTACAAATATTTCTAATGGAAGAGCGAGTTCTTACCCCTTGTGAAGGATCACCAATTACTTGATCAATTGGATGATGATTTACATACCTCCAATCCTTGGGTAGATTTTCCTCTTGTTGACTTGAGGATGGTTGGTCCAAATTTGGAGTTGCCATCCCTTCATTTGTTTGAGAAGAACTCACTTTTGGGTCAACAATGGGAGTAGAAGTTTCCATTCTTGGAATAAAATCTGCATCATCTTTAAAGGAAACTTCTCCACTACTCATTGGGTTAGATTCATCAATAGTTACATGCACAGATTCTTCTACTACTAGAGTTCTCTTATTGAAAACTCTATAAGCCTTACTAGTAGTAGAATATCCTAAAAATATCCCTTCATCGGTCTTGGAATCAAATTTACCCAAGTTAGTTTTATTGTTATTTAAGATGAAGCACTTACTACCAAAGGCACGAAAATAGGAAATATTTGGCTTTCTCCCTTTCCATAGTTCATAAGGAGTTTTATCAAGCAGGGGCCTTATCAAAATTCTATTTAAAATATAGCAAGAAGTATTCACGGCTTCAGCCCAAAAATATTTTGGTAAATTATTTTCACAAAGCATTGTTCTTGAAAATTCTTCTAGAACTCTATTTTTCCTCTCAACAACTCCATTTTGTTGAGGAGTTCTAGGAGCTGAAAAGTTGTGATTAATTCCATTTTCATCACAAAATTTTGAAAAGCTTTGATTTTCAAATTCTTTGCCATGATCACTTCTTATGCTTGAAATACAAATTCCTTTTTCATTTTGTACCTTTTTGCAAAACTTTTCAAATCCTTTGAAAGCTTCATCCTTATAAGCAATAAAAATAACAAAGGTATATCTTGAATAGTCATCAACAGTAACAAGAGCATATTGATGGCCACCTAGACTAATGGTACTAATTGGACCAAATAAGTCCATATGCAAAAGTTCCAAAGGTCTAGTAGTTGAGACAACATTTTTTGCTTTGAAAGATATCCTTGATTGTTTTCCCATTTGACAAGCATTGCAAATTTTGTTTTTCTCAAAATTGATTTTAGGAAGACCAATAACTAAATCTTTTCTTGAAACAATTTTTAGCAAGTTCATATTTACATGACCAAGCCTTCTATGCCATAGCCATTGATTTTCACTAAAAGCAGGAAAACATTTTTCATTATTGGAATGTAAGGATTTCAAATCAACTATATAGACATTTTCATGTCTATGGCCAATGAATTTGATCTTGTTGCTCTTGATGTCTATAACTAGACAATGAGAGGTTTCAAATGTGACTTTATATCCTTTGTCACATAATTGACTAATGCTAAGTAAATTTGGCTTTAAGCCTTGTACTAGCAATACATTATCTAAAGTTGAGAAATCATTACCGACTTTTCCATGCCCGATGATCTTTATTTTAGTATTGTCTCCAATGGTCACAAGTCCACCATCTCTTAGAGTTAGCTCCTTGAATACGCTTTTATCACCGGTCATATGCTTCGAGCAACCGCTATCAAGGTACCAACAGTTACCTTTCTCCTTGGTATGAAGGCAAATCTACATCACACAAGGATATACGATAGCATTTTTAGGTACCCAAAATTTCTTGGGTCCTTTGGGGTTAGTCCTTGAAAATACGGTTCCTTTTGGGACCCATACTTTCTTAACAATATATGGTGCTCTATGAACATGTTGATGATGCACATACCTAGCATTATAGTCATAGTAATTTCTAGGAAATTTTACATGTGCATTCCTATAATCCTTAGGATGATAGTTCCTAGGATACATGATTCTACGGTAAGGGGTATGAAAATGCATGTCATTTCCAGAAAATGAACGATGATGCATTCTAGGATACATGCTAGCATATGTATGCAAGTTATTTCTAGAATAGCCATGATGGTGATTCCTAGGATGAGCAGAATGCATTCTTTGATTATACACATTGTTCCTAGAATGAGCATGATGATTATTTCTAGGATGTGTATGAGCATTTCTAGAATGAGCATACAAATAAGCATGAGTATTTTTAGGATGCTTCAATTTAGTATGATCATTTAAGTTTCTAGAGTTCCTCGGATTTATTAAGGGAGTGCTTTTAACAAGGTTAGG
The DNA here is from genome assembly GCA_023935145.1 of Bretschneidera sinensis. Taxonomy (NCBI): domain Eukaryota; kingdom Viridiplantae; phylum Streptophyta; class Magnoliopsida; order Brassicales; family Akaniaceae; genus Bretschneidera; species Bretschneidera sinensis. The sequence continues at coordinate 135,978,730 of CM043697.1, read as the reverse complement.
AGCTTTCGAAGTAGAAGCTCCATCTACACAAGAGGCTTTCATGAATAAGCTCTCTTTTGTTTTTTGTTTTCCCAATGGAGAATATCCTACACCAGATTTTCCTCCACTTAATCTTTGGGAAGAAAGCACTTCATCAAGTTTTTCTTTACCAAGCATAAGTCTAGATACAGTGCTGTTTAATTCAGAAATTTTATTTTTCAAATTCTCATTTTCATCTTTAAGAAAATCTTGAGACGAATTATACAGTAAAGATGATAATTTTTCTTTTTCTTCTCTAAGAACTATCATTTCCTTAGAAAGAGATGATACTTCTTTCTTAAGAACAGAATTTCTAGAATCAAATTTCTTTAATTCTTCATGCATTTCATTTATGACTTCTAGTAATTCTTCACTACTAGTAACAATATTATTTTTTGAAGAGGGAGAAGATGTTACCTCACTTTCATCATCGATTGCCATTAAACAGAGGTTGGCAATCTCTTCGTATCCAATTTCTTTGTCTGATGACTCATCTTCTTCGTCATCGCTCCAGGTAGTTGCTACCATAGCTTTCTTCTTGAAGCCCTTGTATGGTTTGCTTGAAACTAGACAGTCAGCTTTTATATGTCCTGGCTTCTTGCAGCCATAGCACATAAGTGGTTCCCTTTTTGAGGTGGGATCCTTTGAGTAAGGTTTCTTGCTTTTCTTCAAGAACCTATGGAATCGTCTGGTGATTAAAGCCATTTCACCATCCTCTTCACTGCTCTCTGCTTCTTGTTCTAATTCCTTTTCTTTGTTGCTCGTAGAAGCTTTGAGAGCAATTTGCTTCTTCTTCTTCTCATCATCATTGACGATGGGAGTCATTTCTTCCATCTCGTATGTCAATAATGACCCAAGCAGCGTCTCAACATCAAGCTTGTCAAGATTTTTGGCCTCTTGAATGGCTGTCCTCTTTGGTTTCCATTCTGGAGGTAGAGATCTTAAGATTTTTCTGGTTAGTTCAACTTCCTCAATATTCTTGCCAAGCAATTTTAAACTATTTATAATAGTAGTAAATCGTGAGTGCATTTCAGAAATGGTTTCATTAGGAGACATCTTAAAAGATTCATATTCAGAAATTAGCATGTAAATTTTAGACTTTTTTACTTCACTTGTTCCTTCATATGTGACTTGCAATTTGTCCCATATTTCTTTAGCAGAAACGCATGCAGATATTTTGTTATATTCAGAAATATCTAAAGCACAATGTAGCGTGCTTGTTGCTCTGCTATTGAGAGACATTGTTCTACAATCCTCGTCAGTAAACTCAGTTTTGAGTTTAGGCATTGTATGAAGAGTCTCTCCAATAACTATTTCTTTTGAGGGAATTTTAGGTCCCTCTTCTATAATTCTCCATAGATTGTAATCTTGTCCTTCGACGAAGATTTTCATTCTATTTTTCCAGTAGTTATAATTTGATCCATTGAACAATGGAGGTCTAGTATAAGAGTGTCCCTCAGAGTAGCTATTTGCTGCCATTGGATCAACTCTAGGAATTTAAGCCTTATAAAGAGAACGAGGCTCTGATACCAATTGTAGCTCGAGGTTTCAACCCAAGAGGGGGGGGGTGAATTGGGTTTTTAAAAAAACTTTTGCGGAATTTATACAAGTTTATAAAAACTGATAAGCAACAAATAATTGATACAAGTAGAAAGCTGTAAATAAAGAGTTTAAGGAAAGAGGATGCAAACACAGTTATAGTGGTTCGGCAATATCGGATTCGTTCCGACCCTACGTCCACTCTCTTCAAGGAACTCCTTGAAGTAATCCACTAAGAAAACTTAGTCGCACAACTTAGCCGGGTGTTGCACAAACCGTACACAAGCAATTTACAGGAATTGCTTAAACCGAAAAATCCCCTTCCTTTCGGAAGTTTCCCCTTCCTCTCGGAAGTAATCCCTTTACAAAGATGGTGTAAAGTAAAAGGTAGAGAGACAACAAATGAAAGCTTATTACAACAGAAATGTCTCTCTTTCAAAGTAAAGCTTGAAGAAATGGCTCAATAAGATTATTTCAAAGCTTTTTGTGTTTCAAGAGTATAAAAACTTGATTATATGAGATCAACTCTTTTTGAATATGTGCTGCTTGTTATTGAATGCTTTGCTGAGAGGGTTTATATAGCAATCAATTAATATGGCCGTTTTGGACTTTAATTTGAAAAAGATTTACTTTAAAACGTTCAGATTTGGAGTCCAACGGTCATATTTTTGAACTACCAGTCGACTGGGTCGAGATACCAGTCGACTGGGTTCACTTGAAAAATATACGTTTTCAGACCTTCTGGGTATCCAGTCGACTGGTATATATCATCCAGTCGACTGGGGACTTTCTGTCCATTGTGCCAGTCGACTGGGTTGATTCATCCAGTCGACTGGGAAATTTCTGGTCAAAGTACCAGTCGACTGGGTTAATTCATCCAGTCGACTGGGTACCTTCTGACCCATATACCAGTCGACTGGTATATGTACCCAGTCGACTGGGTTGTCTTCCAACCCAGTTTTTCTTCTGTTTTTCATTAAAAACATTTTAAAATTAATGGTTTTAGAAAAACCATTTGTGTTTGAGCCATTAAACAAGCTAATACAATGTATGAGTGAGACTTACATTGGTTCTAAACCTTAAGACCTATACTAGATCTTCAGTCTTCACTTGATACTTGATTTGGTTCGAGTTTTTGCACTTTGTTCCTTGGTTGAATGTGTTTGATCCTTAATACAACTTAGTTTAAACATGTTAGTTAAATAACAGTTGTGTTTTGCCATCATTAAAATACGGGCGAGGGTCAACAATTGCTATATAAACACATTCATTTAAGCATTCAATAACAAGCTGCACATATTCAAAAAGAGTTGATCTCACATAATCAAGTTTTTATACTCTTGAAACACAAAAAAGCTTTGAAATAATCTTGTTGAGCCATTTCTTCAAGCTTTACTTTGAAAGAGAGACATTTCTGTTGTAATAAGCTTTCATTTGCTGTCTCTCTACCTTTTACTTTACACCATCTTTGTAAAGGGATTACTTCCGAGAGGAAGGGAAAACTTCCGAAAGGAAGGGGATTTTTCGGTTTAAGCAATTCCTATAATTTGCTTGTGTACGGTTTGTGCAACACCCGGCTAAGTTGTGCGACTAAGTTTTCTTAGTGGATTACTTCAAGGAGTTCCTTGAAGAGAGTGGACGTAGGGTCGGAACGAATTCGATATTGCCGAACCACTATAACTGTGTTTGCATCCTCTTTCCTTAAACTCTTTATTTACAGCTCATTACTTGTATTTATTATTTGTTTTTTTATCAGTTTTTATAAACTTGTATTAATTCCGCAAAAAGTTTTTAAAAACCCAATTCACCCCCCTCTTGGGTTGAAACCTCGAGCTACAAATTACAAGTAGACCTGATATAATGTTCGGTGTATACATGTGTACTAGATTTTAAGTTAATACTAAGGAATCACATGTAATTGTAGTAAAAAGATACTTAAATATCTACAAGGGACTCAAAACCTAGGATTATGGTATTCTAGAAAATCAACTTTTGAGCTTGCAGAATATTCAAATGCTGATTTTGCGGGTTATAGACTAGATAGAAAAAGCAATAGTGGAATATGCCAATTCTTAGGTGCAATACTAACCTCTTGATTTTCCAAGAAACAAAATTCAATTGCACTATCAACTATCAAAGCCGAATATGTAGCAGCCGGAAGTTGTTGTGCACAAGCGTTGTGGATGAAATAACAGTTAGAAGATTATGGCATGAACTTTAAAGATATACGAATTCATTGTGATAACACTACTGTTTTTAACTTAACCAAAAACCCTATTTAGCACTCTAGAACCAAACATATAGAAATTAGACATCACTTCATAAGAGACCATGCTCAAAAAGGTGATATTAGACTAGAATTCATTCCTTCAGAAGATCAAATAGTTGATATTCTTACCAAACCCTTAAGTGAATATAGCTTTTGCAAAATTAGACTATAGATGGGCCTGATAGACTATGATAAAATGTATGTTTTATTGCATCAACATTCATCATATGTATATTTGACATCTAGTGAATGAGTATTAACTCTTATTTAGTATTTCTATCACTCAAGATGACATAGATAAACAATTACACGCAGAAATCTTGTTGAAGCTCAGATTTTAAGTTTTCTAAAGGACTCAGCCAACTAGTGTCCCACTGCCCATTTTACCAATTGACTAGTATAAACCATCCAGTCGACTGGTACCACAAGACATTGTTTGGACCCAAAATTTGAAATTTTGGTAACCTACCCAGTCGATTGGTATGGTTCACCCAATCGACTGGTATGTCTATACCAGTTTACTCAATCGATTTGTGTCCCGACCCAGTCGACTAGTATGTCGAAAATTCCCAAAATTATGAAGGACCCAGTCGACTGGTACCCTAACCCAGTCGACTGGTATCATGATTCTATAAATAGTCTCTTCAGAGTTTTTCAGTTTTCAAATCATTTTTGAAATCCCTAAAGCTTTCTCTCTCTAGAAAATTCATGATTTCAGTCCTAAATCTCTCAAAACTATGCCATAGAACCCTTAATTTCATTCCATATCACCTCCATTTCAACTTTTCACGTTGAAAATCCCTTATTCCTTAAAATCTTTCTTTAAAACGATATTTTTTACAATGTTTGAGAGAATTCGAATTAAAACCACCATAGGAGGACCTCACGCGCCTACAAGGCCCCAATCCAAGAAATCTTCTGAACCAGATACCAAAGGGAAGAGGCTAGCTGATTTTTCATGCAAGAAGGCGAGGTCTGAGCTCAATGACTCGCTTTTCTGGAGCTCCGCCATTAAGAGCAGGTATAATTCAGTCATGTGCAACAAAAAGATCATGACAAGCAGATTCGTTGATTTTGATTCTATCCGTCATGAAAATTTTGACATCTACCCTACTTTTGAGGCTATTAACCTCACACCCCTAGTAAATATCCACAAAAAATTCTATCCACGTCTTATTCACCAGTTCTACGCCAACCTGGTAAAACCAAGTCCGTTGGCTTTTCGGTTCAAAACCAGTGTGATGGGCGTAGAATTCGAAGTGAACACTGACCTTCTGGTCAATGTCTTAAAGATCCCTATGGGAGGGATCTAATGGAGTCTGGATAGATGGCCAAACAATTTTGATTATGAAGAGGCATACTAGATAGTTAAGGACGACTCTAACTATATCTTTAGACCCACTACATTTCACCAATGTAGTGACATACCCCTTGACTCAAAGTTGTTCAACCTCATTGTGAGTTAGACCATCCACCCACGACTCGGGAGTCGAGGCTATCTCTCGAAGATAAATGTGGTATTGATCTGGTGTCTCAAAACATGACATCATTTCAATATCTATCCCTTATTGCTCACCAATATGATCAATAGTGAAGCGAACGACTCCAGGTGCCTTCCCTATGGGATGCTTATCACTTTGATCCTACAATATTTTTGAGTCCCCATACCCGCCTCTGAGGCTCAGGACATCAGCCCGAAGGATATCATCAGCGTCTCTTCTTTGAAGAAAATGGGGTACAAGATCCGAGAGGGTATGATCTACTCCAAGTAGGGAGGAACATACAGATTAATGTTAAGGATGACAAGAGCGAAGAGGACGGCGAGGTTCGTTATGATACAGCTTCTTCTACTATGATAAACACTGATGAGGGAGCACCCAGTCCACAGTATGGTGGCTATAGTGCTAGTCAAGCTGGATACGATGACTTACTTCAAGTTATGATGAGCCTCCAGGTGTCCATGGAGTCTAGGTTCCAGAGTTTGATTTCTTTTATTGATCACATGCATTACGACCTTCGCATACTTCGAGACGATTTCAAGTTGCACTGGGAGCACACAGAGGGCTCTTTAGCTAAGCTTCAGGATCTTATTCGAGATGGCTCTGATTCTCCCGCTCACTGAGCTTTTTCTGTTTTATCTTACTATGATGTACATTTATAGCTCCACGGATACTTAGCACGAACATTTTTTTCTTCACATACATTTATATAAGCTTTTGTAAAGCTTATGATGTATGGATAATTATATATATATATATGTTTACTTTTCAATTATTTAACTTTTTTCTTGTATATATGCTTTATTTATAAGCTAAATAGTTACTTAGATTAAGCACTTGATGTTTCCCTATCTGCTATAACTACTTATACTAGTGTAGGCAAGTTCTGATTCTTCTCAGGAAGTCTTTCTAATTCTGAATCATGCTTAGTTTTCATACACAAGTTTGTTTTTTTTCCTATCTTCATGCATGTGGTGTTTGTTTTACTTATATTTTGAGTTTACACCCTTTTCTGCTGATGTCAAAATGAGGGAAAAAAAGGATAAAAATCAATACACTTTACGTAAACTTAGAATAGAACATATATTTAGGGGGAGCATTGCTCCGAACATATTGACGAATGAAATATTGTCTTACTTTGATTGGTTGGGTTAATATAAATTGCGTTTGAATGCTTAACAAGTTGGTTTTATCCGAAAAACAGAGGAAACTCTGCCCATTTTTTCTGAAAACCCAACTCTTAGTTTTTAAAACTATTTTTCTCTTATTAGTTTTGTTATCATAAAAAAAATGGGAGATTGTTGACCTATATTGATTTTAATAATGACAAAACACAACTCTAATTGTACTAACAGTTTTATCTAAGTGTTTAAGCAGCAAAAACATTCAGCATAGAAACAAGATGCAAGAACTCAACTCGATTAAGACAAACAAAATAAGACAAAAGATCTAGAATAGGCATTAAGGTAATTGAAACAATTGTAAATCTCTTATATTCAATTACATAGCTTGATATTTGGCTCAATTTACAAAAGATTTTGACAAAACTAACCATACAAAAGTTTCTAAGTCAAAAACAGTTTTGTAACATAAAAAAAAGGTTGAATGACAGCCCAGTCGACTAGGTCTCCATATACCAATCGACTGGGATATGGGATAAAAGGTTCCTAATCGACTGGTATGGAGGATCCAATCGACTAGTAACTGGGACAGAAAGTTCCCAATCGATTGGTGCTTAGATCTAGTTGACTGGTACTCTCCCATTGCCTAAAAAGTGAAGTTTCTCACTTGACCCAGTTGGCTAGTACAAGGACCTAATCGACTGATAATTCGAAAATATGTCCGTTTAAGACGTGAGACTTGAGTATTTAATACACCAAACCTACCAAGTTAGTGTCAAATGGCTATATTGATTCAAGACTATATAAACCCACTTCAATGAGCATTTAAATAATAATAGAACACATTCAATTCACAAGATTGCTCATTAATTCTCAAATGCTTTGAAAAATTTATTGTTTAGCCATTCTTCAAGCTTGTTCTTAAAAGAGAGATATTGTTCATTTGTAAAAGTACTTATTGTTATCTCTCTACTACTTTCTTTATAGCACACTTCATTTATTATAAAGAGAAAAAGTTGTAATAACTCTTTGAGTGTTTAGGATTCAAAATTTTATTATAACTTCAGTGAGGAAGAGAGCGACTTCTGTGAGGAAGAGATTAGCTTCCGTGAGGAAGAGGTTGGTTGTAAGGTTTGTGCAATACCCACTAAGTTGCACGGCTAAGATTTTAGTGGATTTCTTCAAGGAGGTTCCTTAAAGATAGTGGATGTAGGGTCGAGAGATTTTGATACTACCGAACCACTATAAACAGAGTTTGCATATTCTCTTCTTTAAACTCCTTTACTTTCAAATATATTATTTGATTGCATGCTTTGTGTATTTAACTGTTTAAAAACTTGCAAGTAAATTAGAAAAAGTTTTTAAAACCCAATTCACCCCTCCTCTTGAGTTTGAACCTCGGTTTACAGATTTGTTTAAATCATTGCTTTAGTTTGTTTATCTTGTAAGTTGTGTGCTACATATGCTAGTGTGGTATGGTAAATTTCTTTAAAATTTAAGTACTTGTCCTAGAACATAAAGGGTTAGGCTTTAGCTTAGATGAGATAGGGAGTTCTAATTCCTCTTTCTTTCACACCCGAATCTCCTTGCTTAGAATCTCGCACATAGACCAATTGATAAAGGATTTGACCCTCATCAAGGTCAAATAGAGACTTCTTACCTATCATCCTTACTCTGTCCTTGGATGACATAAAATCCAAAATGTGATAAATGTACCATGACGTAAAATATCTCTCTTTGAGGGAGCCTCTTTACTAATTAACAAAAGTCGGTGTAGCAGTGCCCACAGACACTGATGATGTGGTGTGAGGATGGAGAATTCTAGAAGTTCTAGGTTAAGGAAAGATTAAGAAGGAGAAGATTTAGTGAGATAACAGTCGATTTTGTAGAGGTTAGAGTAGAGATGTTGAGGTTTTGGTGAAGAGGCACAAAGACAAATAAGAGGACTAAGGCATTTTGGGTTGAGTCCAAACTTAAATGGCATCTAATTTAGGGATCTCTAGGTCTTAAGTTGATCCTACCCAATTTTATTATTTTTATTTATTTTATGACTACACCTAAAATTATTGAAGACTTAAAAATGAAATTTCTTGGACTTTTCTCAAATTTAAGTAATTAATATTTTGATGATTTAATTTAAAAAGTAAGGAAAATAAATTTATGAAATGGAAATAAAGAAATGACACCCAATTGTCTACAAAGTTGTCCTAAAAAATATGTAGGATCTTATACCCGAAGATATAAAAGAAAAAATATTGACAACTATTCCTACACTATGAAAGAATCATGGGGAATTAATAATAGACCCTGGAGTATACCAAATGACCGAAGGAGAAAATAATTGGTTCAGTCGAACACCAATATGTCATATCTACATAGTAGCTTAGATATTTGAGCTAGGCATTATAAGGAGAGTTAAATTTGGTGAGAAAACATTAAAGTAATTTTTAGTTCTTTCCACAAATTATAAAATATTCCTTATAATGGGAATACGAGCACTGTGGAAGAAACAAGTTTGTCTTGAAAATCTTTAGCACTCCACCAGAATAGGGTGAAGCATTAATATTTATCCAAAACTTTCATATTATTAGGTTGCATAGAAAATTGTCGTATCGTTTAATGCATAGAAGAAGAACACTATAAGAAAGAGAAAAACAAAAGATATCATCCTCAAATTAAAAGTAAAGGCCCTTATTGAGCAATACAATGTGCTAGAACAAAGTGGATGGGGACAATGGAAAACATATGCTACTACCAACAAAATAAATGTTCAAAAAATAATGTGAATAGAGTATCTAAAAAAAGGCTGCAACAAACGATTACGAATCCAACATCATAAATATGACCATTGATATGATAGAAAAATGTAGAGCACAGTTGGAAAGATTCTGTGAATTATGGAAGACCCCATGTAAGCAATGATTTGGAGAGAGAATGATCCAATCAGTACTGGGAGAATCTTACAGATGAGGAGTGAAAATATATCAAGAATATAGTAGAAAACTAAAGCAGTGGAGGAAGAATTGCTAGCATAAAAGTTGTCTCCAAGAATTCACATGAAGTTTATTGTCAACACAAGAGTAATCTACAAATCTTCACATGGTATCCTGACTTCTTTTGTAACAGTGTTAAATAAGTTCACAGGATACCCTGACATCTATTATAACAATGTTAATAGTATATGTCCTTGATACTATAGCATAGGGCAGAGAACCTTATTTGTTATTGTAATGTTTTAAGTTTGGATTTGAAATCCGATATTTTCTCTTATAAAAGGGCATGTGTTGCGTCTTGTAAGGCATTCGGTTTTAGAGAAAGACAAGCAATCTTATTCTAGAGTGAGAGAATCTGCAATAATGTTCTTCTAAACTCCTAGTCCAAAAGTAGTAGAGTTTGAAAATTTATCTAGTATGTTCGTGTGAATATAGTCTCTATATGAAATAAAAGAAGTCTTTTATTACATTTGTTTTGTTTTGATCTAAACAGTAGTTGTTTTCTATCTTTGATCATCAATCTATAACTGTTATTTCCATAAGTCCTTAAACCCAATCAAGACATGGTTATGTGAAATCGTCTCTAAACACTAAAACTTTATAGTATGCTAGCGTTATTATGAGTTGAAGGATCCATAAAGGTGTTGAAAGATGGTAAGAGTTTATAGGAGAATCATTAGTGTTAAGGTGGTTGCTAGTCGAGGAAGGAAAGAAGGTGACAATTAGATCGCAGCACACAAAGCTAGGCGGACCATAACCCATAGGAATAATAATTAAACTAAATTTTTATTTCATAATAATTGATTATTACTTTGTTGAATTTATAGATAAGTAAGTAAGACTTTTTTTTTTATAAGTAGATAAATAAGTAAGACTTGAAACCTAGGATATATTTAATATTGAATTACCTAGGCTTTTAAATGAGTAAAAATTTTATTTAAAAATTTTGTTTGATATTTGAGGTTGTTAGTTTGTTGGTTGTCGCTAGTTGGTATCAGATCCTTAGGTTAGTTACTTAATTTACTAAAAAATTAAAATTAAAACCAAAAAACCAAAAGGTAAATAATTTAATAGTCTCCCACTTAACTAAAAAGTAAAAATATAAATCATTTCATAAGTTCCCACTTAACATTAATTTTGAAAACTATATACCACTAAACAAGAAAAAAAATCAAATGTGCGGATTGAATTATAACAAATCGAAACATGAAGGATTAGCACAAATGAAAGTTGTATAACAAAAATCAAAGTCAGACTAAAATAGTAATATAGCCCAAAAGATAAGTCATACTATAAACTCATAATTGCACTGTGTTCTAACAAGAAAAGAAAGAATCTATAGCATAATATAGTAACAAAGTCCTCATTAAGTTCATATTGATGCACTAGTGCACAATTTACAATTATGAAACAACATAAAAAGGTAAAAAGAAAAAAGAAAAAAAGGTGAATTAAAACTTTCACCATGACCTTAAACTTGGGATGAGAGAGATTCATTTTCAATTAGAAGTCTCCCTTAATTATCAAAGTAGAATCATGCATTCTTCCGCTAATGCATGTTCTGCAGACAATACTTCTAAAATGAATATAGACTCGTAGTAGCTAAACATGTACTATTATTAATTACGATGACATGTAAATTATATTTCATCTTAGATAGTTAAATTGTAAGCTTAAATGAAATTTTGTTATGAGTCAGGAAAGCATCCAAGGAGATGGTCAACGTGGTCTTGAGGCTCTACCTCATAATTTTGGGATATTGAAGGCAAGTTTGGATTGGGAAATGATGTTATATCACTGACTTGTGATGCAAGTAATTCGTCCAAATTTTTCCAATCAACGTATTGGCTGCTTGTGATGCCTCTTTCCTCTTCGAAGTCTTCATTGGTTACAACATTCTGTTGAAAACCTCCTTTTGTTGCAAAACTTGTGGAAAGATTAGGGCTATCTAGTTGTGGAAGCTCTATGAGTTGGTTGTCGAAGAAATTTTGGTTGGAAACAAGATCTTGTTCCAAACCTAAAGATTCATAAACACCTGAATATTTATTCGGATTTAAATGCGATGTACTTCCTATGTCTGAAATGGATGCAGGAGGCCTAGTATGGCTGCAATCTCTGACACTGTAACCATTGTTCCATGCTTCAAAACCTGGCCTCTGATTAGGAATCGGCTTCCTAAACGCCCGACATACAACCCATCCTTCCTCCTGCAATTGATATGAGAATTAATTAACTTTACATTCACAATAGAATGTGTATGGAAAAGTGTAAACAATATAATTAATTTTACTGATGAAAACCAAATCATTTGAGGTAAACTGAGACAGTAAAGAAGAAACGAAGGCAAAGGTTCGTAGAAAGATATTAAAATTAATCATGCTCTCAACCATTCATCTAGTTTTACCATCGTTGATCGAACTTACTAGTGTAGTACTGCTGCTACTGCATGTCAACAAATTACAAGTAGTGGATATTTACTAGTACTAGATGAGGGAAACTTGCCTGAGGTGGTCCAAGCTCAGATGTTTGGAGGCGATATTCATGCATGATCCAATCAGATTTCCTTCCATTAGGTGCACGTCCATTGTAGAACACCAGAGTCTTCCTCATCCCTATAATTCTGTTCTTGGAGAGCACGGCCTTGTCCCTTCCTGTTGCCTTCCAAAACCCTGCAGCAGTTGCTCTGTTGGTCCGTGTCCCCGTCGGATACTTCCTATCTTTGTGACTGAAGAAGTACCATTCATTTTGTTCATCATACCCTAGCTTGCATCTTGCTGCAAAAACACAAAAAAAAAAAAAAAAAAAAATAGAAAGAAAAAAAAGTAAAACACTGATTTTTATATTTTTTGTTTACATGATCAAAACCATTTACATAACCTATTATTATAGTCTATATCTTCTTTCTGGACAGGGTTACTATAAAGTCAATTAGATTGCAAAAACAGTGTTCCTTTTTATTATCATCACATAAAATATTATTATGAAATTCGTTTTGGTCTAAGTTTTACACCTCAACTCAAGTCAACCCGTGCAAACTCGCAGCCAATGACATATAGCATGGGTGACACTAGAAAATTGATTACTGAAAGTCTAATTATAGAAAAAGGTTGATTACGAAAGAAATAAATGCGTCTAGCTCTTGTTCTTTTCATATTAATGAAACCCTAAAGTCAACAAAGGAATTGAAAGAAAGAAATTTTATAAAGAGAATAATTGATTGTGATACAAAAAGTGCAGTTTGTACAATACCTTGGATGTCCCATGGTTCAATTTTGTAGAGATCAATATCAACAATAACATCTAAATCAATTTTGAGGGAGTTGATCTTTCTCTTTAGGTAGTAACCCACAAGTTCTTCCTCTGTCGGGTGAAATCTAAAGCCCGGTGGAACGCATGACTCTATGATCTCCATTGATGATCTTATAATTATCTTCACCTGAGAAACCAAGACGAAAGCCAAAAACATAAGAGATCTAGAGAGAGAGAGAGGGGGGGAGAGAGAGAACATGAAAGGCCTTTTTAAGTTTGATTTTATATATATCCCCAGACAAACACAGCCTTAAAGTTTTTGTTTTTAAAGGTGTGGGGCTAACTGTTAAATCAAAGGCAAGTTTAGAAATGAAGACACGACTCTTCAGTGAAGATAAATTCCAAAAGCTCATAGAAATGATAGTGAAGCTATGCACACACATGTATGCATCAGATATATTTATTTTTACTGTCATGATGTCTATGTATCCAATTCTGAGATCTTAAGCTTAGTGCGATGGCTAAGGTTTTTGGGGTCCATTACACTGTAAAGAAAAAAAAAAAATCTGATGGGTGATTGATTGTAAGTGGGACCCACAGTATTGGAACATAGATTTATATCCTAAGTACTATGGTAATATATGTTTTTCTATCTTTAATGTTTAGTTGCATGGAGTTAAGGAAAGTATATTGAACACAAAAGCTGGCCGAAAAGCTTGACTTTGCTGGCAGAAGCATGCTCTGTTTACTTTGAGTGCAGTGCACTCCGTGCGCCCGTGGTGCTGGAAAACAGTTCCACACCCACCACCTTATGGTATACAATACGTAGCTGCTTATGGAGATGTTTGTGGTAGGTTTAAATTTTTTCAAATCAAAAATTGTTTTAATTAGATTTAAGTAAATAAATTTAAATTTTTTTAAATTTGATTTCAAACAACGTTTGTGTACACTTTCACTTAATTAATCATATATACTTGCACAACAAAAAATTAAATTCAAAGGACAACATATCACTCTCTAGTTACTATATCTATTATACATGTAGCATGCATTAATTCAATGTCATTGCCAATTGATTTATCTCTCAAGCAACTAGGTTTTCAAAAAAATTCTAAGAGAAATGTCAATCTTACATAATACGTCTCACTAATTAATATATGAGATAGAATAACGTGATGCGTTATAATTGATCTGATCAACTTAATTGAACCTCAACTATATAAGAATATCTTAATATATGTAACTACCAACTCAATCAATTATATAATATAATCACTAAGTTCATTAAAACTTTCTCATCCAGATTATTTAACTTGATATGACAAAAAAATGTTAAAATTTAAAAATATAACGCCACCCAAAAGTATATACACACAAGACACATACATATATATCACAAAACTTAGGATGCGTTCACTTAAAATGAAAAAGGGAGTGAAAAAGCGTTTAATTTGCAGTAGAAAACAAAAACATTTTTTAGAAAATAAATTCAGATATTAAAAAAAAGATGTTTTGGTTGTTTTCAGTAACAGTTGAAAGCGAAAATACAAAAGATTTTTTTTGTTAAATTCAAAAGTGAAAATGAAAATAGAAAAAGTTTTCCAAAACTAAAAATAACTTGGTGGATATCATAGTACATTAATATTATGCTTTTAATTAACTTTGGCACCCAAATTGCTATAGCATAGATCATTCAAATTACTTGCTAATCACCAAACATACTCACAAGAGACTGAAACTTCGTCTGTGCTGTGTGCTTGCACTGCCCCTGGAAGAGAAAGAGAGAGGGGAAAAGAGGTTGAGAATGAGATGGAGAAGAGTTGGTATTAATCTGGGGTGAATGCTGTTGTAAAAGAGAAGGAGCTTTTGATCTGTAAAAGATGTATGAATCTTGATAGCTAGCTAGAAAGGTTGGTTGTGAATGTGAAGAGAATGAAACAAACATGGAAATATATATATATGTAATACCCACTGCTTTCTGCTTATATATGAGTACTGTTTACCGAGGAAGCCAAGGAAAGAGGTTCTTGATTGCGCGTGGGGTGGCAGACAGATGAAAGCTTTTGTTTGTTTGGACGGCGTGACACCAAATTTTTCACGCCTCCCCACCGCTATTTTGTGTCTTAAGATTGTGCAATTCTCACATTTTTTTTTTACATTTAATTTATTGTATAAATTTAAACAAAAAATCCCATATAAGCAGCATTCTCTAGCTCCTCCCACAATCCAGCTCCTCTTTCTCTGTTTGGTGCGCCGTCCTTCGCCAATTGGCACCAATCACTCTTTGACATGTGGTTTCCATGTCAGAATCCCAGCATCTCCTTATCAAATAGCTAATGATTAGTTTCGGTTTCTCCCTCAAATAGATCGATGAGTAGTAGTGCCACTAAAGCCACCCCATGTCTTT
This sequence comes from Bretschneidera sinensis, assembly GCA_023935145.1. Lineage (NCBI taxonomy): Eukaryota > Viridiplantae > Streptophyta > Magnoliopsida > Brassicales > Akaniaceae > Bretschneidera > Bretschneidera sinensis. Next base: position 135,963,635 of record CM043697.1, on the reverse strand, counting down.
TTCATCTTATTATTTCACAGCACGACAAACGTTTTGATTATTTAACTGACAAAATTTGATTAGTAGATATTATTAGAAAAAAATAAATTTATCTTTGAAGTTTTATCGGTGTGTTTATTGATCCTCGATTTTTAATAAAAAATTAATTTATCAATTTGAACGTTTTCTTTCGATTCAATTAGATATTTTGTCCATATCCATTCATTAAAATTGGTGTAAAATAATGAAAATAAACGGTGGGTTGAAACAATGCATTCAGAGACAAATTGATACTCATTAAAAACTGAAAATTACATAGATAAAACAGTGAAACACTGACGGTAAATTTGACAAAAATATTTTGAAAGAAAAAACTTGTCTGATCCAGATCCATAAAAAATATATGACATAAAAATTTATCTCATTATATTTAATTTTTTTTTCATACTCTTCAATAATAAAATAAACATTTATATCCTATCTTTTTCATCAAAGATAAAAACTTCCCTTTTATTAGGTACATTTGTTGTATTATCATAAATACATTTTGTTGTATGCCCATTAATTACATAATGTTTTCAACATCATCACATTAAATTAATTTGTATGCAGGTTAATTACTATAGGCTATTTATAGAGATGGATCCATCATCAATTTATCTAATGTAATAATAGAAATTAATTAAGTTTACACATAGCTTTGTCTCTCTAGTGAGTTTAGGTTATTTCTAATATATTAATTTTGAACTCTTGTGCTTATCTTTGCTCTCTACTTTATGTTCTCAACCATTATATATTAAAAAAATATAAAGCCTAAGTTCTAGGTCGACTCATAGCTAGTTGGTGGAATGATAATATAAGGTACTGTTACCGTGTTATGCTAAACAGCCTAACTATAGCAAGGGGAAACCACGTCCATATACAAGGAACAATAACCACGGAAGGAGTCAGGATTTTAATCTTGAAGGTCCAAAGGTAATTTATAAATATAAGCACCGGAGAAAGGTTCAAAATGCGGAGAAATTCTTAGTTAGATCGGATTTAAAAAAATATATATACATTATATAAAGATATCTTCAATTATTAAACAACATAAAAAGAAGAAAAAAAGAAAAAAAGATATATTTTTTTATATATTGATAAAAAATGTTTTATGTCATATATCTTTCTTGAATTTAGTCTAGATAAAAGAAACGTTGTGCTTCACTTTATATTGTTATTTTTTTTTCTTTCCAGCCCCCTATCAACACTCATCTCCTAAGTCTGATAGACATTCCTCATCTCTTAAACAGAAAGTTTTCCTTCTTAAAGCGGATTGTTGGTAGAATTGCTCTATTGTGTGATCGGTCCTAAAAGGTGGAAACTTGCAAAGATCTGAATTGTCCACTTGGTGTTGATCAATGATCCTAATATCTTTACAATTTGGGAGTTTTGAAATCGGATTGATGATGAGAGAGATAATTGAGCAGAAGTATGATTAGATCAAAGGAAAACGAAAGGAATGGTAAAATGTTCAATAATCTTATTTCAATTTTCATTGATAAGGGAGTGGTTCTCCTATTATATCTTGGGTGACTGGAGACTATGCATCCCAGGTCATCTAGGGTATTGGCTCTTTTGCTCCTCATCTACACCAACTCCTCTTTTACCTTGTTCAGCTCTCAAGCGAGGTTGCTCTGAGTAATCCTTCGACTGGACTTTTCATAGTTAAGGGTGTTTGAGATGGACTCATGGTCTTTAGTGCGAAGGGAATTGTGAAAACACCTCTTGTCTTGCCTTTTGTTGCTCTGAGCGTGTCTGAGGCTTCATCTGAGCCCTATTGACTTTTATTTGTTCTGGAGACTTTGTGGGATGAGCTTTTGTAATAAGGTTGTTAGATTGTTCATCTTTTCATCTAGGACGTCAAGATGTTGCAACAAAAGTGGTACATCGGTGGCTATCTTGCTACATGAGTTTGATTGCGAGTTATTTGTTAGACTCATTTCGCCGTGGCCTACTATGAGGTTGTTGTTGTTAGGGATTTCCACGATTCCCTAATTTATGGAGACTTCAATGGCTAGTGGGGAGTCATGCTCCGTTGGACTTTTACGAGCTGTGGCGATGACTTTTGAGAGTAGGGTTCTTTAGTGACTTCTTGTTAGGTAGACTTTTGAGAGTAGGGTTCTTTAGTGACTTTTGAGAGTAGGGTTCTTTAGTGACTTCTTGTTAGGTAGAATTTTTCGTTTCCAGAAATGATGTTAATTTATGGAGACTTCAATGGCTGGTGGGGAGTCATGTTCCGTTGGACTTTTGCGAGCTGTGGCGATGACTTTTGAGAGTAGGGTTTTTTTATTGACTTCTTGTTAAGTAGAATTTTTCGTTTCCATAAATGACGTTAATTTGTTGATTTCTAAAATCTATCAGGTGCACAAACGCTTGTGCTCACAAAGATATTTTAACTAAAAAGTTGCCCAGAGTTTGGATCTCTATGGAGACTCTCTAATGCCTAAGTCAATACTCAAGTAGAGAATTCTAATAATTAGGAAAGCTAAAGAATTGTAAGATACTTGTGGAGTGATGGGAGCTCTTCTTATATAAGGAGTGGACTAATATTGTTCTATTGTTTTATTACTTTAATATTTTTAATAAAAACAATATTTTTTTTATTTTTTTTATTAAAATTATCACTTACGGATTATCTGTCGATGATACTACTTTCCGCAACTGATTTATGTCTGTCAATGAAAATATTATATCAGTAATGAACGTATCACCTACGACATTTTCATTAACGGAATTCCGTCATTGACGACTTTTATCGATGCAATTTGTCTTATCACCTAAGCGATGATAAATGTCCAGTTTAGAAAAGAATTCTTGAAATAGTTTGTTATCATATTCAAAACAAATTGGTTTTCTAACAAAGCTTTGAAACTGAAAAGGGATAGGATAAAACCAACAATATCGACTATAGTCATCAATAAAAATTTTAAAAAAAAATATCACAAACCACTTATTAATGTAGTAGGTAAAGGCCCATGAATATTTGTGTGAACAAGTTCCAATGGTTGAGATATATGAGATGCAGACAACACAAAAGGTAATCGAGAGCTTTTGCCCATTTTACAAGAATGAAAAATAAAAGAAAGATGAGTTTTGCTAACTACAAGAAGTTTTTCGTCAGAAACAACACGACGCAAGTTTGACTTGATGGGACGACTAAGTCTATGGTGCCAAACCATGGAAGTCACGTGTTCACCAACAAGAGTAGCAAGGAAAGAGAAAACATTTTTTTGGTGGCGATTTATTTGGATAGGATAAAGCCTATCTTTACTCGGTCCTTGTAACAAAGTCTTGATAAGTGCTTAAATAGTCATATTTAAGCCCTTTAATTTACGCTTGTTAGGTTTTTTATTTATCTATTTCAGTAGATTTTACTTCATTTTCGTGTTTTATGTGTTTTTCACAGGACTTGGACAAAAAGATGATAATTTGGAGCTTTTAGAAGCAAAAGTCAAGTTATGTCATCCAGCAAAGTGCGCTCGAGTGCACCTCCCTTGTGATCGAGCGCACAAGCACACGAGTGCACTTGAAAAAGGCTCGAGTGCACACATGCGCTCCAGCACATCCCGCATACGATCGAGCGCAATCACTCCAGAGGCGGCAGAGCCAGATATGGAAAGAAATCTCCAGATTCCAAATAGGAAATTAGGGTTTCGGGACATCAAGAGGACCCTATAAATAGCCCTGTAAAACACATAAACCATACATTTTGTTTTAGACTTGAAGTTGCAAGCTTAGGAGAGGAATTGAAGACTCGTCTCCCGAGTCTTCTTTGGTTTTATTTTTCTGTTTTATTTCATTATGTTTAGAATGTTTAGTTTAACTAGCATGTGTAATTAAACTCTTATAGGGCTCGATTGAAACCTTAGTTATGTTTTTCCACATATTTATTCATTAATTACCTTTGCTATAGCCTTATTAGAATGTTTAACTTGATTAATGCCTGTTTTTATTTAAATTCCTCATATGTGTGTGTCTGATCAACGTATGCATGTGGTATGGATAAGTTAGTCGAATCAATTTGGATGACCGAGTCCTGGGTTCGACATTAGTAACAAGAGATATCCACACCGGATTCTCGGTTTAATCAACATGGAAAACCGAGAGCGGACCAAGCCCTAGGTCCTGTGTGGTTGCCGATCTCCACGGCCCTCATGCTCTCTTAAGGAACAACTCAGTATACACCCATGCTGAATCCCTTAAGAGAGAAAAGAGTTAGAGTATACACCATGCCTAACTCGTTGCATTGGGATATCAATAGCCTAAGGTATGGGCCAAGCCCTTAGGTTGGCAACCATTAAATATTCATAATAAGGCTAAAGCATTGGCACCTTACTTAGTGGGAAAGTATAATTAGTGGTGGATATCGTAGTCCTATGTTCTTATTATTATTATTCACTCACAATGATCAGCTATTTCTCTTTTTACTTTGAAGAAACTAATTCTAAAACGAAATTCACCAATCCCTGTGGAAATGACCTCGCACTTGCACACTATGCTACCATTGACCTTGTGCACTTACAAGTAAAACTAGTACGGTTATTTGCGTATTTATTTAGGTAGATAAATGTCACAACAAGTTTTTGGTGCCGTTGCTGGAGATTACACTAAATTTCTTTTAAAATTAATTTTTCATTTAGTTTAATTATTGTTATTTTATCCCTATTTAAAGAAATTTTTAAGTTTCTATTTCTGTCTTATTCTTCGTTTCATTAAAACCCTAACCAATTTCATTCTTCTCTGTTTCAGGTAGTCCAGGAGAGCTTCCTGTGCCACTTGCAATCGAGCACACTCTCCTGTGCGATCGAGCGCAATTGAGGCAGTGAGTCACCCGGGCAGCAGTATTCAACTGCTGCACTGAAGCTGTTTTTCCTTATTCATGCACAGGTTTCGTTCTAGACATCCGACATTTTTTCCCATCGATCTTGAGCTTGAGCAGACTATCCGACAAAGATTTAGAGATAACTCGGAAGAGGTAGAAGAAGGAATTGAGGTAGAAGTCCCAATGGCAGAACAGATAGTCGAGCAGAAACCACCTGAGCAGAGGCCGATGAAGCAATCCTTCATCCCACAGAACCTTGATCAACCATCGTGCATTGCATACCAACTTGAGGCGGAAGGAAACTACTACATATCTCCACAGATACTCAGTGCACTGACTCACTTTAGGGGTACACCTAGTAAGGATCCACATTTGCACCTTCGAGAGTTTTTAGACCTCTGCAAATTCCAGCACATCTGAGGCTTAGACCAAGAAGGAATAAGGTTAATTCTTTTCTCTTTTTCCTTGAAAGATAATGCTAAATTATGGTATAATTCTTTATCTGCAGTTTCTATCCACACTTGGGAGGAGTTGGTTACAAATTTCTAAGGAAGTTCTTCCCAGCCCAAAAGACGAGGCAAATGAGGAAGGAAATTCAATCCTTCCAACAAAAGGATGGAGATCTATTCTTTGAAGCCTGGGGACACTTTAACGAGCTACTACTCAAGTGCCCACACCACAACCTACCCCAAGACGAACTGGTACAAGCTTTCTATGAAGGTTTGAGTGACACTAACAAAAATATTATGGATTCAGGTTGTGGAGGAGTGCTGAGGGAGAAAAGCAGCGAAAAAGCAATGGAACTCTTCGAAACTCTAAGTGAACACACGCAGCAGTTCTCCTCTCGAGGTAGACATATAACCAAGAGTAAGGGTATGTATGAGGTAAGCTTAAATGGAGGATCATTTCCTCAAATAGCTGTTGTGGAGAGGAAGCTAGACCTATTGGTTAAAACTATGGCTGCTCAGAACACCTCATCTAACCCACCAGCTACACCACTCCAAGTATCTGCCATTTGCTCATAATTTGATCATAATACTGATACATGTCCCTTATATTCATCTGCAGATCATGAGCAAGCTAACTTTTTGGGACCAAACAATTATCCGGCAAAGAACAACCCTTATGCAAACACATACAACCCTGGATGGCGGAATCACCTGAATTTTTCATGGAGCAATAATCAAAATAATCAAGGGCAGCAAAGAAACTTCCAACCAGCAGTCCACTCAGCTCCCGAGACAAAGAAGAATGACCTCGAAAGTCTTGTGAGGCAATTGGCGTCTCAGCAGCAACAACTCCTGAATAAACATGAACAATTCATGGAAGAGACAAGGCAATTTCGGACTAAAATGAGGCAAATCAATGCAAAACATGATCAAGCCATTCAAGGAATAGAGTTACAAATAGGATAATTGGCCAAGGAATTGAGTACCAGAAAGCAAGGAGAGCTTTCAGCCCAGCCACTACCTAATCCAAGAAGACATCAGCAACTGAATGCTGTAACAACCTTAAGAAATGGTAAGATCATCGGCACCGCCTCCACATCTAAGATAAGTGAGATGGAAAAGGTAAATACACCTCCACCCTTCCCTCAAAGGTTAGTGAAGTCTAAAAAAGAAACTAAAATGAATGACATTTTCGAAACCTTGAAAAAAATGGAAATAAATATTCTTTTATTAGATGCAATAAAACAACTTCCTGCTTATGCTAAGTTTTTAAAAGATTGTTGCACTAACAAAAGGAAGTTTCAGGAGCATGAGGCGGTAGCCTTGACCGAAGAGGTGAGTGTTGTAATATTAAGAAAATTACCATCAAAACTAAAAGATTCGGGTAGTTTTACTATTCCTTGCAGGCTAGGTGACCAGTTTTTCGAGCATGCATTATTGGATCTAGGAGTGAGTGTCAACTTGTTACCATACAATGTATTCGAGACACTAGGATTGGAGGAGCTCCAACCAACCTCCATTACTTTGCAATTGGCTGACAAAAGCATCAAACGACCGAGAGGTATCCTCGAGGATGTTTTGGTAAGAGTAAGTAAATTTATTTTACCTGCTGATTTTATTGTGTTAGATATGGAGGAATGTCATATGCCTGTGCCACTCCCTACCATCTTAGGTAGATCATTTATGATCACTGCTAACATGAATATTAGTGTAAAAAGAGGTATTGTCACTATGAGAGTAAATGATGAAGAAATGGAATTCAAAATATTTAATACATTAGAATCCACCAAAAATGATGACGAATGTTGTAATGTGAGCTTAATGCAAGGTATTGTTGAGAAAGTTCCTAAGGTCTATTCCGCTGCTCCATTGGAGGCCATCCCCAAACATGATGACACAAGGTTGGATATTGGGCCAGAGGATGATGATGCGATTAAAGATATCAATGGAGCTATGCACACCATCAAGAACACACCAACACCTCCAAGTAAGTATATTCTCCCAATTAAACCTCTTAAACTTACTAACACTACTTTCCCCTCTTCTGCTGTCCAGGTACCGAGATTGAAGATACAGCAGCTTTCAAGGGCACTGGAACCACCTGATATGGGCTCTAAGTGCCTCATCCAATAAAGTAACACCTATAAAGAGCGCTTGAGTAATTCCCACTCGCATAAAACATAGCTCAAGCGGCTCTATCAAGGTTAGTGGCACTGAGGCCACTACCAGATGGTATGACTGTATCATTACTATTCTCCCTCTTACTCATTTCTTTACTTAAACTCTTTTTACTATTAGCAAATTTCGGTCTTGCAATCGAGTGCACATCACATGTGCACAAGCGCTCTCCTGCCCTGCGCTCTATTGCGCACGAGCGCATCATAATATAAACTTGCGCACTCTGTGATCGAGCGCACTTCGCAAATGCACTCGAGTGCATTCGGGCAGTACTCACGGGCTTAACTTAAAAACGCTTAATTTGCCCATTTTTCCCTTATGCTCAATCGCAAGCTACCTTCTCTTCGTTCGCACTCTCACCCTCTCCAACTCCAAGAAATCGTTACCAGCTCACTACAACCCTCACTGTCACTCTCAAATTCACTGCTCATACCACCACAAACATCCTCCATCCCGTTTACATACTTTAAACTCCATCTCTTTCCTTGTTCACAACCACCTCACAGCCACAAATCCACACGGTAGATATTTTAACAAATTTTTTTCCAAAAATCACGTGCACACACCACGTTTCCTTACAATATTTTTCTCTTATTATATGCTATCTTGTGTGTTGATTGAATCTTTTCATGATTACAGGAGGTTGGGGTCATATTTAGGTACTATCCACAAACTACACATATTTGGCGCACAGTAACTGTTTGATAAATTGCCTAAGCGATTGCACTCGAGCGTCCAACACCTGCGATCAAGCGCACGTCCTCTCGTGCGATCGAGCACACAACATCTGTGATTGAGCACATTTTTTACAGTAACAACAGTTTCAGATTTCAGAATATGGCCTCCAATTCCTGAGCTTCCAGCAACCGTCACCAGACATCCCGGCCCAGTTTCGAGCAGCATGAAATACTATTCGAGACCACATTCAATATAGATGAGGACTTCAAGAGTTTGGACGCCACAAGATGGGCGGTCCAAGAGTTCAAGAACCGGGGACTCAAGTGGCTATTCAAGCCGGTCTGTTCGACGGTATACACTCCATTCGTGGTCAGTTTCTACGAGAACCTGACCTGTGACTATACTAGGCCAGAGATCTTATCCTCCTCAGTTCAGGGTAGATTCATAGAGCTGACCACCACCGACATAGTCGGCTCTTTACACTACTATGATGAATCCCCACCGGAGGACAACAACATAGATGAGCAGCTTTACCCGTTCCCTCTACCACACATCATAGAAGATATGTGTGTGGGCCAATATGCAGACCGCCACAACAATGTGGGAAGCCAGTCGAGATTGCCTCCCCGTTTATAGTTCGTTGACTCAGTCCTACAGTGTAATGTATGTCCTTTGGGGTACAAGACATAGAGACGGGATCAGTTTCTACAGGCTCTCTACATCTTTCACCAAGGTCATTGGTACTCCATCCCAACGGTTATATAGAGTCAGATACATAAGTTCTGGGACGAGGTGCATAACCGGCAGACGACCACAGCTAATGCTTGGGGCCTTCCTTTCCCCTTCTTGCTCAGTCACATCTTCAAGAAGAAGAGGATTAGAGGCTCCTTTATCGATGGCCTGGTTAGTGATCATCCTTTCTTTAGGAGAGCCCAGTGGAGCCTCAGCCAGTCTCACATGCCCCAAGGACCTCGGGCGTAGATTCCAGCTACCGAGCCTATGGCGGATGATCCGATGGAGGCCAAGCATCCACCAGTGAGCCCTTCATGGGAGGAGAACCAGCCAGACATGGGATCCATGGAGTATCAGCACCTTCTAGATGAGCTGTCCTCCTTCCGTTGTGAGCTGTTTGACATCCGTCGGAAGGATCGTGAGGCAGCTCGTTTGATCCATCAGCGGATCGATGGGTTAAAGGCATAGTTTACACGACAAGAGGCGATACTACAGGCCATCCTTGACTGCCTACCTTCTGCACCCGGTACCTCTTCGACTGCACCCACAGATGATCGGCAGTGAGAAGATACCTCGTCTGGCTGAAGACGTAAAACTTAGCACTCATGGGAGGCACCCCAGACATATCTTTTTCATTTTAGTACTTTTATTTTGTTTATATTTATATTTACATGTCTATTATTTATACTTCTTGTTTTCCGGAACAACATTTATTTTTCTTTGTCAGGTACTTAGTGCGTGCATCCAGTTCAAGTTTAGGGGCGTGTTACAAGCAAAGCAAGCAACCTAGTTCTCCATCTCCCAGGTCAGATCTTTTCATGCCACACTCACATTGGGAACAATGTGTATTTTAAATTTGGGGGTAGTGGGAGTTACTGTTACGCACACACTTGAAATACATGCACACACTAGGTCCCAGGTTTTTTTAGAAAAGAGAAATGCATGTTCATTTGGTAACAAAAATTTTGGTTAATTTAAAAATATGATAAAACTTCATTAGTAAACTTAAAAGCTAGAACATATAGTCTTGTAATAGGAATTTTACAAAGTTTAGTTACCTACCTCAATGCACCTAAGAATTCACAAGTTTGATCCAAATTTGCACGAGCACATTTAGCACGCATTTGTGTAGGGTATAACATATAATTCTTTTATATATGTTTCCATAACCTAACTGTAATCGGATAACTTGTTAAAAAGAACACTTTGGCATAATAAAAATAAAGAAAAAATATTCATCATGCAAAAAGAAAATCGAAAGCTTCTAATGATCATTAAAAACTTTCCACTGAGTAACTGGGCCTCTTGCCTCAGTAAGCAGTGAGTGTTCACGTCAAAAGGTGGGAAGTAAGCCTTTAATGATCATAATAAAAAATTTCACTGAGTAACTGGGCATCTTGCCTCAGTAAGCAATGAGTGTTCACGTCAAAATGTGATAATTTCATTTTGAAGCATTAAAACCTATTAGTTTCATAGCATTTTTTACTCGAGTTAGTAAGTCCTTAGGGGTGTCTTTACACCTAATGCCCTGAAACCATCTGGTTTGGGAGTCATTGGCCAAACACTCGATACAAGGGTCAATTAGAAAGCTCGATGGAACTCAACATAGCAAAGATTGCATGATAAAAGAAAAAGAAAAAGAAAAAGAAGCAAGCATTATGCCATTTTTGTTCTCTTTGATAAAGTATTCGATAAAGGTTTGGGCACCGAAACACTATACACTAAAATTATGTAGAAGCCCCATCTTATGTGTGCTAATTCATCACACACAAATCAAACTTACGATACCTTAAACCAACCTTAGGTAAGTAACATGAGTTTTTGAAAATCGTTTTTCAATACAAAAATGTGTTTTAATTATAAGCTTACTCATTAACGGTTATCATAGTTTTATGCACAACCCAAATCTTTTAGTATCATGGAAATGAATTTATCTTTAAATTTGTTTTAACATAGTCTTTAGTTTAGTATTGCTAAGGGACTAGCAATATGTAAGTTTGGGGGTGTGATAAGTACTTAAATAATCATATTTAAGCCCCTTAATTTACGCTTGTTAGGTTCTTTATTTATCTATTTCAGTAGATTCTACTTCATTTTCATGTTTTATGTGTTTTTCATAAGACTTGGACAAAAAGATGATAATTTGGAGCTTTTAGGAGCAACAGTCAAGTTTTGCCATCCAGCAAGGTGCGCTCGAGCGCACCTCCCTTGTGATCGAGCGCACAAGCACACGAGCGCACTTGAAGAAGGCTCAAGCGCACACATGCACTCGAGCGCATCCCGCATACGATCGAGCGCAATCACTTTAGAGGTGGCAGAGCCAGGTATGGAAAGAAGTCTCCAGATTTCAAATAGGAAATTAGAGTTTTGGGACACCAAGAGGACCCTATAAATAGCCCTGTAAAACACATAAACCATACCTTTTGTTTTAGACTTGAAGTTGCAAGCTTAGGAGAGGAATTGACGACTCGTCTCCCGAGTCTTCTTTGGTTTTATTTTTCTGTTTTATTTCATTATGTTTAGAATGTTTAGTTTAACTAGCATGTGTAACTAAACTCTTATAGGGCTCGATTGAAGCCCTAGTTATGTTTTTCCACATATTTATTCATTAATTACCTTTACTATAGCCTTGTTAGAATGTTTAACTTGATTAATGCCTATTTGTATTTAAATTCCTCATATGTGTGTGTCTGATCAACGTATGCATGTGGTATGGATAAGTTATTCGAATCAATTTGGATGACCGAGTCCTGGGTTCGACATTAGTAACAAGAGATATCCACACCGGATTCTCGGGTTAATCAATATGGGAAACCGGGAGCGGACCAAGCCCTAGGTCTCGTGTGGTTGTCGATCTCCATAGCCCTTATGCTCTCTTAAAGAACAATTCAGTATACACTCATGCTGAATCCCTTAAGAGAGAAAAGAGTTAGAGTATACACCATGCCTAACTCGTTACATAGGGAGATCAATAGCCTAAAGTGTGGGTCAAGCCCTTAGGTTGGCAACCATTAAATATTCATGATAAGGCTAGAGCATTGGTACCTTACTTAGTGGGAAAGTATAATTAGTGGTGGATATCGTAGTCCTATGTCCTCATTATTATTATTCACTCACAATCATCAACTATTTCTTTTTTTACTTGGAAGAAACTAATTCTAAAACGAAATTCACCAATCTCTATGGAAATGATCTCGCACTTGCACACTATGCTACCATTGACCTTGTGCACTTGCAAGTAAAACTAGTACGGTTATTTGCATATTTATTTAGGTAGATAATCGTCACAACAAGTCTCCCCTATTCGCTTGTCATAAACAAGAAATTCAAATTCATCAAAAGTAAACTAACAGTTATTATCCTTGTAAAATTTATGGATTGATAATAAGTTTTTACTAATAAATTGAACATGTTGGATGCCTTTCAAATGGAAAGTCTGAGAAGGAATATGAAAAAGGGATGAACCATAAGCCATGACCATTACCTACTGCCACTTTATTGTTATCATTATACTCCGAATGAATGGAAGATTAGCCAAGTTTTAAGTAATATAACTATTGGCATCGAAGTTTGTATGCCAAACACTATTATTGCCATGTTGTGCATCTATCATAGTACCAAGATTTTGAGGTGGTTTCATCCTTGATAGGAATAGTCAATGTGATAGAAACAATTTAATGTAATATAACTAAGTTTACTACAAATTTGACAAGCAGATCAGTTTTGATTGTGGGTACAATTACAATTCGGTACATTAGATGTGGTTATACAGTGTCGAGCACAACCTCGACCCTGATAAAACCTTCCACGATTTTGTGCAACAGCACCACGGGGAGTTTTAGTTATTGTAAGAATCGTGATTGGTTGTTCGCTTAGTGACAAATATTTTTGCACTGCTAAACGGGATTCTCTTATAAGCAGAAGCCTAGCTAATTCATCCAATGAGACTAGAGACCAATTCTTGAAGTAAGAATAGTGAGTAAAGTTTTATATTCATCAACAACTCCATTAAGAATGTAAGAGACTATATCAGCTTCACTTACTGGGTGAGATATGACAACATTACTAGCAGTAATTGTTTTGGCCTTGTAAATATATTCTGCAACTCTAATGGAGCCTCGTCTCAGTTCATGGAACTCCTTCCTTTATCATTGAGGTTAAGAATGAGAGCTCAAGGCGAATTGCTTTGCCAATGAGTACCACACTTAATGTGCTATTGTTAAACCTATAACTTGAGATAAAACTGATTCAAAAATAGTAACTGTGGTCCAATTGACCAACATTTGATTAGTTTTGTGCCAAGTCAAGTAGGATGGATTAATAGTGTTAGTTAGTTTTCCATCAAAATCTGTCACAAATTGATATGGACACACGTTGGTTCCTTCAATAAAACCATATATAAAGATTGGTATTTTTTTAATAATGGAACAAATTGGCTCTTCTATAAAGGATAATTGGTGTTGTTTAGTTTGATATAGACTAGGTAAGTAATATTTGTGATAGTAGGAGAAGGGAAGGAAGATTCACCAATTGAAGCCATAAGAGAACAAAGAAGTTTGGTTCAAAAGCATTATAAGGAAGGTTATGATACCATAAAATTGTTTGGTAATTAAATTGTGAAAGCAACCCCTTTTACAACCAGAGCAAAGAACTCCTTATATATTGTAAACCGAGGTTCAAACCCAAGAGGGGGTGAATTGAGATTTTAAAAACTTTTGCTAATTACATGCAAATTTATAAAAACAGTTAAATGCACAAAACATACAAACAAGTAATGTGCTTTAAGTAAAAGAGTTTAAGAAAGAAAAAGTGCAAACTCAGTTTATAGTGATTCGGCAATATTAGATTCTTTCCGACCCTATGTCCACTCTCTTCAAGGAACCTCCTTGAAGTAATCCACTAAAACTTTTAGTCTTATAACTTCATGGGTGTTGTACAAACCTTACAACCAATCCCTTCCTCATGGAAGCTTTACAAACAAATGTTTAATCCTAAACACTCTAAGAGTAGTTACAACTATTTCTCCTTTACAATAAATGAGATTTGCTGTAAAGTAAATGCTAGAAAGCTAGAAATGAATACTTTTACAAATGAACAATATCTCTCTTTCAAGAATAAACTTGAAGAATCGTTCAACAATAAATTTTTCAAAGCTTTTGAGAATTAATGAGCAAATTTGTGAATTGAATGTGTTCTCATCTTGTTTTAAATGCTCATTGAAGCGGATTTATATAGCCTTGAATCAATATGGTCGTTAGACACTGACTTGGTAGGTTTAGTGATTTAATGCTCCAGTTTCGTGTCTCAAACGGTCATACTTTCGAATTACCAGTCGACTGGGTCTTTGTACCAGTCGACTGGGTCTTTGTACCAGTCGACTAGGTCAAGTGAGAAATCTTACTTTTAGGCTGTGGGAGAGTATCAGTCGATTGGGTCCTAAGTACCAGTCGACTGGGAACTCTCTATCCCAGTTGCCAGTCAATTGGGTGTTTGACACCATTCGATTAGGGACCTTTTGTCCCATACTCCAGTCGATTGGTATATTGAGCCAGTCGACTGAGTTGCCTTTTAACCTAGTTTTTCATGTATTAAAATTGTTTTTGACTTGGAAACATTTGAATTAATAGTTTTGTCAAAATATTTTGTAAAATGAGCCATATATCAAGCTAAGAATTTGAACATGAGAGATTTACAGTTGTTTTCAATACTTTAATGTATATTCTATATCTTCTGTCTTGTCTTGGCGTCTGAAACTGGTTGAGTTCTTGCATCTTGTTTCTTTGCTAAAAGTTTTTACCACTTAAACATTTATATAAAATTGTTAGTACAATTAGAGTAGTATTTTGTCATTACTAAAATCAAATAAGGGTCAACATATATAAAAGTAAAAATATGTGCAGTCTAGGGATGACAATGGTTAGGTTAACCACGAAATTTTACATAACCATAACCGTAACTTTGAAACTAACCTACTAACTAAAACCTTTTAACCAACCGTTTAAATTTATGGGAACTATCCAAATCCGTAATCTCTAACTGTGCAACTATCCGTTACCGTTAATTAACCTTAACCGTTTATTTATAAATTATCAGTTACGGTTACATATAAAAAAACCAAAATCGAGAAAAAAAACGATCGTAAAAAATTAGATAATCAACTGAAAAACCCACAAAAGCCCAAATCAATGTAAAAAAACAGATAATCAACTGAAAAATACAACAACAAAAAAATCCAAATCAATATAAAAACATATCATCAATTGAAATACAAAAAAAACCCCAAATAATTAAACGAGAGAGTCGTGTGACAGAAGGAAACGAGGGCAGAGAGCATGCGACGGTTGGGGAGAGGGCCAGAGGGCCTGCGACTGCTGGGGTCACGAGATCTGGGGGCTGGGGGCTGGGGTCGCAAAGGCTTGGGGTTGGGTGGCTGTGGTAGCGAAGGCTGAGGGCTGGGGTCGCGAGGCTTGATGCCGTGAGGGAGAGAAAAGAGAAAGAGAGGAAAAATTTCGCAGAAAAGAGATGGGTGTACTATTCAAGTGTGAGAGATGAAGAGGTGAGAGTTTTTAAAAAAAAAAATTAACTTGTCTTATTTTAAAGACCAAAGACCGAAAATTAAGGAAAGTAAAGTTATGGGTCTTGTTAGTCTTTTTTTTATTTTGTCTTTTTATTTATATATCTAATTAATTAGTTAATATTATTTATTATTTATTATTTATAATTTAAATATATGCATTGTTAATTATACAAATATATAACTTGTGAAAATCTAAACAAATAGTTGCATTGGATCATTGGTAATGTAAGGGTTCTCTAAGTAATTGGTCATGGGTTCAAATCTTCTCTTGACAATCGGAAGATATTACCCAAAAACTACCGTTTAAAACCGGTTAAAATCTGCTATTTGTCATCCCTAGGGCATCCTATCATGCTTTTAACTCACATAATGAAATTAAAGTCAAGGAAAGTTGTTAATAAATGTAAAGTTCACCAATCATTTAATAAAAGAAATATAATTGAGATGTCTTATATTTCAGTTCGAAGACCACGTAAATCTTATATTTTTTATTTTTATGTGATTGTTTTGATTATTATTTTGATATTTTTATTCGATTATTTTTACCGATCTCGTTAAAATAATAAATAAAGATAGTTAACTGTGATTAAAGTTGCCTTTGTATATTATATGAAAATAAAAACATAAATCTATTTTTTTTTATATTAGTATAGAGATGTTTCTGCAATTTTCTCAAATAGTTAAAGATAGATTAATGTTTGCTAGATTCTGTAGCAGTGAAGTTTGATAGTGACTCCTTTCAGGACAAGACGACCTGTTATTTATTTCTTTCAAAAAATTTCAATTTTTTTTTTTTTTTGGTTCCAAGTGTGAAAGACAAAAAAGTGAAATAGCCAGTTAATTAAATTGATGCATACATCATCATTAGTAAGTGCATGCATTTCCATGCAATGAAGGTAATTATTAGTTATCCGCATACCAACGGTAATTAGAGGATCAACTAGTAAAGATACATCATACATATTTGTAGATATTTCCATGGACATCGCCTTTCTTGCAACCAAAAAAAAAATACATAACCGATGGTATTTCCTATTTCGACCATGCATGTTTAGTACACTTGGATTATATTTGGAATAAATGAATTTAGAATTCATTTACAATTTCATGTTTTATCACCGTCAATAAATTATTGAATTTAAATGTAAATAAATTTTTTATAAAATTGAATTAATTTATCGTAAATTTTATCAAAATTGATAAAATTTACAAATGAAATTGAAAAGCAAAAATAATTGTGATCAAACATAAAAATTTATTTCAATTCATTTTTCAATATTTTTTTTCAATTTGTTGATGCTGAAAATCTGTCAAATGATTAATTCTTAGTATCGTAATAAGATTAAGGTTTCCGTAAACTAAAGTATTCTTATAGAATTAGGGTTTTCATAAATTGGAGTATCCTAGTTGAATTAGAGTTTTGATATGAAATTGTCATTTTTTCTTATATCATACGTAACCATTTTGTTGGTTATTTTGTTTGGTTTGTAAAACTACATTTTAATCTTTGTAAAGTGTCATGTGTCGTCATGTCTTTGAAGAATTTTTCCACCTTACATCACAATTCAATTGAAACGAATATGCAATCAAAGAAAATGGTCCAAGTCATTTGCATTAGATCTTTTAAAAGAGCTAGCCAATGTTGTTTATGAACCCAAACCAGTGTGAACAACATATAGAAGATAACAGCGGCAATCATGGTGACCAGCCCTATTATGATTTCATAAATTTCATCACTTGATATAACCTAAAATAATCATCTATAAAACCCTAAAATAATTTTTTTTTAAAAAGAGATGAGACTTATAGACAGACAAAATGATTCATTAGATCACTTGTCATTGATGTTGAAGGCTCGTTTGTACTACTTCACAATACTGTGCAAGTTGGCTAGCTAGTGTCGTTTCAAAAGCCACTTCCAAATTTGAAATGGTCACATGGAACATGATAGCTTGGAATTATAACTATCAAGAAATTGTATAGAAGCATATTATGAACAAAGTAATTAAAAACTCATAATTTCAGGTGGTCTACGCAATGATTAATGCAATTTTCGTTAAGAAAATAATTTTTTTTATTTAATTCAGGTTCAAGAAAAATATATGATATAAGAGTCATTTTTCATCGTTGAATTAAAAAAATATATTTTTTTTTTCTTTTCATACCATCTAATAATAAAACAAACCCGTGTATTATGTATTTTTTATTGATTTATGTTAAATAAAAACTTCTCAAAAAAAAAAAACAGTGTGATTTTACCTTAATCTTCTTCAAGTTAATTAATTGGAGCACTTAAGACAGCATTAGCTTGGAAATGTAATAGTCTCAGATGTGTCTTTTTCTTGGCCGGTTACCGATTAGCATCTATCATGGACAAAACGCCACCACTAATTCAAGTGACTCCCAACAGCAACTCCTCAGTCTATCCTATGATGTTCCATTTTCTAATTTTTGAGATGATTTATAAAGGTTTTGGACATCGAAATTGCACTCATTTTCTTATGTGTAATTGGTGTTTCTTTTTGTCTAGAAAATTCCCCCAAGAAGGGGGAATCCGTACATATGAAAGAAACTACGTTGATTTCAACGAAGTTAGAAGAATCATAATTGTTGGAATTGTTGGAAAAAAATCAACTTTACAATTAGATGAAGATATGTGGCACAAATAAAAGTAAAAAGGTAATTTTTCAATTCAATGGTGAAACACAATTCAATGGTGAAACAGTTATTACTTGCTCAAAGGCAAAAGAGTAATTTATGTATCAAATCCTCAATACAATCTCGACCATTCATCGATCTTAATCCAGCAAGCAAAACTTTCCTTTTCAAGACCACTCATTTATTATTATAAAAAATCCCTCGTAACCTCATTTCACTTTCATAACATTATCTTGAGTTTTTCTTTTTAAAAATCTTTTTTTCTTTCTCTCTCTAAAAAGTTTATTTAGTTATCTCTTAAATTGTTAAGTACTAATTTGAGTGTTAGAGAACCCTCATGGAATTAGAACTTTGGCCTTCACCGAGTGTTTTACAGCAATTAGTTGTTCACGTCAACAAGTTTATCCTACTGTTAAAAAGAAAGCAGAGTGACTAATTATTCCAAAAGTTTAAACTGATGAAAAAATTTTAGCTAATATGCCTGCCTCTTGTGCAAGTTTGGTAAAAGATTAATAAGTTTGGCACGTGAAATATTAATGAAAAGTGGTTTTCCATGACTTAAAACCAAAATTTCGAGCTCTAATTCCACGTTAAAATGATTGTTGAGCAATCAATTATTTTAGAAGTTTAAATTAATCGATGAAAAAAACCCAATTATTCTTTTATATATACCCCAACAATACATTATTAGCCTAGATTACGATAATTCGAGAAGCTTTGAATCAAGTATAGGAACAATTACATAGGCGATCCCTAAGTTAAGAACTTCTAAAATTTTTAAACTTTCAAATGATTGTAACGCAACTCTTTCTAGTATTGTACATACATAAAATTATCTTAAAAATGAAATACAAAGGAATTTGTATATATATTATATTTTTAAAATGTATATATATATATATATATATATATATATATAGGCCATGAGAAAAATTTATAAATTTGTTGAAATGAAAGTTCATTAGTTATTCCATTGAAACAAATTGCGACATTGAAATGAAAGTTGGAGGATCCCTAATACTAAACCTGTTGTTTAGAGACTGAAATGCTATGAGTATTAAGTTCATGAGCTTTTAGTACAATTTTCCCTGATAATCAGAAAAGAAAAATAATAGAAGAATCGATCTAAAATTAACCATGTTTTTTTAATGATAACGATGCTAATTTGGCTTTTGACCCAACTAATTAACTTCATAGACATGCAAATCATTCCGTCCACGTATACAATATTAGTGTCATGAATATATATTCGTAAAGATATCGACAGTTTTCCAGTTCATCACGATGAAAGATGATATGCATACTCTGCAACAACACCTCAAAAAGATTACCCGAAAACGCAACGCAGCTGGAGAGTTTGTGGCTGAAATTGAGGATGCGTACGGTACACCTTATTGGTACCAAAAAAGGATGCCTCATTATCTTAGACAGTGGAGGGGTTGCTTTGGCAAACAAAGAAACAGTATAAATCAAGTAAGTGGGTATTCGTTTTCTGGGGCGGTTTGTGGGGCAATGTATGGAGGAGGTTGTGGTTGCGTCCAACATCATTAATGTATTATGCCTAAACTTTCAACTCTACTCAATGGCGCTCATAATAATATATGTCATCATATCCATAATCATATCCATAGGTGATACAGATATATTCAGAACTTACAATTCTGACGTTTTTTTTTTCGAGTTTTCGAAATGTGTGGTGTATCTTATAGATTCGGTTACGTGAATTCTTATGAAACTGAAAAAATTTATTAATAATTATGAAAAAATTGAATAATAATTTTGATATTTAATTTTTTTATAATTTTTTTAAACAGTTACTATTTAATTTTTCTGTGATTATTAATGGATTTTTTCAATTAAGTGACAACTCTCATGAAATCGAGTCAATGGTATCACCACTCTTTTTAAATTTGAATGATAATTTTTTGTATGAAACTTGAGTAATAACATGTAAGAACGAGAATTAAATTTGTAAAATTTTTCGTTACTACTTACTTTTTTATTGGTTATTTTACCTTGTAAACGAGTGAGATGAACATTAGGTGTCTCCTATCTTTACTGATTATTTGTGTGTTCTTCTTTAGTAACAACATTAACAAACCTTCTAGAGAAAGGGTGGGAGAGAAAATTAGAGGTTAACTAACCTTGAAAATGACTTAAACAAAGCCTTCTAGATATAAGTTCAACTAAGGTTGATAATCAATGACTTGTCAAAAGGAGACATAGACGTATTGAAATTAAATGGACCGTGCGAGTTCCTCTCCTTTTGTCTGCTATTGTCTATTTGTTTAAACTATTATCTTCTCTCTGTTACAATAGTCAGTTTTTTTATGTGCATGCTTAGTACCACTGATTAAAAAAAATTAAATAGGATTTAAAGGAAGATATAGTAATGATGTTTGTAAACAAAGGAGATATAAAGATAGAATGAAAATTAGTAAACAAAATTGTCCCAAAGAATTAAAATACTAATAGTTGGATTGAAATTTCTTAATCAAATCGGCATCTTCTATGTCGATTGCCGGGGTTGTTTGGTATACGTTTTAAGAAATTATAGATTTTTGAACTTAAAATATGAACCAAATAATGCCGTATTTCAAAGATAAGATTTTGGTTCTCTTCGTTTAGGCAGGAGAATTGAAGACAACTCTTGACCCCATTTCAACCATTGAAGACTAATTCAACGAATAAAATTATGTCATGTCATTACGATATGAAATGATCTAAAAATATGGACATATTTAAAAATGATTTTTAGTTTTTCAGTTTTTAAAAAATTAAAATCAGTTTTTAAAAACTTTTAAACATGTTTAAAAAACACTTTTCAAAAGTAATTTTTTAAAATTGTTTTCTGAAAACTTCAAGTTAATGTTTTTTGATATAATTTTTGAAAAATAATCTTAAAATCGGTGCTCGCTTCTCTATTTCATTTTTCTTCATGGTATATAAAAAATTTTAAAATTTTAAAAATAAAATAATATTAATTATTTTTAAGTATTTAATAAATATAAAAAATAAAATTAATATAGATTTTAAATTTAAATTTAAAAGTAAAAATAACTACAAGGTGTATCAAAACAGTTTTCAAAATAAGATTATCCAAACAACATTTCAATTTTTTCTATTTTGAAAACAGTTTTTGAGTTACAGTTGTCCAAAATGTTTTCTAAGATCAACACCAATATTTATTATAACTATGAATTGTTATACAAAAATAAAAAATTGGGATGGCTCTGGACCCAACTTCAAACGATTGGGGCACTCGATCCCGACTTGTATCCAAACTTACATTTTTCGAAGAAAATTGTCAAAAACGACAGATGATTTTTGATGACTTAAAAGTCTAAATTTTTTTTAGCACCAACACTTGTTAATAAGAAATTTATAAGAGATTTTTCTACATATATATTTTATAACTATTATTTGTGTAATTAAAAATAACATGAATATAAACACTCTTAAGGCGCTCGCATCCTATTGAATTTTGAAAAAATGACGCGCTATTGCTTTCGCTCCCACTCAGGCTCTGCGTATCACTCACTGAGCTATAAACTAATAGGTCCATTCACGTCATACTGGTAAATTGGGATTTTCGGGTGAAAATCAGATAACGTTGAGTTACTGAAAAAAGATATGGGAAGAAGCTAGTCGTATCCCTATGGCTATAACCTGAATTTTGTTCTTTATAAATTAAACTGGTACACCGTTCATATCCAAGGATAAATCTTTGTCCCGTGCCACCCCCCTCTTTTTCTCAACAAAAGTAATATAGTAGACATAGGAGCCACATGTGTAATCTGAATGAGGCTCCAAGATTCAGGAAAATATAAAATTCACTTAATAAAGTATGAAATCACCTAAAGGAAGTTCCTCTGAAACGTTCCCGAAGAAAATCTGGAAGTCAAACCCTGAGCCATGTTTTCTGAATCTAATTTTATACTTTGCCTCCCAGCAAACAGGTCCTTCTCACGATCCCAAGGCTTCCATGGATGCTGCCCCACCCATTCTTCCTTCTCTGCCTGTTGTTTAGATTTTTTATTTGAATGGCTTGCAGCCTTCTCTTGGTGCTTTTCTACCAACGATTTTGATCTTTTCTCTTTATTGTATTTATCCACCAAATCTGCATCTGAACTTCTCTTACCCTCATCATTTGAAGCAAGTGATGCAGCCTCATTATATGCTTCTAAGTAACTGCCATGAAACGTTAATGGATTATAAATGTACATAAATAAATAAATAGATGAACGGACAGAACCAAGAAATAGTTCACCAGCAATAGCATTCCAAACATCAAAAAGAATCTTACTTCATCTTTGCTTTCTGGGCTCTGTCTGAAGGGGTATCAGTCCAAGCACTAGCATCCCCACGTCCTTCTTTAGTGCTCTTGCTAAATTTTGTTGATTGCATAGTCATACCAGGCTGAGAATGAGAAAACCCAAGAGGTTAAAATCTTTACTAAACGATCCGTAGAGTTTCGATTACAGAAATGAGATGTCCTAACTGAACATCCCTTTCTTTTCTCTCCTTTTTCTTTTTGGGTTAGGCAAGAGGGGATTGGAGCCTAGGTCTGGGCATTCAACCCTACGACCTCTCAGCTACGAGGAGGAGAGGAGACTGCTGAATCAAAGGCCATTGGTCCTTCATTAAACATGATTAATTACATTATGAGGATGTCTGGGAACCCACTTTAAGTGGGCTTAAAGCCAAATTTTCTTAAGAAAAGTTGGCTTTAAGCCCACTTAAAGGGGTTCCCAAACCTGGCCTATATGGTTAAAATTTTACTTCCATTGGACATGATACTCTCTGTGCCTTGGACAGTGCGAGATTGTAGGATCATGGTTCCTGAATTGAGGGTGTGACCTGTGTTGGATGTTCCTACAACTAAAGAAAATTTCACAATAATAACGAGCCAAAATAAAAGTACTTACTTTCCGCTCAGGAGGTAGTGTTGTCATCCATTCATCTCTCTTCGGTTCCACTTTAACTTCCATGTTTGCCAGGAGTTCATCATCACCCTCCATTGATATACCTGCCAACATAATAGCTTTATTAGTTTTAAATCAAGAAGTGCTTTAGCAAGTTATGAAACCACCAAAGAAGAAAGCATAGTACCAAGTAATCTGGAAGTATCACGTGTCTAAAAGTTCCATTCAAGAACCTCAAGCAAATGATACAGGTATACCTTGTAATAGAGCTTAGATTTCTTATTCAAAAAGAAAAATAGATGGAAGGTGGAAACCATGCATATGCCTGATGCAAGTGAAGCATAGTTCCCTGGTAGTAGCTACAGCACATCATATTAAACCAGGAACAATGAAGCGATTACATCAGTCACAGCATGCAGCATTCAGGAAGTAAAGGATTTCAGGGCATTTTAAAGTTCATAAAAAGTTCTTTGTTTCGCAAGGATTTGTGAATTTGTACACTATGGGAAATCCAGAGAGGATTTTAGCAGGGATTTGGGATCCCAAAATTTTTGCTACAAATTCTGTCTAAACAAGTGATTTTTCCAAATGTCTTAAATCTCTCTCTTCGCCTCACCGATATGCAAAGTATTTCTCTTTGCCTCATTACATCTCGTCAAGTTCTTAACATCCCAGCACCACCACCATCATCACTTCCCCTGACACCCAGCTCCACAGACGAAGAGTTATATTTTCAGTGGGTCAGGATTCTAGCATGTTCTGCTTCTTGTAGAGATTATTGTGTTGATAAAATTTTATGTGTGGTGTTGGGCTATGAAAATTAAATGGAGGGCACAAGATCTAGATTAAAAGAAGAAAATGAAAAGGTGTTTTGTTTACAAACCAAGGCCATCGTCGATTGGTGGTGGGGTGACGGTGGCAGGTGGACATGCGACGGTAATTTCTATTGTTTTTTAGCTGTGCAAGAGTTCGGATTAATTTTATTTGTAATAAAAAGATTATGCTTGTTTCTAGAAGTTTATGGGAGATGGCTTGTAGAATGGAGGGAATCCATTGGGTAGTTGTGGGGTCTGTGAGAAATGAAATTGGGGCTTGGGGCGGCTTGAGAGCCTCCAAAGAAGTCAAAAAGGCTCTAGAGTTTTTTTTTTTTTTTTTGATAAATATAAATTTATTAATAAGCACCAAGAGGGTGCACCAAAAAGCCAAAGAACATTTACAATGCAGAAGCTCAACAAAATCTACAAGATCATTGTTGTTTACAAAATAATTTCCTTTCACCCAAAAATAAGAGTGTAAAACCAATTATCTCTGATAGTAACATTCGGTCTTTCAATACCATCAAAGGCCCTCCGATTCCTCTCTCTCCACATCGTCCACCAAATAGAATGTGGAATTAGCTCTAAGGCCTTTTTGACTTCTTTGGAGGCTCTCAAGCCGCTCCAAACTCCAATTTCATCTCTCACGGACCCCGTAACTACCCAATGGATCCCCACCATTCTATAAGCCACCTCCCATAAACTTCTAGCTAACAAGCAATCCAACAAGAGATGATAAACGGACTCGGTCTTCTCCTTGCAAATAAAACACCTGTTAACCAACACTTTTCCCCTCTTTTGTAAATTGTCAATGGTTACCTCCCACACAAAAAAAAAACTTTCTTAGGAGCCTTAGCACACCAAATGGCTTTCCAAGGGAAGTTAGGATGAATACTAACTAGCAAGGTCTTTATCAATAAGAATCCTATAAAAAAATTTCACCATAAAGCCTTTAGCCGGTCTAGATCTCCACCTCAACTCATCTTCCCTCCCCATCTCAATTTTGGAAGCAAATAAGGAATCCAAGAACAAAGCAAGTTCCTCGACCTCCCAATCTTGAACATTCCGAATAAAAAGAATAACCCTTCATTAGTCAAAGCAAAACAAGAGCTAACCCGTGTTTCCTTGTCTCTAACCAAATTAAAGACACTCGGGAATTTATCCTTAAGAGGGGTGTTGCCACACCAAGCATCATACCATAACCGAGTCTTCGCTCCATTACCCACCGAGATCTCCAAATATTGCTGAAACTCCTCCCAACCCTTTCTAATCCACTTCCACGCTCCTACTCCATAAGCTCCTCACAGTTCTTTGGACATCCAACCATCGAGGTCCAACCCGAACTTGGCCACCACCACTTTCCTCCAGAAATGGTCTTTCTCAACAATGAATCTCCATAGCCATTTATCAAGAAGGGCCTTATTGAGAAAGGAGAGATATTTAATACTAAGCCCCCCTCTTTCAAAATGAAGCTTCACAATCCCCCAACTAACCAAATGGTACTTAAAATCCTCTCCCGAGTAGCCCCAAAGGAATCTCCTCTAGATACTTTCCAATCTATTGGCCAACCCACTAGGAATAGAAAAAAGAGACATAGAATAGACCGGAATGTTAGAAAGAGTGTTTTTAATGAGAGTGAGTCTACCCCCTTTAGATAGGTAGTGATTCTTCCAACCAGCCAACCGCTTTTCAAACTTTTTCACAATCGAATTCCAAAAGCTTTTATCTTTAAACCGAGCCCCAAGGGGGAGACCAAGATAAGAGATAGGGAGCATTCCGACATTACAAACCAATAAACCAACTAGAAGGTTCCCATTAGCTAGAACACTTTTAGAAAGATTAACCTTAAGACCCGAAACCGCCTCAAAGCAGATCCCGAAGGTGCAAAATCTGAATATCTTTAACCCCACAAAACACTGAGTATCATCGGCAAAAAGGTGAGAAATATTAACATTACCTGCATTACCTCCCACTTTGAAATCCGATAAGAGACCCAAATCAACACCTTTCATCAACATCTTGCTAAGAGCCTCCATGACTAGAGTGAACAAAAAAGGAGACAGAGGATCCCCTTGTCTTAGACCTCTCGAAGCTTGAAAAAAACCAGAAGGACACCCATTAACCAGTATGAAAAAAAAAAGTGGAAGATAAGCATCTAAGTATCCACTTACACCACTTTTCTCCAAAGCCCATTTGCTTCAATAAATAGATAACAAAATCTCAACTAACATGGTCGTACGCCTTTTCCATATCAAGCTTGCAAATAACCCCTCCCCCACCATTCTTCAACTGAGCATCCACCACTTTATTTGCTATCAAAGCCGCATCCAAAATTTGTATTCCTTCTACAAAAGCATTCAACATAGGGCTTACCACTTTCTGAATCACCTACTTTAATCTAGAAGTTATCACTTTCGATAAGAGCTTGTGAATACAACCCACAAGGCTGATAGGTATGAAGTCCCTAATATTTGAGGCACCCTTCTTTTTTGGAATCAAAGTAACAAAAGTGACATTTAGACTTCTCACAAACTCCCCTGAAGAATGAAATTCCTCAAAAAGACGAACCACATCTCCCTTTATCACTTCCCAGTTATGAGACAGAAAAGCCATGGTGAAGCCATGCTTTATCACCATCACATGCCTTAAGCGCAGCAACTAATTCATCCTCAGAAAAAGGTCTTTCCAACCAGACTACATCAGTCTCATCAATTCTAGAGAAATTCAAACCATCCAAATTCGGTCTATTCCCACAAGTCTCTTTGTAAATATTCTCATAAAAGCCACTGATGACCCCTTTGATATCCCTCTCCTCCTCAAACACACCATCGACCTCAATAAAGTTAATAAAATTGAATCTACTATGAGCATTGGCCACGCAATGAAAATACTATGTATTTTTATCTCCCTCCCGAAGCCACAACTCCCTTGATTTTTCACTCCAAGATATTTCCTCCAAGGTAATAAGCTTAGCTAGCTCCTTTTTTGTAGTCAATCTTCTATCTGACTCACTTCTCAACAAGCCCTCTCTAGTCTCTTTCTCATCAAGCTCACTAATTTCCCCCACCAAAGCATTGATATCTAAGTTAATGTTGCCAAAGGACTCTTGATTCCAATTTTGCACTTCTTGTTTAACTCTCTTAAGCTTCTTAGCTACCACAAAACTAGCCGTTCCACTGAAAATAGCACCTTCCACCAGCCCCTGACGAGATCAAGAAAACCATCCACTCTCAGCCACATGTTCTCAAACCAAAATGGAGTTGGACCCCACATCTGACCTCCAACTTCAAGAGCAATAAGGTGATGATCAAAAATAGGTCGATGGAGAAGCTTTTGGATCAACGAAGGACATTGAAATTCATAGGAAACAGACACAAGGAACCATTCTAACCTCAAAAAAGAAGAAGACTCTAGAATTCGAACAAGTAACGAACCTTCCTGATAACGGTAGATCAATAAGGTCATTACCCCTCACAAACTCGAGCAACTCCCTCATAGACCTAGTTTCAATAGCGCCCCCCACCCCCGGCCTTTCATGAGGAAAAAGCACAATATTAAAATCTCCCCCTAGCATTCAAGGTAACAACCAACGATAACGAGTAGCCACCAACTTGTCCCAAAACAGATTTTTGTTACCATTCTCACCAGGCCCATACAAACTAGTCAAAATCCAATCCCCGCCTTTAAAGAGCCCCTTAAAGACACAAGAAACTGAAAACGAACCCATATAGGTATCAACCACATCCAACAACGTCTGTCCCACATAATTACTATTCCACCTGAAGCTCCTAAAGACGGAAGAGCTTTCCAACCGCACAATCTAATACCCCAAAGACTACGAATGATAGACTCATCCAGTTTGGTCTCCTGAAGGCACACCATAGCTCCCTTCCATTCTCTCAGAAAATGTTTAATAGAATCCCTTTTCGACAAGTCATTAGCCCCTCTCGCATTCCACGAAATAACTTTCCAAATCATTGGATCAAGAGCTCTCCCCTCGACTCCATCACCAACTCCTCTCTTCCTCTATCTACACTTCCCCCGATTTTGTCATAATTGACATCAAATTCTAACCTCTTTAACTCCCTGTTACCCCCCTTCGATTGCTTCCTGCTCAAAGAATGACCTCGGCATCTAGATTTGCACTCTTCAATCCGACGACGCTCAATTTCCTCTAACAATTTTATAGTTTGATCTTCCACCCCAACAATGGAAATCCTAACCAGTTTGTGAAGTTTTTTAACCCAATTAACCACCCATACTGACGCCTTTCTATTCACAGGTAGCTCATCCCTTACATCCACTCCCTCCCATTGATCCAAAGAAACATCACTCTCCACTACGGCCAGATTAAACGGAGAATCCCTCCTGTCGAATTCATTGACTCCACAATTTATCAAACCAAAACTTCCCTTAACCCATGAGCACCCACCAGATTCTAAAGCAAGAAATTTCACGTTAATCCGGGGAGGAATTGAGATCAGAGGTTCTAAACTTGGAGGAGAGTTCGAGACCTCTAAAAACAAAGAGGCACCGACCTGCCCGCTGGAAAAAATAATGGCGTCGCCCCTCTCCTTCGCTGACCCATCAATGCCGAGAATGCCTAGAGAAGTGGAAGAAGGCATCGTACCTAACCCGCTGCGAGGCATCGACAGGAGAGGACTGGAGACCTCCACAACAACCGGCAACAGGTCGCCGGCAGGTTCGGCCACAAACCCAAACTCCGGCACAGACGAAGCTTGGTTCTGAAGCCGAGGGACCAAAACGCTTGGCCACCCAACGTTTCATCAGCTTCTAACCCCTAAAGGCTTTGTAGGTCTTCTAGATATCAACTCCTCTGGCCCACAACTGCGACGTGGACCCCCAAGCCCACCTCACCAGGCCGAGCCTTCAAAGATTGACCCGATCCATTTGAATCATTCAAGAAGCTTTGGTAACTTGGCCCAAGATCCTTAAAGGAATTTTGAGTCCTTGCCAAGAAGCTCGACCTTTGACCCACAAATCTGTCCAATTCAAAATTTGAAAACGATGCATGATCAGAGTCCAACTGTCTCTTGCCCTTAATACTTTGCTTCCCTACGCGCTCCTCCACTCGTGTAACTTGCCCTTCGTCTCTTCCAAGAAGAGAGTTCTTGACCACCATCGCCCAAGTTTTCCCTTCTCTTTGCTTTTTGACAGCGCCAGATTGCCATACAAGTTCGCTCCACAAGACAGAGAACCTGAAAGTGACAAAGAACCACTGTCCCTAGCATCCACCACCATCTCTGACAGAGCTTTCCTTTCTACCAATTTCGAACCCTACCAGAATCGTTCCCACAGAGCTAAGGATGCCCAGAATCCTTCCCAAAAACCCTCCCCTTTTGTTCTTCTGGAAAAACCCCAAACCCTATGCCGATTTCAGAGAAAGCCTCTAAGACATTCCACCAACCACCAGCAGCAACTCCATTTGGGATTAGGATAAAGCTGGATTTCCCACTCAAGATTCCAGTTACAAAGACGAAGCGACCATTCTTGTTCCTGTGCAAACCCACTAACAAAGATCTATTTGACTCTCTCCTTCTCCAAAACCAGTTTACTTCTCCCTTTTCAAACAAAAAATCTTTACAAGCTTTAAAAAACCAAAGAAATTCCTGCTTGGTTAACCAGAGAGAAAACTTCCTTCTTGGGGCAAATTCTGAAAATCTCACCACGTTTCCATCAGCACCTTCCTTAACCAACTCGAAAAAGTTCTTTTGAACAACAAAAGATTTGCGAAACACGTTCTCTTTTCCCATGAGTAACACTCAATCCATTAAAACTACCAAAGAAGACCTTGATCTTCAACTTTGATGCAGCTTACTTCACTTGTGGAGAGAGAAGAACCAGAGGGCTTTTAATGGTATTGAAAACTGAATGGTACTGTTAGAGATAATTGGTTCAACACTCTTATTTTTTGGGTTAAAGAAAAATTTTTTGTAAACAACGATGATCTTTTAGATTTTGTTGAGCTTTTGTATTGTAAATAGCCTTTGGCTTTTTGGTGCACCCTCTTGGTGCTTCTTAATAAATTTTTATTTATCAAAAAAAAAAAAGATTATGTTTGCTTGTGGGGAGAGTTATTTGATTTGTTTATAGTTCAAAAATTAATCAGGTTTGGTGCTTTTTGAATGTAGAAATAATTGGTTCAATCTTCATAGAGAAATTCTTGAATTGACAACCCAAACAAGAAAATAAAAAATGCAGGGGATTCAAACCCCTTCATTTTAAGATTCCCATAAGTTTACAACTACTGTATCCAAATACAACCTCAATGATAAGTTGCAGTCAATATCAATCAACTTAATAGATCACAGCATTTCATTCCTCAGAGAGAGACCCTCTATGATGATAGAAAATAGCTCACCTTGCAATCTTCTCCATTGTGCAGCTTCACGCATTGCTTGCAATTCAGCCTACAAAAGCAAATGTACTTGTCTGATAAATTGGCCATCATGTAACTGTCTCTAACTATAACCAAATAAAAATTTTGGTGAAATTACAAACCTTAAATTCCTCCTGTTCCTCCTTGAGCTTAATTTTCTCGTCCAACACCTTTCGCTACAAAAAGGTAGACAAGGTCAGAAAGAAATACCTCAAATAACATTTTGAATACACATAACAGGCTCAAATCAAACTACATATCATCCAATAGAGGAGTTGCAATAATGTATAAATATAATAGATACCAAATGCAAGTATGCAACTATCATGACTTTATGAAATCACCAATGCATAAAAAGGCAGATAATTTGACACATGATTTTTTATAAAAAAAAATGTGTTAAAGTTTGCAGTATTAGTAAATTTACAATGATATTAATCATATTTCTTATTACAAAGCACTTTTTGATATTAAAATTCGTGAATTGGAAAAAGGAATACCTTTCATTTCAGAACTTTCAAGAAAAACTAAAAACATTTGGACTAGTCAAGCTCAAAAGGGGAAAGAAAAAAAGAAAACATTATTAGTTCATGGGAAAAAAGTAACCACAATTGTATTCAACAAGTCTACTTTGGAAAAGCCCTTTTCTTCACATTCTACGGTAATATCATGATGAAACTTCGGCTACGCCAATATATAATGGGAAAAAATAACTTTGGAAGTCTGATGGTCTTATGTGTAGACTGTAAACAATGTCCTACCTAAAGATGCTAACCTCTTCCATTGCAGATGATTGACAAAATATGATGTGAGGGAAGGCTTCTCAACTTAGACGCTTTTCTCTTTGATGCATTCCCTGTATGCTTCTTTTATTGCTATGATACCTTTTTGTGTACTTTGCAAACCTTGTCCATGTAAATTTTTTACTATTGGTAGCATCGATTTTAGAATATTATTCAAAGTTGTATTGTATCCACCAAATGTATGCAGATGCTTAAGCAGCTAACAGATTCTTACACACATTTGAATCTGAACCAACAATATTTTAGTAATTATCACATTATTCTTTATCTTAGGATTCCATACAGTGGTACAAGGCTGTTTTTCTTTTGTAAGTTGATGGGGAGGGGAATTGAACCCGGGTTTCCTATATGGAAGACCCGGATGTGACCACTAAGCCAAGAGGGCCGGTACAAGGCTGCTTTTTTATTTTATTCAATATATGTGTACATATCATGTTGTAACTGACAATTACACTCAATGGTAGTCCATGACAAGTCCCATCTATAATATTAGAGTGGGCAATACAACAAACCAAAATGCTTCAACAAAATCTATTCCCAACCATAAGATTTAGTGAGAATATCGTTTTCGCATTATTCCGCCATATCATGCCAACATTGCAGTACTAAAGTAAAGAAAAGATGTATTAATTACTACTTCAGACACAGAGTGAAGGACAAACACATATCAACGTTCATCAAATCATAGGTTGATGAAAATACAATGAGATCAAAAGAAAAATGGATAGAAAAAAAATATATATATTTAGATTAAAATACAAAACATGTATTTCAGGAAACTCACCTTATCTGGATCCTGTAATTCTTTGAAAGCTTTATTTAATAAAACAAATGCTTGGTGGGCTTGAGGATGTGAGCATTTGTCTGGGTGCACCAAAAGAGACAACTTCCAATACCTAAGAAGAAAATAACAAAGTTCGTTTACAATTTGAATATAGCACACAAGTCTGCAACTGTATGAAGATAACAAATAATCTTTTTTATGTATGAAGATAACAAACAATAAGGCACAAACAAAGAATAACTCCAGTTAGTAGGAAATGTTATTCTTAAGAATAATTGAGTTACTAATCATCCCAAAAGTTTAAGATGGTGAAAAAGGGCCCAACTATTCTTTTGTAGTCTAACACACCCCCTCAACTGCAAACCAAATGAAGGATAATGGCTTTCCACATAAACCCCAATGTAAGAAAGCCTAAGTGTGGCCAAAGAATGGGGCAAAATATTAATGGAAAATGGGCATCCCCATGATTCACAATCAAGACCTGGAGCCATGTTACCATGTTATCGTTTAGAGATAAGAGGGGGAGAAGAGGAAGAGAGAGAGTGGCTGAGTGCTGAGAGAGAACTAGTTATCCAGCCCTAGGGCTGGTATGTATATATAAGACATAGTAGGAAATTACATAAATACCCTGAAAACTCCTAACCCTAATACTCGGCACTCCTCCTTAAGTTAGAGCATATATATACACCAACTTGCTACAAATAGATCCAATCCCAACACAACAAGACTCGTAAGAACAACACCGGGTCAACAAGGCCCAACAACACTACGTCAACGAGACCCAACAACACTACGTCAACAAGACCCAAAAACACTGGGTCAGCAAGACCCAACAACAAAACAAAACTGGATCAGGTCAGGTTGCTACCCATGGATCAGATCTATGAGGACAACTGTCGCGAGCTTCACTACAACACAGAAGAGGCGGAGGAGCAGGCTTGAGACCAGAAATTGACCAAAACTGGATCAGGTTCAATTTGTTAGAAACCAGGGAGACCTTACGTGCGGCTTGATATACATGGATGAACACCAACTTGGCCTGAAAACTTAAGCTTATGAGTTTTTGGCCCAAACCATGTACATATACCACTTTTGTTTCTAATTTCTTTCCGATGTGGGATTGGTCATCCACATCTACACTTACTCACATGTGAATACTCCCAATAATATCCCCTCATGCGTGAACCCCCATCATTCCCCGTGGAAGCCACTTATGTTCTTGTCAAGTGTCACGTGAACCACAAGAAGCCCACTCCGAAACCATCGGAATACATTCTTCAACATGCTAGCATCCGTGGGATCAACCACTCTATCTTCCACAATGTCACCATCCATGGGATTCACCGACTCCACCACGGGTCAACATCGCGGGAGTCAACATCCGTCTGTGATCACTTTGCCTAGCTCGAACCATCAACTCTGATACCATGTTAAGAATAATTGAGTTATCAATTATCCCGAAAGCTTAAGCTAATCAAAAAGGACCCAACTATTCTTTTATAGTCTAACAGTTACTAAGAAAGCTAAAAGTTGCTGCTTGAATTGCCCAGCTGTTGAGGCATGAAACTTCTCTCTCCTTATACTCGCTCTTGTTGTCAGAGTGCAATGCTTCCACCTGCCTCTATTACACCCAAGCTTACACTTTTGCCTCAAGGACATCTTTTGACATTATGGTTCTTTCATCATTCTAATCAATTACTATTTTCTACTTTTACTTTTTCATTATTTAAAGTAAATACTAAAGTCAAACTTACAAATTTTACAAGGTAATGTCAAAATGTCATCTCGTTTTTTTTTTCTTATTAAGAAAAAGGTGTCACCTAGTTTTAAGGAGGCAAATACTCTTAGCTTAATGATATACCCATCCAAAACTTAAGATATGATACTCTTAGCTTAGTGATATAACCTTTGAAAACTAAGTTGAACAATTGGAGAGAGGAAAGGGAGCAACTTGTTGAGAATAGAGAGAAAATTCTAACAACTGTCATGTATGGAAATCGAACGCATTTTTGAACATGACTTAAACCTATTTGGTCTCATAATTACTTCCAAAATTAATGGAATTGGGGATCATGAGCCACATTATAAACAATTGAAAGGTTGAAGGTCTACTATTTCAAATAAAAAATTCAGGGATTCAAGTATTTTGCTCTCAAAACTTCAAGATTGTGTAATTTTCCCTATTTTTAAGATTAAGATTCATAGTACACCATGATGACAGTGGAACATTTGCAAATTTATTGACAACAAAATTAATCCAAAATGAAAGACAACACTAACGAAAAAATTTCCATGAGAAAATTCAAGGTGATCATGGGCCCGTGGCTTGAAAGCCCAATTAAGCCTGGCCATTAAATTTTGCAAGCTTGGACAAAAAATAGGCCCGAAAATCATTCGGCCCAAGCTTGAGATTATGTGGAAAGACGAGAGCCTGGCTCGAATATGGCATTTATTATGTTATATTATATTTTAATTATTTAATATATATAATAATACTTATATTAATATAATAACAAAACTATTTGTGTAAATATGTAAATTTAAATAATTTATGGCTTTTTATAATAAAATACATCTCAAAAAATATTTATTTTAACAATTTTTAATGGTACAAAAAATTAGAATAGTTTTTTAAAAACAATGATATTGGGCCGATGGGCGGGCTTCGGAAATGAAAATAAATCCCAGCCCAAAATAGGCCCAATCCGACGTAGCCCGCGGGCTTAGATCTAGACCTAAGGGCCTGGCCCAAGGTTTGATCACCTCTATGAGAAATAAAACTATCAACCCAAACTTCCATTAGGATGATAAACTTCAACCATCATCCTCTCTCAATGTCTTTATTGCAATATTGATACCAGAGAAACCAACAAAGAGATCACATGTTGGTCGATTTGCAAGCATACTGCTTGCAACTCAAGTCTCGCAAGCCATAATTGAAAAAAGCTTCTATCAAAACACAATTATGCTGTTTCTCAAACCCTATTTTGTTTAAATTAGGGTGATGTGGAAAACTGAAAAATGAAATGCTGAGAAGAAACACAAAGCATTAGCAACAGCACTAGCCAATCAAATCTCACAGGAAGGAAAATTTGTATTATGGTTCAATTTTGCATTTCATACAACTAATCAAGTAAAGATTGTATTTAGTACGAATGTAGACTATATAAGCTCTTTAATTAAAAATGATAATAAAAAAAATTTTAAAAAAATCTTACCTTTTCTTTATATTATCTACAGACATATTCCGGTTTGCGCCTACAATATCGTAAGGACAATTAGCTTCAGCTCCCATAATTCGAGTGACCTGACGAAGTAAACATAGAACTTTGATGAGTCTCTCAATTTTAGGGCACTAAATCAGTTGATGGGTGATGTACAGTCAAAAAATAACCATTAAAAAGAAAAGGAGAAAACAGTTGAACCTCATAAGACCAATTGCTAGAAGCATGAGGTGCAAACTGAAAATATATAAATGAACAAATTCATCTCCCTTTCCAAACATACAACGGAAAAAGCTTCACTCTTACAGTATACAAATAAGGAGACACAAATTTGATGGTTTTGACCAAATAAAATTATAATCCCCAAATATTGCTTTATGTGGCTCATATTGAATCCTAGCATGCCCACATCAAAAATTAGAATGCTCTCAACACATTGCAGACCACTAATGTGAATTTATACCATTGAGGATCTACAACAAATTGTCTATAGTTGTAATTATTATAATTTTAACATATCTCAATAATGCATGAGGGAAACTATAGGAACCTCTTCAAAACGCTCTGCCTCATTTGCCGATTCAGCTTCAGCAACCACAGCAGGTGGTGGAGGTCCAATAAATAATTCAGTATCTTCCTCCAACTCAGCTTCCCTGGAACAGTTTGACAGAAAATACCATATAAGGGTCACATCACCAGTGTTTACATCTCGACACAAAAGAAACTTACAGTTATACATTCTCTAAAATTATACAACAAAGCATGTGTTCTTGGAAATATATTTAGAAAATACCTGAGCTCAGCTTGGGCCTCTGTTAGTTTGGCTGCTGCAGCCAGTAGTTCAGCTGATGGGATTTCAGGGCCAATCATCCTACAACATGAAAGATAGGCCAATGTTATATGGTCATCAGTTTTTCGAAAGCAAAGGAATGTACATCACCAGATGGAGTCAACATAGATATAATGTATGATTACATGGTTCGGAGATTAAGTTTTAAATTTAAACTCCAATAATATTTTTGGTTAATGCCATAGTTCATCAAAGCTCAACATTAGGACTAACGAATTTTCTATGTTTGTTCAAAATAGAGATGCTCAGGTAAGTCCTATATGCATGCCACAGTCTATGAGAACTTCTTGAGCAATCACTTTCTCAATTTAACAAGGAGATTTTCCAGATATATTATAATAAAAATGCACAGTAGGTAAAATAATTGATGAGCACAGTAGGATGTCACTTATATTTAACAAGGTCAGCATCTTTTTCTTGATGCCCCAATTTCAAGCCAAGTCCAAAGAAACTATGGCCAAAGCAATCCACAACTCGTTAAAGCAGATGATGCTCAAGACTAGCATATAAGTATGAATGAGACATAATTATATTATAAACGCAAAATAATGATGGAACTAAGATTACGCAAAGCTAAACATGTCAAAAGTACCCCCTAAGGATTGAAATAGCAATTCTAAATAGCGTGCTAATATGATCCGCAATCACCAGATTAGTTACTACAAATGTATTCAAAATTTTGGACCTGAACCAGCCAAACATTTAATATTCTTCATAAGTATTTTGGTGAAGCTTTGGCTGATAATAATTGAACCTACGAGGTGAATACATTTTGGTCTTCCACCTCGTAATGGCATTGCATTCCAAGGGGTCAAATCTACAATAGTATTTCGTCAAACCTCCACATGAACAAGTTACTTCTCAAAAACATGTAAGTGATGTTTAGTATTAAAATAAAAAAGAAAAAAAAACAAGTATAATCACCTTCTTCTAGGAACAGAAGAATCATCCCTTGCATATGATTCCAAATTGCTTTCATCTGTCACTTGTTTAGACTTTGCATCTGTGAGTACCGAATGTGTATCCTTTGTTGGTACAACACGATCAAGTTGCTGTTCCTTAGGTTCTATATGACCCTGAATTAGGGGTCCAACAACATCCAAGGTAGGACAGACATCTACAGGTAGTAAAAATACTCTATCTCCATTTTCCTTAAGATTTAACGAAAGAAACAGCTTCTTCAAGTGCTTTATCAAAGACCTTTCGGATATACCCTTTATGTCAACAGCTTGCCCGTCATCAATCATTTGCAAAAGCTATATGAAAAACAAATAACAAATAAAGAACAAAAGATTACTTACATCATTATAAACGAAAAGGAATTCATTAATAACGTCCAAGGAATAATAAAAACATGGGTATGAAATTTATAGAAAGCAAAATATAACAAGCACAATCCGATGTGAACTACATATTTCAAACCACCCCCAACAATGAGAAATTCTAATCAATACCCTCTTTAGCCATAAATAAAAATCAACTGTAAGCACATAATCAAACCTTGATTAAGAACCATCAAATTATAATCCCTTTTTCTTTCTGTCTTTATCCTTTTCTCTCCTCTTCTTTCCTATCAATTACTCCTTTTTCTCTCAACAAACTGTCATCTTCTATCTGCCTTATGGAGTAGTTGGAACTTTTTTTATTAATATATTAAGAACAAAGCACAAAGAGGGTGCATTGTATGGATGGTGCTTTGTGAACTTGGGTTATGGCCGGCTCCATTCAAAGTGAGATTTGGGCTTGGAGTGGGATTAGAGTTACCAAGGATATGAGGAAGATTTTTTCCATGACTCCTCTCTCTATCATGTGGATAATTTGGAAAGAGAGAAATAGTAGGGCTTTTAAGGGTGTAGAGAGTTCTATAGATACCATTTAAAGTAAATGGTTAAATACCCTTTGTTTTTGGTTTAAGTGAAATTTTTTTGTATAACGAAAAGATCCTTGATTTCCCAAACTTGCTATCTTGTAGATAGTCTTTTTGTAAATGGGTTGTACCCACTTGGTGTGTTATTAATATACTTTTTACTTATCAAAAAAATCAATAAGCTCATTCACATCCGCAAAACAATTACCTTTAAACCAAAAACTAAGGATATTGAACCATCTATATCTAATTACATCAAAAGACCTCTATTTCTCTCATTCTAAATAAGCCAAAAATATGACTTTTTTAGCTCCTTCGAAGCACAAATGTCACTCCAAGCCCCACGCTTCATCTTTCAAGGAACCATCCACCACACAAGAAACACCCAAAATACAATAGACTATTTCCCTCAAGCTTCTGGTCAACGGACAGTCCACCAAAAGATGAAACACGGACTCACACAATCTTTACAAATATAGCACCTATTAACAAGCACTTTCCCCCTTCATTGAAAATTATCGATGGTAAAAATCTTTCCCCAAGAGGCTTCCCACAAAAGAAGTTAACTATTTTAGGGGTAAGAGGACTCCAAATAGCTTTCCAAGAGAAGTTGAGTGAACCTTCCAAAGGAATCTAGCCAAAAAAGATCTTGAAAAATGACTTCACCTCAAACCCAATATCCGAATTAGACCTCCGACCAACCAAATCATCATGTGTTGCATAATTCTATAATTATACACAACCTCAAAAAACTTCCTACGTTCTCAAGGTCCCAATCATGGACATTGCGGATAAAAGGGACATCGCACATAACAACACTACGGAAGAAGAAAAGCAAAAAAAAAATGAGGCATCCTTATCTCTCACAAAATAAAAAAAATCCGAAAATTGAACCTTCAAAGAAGTATCCCCGCAACAACAATGATGCCAAAACCGATTTCTTTCTCCACTTCCAACCAAAATGGAAACACAAAGAAAGAAGTCATCCCACTCTTTTTGAATCCATTTCTAAACCCAAACACCATGGCCCCTCTTACAACCATTGACATCCACCCATTAGACTCCACCCGAAACTTAGCCTCCACCACTTTCCTCCAAATATGATATGCCTCCGCCATTAATCTCCACAACCATTCTCCGAGAAGAGTTTTATTGAATAATGTGAGAGATTTAAGGCCAAGCCCCCCTTTTTTTCAAGGGTTGTTTAACTGCGCCCCATTTCACTAAGTGATACTTGAACTCCTCTCCTGTGTTACCCAAAGAAACCTTTTTTGAATGCTCTCCAACCTATTCGTCACCCAACTAGAAATGGGGAAAAGATACATAAAGTATATTGGCCTAATGGGAGAGACTTGAAAGGGTCCTTTTGATGAGAGTAAGTCTCCCTCCTTTTGAGAGAAAACATATGCCCGCTAACCTTTTCCCAAACCTTTCAACAATGCGAACCCATACACTCGTCTTTGAACTTAGCCCGGCCCACAAGAGGGAGCTAAGGTAGGAAAAGGGAAGAGACCCCAAATTGCACCTTAACAAATTTGCAAGAAACCGGCCATTAATATTATAACCAAGAGAGATTAGATCACTCTTGCTACGGTTAATCTTGAGGCTCGACACCGCTTCAGAGCAAAGGACACAAAGAAGGGGCAAGATTTGAATCGCTTCCACTCCACAAAACACAATTGTGTCATCGGCAAAAAGAATATGAGACGCCCTCATACTATCACCCATGCTCCCCACTTTGAACCCACACAAGAGCCCCTCATCGCTCGCTTTCAAGTTTCAACATCCTATTACTCCCTAGTTGTTGTCTTCTTCCGCTACTTTCATCAACTTTTAGACTATTGAGATTTGAAAGAATCAGCAGGATAGCTAACCTTCCAATTTCCTTCACTTCTAGTAACTCTTTCCTACCAAATGAGAGAGGTGGCCCCCACTTACTCCTTCCTTTACATAATTCCTTCCCTCCCACTTTCTCCCTACCACATGGACTGTTTCATAATGCCTAATTTAGCAACCAGTGCAAATACCACTGTCCAATTCCCTTAAATTGTATTTCAAATGGAAACTTCTGGCTTCTCAAGGACACTACTCATTTATATCCCACCATTTCATGCCTTGCACCTACTCAATGGTTCTAGCTAAAAGTGGAACATAAAACATATCTGAAACAATTCGTATATAGATCTATTACCTTACACCCACTAATCACCAAGTCAAACTCAATGCATAGGGGAAAAATGCAATTCAATTCCCTAAACACAGTACTGCAAAAAACAGAGCAGGTTGATATGACACCTAATTTAGAGTAAATTTTAGCTTCAGAATTGTTTGTACGATCCTACACTACTCATTTAACAAGTTATGACTGGAAAAAAACTTGAAAACACCCTAATTAACATACAAAAAATTTATAAAAAAGGGTTGGGGCGCAATATAGAACCATCATTACCTGTTTTAAATCATTCCCAACATTAGGGAACTCCCTCAACATTTCTTTCAACACCGCTTCAGGCTCGACCTGTGATTTCTCCTGCTCGGAATCAGAATCAGAACCAGACCGGGACCCAGACCCGGATTCAGATTCATAGTCTCTCCTCCTCTTCTTCTTTTTCTTCTTATTCTTATCATCGGCTCTCAGTTTCGTTCTTCTCTCAATTTCTCTTTCCCTTCTCTCTCTCTTCCTTCTCCTCTTCTCTTCCCTCTCTTTCTTCCTAGCTTTCTCTTTCCTTGAACTGCTATCACTTCTATGCCGCTCTTTTCGATGTCGGTGTCGTTTCTTAGAATACAATTCTGAGTCATCCGAGCTCGAGGGGGACGATGAACGAGTAGTTGTTGGTGTGTCCTCCGCCCAATTCTTCTTGCTTTTATTGCCCATCTTTGAGACCCTGCGACAAATTCAGCAGAGAATAGGCCGCAGTTGTAATTGTGAAAATCTAGAGATTAACCCGACACTGCTCCGGGTTTGGAAGAAATTTTGTTTGAGAATCTAATTTCGAAAGTGAATTCAATTGCTCTTAACGGTATGTTTGGGAGTTTGGACGGGAGAGGAAGGAGGGGTGGTCACTTGGGATAGGCGGGGATAGATAAAAATGGGTATTTGGAGGGGATCGGAGGATATCAAGGCGTTGTTTGTTTTCGGACATCTTGTTTTAATCTGATTAAAATATTTAATTGGATTTAAATAAATTGATTTAAGAGTTTGTTTAAATGTGAATGCAAACAACGCCAAATTCCTCTCCAATCACCCCCTTTTTATTTATTTTTTTTAAAAAAAAAACTTTTCTGTGCTGTACCAATCTCCTTCTTCCTCTAATAACCTTTGTCCCAAACACAGTACGTAATTGTCTTGTCTCGAGCCGACCGGTTAGGTCGAGTTAAGGTCGGCCCATCTTACTTGGCTATTTTGTTTCCTTTTATTGAATTTTTAACCCATTTGTATCCTTTGGACCGGGTTTGGTGGTTTTGGGCCTCGGTTCTTTTTTACTGGATTTGGGTATTTGCGTAGGTTTAGACCAATTTTGGGTATTTGGGTTGGTTTTAGAGACTTATGTAAAGATTTTCTTGAATTTTTAAATATATTACTATAATTTTTACAAAAAAATATAGAAAATAGACACATGATAATTTAAATTATTTATGGTTTAAAAATGAAGGAAGGTAGATTATAAAGAAGGTGCATTTTTATTATCTAACTAAATTGACACTTAAATAACGTACTACACATTCATCTTATTTTTTTAAGATTCAGTCAAATTACCTAGTATTGCTTTCTATGCTATAAATTATTAAAGAATCACTTGTTTTCGCGTATTTCATAGCAATACTTTCTAGAAATACCATACTTAATAGTCTTGAATCTAGTTTAATAGGAGTTTCTTTGATAAACTAAGCTCCAATAATCTTAAGAGTAAACATGGTCAGTAAAATAAAATCAAAAAATGTTTTAAAATTTTGTGGTTGTTACATCTGGCCAATTATGGTAACACCTAAGTAACTATAGTCGAGTGTGACTATGATTTGGCGTACGAGACCACAAGCTCATTCCAAATGAGATACTCATTTACGTATGATTGAAGAGTTGGGCATGATCCATGGGGTGAGAGCGAGCAAGGGAGGGTCTTATATTTGCAAAGGGAAATCAAGAAGAGTGTACAGTGATAAAGGAAACTCTTGATTTGTACGAGGGCAGCTCAGGGCAAAAGATTAATTTTGATAAGTTGGTTGTTTTTTTTAGCGCGAATTGTAAGGAAGATATACGTCAGACGGTGATGGATTTGCTCCAAGTTGCTACGGTAGCCTGTCATGAAAAATATTTGGAGCACTCTACGATGCTTTGGCTAACAAAAAATAATGCATTCAAAAGTTCGAAGGATAGAGTTTGGACCAAGATTCAAGCTTAGAATGAAAAGTTATCATCTAAAGGAAGGAAGGAGATCCTAATTAATACAGTGACACAAGCAGTACCAACTTATACAATGAGTTGCTTCAAGTTACCTCTATCTTTATGTGATGAATTGAATTCAATGGTGAGTAAGTTTTGGTGGCGTCACCAAAAATACGAGAGAAAGATTCATTAGATGCGATGGGAAAAACTTTGTTTATCCAAAGGTGAAAAGGTAATGGGGTTTCATGATCTACATACTTTAATATGTCTTTGTTGACTAAGCAAGGGTGGAGAATTTTGCAAAATCCAAATTCTTTATGTGTGTGACTATTGAAGGCAAAGTATTTTTCAAGCTCGGATTTTCTTGGTGTAAGGTTGGGGAGGAATCCATCATATATGTGCGAGCATTTGGGAAGCAAAGCCTTTTCTTCAAAATGGTTTGAGATGGAGGGTGGGTTCAGGAAAAGAAAGACCCTTGGATTGCTATTCCATGGTCATTTAGTGAGTTCTTAATGGGGAGGCAAAAGTTAGTGAGTTATTGAATGAGCATAATATGGCATGGAATGTGAACCTGATATAGGGTGTGTTCTTGAGTTTTGATGCTAAAAAAAATTATTGGTGTCACATCGTGTGTTATTCCAAGGATTCATAGATTGATTTGGCATTATACTCCCAATGGACTTTTTTACAATCCGCAATGCTCATCATCCACCATGATCAATAGCTTTGAAAGATTCAGCAACTGCATCTTGGGGTGAAGGACCTAGTTTGATATGTGATCGTTTGTGGAAGAAGATATAGGCGATGCAAGTACCACAAAAGATTCAAATTTTTGCAAGGCTTTGGTATCATGATATTTTGCCGTCAAAAAACAACTTACTTCATAGATAAGTGGTTTTAATGAGTAAGCGTGTGTTGTGTAAAAGCCATAGGGAGACATCTATGCATGTGTTGCTAGAATGCTCTTACGCTATGGAGGTATGAGACCTGGTTTTGTGGGAAGGTAAGGTGCCGCAAAGAATGATAAGAGGTTTAGTGGTCTGGCTGTATGAGGTAATGGAAGAGTGGGCATAAGAGAAATTGGAGTTGTTCTTTATCGTTGCTTGGGCAATATGGGATAATCATAACAAGCTTTGATTGAATGCTAAGGGTAAGGAGGCAAAAGAATTGGCACACTTTGTGTTGACCTTAAGTCAACCAACTTTTAATTTTGATGATAACAAAACACTTTTGAAGTGATTAAAGTGTGTGTTTATTATACAAGAACATTGGATCATATTAGCATGCTCTAAGTCAATCAGGAAAAAGCATGAAAGCATTCAATGAAAGCTTAAGATCAATCTTAAGAAGCATAAGGAAGAAAATTTGAAGCTATGGGTCATTAGGTATTCTATGTAATTCTTCCTCTCAAGCTCTGGTTTAATTATGGCTCATAAACAATTTCAAAAGGTTTTAGTTAAAGAAAATGATTTTGAAAGAACTGAGTAATTTTCAAAAAAATCTAGTTTCATAAGGCCAATCAACTATAAAGTTTCTTTAGTCGACTGGTTGAGCAATGAGTATTTTTCAAAATCAAACAAAAACTTTCGAAAGTTGACTATGGTCTTTGATAATCGACCGAGAACTCGATCTGAAATTTAAATTGAATTAGATATAGAGGGACAGTCGACTAGCTCGATGACATAGTTACTGAACCACACTATAACAACTAGTTTTTAAATTTTAATACAAATATCTTTATTGATTTTTTCCTAAATAATTTTTAACCGCTATTTGAGTATTTGCTTATAAATACTAAGCTCAAATGAGTTTTTACAACATTAAGAACAATTCCAAAAAGCTTAATTTTGTTCCTAAACATTTTTTGTTTTAAATTGAGTCATTATTGATAAGAGTTTGTGAGAGAGAGAAATAATTGAGTTGTAAATTGAGAATTCTTTCTCAATTGGCATTATATCTTCTTCAAACAGATCCATTGTAAACAAGAGTTGGTATAACTCTTGAAGTGATTTTGGTGAGAGTTTTGTAAGAGTGTTTTGAGTGTTTGGGATAAACATTTGGGTAGAAGCAATCTTTGGAATTCTTGTAAAAGGTTGGAGTGACACTTGTGAAATTTTT
Organism: Bretschneidera sinensis; assembly: GCA_023935145.1. Classification (NCBI taxonomy): domain Eukaryota; kingdom Viridiplantae; phylum Streptophyta; class Magnoliopsida; order Brassicales; family Akaniaceae; genus Bretschneidera; species Bretschneidera sinensis. Next base: position 135,919,350 of record CM043697.1, on the reverse strand, counting down.
TGTAATGTAAAAGGTTAGAGTAATACCCGTAAAGTTACTCGTCTTGTAAAATGTTGGAGTGACACCCGTGAAGTTGTTTGTGTTGTAAAGGTTTAAACAACACTTGTAAAGTTGCTTGTTCGTGCTAGTGAAGAAAAATCTCAGGGAGGTGCACTGGGGAGTGAATGCAGGGTCAGAAAAATTTTTGATATTGCGGAACTACGATAAATTGCGTTTGCTTGCTCTTCTTCCTTTTATCTTTTTATTTACTGCGATTTATTTTCAGCATGGTTAATTTAATTTAATACACTTGTATGAATTGATAACTTGGTAAATTTGATTGAATAATAATTTAACAAGTTACGATTTTATAGAAGATTAAAATATGAATTTGTTTGTGGTTGAAATTCTGAAAATTAAGTTGGTAAATTTTAGAAACTTAATTCACCCATCTTGGGTTTCCCTAGACTTTTACTTTGTGTTATCATATTATGAGAAATTCTCCATGACAAATCAAGCAAAATCTTCTGTTGGAGGTATTGCTCAGGTCAGGTGGCAGCAACCTAGGGCAGAGGGGCTGAAGGTAAATGTCGATGGTGCCATTTTTCAGTCAAATGGATTGGGGGGGAGGGAGGGTTTGTTGATGTGGTGTTTCGTAATGAAACGGGGGAGTTTGTGGCGGCTTTCTCCTAGGAGATTCTGGCAATTCATGAGGCTTATACTGCCGAAGCCATGGCGACAAGGGCCGGATATGATTTTCGCAGCGGATGCGGGGTTCTTGGCAGTTGAGGTGGAGGGAGACTCAGCTCAGATTGCTGCCGTTGTTACTTGCCAAGATGAAGACCTCTCTAATATTGGTGCTATCACTGAAATTGTTTAGGCTTTCGAAACATTTTTGTAAGGTGTGATTTCTCAACTTCAACTTCCAGTTGTTTTCTTGTCCAAAATATATTAATGCATCAAAATATGTCAAAGGACCGAATTCACAATCTGTACTATCGTGTAAGGAATTACTAATCTTAAAGCTTATAGTAGCTACAGAAATCAAACAATGATGAAATTAACATTCTTTTGTCCTTTAACTAGGAGAAGCAAAATGTTCAAAAAGCAGTAGACAGTTTCCAATATCTCTAAAAGAATGATTAGGAAACATATCAATCAGTCCAATTTACATTAATTATGTGTCACAACAAAGTCACGGTGCCAAAAAGAAAAAGGTCACATAAAATGAGCTTTTGATTCACATTTTTATATTTAGGTCAAGGGCAAAAGAGTGATGGATGCCATTTTCAAAACATTATTGAAAAGGAAAATAAAATATATTCTCTTTCGAGATTTTATGATAGAGTCAATTTGATCTTAAATTTTGAGAGAGTGTCAATTATCTTCTGGATTTTATTTTTTAGATCAATTATGTCTTTCGTCTAATTGGACTATCAATAAACACGTGAAAGACATATTGAATCTCCCAAACAAAAGCAAATTGATTTGAAAAATAAAACTCAATGACAAAATGATTTAAAAAACAAAAGTCTAACATACTTTTTACGTGACTCTTGACAGTCCAATTAGACAGAAGATCCAACTGACTTGAACACTCTCAAAACTTAAAGCCAAATTGACATAATCGTAAAACCTCGAGAATAAATTTATTTTTTTCCTAATTGAAATTTATTAACTACCAAAAGTATATATTTATCACATAAGATAAATTGTTTTTTTTTTTGGAAGGCATGATAGATGCCACCTCTTATTATTAGCAAAGGGTATCTTTAGATCTTGGAAATTTTTAAGAAAAAAATTAATTTGAAACATGTTCTTTTTCCTTAAGTTCTTTATTATATTGTGTTAATTTCTCACTAACAACATTTCATTTGACATCCAAATGAAATGAAGAAAAATTTTATTTTTTTTCTATTTTTATTTTCTTTCAATTTCTGGGGATCCAAACATAATGAGAAAAGTGACAGTGAGGTCGGAAACAATACCCGTTTAATTGTTGGCCTGTATCCGTTAAAATACGGGTATGAATAATTGAGCATAAATTTTAAGACCCGGTAAAAATGATTTGTGCTCGACCTAATCAACAAAAATCCAGATCCAACCGAGTCTACTCGTGGGTTCACGGGTTTACCAGCGAATAGACCCAGCATGGAATTGAGCCAAACGAGTCAATTAGTTTGGCTTAGTCAATATGAGACTTTGTACCTGAAAATCTATTTTGTTGTAGTACAAACTATAAGCTTGGTATAGGACTATAAACCCTTATTGGGGGTGGATTTCAGAGAAAAAAATAAGAGATACGGTACTAATCTATAGGTTTAAATAGAATGTTATATTGGTTCATGATCTGGGTACTGAGTCTTCATAATGTTGTTCTCAATGCATTGTCCAATGTGTGTCAGTTGCAGAAGTTCATGATTTTAATTTTCAAAATTGATTTTTTTATCCTTTTAAAAAGTAATGTTTTGATAAAAACAGATCGGTCAATTTTAATATAGATCGTGGATTCATCTGTTTTTAATAGGTTGGGCACGAACATGAAATAATGGACCCGTTAAGAAACGAGTATTTTTTAAATTTTAATAAAATAATAAACCAGTTAAGAAACGAGTATTATTATTATTTTTAAAATTTAATAAAATAATAATTAATTAATTAAAATAATATAAATAAATAAATAATACTAATTAAAATTTAAGTAAACTATGTTTCAACAAATTTTAATAATTTTTTTAACTTTCTATACTGTATAGGTATATATATATTGTAATTTTATTTTATAAATATAAATATATGTAATTTTTTATTTTTATATTATTATAATTTATAAATGATCAAATAATTTAAAATAATTATTATTAAATTAAATAATATGTAATAAATATACATGAAATCCAATAATATCACAAGAAAACAAATAATAGTTTGAATTTTCGCCCTCCTGAGTACGAGCTCAAGTCTCACTGAAACGTAAAAATCTTAAGTTACCGTTTTGCCAGGGGAACTAAAAGCCGAAAACAGCTATGACCTAAAAGCAGACTTTTGCCAGGGGAACTAAAAGCTGAAAACGGCTATGGCATAAAAGCAAACACCACAAAATTAGCTTCTCCTAAAAAAAAAAAAAAAAAACATAAAATTAATTTTAAACTGAATCTAAACATCGATTTTTTCCTTGTGTCTCTCATTTCTCTTCTCTTTGAATCTGAACAACCCAAGCTGACAAATAATTATTGGCCGCAGGTGAACCTTGTGCTTCTTCAATGGCGAGATAGTTCAAACTTTACCCCTTTTTTCTCCTTTGTACTAGTTTGTTGTCCTCTCTTTTTACTTTTCTCGGCTGGAACAATGATTACGGTGGTTGTGCTCCGCCTACGAAGTTTCGTGAATCGGTCTTATTGCCTTAGTTTTGTCTTCTATGTTAGGGTATCATGTACCTCACTACTCTTCCAGATCTGTATAGTTTTTATCCTTAGTTTCTAGTCTCAGTAGAGGTAAAAATTTTCTTATCTATCAGTCAGTCAATCTATAATTTGAACCGATTTATGTCCCCAAACCGGGTCAGCTTCAAGTACTCCTCAAGCACCGCCCACATGAATTTCCATTTTTAAAAGGTCCACAATTTAATGTCCATTTTGTGCCCAAGTCTTTTCATCTCCCTACCCTTTTGTCATCATCAATGTTAATGTGCCGTTTCCTTTTCTTTTTTTCTTTTTTTTTGTAAATGGGTCCTTGTATTATTTAATAAATAAATATATATTTTTTACTTTTTCTGTTCCAAAAATAACAAGATAGATCAGCCCATACCTCTCTTCTTCCTCCATATAAATATATACGAAAAGAAAATCAAAGGGCAAAAGAAAAAAGACAAGAGTGCCATCTACCAACACCACAAAGTTGTCTCTCATCTCTGTCTACTAAAATTATGGATTCCTCAGCAACACTTAGTAAACCAAAAGACTCTGAATCCAATTTTCCAGTCACGAAGTATTTTTCCAATTCCTCTCGCCGAACACCTTCATTCTCTTCCTCATCATCCCTTTCTTCTTGTTCTTCATACTTTCCTGATGATTCCCCTCTCAGTAACGCTAATGCAACCCCACTTCGATTTTTCGGGAAACCATTTTCTTGGGAACATTTGCCTGGAATTCCCAAGAAATCAGAAAACCACAAGAAAAAAGAATCCAGTCAGTTGCTGCCATTAATGCCTCCTCCAGCCACCCAACCTGCAGGCTCCAAAAAACACCATTTTGAAGATACTGGAAACTCAAAAGGGAAAATTTGTAGTGAGAGTTTTCGAATGGATCCATTTTTTGCCGCTTTAGTTGAATGTTCAAAGGATGATGATGATCATCATCATCATCAAGAATCTACCTCTAGTAGCAGCATCTGGAATGGATCAGCCAAGGTGTCAAGGAGCATTAGTGACAGGTTTGGATTTGTAAATCTTTATGCTTCTTGTAAAAGAACTTCTGCTGTTTCAGAATCAATTGTTTATCTTCCAAGATCGAACAGAGCATCTTATGATCTTGTTAATCGCCATCGAAGTTGAGTTCTTGTGTGGGTGATGATCTAATTAATTAATCACAATGGTGTTTGTCCACTACAAAAAGGTATTTATTTTTGGTTTCTCATCTTTTTTTATTGATTAATCTTAATTTTCTTGCTTTTTTATGTATTTTTCTTGATGATTATGTAAATAAAATAAATTTTATTAGTTATTGTCAAGTTAGTATGAGTAAGATGCGATGGTAGCCTCTCAGCTTTTGTTTAATAAACAAATTGCACTGTTTTTACATTATTGTGTTTTGCATTATGTGTTATAAAAAACAAAATCCAATATTATAAATTTAGTGTTTGCTGTGATTCATGTGATTGTTTATGACAACATGAGTGAAGCTTACATTACCCCATGTGGGAGCTAGCTACATTGGACCACACAGAAGAAAAAGACATGAATTGACTTTTTAATATATTTTTTCTTGGTTAGATTACTTTTAGTTAATATATATATATTTTTAATTTTAATATTTATATTTCCATACGTGACATAATGAGTGGTGGATTGGGATGGAACACATTACATTCATGCATTTTATCAACGCGTTTGGGTCCATATTTCATATAGATCTAGGTCTATTCTTTTTCTAACCAATACATCAAAAGAAAATAGTGGTATTGTGAGTTTAGCCCGAAAATAAATCTTTACCTACACTATGGATTTAATCCCAATTACCATTGTTATCAATTTTTTAATAATAAAAAAATGGTAAAAGTTTCTTGTTATATTTGACCAAAATTGAATTGAGGGTTAAAAATAGGATTGAATAATTTTTTTTGTCTTTTTCAATGGTTAAATAGTAGGAAAACACCTTTGATTATGTACTAATTTCATTTTCAATGTCTCAATTCCATAAACACATGCATGATTAATTACATACAATTATGAGTGAATGTCTCTACACAAGGAAATCTTCTTCGTGTTCGGAATTTATTGAAAACCCTATAAAAATTTAAATTTTTTTGCATATATGAAAAATATATAGCATATGAGACTATTTTATTATTGGATGACATAAAAAGAAAAAAATATATTTTCTCTTCATTTAATAGTGAGATAGAATTTTATGTCATGAATATAGATGAACTATGGAAATTTTTACTTGCATACGATGCAAACCAACATTTTTGCACTGGATGAAAACTTCACTGATAATTGTTAAGTAACTTTGAATAATAATTATACAGACATTATCAATAAAGTTTCTTAATAATTACCAATAAAATTTATACATGATAAAAATATGATAGCTTAGTAGATAAGAATTTCGCAAGACAAAATTTCGGGACAAGATGCATGGGACCCAAACATTTACTACCTCCGACTAGAGAGATTTTTCCAAACAACCATGATCTAACAATTTTCTTTTCTCATCAAAATTCAAACCAAACTGTCTAAATACAAGGAAAACTTTTTGAAATGTTGCGGAAAATGACATCTACCAATTCAATTATCTAAAGCATTCAACTACGCTCATAAATAACTATGAGACAATCTTGTACCACGTGCTCTGGCAAATGGCCGATTGTCTCTGTTCTTTCAGAACAAGTCCTCGTGTACAGGGTTCACCCTTCATCTTCTTCCTTTAACTGTTCAAGTTACCATTTTCAGAAAGGATCTACGTTCTACGTACTGATATATAGTAGTGTTTCCCTTTATTAGCTTTCTGCGTTGCATATGATGAAAGTTTTTGGTGGGCATTTTTCTTCTTTTTGTTAATTTTTATGTAGTGCGACGGTGAGCGAGGCTGAAAGCAGGAACGCAATGATCGATAAAATAGGGTTTGGTCCACCAAAACACTATTAATTAATGGCACGAATGTTCATTTTTCCATATTATTCAACTGAGTGGGCATCTCTTTGGTATCATAACAGATATAATTAATTAGTAGAGATTAAAGGAATCAAGTCAAAAGTGACGATTTGATGGCTGGTGCAAATGCAATGACCTGTGTAGAAGAGGATAATGTCAACATTCATTTGACTATAGTATTATAATTTACATAAAATAAAATAAAATAATCGATATATAAATTAAATAAATAATTCACATATAATAAAATTCAAATCTAAAATTTCCTAATCCGAAAACTTTAATTTTGATTATTTACCATTTTATTAATAGAGTTTTCGTTTGCATTCTCTATTTTAATTTGGAATTATCACCTAAAGAACCTCACGCCTAAAACCCTAATCTCCTCCCTCTCTATGCTAGGTGCTAACTGACCATGGAGGCCTCACCGGCGGCTATAGGCCACTTCCTGACCATTACCCACTTCTTCCCGTTCTTCCATTCCAGCCAACCTTGAAATTTACACAGGGACAGATCCACCGTGACAATGTGGGTTATTCGCTTTCGATTAATTTTTAAAAAATTAATTAATATTATATATATTTTTAAAATTGTTTTTATTAAAATAAATAAATTACTTCACAAATATTAAAAATTATCTAAATTTAATATATTTTTTTCATATAAAAAAACTTTGAGTTTATGTGTAAATTATATAACTTAATATAAAATACCCACAAATTGTTTATTGTGTAAAACTTTTTATCTTATGAGAAAAATAAAAATATTTTCCAAACAGGTGTTTGTGTAAATCTGCACGTTTTCAGCGAGTTTTATCGAAAACAACCATCACCACCGAGTCGAAAATGACCATATATACCGAACCATTAAATCGATGCGGCGAAATTCCGCCACAATCAACCACATATGCCCCTTTCATTATTAATCGTACATGAGGTTGATTCTCGATCACTCATATTTTGAGTAAAGAACAAATAAAAAAAATTTAAAATACCCCAAAAATCTTCAACTTTGATGATGTGTTAGAAAAGAGTAAGCGGCATTACGAGGAAAAAAAAAATTAAGCCACAGTACTAACTTGTACTTTAAATGGATAAATTAGTATTTTATTAAAAATATATATTTATATTTATAATTTACTATGTATATATATGTCGTCTCCACTGGCAAAAATTCATGGATCCACCACTGGCCCTATTTGCTGCATCCATGACCTTTAAACCTTCTTACAAACAGGATGGCTTTCGTGCAGTGGAGTTCTCCTTAGTTGAAGTCCAGCGTTTAAGAAAAATTATTTCCGTTTTGCCTCATCAAGAAGATTTCCAAAAGCCACCCCCATTAATACCATTCGATATCACATTGTGTCTTCGTGGGGACTTGCCATTATGCTTGTGGTAGCTAGAGTTATAGGTTCTTAGAGGATTACGCAAAAGCTTTGTCTGACTGATTTTCATATAATAGGTAATTGATCACTTGTTTTGTTTGTTTAGAATTTTAGATAAAAATCTTGAGTTCGATCTATTTTATAAATTGAAACAAACTGTTGTATAGATTCACTTACTAAAGCTATCATTTTTTTTTTCCAAAGTCTTTTTCAAAAATATTGTAAGTTATAACTTTCGATACTTTCTTAAAAATAGATAAACTTATAAAGATGTTTTATCATCCCATGTTTGTTAAGAGTTGAGGTGAGCGTAACCAAACCTATATCATCCTATGTATGAAATGATCGAATTGAAAAACAAAAGAGACTTTAAAAACTTAATTGGTACGACTGAAAGTTACATAATCAAAATAAACGCAATCCAATTATGGCCAAAATTAGTATTTAACCCTCAAAATCAAAACCATCATTCTCACCCACTGGCCCTGCGCTGTGTTGCTAGTGGTACTGATTTTGCTATATAAATTAGACAATGTGACCCCATTCCATTTCTTCAAATCTCTTCTTAAGAAAAAGGGCAATCATAATGTCGAGAAATACGAAGACTTCCATGAGTTTAGCCAATTGGTCTGTGACTAGTAATAAAAAAACCAAAAAAAAAAAACCCCACTAGCCTCAAAAGATATAATTTACAATTTTCATATGCTTGCAAATCAATTTAGCTAGATTAATTTTAAAATATTGCTTAAGATACTGCTATTAAATTATGAATCTTGATCCCACGGATTTGGTTAGTAGATATTACTACAGAATCGAAAAAATTTATTAAAAATCACAAAAAAATTAAGTAGTAAAATTTAAATATTAAAATTACTGTTCAATTTCTTTATGATTACTAATGAATTTTTTTTTGATTCCGTAGTAACTCCTATCAAACTGAGTTTACGGTATCACCACTTTAAATTATTTTGTCATTATATTTTTTGTGTTTATAAAATCTTAATTGATTTTTATAAGAGTTACTATAGAATCGAAAAAATTCACTAATAATCACAAAAAAAAATTAAGTAATAATTATTTTAAAAAATTAAAATTTTAAAATCAAAATTACTATTTAATTTTATTAATTTCGTGATAATCTCGTTATGTGATATCATGACTCTAAATTATTCCCTCATTAGACTTTTATGTTTGTAAAGTCTCAATTGATTTTTGTAACTGAGAGCGTGCATGCGTGGAGTGGGAGACGGAAGATCAGAATGTCGGTTTTGCAAGTCCAATTCATGATTCTTCAGAATGTCGGTTTTGCAAGTCCAATTCATGATTCTTCATAATTATGGATCGTGTTCCTTACTTGTTGTGGTGTTAGGTTAGCTCATAACTGCCTATCGCATTTATTTATTTATTTAATAAAAACTAGAAATTAAAGAAATTGTAGACATCAGTATCCCATAGTCATTATGGTCATCCTCCACCGTGACCACAAACTAAGTAGATGGAAATATAATTGACAATAACGCAGCAACGTTAGCTCTCCATCTCGAATGATTGATCTGAAAAAAACAAATATGAAAAAATGTGTGGAAATTACACGTGGCCCAAGTTATAATAACTATGTTGAAATTTGGATGCAGATATGCGTTTCAAGGTATTCGAGTTTTATAAATTTGAAATTTGAAAATAAATGAATTTATTCAAATTTTATTTTTAAATTATTCATTTAAATTTGAATCTAAATTTTAATTCTAATAAATAAAATTATTAATATTAATAAAAAAAATTAACTTAAATACAATAATATATTATAAAACTGTTGGAAAGTGTTTAAAACTGAATTTTTAAAATGTTTAAACTCAATTCAGTAAATTAATTTATTTTATTTTTAAATTTAAATTTTATCGAATCGAGATCAAATTCGAATCCGAATAGCCTGGTTCAAGTCGTTATGCTGTTTTGTTTATCTGTATTTGGTACAGTTTACGGTCCAGATAATTTTAAATAAATTCCAAGGCTTTAAATGTGCCAAATCATGTAAAAATAAAATTAAGATTTACAGAGAGACTAGGTGGAGAGAGAAGGCGGTGGATGGGTTCGGTGATTTTGGCAGTCGGTGGCTGGGTATAGCAAAGAATAAGGCTGGGCGCGGATGGGGGCTGTCACTGGTGGCACGGTTGCAGTGACGCTCAGTGGTGAAAATAGGTGGAGAGTCGTTGTTGTTCGTGACGAAAGGGATGGTGGCCGGTGTGGCTGGTCCTGAGGCGGTTTAAAGGGAAGGAGAAGGGGAGCTCGTGGGAGAAGGGGCTTTGTGGCTTTTTTAGGTGATGTGGCATTTCTAAAACCGTAGATCTCCTTTTAACTGACGTAGAATATTGTCAAACCGTGAACTGCACTGAAGTACAGCAAAAATTCTTGGCTTTTTAAGGATTAAATCATTAAATTTAAATTAATTAAAAAAATTTATTGATAATTTTAAAAAAAATTTGTGATGATATCAATATAAACGTAAAATTTTATAATTAACATTACAAATAAAATTTTTAAAAAATTTAAATTTCAACCGATCAAAAAACTCTGAAAATGCGGAGAGACAAAACAGCATTGGATCCCTATCCATGTTTTAGAGGAAGAGAGATATTTTGAGCTCTATTTCACCTGGGTATCTCCAACTTAATACATTGCATGCTTAAGTTAGTGTATCAATTTTATATATATATAAAAGTGCTGGTAAAAATTTAAATTTCTCTGACAAAAGTAAAAGTGTATATGAGCAATTCATTTATTTAAATTTTTTATTTTTAGACATTTTTTTTGTTATAGTAAGTCATTTGATGGTCGAAAAATTATACTATCAATATCATTAGAAAGAACTTGTCAAAATCTACAATATGAGACCCGGTTTTAATTTTTTTTGTTGAATTCCTGTTATCACACATCTACATGACATGAATGAAAGAGACACTTTTATATATATAATATTTTTGGGTGATTTTTACAAGAAAGTAACACTATCACTAGATCGAAAATTGAATTTCTAACATACATGCAAAATTTGACTGCAAATTGTCATGAAAAGTTAGGGGTAGATCACACTCTTCGACCGATTCTGACGATAACAAATGAGCTTCATTATTGAGTATACAATTTATAATTTTTCAGTTTTTTATTATAAAAATTGTCAAAATAAATAAATAAACAAACATATTTTAATTTTTAGTCTAAAAAGTTTTGGGCACGATACCCACTCCAAAACATATAGAATGCTAACTTACATATACACAGTAAGGTAAACTAGCAATCTTCATGCTAACGTGGTATGCACAAATTTTAGGCTTTCAATATAAAGTAAAAGTCCAATTAGTAATTAAGTAATTAGAATCTAAAATCCCAAAAAAAAACAACTAAACATTTACATATAAAATATACGAATAAAGTCATGTGCCATGCACATGAATTAACAAAAATAGAAGCATAAATTATCTTCTAATTAGCCGATAAAAGCAAAATAAAAATTTAAAATTAATGTAATGCATTGTATAGCAAGCAAATACAGAGTTGCAAGGCCAAAGAAGGCAAAACAAAACAAAAAAGAATTATTCTGCTCTTCCATTCTCTCTTGTCTTTCTCCTCATTCCTATTTTTCACTCCATCTTTCTCTTTATTGCAGATTTGCAGTCAATTACATAAACTGCTATATGAGGTAACTGGTTCTTGCCGTCGCGAGCACGGATCAGATCCATGGGCGAAACGATAAGGGCCAAACCCTCTCAACCCCATGAATTTTCGTATGATGGCTGTAGATTGCATATGGGTTAACATAAGTTTTTAAGATTTTATGAGATTCTAAGAGGAATGGGCTAACTCTCCATCTCCAATATTGTTTCAAAAGTCTCAATTATATACCTGTTTAATGGAAAATTTTCAAACTTTTGGGAGCGACTGAACCCCAAACCATAACATGGACTCAGCTTGAAGCACTCCTTAGGTTCCTGGTGAATCAAAAACCAACCAATGTACCGTTTTAGTGGTTTTGGACAATTCTTTTCATGAATTGTGCTATAAACGATATAAACGTAATAATAATGATAGCTTTGTTTAAATTGTATCTTTAGCGAAGGATTAACATTTTTTTCACTTTTCTGGTAAAAATATTCATCAAAATGTTTTAATTTGATTTTTCAATGTTTATATTTAATCGAGATGACCCACGCTCTATATCAGTAATGCAATAAATAACTTTCATATATATATACACACACTAATAATTTCAGCCTTTTAAAGTTTTGATTTATTGATCAAAGTTAAGGTGCTGAGAGTATAATATTTCAGGTTTGATTTTCATGATGTTTAGGTTATTTATTTGATTTATATTGATTATTTATCTCACTTTAAGTGAGTTGTGATGGTATTATGAACTTATAATATGATAATATGATCTTATACTGTAATCAAATCAATCATTATATTATTTATATATAACATCACTTTAAATAAAAAAATAATGATTTCAAAAGTAACATTTGTATGACACTTTCAAGGAAAAATTTGTATTTTCTTTTAGCGAGACAATGATCTACATCTCATATTGATAATTCAATGAAAAGATCTTGGTTGAGCACGGCTATTTGTACCATATAAATTGATCATTAAAAATACCACGCCTATCATCCGGTAAGCTTAATGTATTTACCGATATTGGTTTATATGTAAAATACAAAGACCTTGAAAGTAACATATACTAACACTCTTGAGTAATGAACTTGTTGTATTATATTAATACTATCAAGTGTTGTGCTTGAATTATCGTGAAAGAAGAAGGACAGGTTCAACCTGCTTATGTATTTAAAAATGATTCGTGCAATTAATCATATATGTAACAATCTCTTATCTTTTTTTTTTATGTCTGTATTTTTTGAATAAATTTTTAAAAAAATATTTCATAATAATATTATAATCATTTTAAGTTATTCACGGCACACAGCTCTCTCTGCATATTTCTATATTTATTTGCAATCATCATTTAATTTATTTTTTGTATTTTCTTTTTAATATTGACGGTTTAAAGGTAATCACTAACCAAAAAAAAATGGAGTTTGTCCTCAGGACGTATCTCTTATAAAAGAGGAATTTGTACCCTGTAATGGTGTATAGACCTTCTAGTTTTATGCCACCTTTGTATGTGCCCTTCTCCTCTTATATATTGGGTTGTTAAAGCTTCAGCTTTCAGGACGTGCGGATGTTTAACCTCTCAAACACGTGTGGAACCGTGCGGCACTGAGACAACCATTCCCCGAAGCGTCTAAGTCAACTTTTATTGAGAAAGCACGTACACATATTTTATTGAGAAACCAAGAAGAATTACAAAAAGATGGCTTCTTGAATCTGCTTACAATTGACTCCTTTGAGATGAGGAAATAACATAAAGATCAAATCCTACAATTAAAGTAATTGATATTACATTTAAACTCATTGATATGTAACCAATTTTTTTAAAGCTGCAGTCAAAAGATTACATCACTATTAAATTTATACTAACTTTATGTGAGATTATTTCAATAAAAATAACCGTGATGTTTCCGTCACGTTTATATTATAATTGTTTTTATTACAACGATAAGTGATTATTTATCTCGACATGACACGAAAAATAATTTTATAATCTTAACATTTTAATATTGTTTATTAAGTAAAAATTTTAAATTTAAATTTTATTGATATATTAATTATTTATTTGGTTTATATATTTTAATTATTATTTTTATTTTAAATTGATAACGTGGGGTGGGTTCTACCTTCTATGATCATATTACATAATTTCGTAGTTATCTAGCTGACGAGCTTCTTTTAGCGGTGGCTGGGGATAATATCAATAATCTTATTATATATATATATATATATATATATATATATATATATATATGGGGTTAATCTTATCTTATAATATATTACAACGTATATGTCGAGTATAATTATATTTCATTAACAGCTTCGTATCGACGAATCCAGAAAGAAAGATATTCCATATTTCTCGATCTCTCTTTTATCCTTCTCTCGGATGGAATCTGATGTATCCATTCTCTAAAAACCCTAACCCAAAACATTCTCTGCCTATCTCTAGAAGATATTATGCTCCCCTCCCTACTAACTTAGGGTTTTGTGTGTTGACACAGTTTGGTTGATTGAAGTTGTGATAAAGTTTTCATTGTTTTACTTGATTTGATTTCGATATCAAGGGGACGATGAATCTTATTGTAATTTTGCTGCTCTCTCTATTGGCTGTTTGTTGGGTGACGTCGGCGAAGGTGGTGTTGATTGGGAACAATGTTACCCTTTCTTTTGATGATATTGAAGCTAATTTCGGTAAGTTTTCCATTCTATTTGTTTAGTATTGCAAATTTTCTACTGTTTGTTTGCTGAGACAGCTGGGAAAATTAAGAAAATGGAATCGTTGTGTTACGGGACTGAGAAAATTGGAGATACTATCCAGCTGAGCTTATCACTAGTAATTGTGTTTTTAGGTTTTTATATCTATATATATATATATGTTTGAAAAACGGAAGTAATTGAAATTATGAGTTGTCTTTGATATTCTTTCGCTCTCAGCATCCAAGCAGTGGGTTATCTTTCTTTCGGATAAGGAAGGATGAGAAAGTTGTGCATTTCGAATTTTGATTGTCAAGTTTGTTTTAAATGAATACATGTTTGTATGAATTTATGCAAACATGTATATATATGTATTGATTACATAAATGTTCGTATATATGTGAGTAAGAAAACATGTATATCTGTGATTACAAGTGAGTACGTATTTATTTATGTATAATTAGACTCTTAAGATCTCAAGTGTCTGCTATGGTGTTGGTGCATTTTTTGATTTCAATGCTGTTGTTTCAGCTCCACTGGTTGAAGCTTCAGGTGAATGTGGGGTATTGTATTTGGCAAAGCCTTCTGATGCATGCTCGGATTTGACTAATAGAGTTGAACCAGTTTCAAATGCTAGTTCCCCTTTTGTGTTGATTGTTAGAGGAGGCTGTAGCTTTGAGGAGAAAGTTAGAAGGGCACAAAAGGCTGGGTTCAAAGCTGCTATTGTCTATGACAATGAAGATGATGGCATCTTGGTTGCAAGTAATGCCCCTTTTCTATCACAAACATGATAACTTCTTTAATGTTTCCTCCCCGTCCCCCTTTGTTTGGGGAGCGGGGTTTATAACTTGGTCACACTGTTGTGCTCAGTAGATAAGGTTTGAATCATTGAAGTATATTAGCGCTCACCTACTTTGGTGCTCGTGTGATTGCCATTTGTGAATTGCCACATGCTAAAAAATTTCTTCAACTGTGTGGAAAAAAGAAAAATACTAAATTGGTTACATAGCTTGAGATATTGCCAATTTTATCTTATTTCTTCCTACCTTCAATTGGAAGGGGGGATGTTAGTCTGAAACAGAAGTTGGATTCATCATTAGTTCCATCCTATGATGCTTAAAAGGGCCACCCTCCCTGCGGGTGAGGGGATGGGGGCAGCAGTCTTGGTGAAAATGCAAACCTCAATGTTTCAAATTTTTTGAATGAATTACAAAAAGATTCATCTTCCGGTCTTAGTCATTCATGACTGTTATTTAGCACACCAGAATATCCACTTGGCAAAATGATAATAGGTAGATCAGTATCATTATTTAGGTATATAGAATTTTTATGATGGATGGCTACATAAAAAGTTTCTATTGTGGTTATTATAGTACAATTTCTTTGTAATTTATGTTGTGTCAAGCACATAAGATCTTACATTAGAAATAAAATGTGGGTTATGTTGTGGTATCTGCACTGGTTGTGTGAAAACTTTGCCTTGGTAGATTAGATCTTGATGCTTGCATCTTGCAGCTCCTGCGACGTATTCTCTTATACCCTTATTTTTGGACTAGTAGTTGTTGTCTGTGGCACAGTGATGGTTTAGCATTCACTGGGTGACTACAAGAGTGTCACACTAGTTCACCGAAATATTGAAAGTAAACAGGTCAATGAAATTCCTGAGTGTTGCTTCCAACTATCTATGATAAGTAATTTACCTGTTGCAATCAAGTGATATTGTGAACGAAACTTATAATTTTTTTTATCGTAATAGATTAAAGCTGATGCAAACAAGTCGCTATAAGTTATGGAAATGTTACCTAGGTGAGGCAGTTTACCTTCGCTAGACTCCATAAGGTTTGGGGAAGAGTGATTGATTGACATCCAGAGCCCGAAAGAAGATTGTTGTAGCTGTACGCATAAGAATTCCCTAAACCCCCCTACCCCTTTCCTTTCTTCGTTCTTGACAAAACTATATTCTCAACTTGACCCTGTGAAACAAAGGTTGAATTCAACTAGAATGTCTAGTTAAACAGGTATGCAGTTGAAAATAAAATTTTGCTGAAATGTTTCTTTAAGTTTTTTCTAGTTGAATGTCTGAATTTGTTTTTTTAATCATCAACAATATATATGTAACTTGCATTTACATACATGTGTACTTATGTGTGTTTGTCTCTCTTTCCCCTCTCTAGGTAAAACATGTAAAGTGATATAAACCTTCCATGCTGATTAAAGAAGTCAGATTCGGGTAAAATGAACAATTCCATGTTTGTTTTATGGAAAGAGATAAAAATCTATGTTCATAGATGTTTTGATGCAGAATGGGTTAAGGAATATTTATTATTTTAAGATTTTAGGTTATTTGTCGGATTATTGTGTAAATAAGGATTTTAACTTAGTTTCTATTATGAGTTCTATTATGTTTAGGATTAGTGCCTATATAAGAGCACTCATATTAGGATTGTAATTCATATTATGATTATGGAAATAAACTATTGAGTTTGTTATCTCGTCCCTCTTGTTTAGTCTTCTCCCTTTTCTTGATTCTTCTTCTTCTATGTCTTCTCTCTGATCTTGTGTATTTCTCTCCCTTTTCTTCCTTGTATCCCTTTATTCCCTCTATTTCTTATTATCTAGTTACTTGTCCTACATCACGTTATGCAGTTTGGTCTCTTTAGGTAAAACATGTAAAGTGATACAAATTGATTAGTTAATTCCCTTTGACGAGCATAAGTTTTATTTGATTGTTTGTTCTTTTGTTGAAGAATACTTTTTTTAATGAAAAAAATATAATTCACAATCTCAAAAAAAAAAAATGCAGTGGCAGGAAATGCAGCTGGTGTAAAGATTCATGCTGTGTTTATTTCCAAAGCTTCAGGAGAAATACTCAAAAAGTATGCTGGTGTAACTGATATTGAGTTGTGGCTTATCCCAAGCTTTGAAAACTCAGCATGGTCAATCATGGCTATCTCTTTCATTTCCCTACTTGCTATGTCTGCGGTGCTGGCTACTTGTTTCTTCGTCCGCAGGCATCGCATAAGACGGGAGCGTCCTCGATCTTCTCATGTCCGAGAAGTCCATGGAATGAGCAGACGCTTAGTAAAAGCAATGCCAAGCCTGATATTTACTGCTGTTTTAGAAGACAATTGTACTTCAAGAACGTGTGCAATATGCCTTGAAGACTATAGCGTCGGAGAGAAGCTTAGGATTCTACCATGTTGTCACAGTAAGTAATTCTTGCCCAGCAAAAATAATGTTCCTTGCTAACTTACTATATTCATTGCAGTTATTGCAAGTTGGTGTCATGGGTATTGTTTTGCTTATCTGAAATAGTGGTGAAGGTTTTTCAGTCTGTTCACTGCTTTTTATTTGGTAATTAGTAAATTAATTAGCTTTTGTATCTTTTTATTGTGTTATAACTTATATATACGAAATGACAAAAGGAAAGTTAACTGGATAGGATTACTATCAGGTGAATCTATTTTGCAGCATGTGTGCTCTTAGTGTAATATATGTACACATGTATGTATATGTATTTAAATGTATACACACACATATATATACATGCTGGACGCTGTTTTTCACAGTCACCAGTATCACAGTCCATTATCCTAATTTTGGAGTGAACACTTTCATTTAGTTGCATGATCCTACTTCATGCGATTAAGTGGACAAACTGCTTCCTCCAGTTGCTGTTTGGTAAATGAATTGAATATTTGTTGCTGGATTGATGGCTGTTTTATTAGTCTGCCCACAGTGCATGTAGCTCAATTTTTAGTGTGAATGACCATTGATGGATTTTCTTTAACTTGAATGTGCTGATATGTAAATCACTGAATTTTACCTCTATCCTAAGTTCTACCCGAACTTCAATTTTGCCAAATATGAGATAAAACTTCTTTCTTTCTTTTTTCAACGAGCATGTCATATCCCATTAGTCTCTACTCTGTTCATGATAGTTTGCAATTGCTGCATAGGATTAATGTGCCGTTTCTGAATATTTGTTCTGTAATCGTATCTTTATATTTTGAGTTGTGACTAATTAAAATGCATGGAAGTCTTAAGCCCCGAGTCCCCCAGGCCTTTTCTTCAATAGTTATTTCACTCAAATGGCACTAGACGGAACTGAATGTTGGAAGGATACCTTGCTAGTGGAGGCTGAGGTCTGTTGTATTTTAACAGATTTCATTCGGTATTTCATTAAAAATAACCAAAGAAATTAAACTTATTAACAGTCGAGATTTGAGAAGATAAAGTTATACGTGAATATATGTCTGTCTATGTACATATATATTTTTGAACCATTGTCTGAGTGCATTCTTGAATATGTTTTGCATGTGAGTTACTTCATTGCATATGTAAGGAAATTTATTTGTTCTTTGCCTTGAATCTCATTGCCCCTCTTCCACTTCTAGAAGATGCCATCTGTGTCCCTAGTATAACAATATGTCAAACAGACCTTTCTATTACAACTAATATGTCATGAAAAACACACAAAATGTCTTTATCCAGAAAAAATTATCAGTACCTTTTTACCTAACAATTAAATTTTCACAGCTTGAGCAAGAAAATGTTTTTTTTTTTTAAAAAAAGAAAGAAAAGAAAAATTAATTTCGACATATTGATATAACAGGTCTCCTTAGCCATCAATGATACTTTCACATGCCCTCTATTCTATGCTTGATAGGGAACTGAAAAGGTCTTCCAATGAAAAGGAAGCACAGCCTATATATTTATATGAAGTGAAAATTGAAAGCCCTATGAGTGAAAATGGGTGAGGTAATGTGTATGGATTTTTCTCGGTCTCTGGTGCTTTTGTTGTTTTCATCTCATCTCAGCAATTTCACAATCGTCTCAACCGATCCTTACTCCTTTTTGATAAGTAAAATTTGTAACCGATTCTCACTCCTACTGAGTTTGTTTTCTTACCTACTCCAGTAGCCGACCAATACTCATAAGAATGTGAAGACAGGGTTGACGACTTGTCTTCATAAGATTTTGAGCATACTTGGAATTGATAGAGATATGCATAACCCATGGAGGCTGCAGCAAATGGAACCAATGCTTTTGCAGATTTACATGTTTTTTTCTTTCTATTTATTATTGATGAAATGCTACAACTAGAGACTAACAAAGCTTTTGCAAGTAGTGGTTGCAACTGCTATCATATTTGTTAAATTTTTTATGAAAATAAAAATTATATAATAATAATAATAGTAGTAGAAATAAAATAATGATGATAATAATAATAATAATAATAATTGTCATCATCACTGTCATGTTTCTTTAATTATTAAGTATAAATGTAGGTCACAGGACAATGAGACTCGAGGCAAAGGACAAAGGGATGAGATGTAAAAGCCGAAGTATAACAGTTAAGGTTTTTGGTTTCCTGAAAGTTGAAAATAACCAGACATCCACTTGGATGGAGACATGGAAATGGAAGTTAGTAAACTTTTTTTCTCCCTTTTTAAGAATATCAGTATCATCCCTAAAATCATTTGGGTAGTTGTGCCGATGGACATCAAAAAATGAGAAAGGAAAGAGAGCCCAGAAAGAAGATTACTGCTCCTTGTTGTTTCCCTCAGGAAACTTTTTTATGGGAGCAGACATTGGTTGGAAGTTATCAAAAGGTGTATTTTTTTCATGTACTACTAAGAAACCAAAACTAATACATCAAATCCTAAAGGGCTATAATATCCATGGTGGTGTTTTGATCAAAACTGGAATATGTCATTTTTTGTTGTCATAGCACTTGAATTTTGAAACTGCTGATATTTTTGTATTTAGATTCTCTCTCTCCTTTTCTATGCCTTAGCTAGATATGAACAATCTTTAGCTTCTTTAGTCTGGTTAAAATAACTTTTGCATTGTTGTTTCAAGTTATGGATGTCTAATCATTATGTCACTTGAATTTTGAATCTGCCTATATTTTTGTATTTAGATTCTCTCTCATTTTCTATGCCTTAGCTAGATATAAACAATATTTAGCTTCTTTAGTCTGGTTAAAATAACTTTTGCATTGTTGTTTCAAGTCACGCATGTCTAATCATTATGTTCCTGGGACTTTTTAACAGAATTTCATGCTTTCTGCGTTGATTCTTGGCTTACTACATGGAGAACGTTTTGCCCAGTTTGCAAGCGTGACGCAAGAACTAGCACAGGTGATCCACCAGCATCAGAGTCCACACCATTGCTTTCATCCAGCCCGGCTTCCGTGGCTTCCTCTTCTATATTGTCATCATTCAGATCTTCATTACAATCATCTTCTGCAATACAAATAGCCCCAGTATCACGGTCTCCTTCAGTTTCACATACTCACTCCCACACAAGCACTCCATATGTTCAACCATCTCTTAGGTCCTACGGTCGGTCTCCTCCCTCAAGTGTAAGCCGAAGTTCAGTAGATCTTAGGAATGCATCTTCCCAAAGATCTTATGCGTCACATTTGGTTTCCCCCCATTCATTGGGATACCCATCTATATCACCTCTTAATACAAGATACATGTCTCCATATAGACCAAGCCCAAGCAATGCATCACCGAGTTTAGTCAGCTCTTCTAGTCATCAGTTTCATCCACTGCATTGTAGTGAGTCGGCAGGGACTTTCTCTCCTTATGCCTCTGCTCAGTCTCTTCCAGAATGTTAATTAAAAATTTAGTATATATGATTGAGAGTGTGACTGGATGCCATGGAAGTTCATAGAAGAGAGAAGTAAACCTACATATTAAACCCGTGGGCATTGTCCTTATGATTGGGCTCCATCTGATGTGATGGGGTCTAATGACTAATGTCTGCTGCCTGATCTGTACATTGTAGCCTAAGGTTGTGCTATTTGTCCTTGACTTTGAAGTGGTGTGCTATCTGGTTCTTTCTTACCATCGAGATTTCACAGTTCTTCATGAAATGAGTGTGTTGTGCTGTGTCGGATTTTTTTATAATTGATGTTTTGTGAGTTTCTTTCGGTTAACCACTAACCATGTAGAATAAGCGCTTGCGCTAACATATATAGACGAACTATTTGTACTCTTCTTTTGTGGTGTCTGATTTTTCATCAGTCTTTTCTTGTCAATTTCTAATTTAATATCCTTTCATATATTGAATGCCGTGGAACGGTTCGACTAAGATGTTTCACTTCTATGATCCTTACCATTGGTCAAGAATCTTAAGATGGGTAAGGTACATGGGCTTCTTCTTCTTCTTTTCCTTCTTATTTTTTTTCAGAAAGCATCTGAAATTCATCAAGTGGTAGAATTGTTCTTTTTCCTTTTTTTAATTTATTGGGGTAGCATTGTTCTTGGGACTTCACTAGCATTATTTTCTTCTCTTTTTTTTATTTATTTTATTTTGTCACAATTGTTTTAAGTTACTACCATTCTTTCTGCTTCTTTTTTTATCTGAACAAGTCTACCAAAAAGTGATAATTCTTGAGGTCGACATGTGACTGCCTGCGTTCCTAGGATTTATTTTCATTTTACTTGGGTTTATCACCAAAAAGCTCTATTATCTCTTAGCAATTCTTGGTTAGATTGGATTAAAAGCCAGTGTTTTAGATTTGTTTAAAATTCAATTGATAAATTTGAAATTTTTTACTGATAATATTATTTTTTGAGTATTAAAAATCAATGAAGTTTCAAAAGTGTTTAAAATTAATGTTTTAGATTTGATTTAACTAAAAAAATTTGTTATTAGCTCACGCTAATCAAGTCGGGATAACTATGAATAAACGTTCTTAAATTTGCTGGTGAGACGCAAACTGATCGGTTTTTGTACAAAGAAAGTAGGTTAGGCTAATCATGATTAAACGTGTTTCATTTTGTTAATCTGGAGCTGATGGATCAAGTCTTTTTGCTTGGTAATTTTGGTTATCTAGGGTGTTTTTTTGGTATTTTTATCAAAGGAAAAATAAAAGTACTCGCTCGTATTTACTTTTAACCGCTAATGCTGTATACATAAAACGGTAAAAGAGAACAATTGATACCCTCACATTGGACTTAAGTGCTAGAAACGACCCCATGCATTTTGATTGTTATTTAAATTAATTTAAAGCAAATTGGTTTCAATAAGTAAACCAAACAAAACCTAAACACATGACTTAAAATATTTTCCCATCCATGTTTTTCTGATATAAAATAAAAGAGTAATTATTTACTCGACGTGAACTTGGAGAGTTTTTTTTAATGCATAAAGACTTTTTATCAAACGCCATAATCAAGCATAAGCTTTGCTTCTTCATGTCTTTCAGATTTCCTGAGGAGCTCTGAAGATTCCTAAAATTGAGTCCAACCAGGGTCTTGAACTGTAAGAGAAAATCGTAACCTGATATTAATTTACTACATTAGATAGTAAATTGATATCATTTCATGATAATCAAAAATATTATATGGTAAAAGATATTTGTCTATACTTGTAATAATTATCTTATATCTCATGTTAACGTGATATCAATTCGTTGTAATAAATATCATTTTGTGAAAGTTATGATTCCTCTTAACAGTAAAATGAATCATAGAATTTGCCCCTAAAAATTCATGAAAAATTCAAAACTCGTAAAGAACAGGAAAAAATATCACGTTAGATTGAACTTCCACGTAAGCCAACTTGTACACCAATGGGATTTTGATCCTGGCAGAATGCCAAAATACCCGTGTCCTCCAAAATCAACTTCAAGAAAAGAAAAGAAAAGAAAAAACCCTATCGCGATCAGAATTTAGATCCTGATAACTATACACTACGTACACAATAAAAAGCCCATACGTACACTATGTACATAGATCTGTAACAGCACATAATTGTACTCAATGAGAACAATAACATAATTGTGCAGTGCAAATGATCATACAGTTCATCTTTCAAGGATTGCAAAACTAGGAATAAAGAATTTTCTTTCAATAAAACTGAGTACAAAGACTTGCAACAAAAGTTGAACGTAAAAGAAAGCACCTCTGGTAGGTATTATCAAGAAAATGGAATAAAAAGCTTTTTACCTGAACACAAACTGATAAGTTAACTAATCCTATATAAAATATTTGCGAGGCTGATTCTTGAAAAATATACACTCCGGTGAGTACATCCAAGTACAAGAGAGTGAAAGAAGCATGGGGAACAATCATTCTACTCAAAAGATGGTAGATCCCCGAGCAGATGCCTCATTTCAATCTTCCTTGTCTCCAGATCTATAATCGCTGCTTTCAACCTTAGAGCTCCTGGCATGATGGACCTGCTCTTGAGAGCCAACCCTGAGAGGTTCTTCTTGGCCAACATTTCGGATAAGCATCATCATTGCAACCAGAAAGACAATTATATACACAGTTTTTATGCCAATTAGTGAATTGATATAGCCCATCAAGGATGGACCGCTAATTCTTTTCCGCTCTGTTCTTCCTTCTCTATATCCTTCCATGAATTGTGAGATTTGAGACCCCTGATCCTCCTCATCAAGGCTCTCCAAGCCAGTAACCTTTCATATAAATAAGCAAAGAAGATTAATACATTAGCACACATGTCCTGCTTTTCTCATACAAGACATACATGTCAGTCAACATCTCAACAAAAAAAAAATGTTCTATTGTTTAGCTATGACATTTA
Organism: Bretschneidera sinensis; assembly: GCA_023935145.1. Taxonomy (NCBI): domain Eukaryota; kingdom Viridiplantae; phylum Streptophyta; class Magnoliopsida; order Brassicales; family Akaniaceae; genus Bretschneidera; species Bretschneidera sinensis. Next base: position 135,895,684 of record CM043697.1, on the reverse strand, counting down.
GTACCCTTACACAACAAAAATATAAGGAAACTTCCATATTATTTGAGGAAACTTCCCTACTATTGAAATTTGCAATTTATAGAAATATAATGTTTAACCAGTCCACCTTTTTTTATACGTAATGTTTAACCAGTGCACAGAATCTTTCAATCATTGAGGTGATCATGATCAGCCCCCCAATAAAATTGACACAGTATCCTAATTTCACGAAACCTTGCCATGATACCTGATACATGTTTTCACTATAAACTTATGTTGTTAGCTTTGTACAGAAACCTATTCTAAGCATCATTAAAATAACATAATTTATTTATTAAAAATTCTGTCAGCATTCTGCTATTTATGTATCACACACAGGAGCGAGAGAGATGCAATAAAGATGATTTGAGAGAGAGAGAGGAATATATAATAATAAGATATTGGGACAGAGAAAAATGGAAGTACGAATTGCAGGAGAAGACATTGACGTTTAAGAAAAAAGAAGAGCTTGTTTGATTTACTTCAAATAGAAAGAGGAATATTTACTAGAAAGACGGGGATAATATATTGGGGCGTAGAGAAAATAGAAGTAAGAATTGCAGGAAAAAATTGATGTTTAAAAGAAGAAGAGCTTGTTTGATCCTTCATAGAGAAGAGGAATATTTATTAGAAAGATGGGGATAATATATTGGGGCATAGAGAAAAATGGAAGAATTGCACGAAAAAACATTGATGTTTATTAGTAATATAGTTAAGAGATAGATCCACCATTTTCACTTATTCAAATATACTTATTTCTTTGTAAATACGCTGGCGTTGATTTAAGAAATCTCCAATGAGATTTTTTTTTAATAAATATCTCTCATTGAGATTTGTATCATTCACCTAAAAACTTAATTGGTTGTTACATCCAAGAGATACAACTTTCATTATCATTTAATAACAACTTCAATATACGTGCACAAATAGACTCATGCATATCAGGCTAACAATGAGTGTAGTAAGAAGGAAGGGAAGGGAGGCAAGATAAACAAAAGCTTCCATCGAATATAAGTTGGGTATACAATGGAAACTGAAAGGAATAACCTTTTTCTCTTCAGTTCACTAAAATTCTATTCTCAATATAGTTGATGTACAACAAATAAGGTGAGATACTAAACTGATGTAGAAATAGAACAAAATAATAATGGAGATTATAGAAGCCAAAGACGTAGACCTTGAAAGCCAAATCGATATTTTTAAGCCAATCAATTCTAAATAATCAAATCTACTTAAAGAGGTGCTACTATCCAAATGTGAAACTAACTCAAAACCTAAATCCCTAAATTAATTTCCTTTTTTTTGTTTGAAAATTTAGGGTTGGGGATTTGAACTTGGGACCTCCTCTTTAGAAGAGAGGTGTGCTTACTATGCCCAAGTGACCTAAATATCAAAATTACATATTTCCCTTGATTACAAACTAACCCATAACATGGCAACCCCAATTATTCATCTTCCATGCATACTTCATCATTCCTCCCTAATTGGAGAAAACTTGACCTCAAGTTTTAAAATTGTAAAGTATAAAAAGTCTTAACACTTGGATGTGCACATCAAAATTTGAAATTTTCTTGGGTTGACTTCTCCAAAAAAAATACTAAAACATCTGTTCCGAATGAGTTTGAACCAAGTAGGTAGGACAAACTCAATAGATGGAACTTTCATATTAAACTTGATCTCAGTCTTCGGAATGAAAAATGTTGAGGTAAGATCACATCTGTTCCGAAGGAGTTTGAACCATATTTAACCCATAGAGAACTCAACTCAACCAAATGCATGGAGTCAACGGAAAGGTGAATTTTCACACTTTCAATGTTTTCCTAAATACTGTCTAGACAAACTAAAAACTAAAGTGGCTCAAACATTTCTTTTTTCTTTTTTTCTACCGTTCTAATTTTCAAATTTTTTTAACGTTTTTTTCTCCTTTTTTCTAAGAAAATAAGAAAAGGAAGCGCAGAAAAGCAGAAACTTAAAAAAACTCGGAAAAACTCAGAAATTCCAAAATGTCTTAAATAGGCTTGGTCAACGGCCTGGTCAAAAGTCAATGAAAGGTCAACATCTAGGCAGTGGCTTAAAACTGGCTCAACTCTGCTCTGTTCATGGCTTGGTTCGGTGAAGGAAGCTGCCTGAAACAGGAAGTAAAACCGCAGAACCAGGAGGTCAAATGGTTCAACTAAAAAGGCTGGGCTAAAATCCAATGCTATGCGCACCTATAGGCCTGTGTGGTTCATAATGGAGTCCGACTGTGATCGGCGGTTGGCTTATGATGGTATGACAATCGACAATCCACGGTTCCAGATATGGTAGAGGTGGAATTTAGAAGTCACCAGAAGACGTGAATCTGAAAGTGGTCAAATGCAAAGGATTTCCAGCGGCGTATAAGCACAATAATGATAAAGACGAAAGCTGAAATTGTACCGGCAGATAGATCGACAGCCTCCGAAGTCTGTAATGTGGGCGGTGTACGAAGATGAACAGTGAAAGTTGAAGAACCAAAACGGTCAGATCTGTCTAAGTTTTGGTTCAGTTTTTGAATGTGTGATAGAAGTACACACATGAATTTTATCAGATTGTGGTAGAGATAACGAATTACGCAAATCGAATTTTATGATGATGCCAATTGATGTAGGACAAGTAGAGTTTGATGCAAACTCTTCTTTGTCTTCCCCTCATTTATTTCTACTTCTTAATAGTGAACAAAAAAAATGTAAATAGAAGAGGTGAAACAATACATATATGGCTTTCACTTAACAATTTGTCAATATAGAAGATGTAACAAGGAGCAGAAAATTGAAAAGTTAATTAATTAATTAAATCACCAAATTCATTTTCTCTTCCTCCATCCCCCATCCTCTATATGAAGTCCATTACTTCATTAAATGTGTTTCTTTAAATGTACATGATCAATACACCAAGAGTTTATAACATGATCAATCAAATCATCAAGTTCAAAACATAATAGGGTGCCCATATATTTAGAAAACCTAATCATAAAACGAAACAGAAGTCCCTAAATATAAAATCCTAACATAATAGCCCTAAGAGAAAAATCCAAATCATAATAAGAATTCCCTAATTTCTAATCCTAGGCCTATAGTAAATTTGTCTAAAGTCCTTGATTGGTACTCCATCAGAAACTTTTTATGTAAAATACTACCAAAAAAATAAAGACATTCTCTTCTCTTAACATGTAAATGAAATAAAAATTAGCTAATTCCATTAATGAATCCCACAACAATACAACTATAAACCTGGATGGCAAACAACCCAAATCCCCAAGATTACCAAAATATCCTTGAGAGACAAATACTGAAAAGTGAAAAGACTTGATAAAAAATTGAAGAACTAAGAAGCTTAAAAAAGAAGAAGAGGAAGAGACTTAGTGCGTACCAGTCCAAGATTGCACTATGGACCACCTATATTATTTAAGTATAACCAGCAAAAAATGGAATTACTTGAAATATAACTAGAAAGTAGCAAAGGGAAGTCTCCTAGAGATAAGCAAACAATCCTCAACTCGACCATCTCATTATATCATAAGTTTTCAATGAATAGTGAATCTATAGTGTTGTAATACTTGTAAATATTCCAGTCCAAGATTGCTTATATAGAAATGTAGACCTTTCTAGGAGCAATGAAGGCCACTTTTTGTCTTTCTTATCCTTTTCTTTTCCAATAAGGAGCTGCTCAGAATTTTTAGAATTATGTATTTATAATCTCCTGTAGCCAAGAAATACTAACATATTCGTATCAATAAGTTAAACAGTGTCCTGTTGCAGTTATTATAAGCAATTCCTTCACTGTACCTTTCATTATCCTACACATTCACAGAAGAGACATCTAGCAAGTATCACTTAGAGTGCTGAAATTAGCATGAGGATTAAAAATCTTCAAAAATATACTTACCGAAAGGTACTCCTCATCTCCATCCCAAACAACTATCTTTGGTAGTTTTGTCTTCTTGTTGGCCCCAAATGAATCAGCAAAGTCCTCCCATTGTTCAATCCCGACATAAGCAAATAACAGATCGCGATTTGCAGATGCAGCAGCCCTCAATAACTTGATTAATTTCTGTGATTTCTCTTCAGCCTCATCATTCATGATTGTCAAGACAATTTTCCTCTCATCATCTTTCAATAACTTCAGTGTGACAAGGTTTATGGGCACAGATAGAGGAAGCAAATTTTGTTTTATGTATTCCTCCAAAAAATCATCTGCATACAGAACTAGAAGGTAAGAATTACTTTCTCTAAGCTTCCAACAAATATATGCAAATTATAAGTGCTTGAAGAAAGCAGAACAAAGTTTTACTAACAAATATAGGGTTGACAATATATGCAGTAAGAAACCAGAACAAGAATGACGTCATGCTGATTCCCAATCATTAATCAATAAAGTTAAATGGAAGCACCTGACATCAATCAGTCAAATAAGCCAAGCCTTTAAAGTCTTCAAGCTCAGTTCAGTTGATCAATTAATTCAAAAACTCATCATGGAGTTGGCTGAATTTCATGCCAAGCTCTATAAGATTGGAAAGAAACAAGTTTGGCTCTGGTTTTGACCTTGTTTGTCACATTTCAACAAAAAGAAGAAAAAAAAAAATTACCTACACTTTTCCAGAAAAAAAAAAGATTGAAAATTTTAGCTTTCTAGCAAAATCATAGCATATTACACCTTTAGGACATTTGATGGGGAGAAGACAATTTTCTTTATTTTTTTAATGATAGACGGATTCATACTCTTGACTTGAAAATGATTTTTGTACATGGGTTGGCACTCCCATGGTGTCCTTATAGTGAATCTTTATGTATCAAAAAAAAAAAGCTCCAGCTTTTGGATTTTGATTGAAGGCACCAGGAACATTTTTTAGTACATGTTTACTGTTGAACTCTGCAACAAGAAAGTCCTATTTACAGATATCAATGTTCCCAACCAAATGTTGACTAATCAAGCTCAGTTCATAGATCCTACACAAAATAAAAAAAAAAAAACTATAATCATTTCAAATATTGCATTTGTGGGGAACCAGGTACATACAGAAGTCTTCTATTGGATAGCTGAAATCTCACTCAAGTTGACTTTGACACATTAGCCATTTAATCTTTACAAGGATCTTAAGGCTGATGCATTGCTTTCATTATATCTATAGAAGGGAGTTAGATTCGCAAGTACAAATCAGCATGATGCAGCAGCAGCTGCAAAATTACTCAACGCAAGCTTGGAGGCAAAGTACTGTCACAGAAACCTTGTTCAAGATGCAGAACAACAAGGCATAAACCTCCAATTCAAAACCATACATACATGCCGAGAAAAAAGCAACAATTACAAGAAAAATCACTAACTTCTAGAATCCTTCACCTGCTGTCCTACCAACAACAACAACATAACTAAAAGTAAAAACTCCACTTGATACCCAGGTCATGCAACTTGAACAAAGGATTTTCTACCTAGAAAAGGCACCTTACTGTTTGGGACTACGCAGCCTGAGTTATCCTACATCACAGTAAAGTATGGTTTCCACAAGTAGAGCTCCATTTAAAAACTGTGAAGTCGTGTTACAGTAACAGCTTCATCTAACATGTCATTTGTAGTTGATTATTGATATCCTCATACATTAAATGCCAAAAAAATATAAATCCATGAATGTACCTCACTTTTGTAAATCAATGAGTGTGAACTAAAACAGATCAACGCCCAACATTAAATTGGTGAAACTGAATACAAGCATGAAAACTATGATAATAAAGGAACACAATCATTTTAAGCCTCAAGTTAAATGTGAAATATACGAGGGATGATTAAACAATGGGATGGAACCTAAACTTTCAAATATATATTAATCAGCCCCTTAAGCTTCAAGTGCAATTCATTTCAAACATTTCCGTTGAGTTGTTTATGATAAAATAGTATAGAAAATGACTTATAACGTTAGTCCAACACACTGAAGGTCTCCAGCTTGAGTTCGGGCCTCGCCACTTTCATTTTCCAAATATTTTCTTATAAAAAATAATAATAATATAGAAAACGAAAGTTTCTCCCATCTCCAACAGCTCCATATATCTATTAAAAACATAATTATGGCATGATTCAGTAGCCTAACTTATCTAACAAAGTTAAAACATGGTTTACATCATACAGCCGGCTAGATCACTTAATTAGGCCTTGAAATAGCCTTTTCCATTTCATGTATATTATAAAACCCTATAAGTGGTTTCCCCTGTCTAAGCATCAAAAGTAGTCAACATTTTCTGATGCCTCATCGAGAAACATAGTACATAATGCATAAACTCAAAATTTATTTTCCCATTTGTATCTATGGAGGAATATACAAGTCAGTTTGCCTAGCAAGTTCTCTAATTGTCACAACAGAGTATACTTGGGCAAAGTAGTAATTATGTGGACAAATCAAGAGAGACCAAGACAAAAGTCAAATCCAAAAGGGAGATTGAGCAATCCTGAAAGCACCTAAGAGACTCAAAGGCAGAAAGTGTGCAGTAGTATTCAAAGGAGCTGAGAGAGAAACCTCAGCTGTACTCATTAATGAGCACAAAATCCTAGACACATACACCATATCTGTTCCCTGTACAATTAGTAGAATGTTCAAGTACCAATGCCATGTGGTGTTATGGAATAGGGACACTTGTCCGTAATCCAGAGAGTGAGTCTTGTGCTTTAGGAAGGTTTATGATGTGCGAGGGCACTCGCAAACCGCCATCCCAACCTCTAGTCCAAGACCTTCGACTGATCCCAAAAGATGCAATGTACACCTTGGTCCAGCCAAATGGACCCTCAGCCTTTGTTTGGTAGTCACGTGACAAGTGTCAGCCACCATTACGCTACATGTCACTCGGTCATTCAAGTTACGATTCCTTGTCAACACTAACAGTATACCGTATACCATCAAAACCTTAATGCTATGCTTAAAATTCTAAAAAAACAAGTGCACATTGACATGAAGAAAAATCCTAAATTAGACACTAACTTTAAGGAGGTTATATTTAGTAAAAGTTAGGATTGTGATTATCAGAAATAAAACTAACCTTCAAAAGGGCCATAAAAAATGCTCTGCTCATTGTAAGTTGGATGACGAACTACCAAAGCAGGAACCTTGTCAAAATCATACAATACCATGATGTCCTCAGAGAAATCCTTTGCCACAGAGAACCATGCCTTCTTATTATATTTTGCACCTAAATTTGATATCACTGACTCATTCAAGCCAAAACCTATAAATATGGGGAAGTAAATACCAGCTGCTTCAACAAAATCATTAACAGCAGACTCTGAGCTAAGAATAGAGACATCAGGAGCAACAAACTTCTTCAGATAACGAACAAGTAAATCTGCTTTCCTTGGTCCATAATAATCCATTGGAACACCATGCCTAAAAAGCTTGAGGGTTGGAAATCCACTGCATGAAAGAAAATTTGATAGATCAACATTAAATATAATTTTTTAATTAATATGTGCTTGCACTTCAGGGAACTTGCATTTTTTAAATAATCACTAATATAATATGTGACCATGCATAGAGAGCTTGAGGTTAGAAATACATACTATCAAAAAATATCAAGGGATCAGAGTTAAATTCTAGTTATTAACAATATGGGCCTGCATTTCAGGAGTAGGCTCAATTAAAATAAATCAAGCACCCTGGATACTCTAATACTTTGTCTCAAAGCTGTATCTTAACACTGATCAAAATGCATAGGTAAACTCCAATATCAAGTTAACAAGAAATTGTAATTTTATTATCAATCCAGGTTGGAAAGTAAAAGCAATAGATACATACTCGATTTCATATTTACTTCCAAGACGGGCAAACCTGTCTACATTTACTTTTGCTATCACTATGGGCTCCTTCAGTCCAGCCAGAATAGGGGCGGCAGCATCTAACTGCAATGGAACAAATATAGCTGTTATTATTCGAGCTCCAAAAAATGGGCAGCAAGTGACGTGAATATATATAATATTTTGATAGATTTAACAATATCTGGTGAACCCTAGAACGGTTATAAGAAATTCAGAACAAGAGTCTCAATAATCAGAATATCAAAGAAGCATTTTCTCAAATAAAAAGGACAAACAACCAGAACTTCTGAAGATTTAAAGAATGTAAGAGTAAGATGCGTATACCCAGTGGCAGTTCCTACATCGATGATAAATTTGTTAATGTGCAATAATAAGCAGTGATTTATATTACATGACAAATGTATTATGGACAGGACTATCATAGCGGCCAGCTTTTTTTTTTGTACAAGTACGGCCACGTATTACATATGAACCATCTATGATTATAAATTTCTGAAATCTGAGAGAAAATAATCAGGACAATGTATATAGTATTAAGCTGCGGAGGATCAATTGATTAGCTTCCTAATAAATTTTCCTCGGGAAAAAGAAAGGATGGTTTGTCTCTAAGTACACTATTTCTCAAAGGAATAGGACTTGTTCTTCAAGAAATATCTTTTCAGCTTCCAACGTCTTATAAGCCATCCTCATAAATACTTTCACAGGTGATTTCAGTACAAAGTCTTGAACAAGATGCAGAGTATCTATCAGTCTGTTCACCATAAAATTAGCCAAAAGACAGATTAAATTAGTTTACATTCTCAACATGCCAGTTTTGAGTTCCAAACATGCTCCACATTTAAGTGAACTCAAGTGATATCCTTAAATTAGTCTAGGTTGGGCTGCCTTCCCCAAAATTCATTTCCGCCTATTTCAATAGCAACTTTTCATGTATAATACAACCACCATGGCATACAAGGAACATACCCTGCAAGTTAGAAGCACAAGGAAATTCATGCAAGGGGGGGCTTATAACATGAAGCAGCAATTTGTGGGGAATAGTAAAAGTTGAACTTATCGCTTGTAGGAAATGTTGATTAATTGCCTCTGCACCCAACAGATGCTGACACATTATAGACTATCTTAGAGTATATCAAATTGTTCCTTGTTTATTGAATATGTAAAAGTGGGAAAAGAGGACGACCTCTTGAGCCAAAGTAGGATATACCTACTCTTTAAAACAATTGAAATCTAACACATGGTTTATTTTGACAGGGAAAATAAGGGGAAACAAAAATGATAAAGCATTGGTCCTTGTTTATAAAGGAATTTGCTCCTCTCAAGAGAAAAAGTTTTCCAGTACATTACATCCCCCACCCAAAAAAGAAAAGAAAAGAAAAGAAACTCGCACAAATGTTTTACACTCAAAATATACATGATATATTTTCCAAGGATTTCTTCTGCATTTAAAATCTTATGAAACATAAGAGCCTCAAAACTAGAGAAATTACTAATGATTATTTATAATAAAAAGATAATCAGAAACAAACTGTTTCGTACACATTTACCACCACAGTGAAAAAAAACTTTAAAAAAAATTATCAAAATTTAAGAATACAAGTTATATATAATCGACAAGAAATCTAACTAAATCCAACAAACATCCGTCTAGAATATGAGAAAATGCAATATATATTATTAGAACTCCCCATATTTAGCTTCACAAAGCAAATTTACTTCAATTTTAGGGCGGCGTTTCTTTTGTTGTAGAAAGAAAATCAAAACAAACGTAAAACATGAAATTCCATGAATCGATCACATCTTCTTCCATTTCACAGAGTTTTCTAATCAACCAAAACATGAGTATTAGTATCAAGAAATCTAAAAATATACAGATGCATACATATGGAGAGAGAAGAGACCTCAGGGGCGAGGCGCTTGCAGTGGCCGCACCAAGGGGCGTAGAAATCGACGAAGATGAAGTCGAAAGCGGAAATCGCGGCGTCAAAGTTGGATTCGGTTAGCTCCAGAACTTTCCCATCAACAGCGAATTGCTCTGATGAAGAAGAGACTGCTTGCGAGGTTGATAATAGCAGACTCAAGATTGAGAGTATGCGAGCCAGCAAATGCATCTCTTTGGATTCGATCACAACGATGTGTTTGTGTTTGTGTTTATGTTTTATGTTTGTGTGAATTTCCTTCCTTTTCTCTTCTACCAGAAAATTTTACGCCCTGCGTTCAACAGCGACTTGTTGGAAGTTCTGTGGTAGTCTTTCTAATTTTCTATTTTGAGATGTCTGACTGATAAAACAAGGAACGAAGGAAGGTGCAAGCTGCTTTGCTTTCACTTCATTTTAAAATGTAGAGTACATATTATTTTCAGATAAATTTACAAACCTATTTAAATATTCATGTTTGGTTCACCCTCCCTTTTCTAATGAATTTATGAAAATAATTTTATTTATAAATTTAAATATAAAAATTACTATTTAATTTTTTTAATTACAAATAAATTTTTCCGACCTCACGAAACCGGATACATATGATAGCCGCTTTTTATAAACTAGCATAAACCCCACAATGTGTGAGATTTTTTTTTGATATAATGTGTGGGATTAAAATAATTAAAAACATATATAATATATATGCTATTATTTATATATTTTGACATAAGTTTATAATAATTTTTTAATTTAACAATGTGTGCATTTTTCTTAATTTTTAATAAAGTTTAATTTTTTTAATTATTGATTTATTGAAATCTTTATATTTAAATGAAAAAAACCAACTGGGTTTTGCCTTACTAAATTTTGGTGTTCGTGTAAAACCAATAAATTTAGGTGTACAAATGAAAGAGCTTTGTAAGAACACGCATCTAAAAGATAACATAATATTTTTTTTATGAAAATGTATTTACTTTATTTATCTTAGAATTCAGATGAGATAAAAAATGAAAATGAAAATGAAAATCAGTAGTTCATTTAATCCCAAAAATGGGAAGATTAAAAAAAAGCATTTATCTTGTGTTTAAATAAAAAGATTAATACTTCTATTATGAATATGTTATTTATTTACATTATTCACTTTACACAATAAATTAAAGATTAAATATCATTTTTTTTCGTAAACTTTATAATTTAATTGTTACTATATTGTCATCGACGTTATCATACATTTATTGATCTTCAATGATCAACTTATGTGGAACCAATAACACATAGATATTGTACACACGATGAGTATCTCATCAATTTTAGTTTGATCCAATTGACAACAAATTGATCTTTTTACCGTCACACATTAAAAGGAGTTCACTAAACTCTACAATGTGTTCAGACTTCAGATAACTGAAATTTGCTTTGTAAAAAATAAAAGTAATTAAAATTTGCCATATTTTAAAGAGGAAGACAGTAAAAACTCATGATTTTAACAATACAGCTAAAATCATCACATGAAAATGCTATTGATACACATGTAAATTTTCAGACCGATCCATTGATTCTAATACTGGCATCTAGAACTTCAAGGATTGCTCTGCTTCCAAGCATCCAGAATCTAGTACAATCAGAAACCAAGCACCAACTAGCTCAAAAACAAGATCTTGGGTTAAAGACAGGTAGTAACCTACTAGTTTGACAGTTACTCCATCTTTCTACGCTTTGATTGGGTTTCTCTCATCCAATCAAGACATTCCTCTGCAGTACCGCTGGGATGGTCTAGCTGCCATGCAAGTAGTTTTTGTTGCTGCCAATGAATGAATAAATTAGCATTTGAAACTTCACAGACAATAATTAGTTTAGAGCAGGAAAGAACGCCTTACCCACTCACTGACAAGTGGTCCTCCAGCCTTAAGCTCCAAAACATTCATGATATCCTTCCCATTGACCAAGGGTTTCACCTCCCAAACCTTTTCGAGACCTGTATAAACAAACGAAGCATCAGATAAGGACATGCAAGGGTGGCGCTCAGCGTCAATTATATAATATAGTAAGCATGGTTACAGAATTCAACAATTCTCTTTTTCTCTCGCACAGGGAGGCATATAGACGTATATGCGTGCACACACAAATCCCAAAGCTCAGCTTAGCTAGCTGATAAAACAGCAGATATATGCGAAAATTTGTCTGGTCATTGTCGATACTTCTTTCATGAATTTCCTACCTCCTCCACTTAACCACATCATGGATATAGATTCTGCTATTCATACCAACATATAATCATATTGATTACTCCGTAAATTTTTGTTTTGTTTTTACAGAAAAAAGCTATGCTTGGATACATGTAACATATTCCCATCCCAAACCTAGACAAAGTTACAACAAGAATTACATTAATAAATTAACAGAGTACTTGACAATACAAAGAAAGGAGACAATGCCCATACCTAGTTTAATAATGGCATTCTCAGATGCAAAAAACAGATCTTTTTTCTTATCCAGTTGAAAGTTCTTCTTTAAAATATCTTGGGTACAGTCAATGTCCATGGGATATAAAAATGTAGACATCAACAAAGCAACTCGCCAAAAATCTTTAATTTCTCTGAGAAGAAACCCTGAATAGGTAAAATTAGGAGGTTAGCCATGTGAAAGCTACGCAACTCAAGATATATTGTAATCAACTTAGATGGCATGCTTGAATTAACAAAAAATAAGATGATGATGCAAAAAAACAGTCAATGAGTGCCCCTTACGAAAATTATGTAAGGGCTGACTTCTAGATTGATTTAGCAACAAAACAAAATTGATAATGATCGAGTCCTGACTACAAAGCTTAGAGATAATTAAATAAAGGAAAGATACAATTAAAAGCACATGTTTTCTAATTCACATCAAAAAGATGATAACTGAAGCACAAAGCGCAGTCATGCCAATGTTGTATGCATCTCCAAGGCCATAGCACCCCAAAGATGCCCAAAATTTAATAGTTAAACATTAATCTTCGGTGATAGTGAAAGTACAACACAGGAATGTCATAGAAAATCACTCTATGTAACTCGTTAACATAGTTGTAATGACTGAACAAATGAACTGATCACAACCCATTTTTGTTAGGTTCTTATTTTAAGCATATACATACATTTTTAAACCTTGCTTGAACTATTTGCAGTTTCTTGTTCCTTTTCAATTTCTTATTAGGGAACCTATGCCACATCTACATCAATATGCATTATGCATTAACTACACCTTCTTAAATGTGATCAAGTGTCATTCTTTTTCATGATTTCTTAGCTATTTATTTTTTACAATGGTTTTAATATTTGCTCAAGTTTTCGATAATGTGGGACTCCATTACCTAAAAGAGGCTTTCCTTGTGTAGGAGGCTTTGCTTCATAACAAAAATCTCAGGAGGCTTTGGCTGAGAACAATAAATAATTGACAAATGCAGAAAATCACAAAAAAAGGAATAAATTATTGGCAATAACTTTGTACCTGTCAATACTCGCACTTTTGAAGTAGTAGGGACATCAACAAATTTTCTTGCCCAATCAATTTCATCAAGTTGGATGTCTTCATTAGATACAAGAGAAGGAATCAACCACAAGAACTTCTCCAATGCCTTGTGTATGTTTATAACCTACAGAAAAGAGAAACTATGGCTTATAATATAGCCGCATACCCAGGAAGTCTTGATACAATAAATATAAGAACACAGTATTCGACAAACACAAATAATATTAAAAAAATTAGAATGAAGCAGATTTAGACTAACTATTTCAGCATCGCTGTTTTTCCGCTTAAGAGAGTCCCTAATAAGGTAGTTGACAGCTGGAACCTACAGCATAGTTACGCAGGTTTAGTTACAGATAAAAGAAACTCTTGGAAATTCAAAATTGAGATATACAAGCATAGAATTCAAGTGTACAAATTAATTTTTACAATTACATACATTAATACATAAGTAAACCAGGTAAGAAAATTTACAGGGAGCACATCTCAATTGTTCATAATCTCCCTAAAAGATTCGGCATACTGCATACCACTACACTGGACCTATGGAAATTTGAGAACATAAATAAGATTAAAAAGCAAAAAAGAAGAAGATATTTTCCTAATTCTATGGGCATGATGAAAATTTATTTAATTATACTCTTGTTCTGACTTTTTATATAGAAAATTCAAGTCGACCTGGACCTTATAGATTTAGGTTTTGTTATTGGCATGTTGGGTAATTTTATGTTGTTCTGGGAACTACCATGAGTAAAGTGAGTTTTGGCATGTCTAGGGATCAGAAAAAAGGTCTGTATAAAGGCTAACACAAGGGTTCTAATGATAAAGACAAATTTTGATTGAAAAAAGTTACTGAAGAGTTTATTTTGCTTTTATTCCTTTCTCCCTCTGCACTTTTCTAAACCCTAGTTCCCCCTTGTCATGTCTTCTTTCTTTGATCTCCTTTCATCACATTTATTTGACAAATGTTTACTTGAAGTCAACAACTTGGTCTGCACGTTTAAATATGCTTTTTAATGAAGCCAGTATGGGCAAAACTACGAAAAACTACCCCTGTATATGCTACATAATAAAGCAGTAAACAATACACTAAATGTTTCGACACCAACAGTATTAAAATTAAATATTGAGGCCACAACCAAGTAAAAGATACAACTAGAATCCAGAACCAAGACTAATTTTTCTTAGCAACCAAGAAAGCCATTACTTCATCCCATACTGAAAAAAGTGCACTGTACATATGTATTACTACTTGTTGGCTTTGACAGACCTCAACGATTCTGAATTTCTCTTGTCCACATTGTGTTCTACATCACTAAGGTTTAAGGTTATGACAACTAAACAGAGTAACAGATCAAGAGAAAGATTTACTTTTCTGTTTGAAATTTCCTACCACTTATCTTATTGTTGAGGATAAGAATCATAGACATCCCAACTTGGCCCAAGAGTGAAAAACAGCGAAGAAGTGAACACTTAACCCTTCTTTTCTGTCCTGTTCTCCCCTAAATAGCAAACCAACCGGGAAAATGTAACCCACCAAAATCCAAATTTCATGACTGATTCGCATAAGCCGCAGTTTTCTTCTGTGGCAACACTAGAAGACCACTCACTTTGTGGGCAAAAAATATTAATGTTGCAACCTAAAGGGGAAAATACGAAAATAGTCCAGCCACATGTGCAACTACACTGTACAAATTCAACACCACCACGCTCAAACCTTCCAACACAGAACATTGAAGTTTACAACACAGACACATAAAATAACAGAAGGAACAGCTATGGCACCTTTTTAGCTTTGTTATCCATAAATGTAGTCTTCCTGAATGGGAGAAATAAAGCAGCATAAGAAGAGAGCCTTCTCTGTTCATCCTAAAATTCACAAGCAACAGAACCATAATTCAAAACATAACCAGATAAGATTAGACATACAAGGAAAAGAAAAAAACTTTAACTGAACAGCAATCAGCACTTAAATGCAAAAATGAAGGTAAAAGGAAATATATTTAACTATAGTATTTCATAACTTCGTCACTCACACTGAAGGTAGAGTATCCAATTAATTGAGTAAGGCTCCACACAGCATCCAAGTAAGCAACACAGAGCCTGTATAAGGTTAGAGATAAACATATTAGTTGAAATGGACTTAAGCAGGGAAAGTGCTACTCTATATGCTAGAAATTCTCAGGCCTGACTAATAATATAATGTTATAAATAAGAAATAATATAATATATTAATAACAAATATAATAATGATAAATAATAATAATAATAATAATTATTATTATTATTATTATTATTAAAGAATACGAAATAGATCTGGAATTTCTAGGTTTTAATTTTCAAGAGTTTTTAATTTCAACTAAATAATAGAATTAAATAAAAAAAAATTGATCTCTATTAAGTTTAGTATTCCCACCATATTTCATTTTTTTATTTAGAAAAATATGAAGCAAGGTGAAAGCAAGAAAGTTTGATTTGCTTTACATAAGAGAAATCTATACTTTTTATGTTATATCAAACTATAAGTGTAATGGAAATATGATAGTTAAGAGTACTACTGCTGAAACTTTTCACAAGACATAGCCATTGAATTTTCGTGTAGAAATTTAAAAATGCCTATAAAACAGACTTCTCAGCTAAATGTCAATATCATGACGAATGACTGACATTGCCACAGTACATTCCCTCAATATCATGGAATGTAAGTTGATCCTCAAACTTCAGTCTCCAAAATTGTACTTCATAATAGATTTAGTTTTTATTAGCATAATTAACAAAACCACTTCCTGATGCAATAGTAGAAGTCTCAAGCTACCAAGGGTGGTCATTTCATGCAAAGAGTTGCTGAAAGGTAAGACTATATCCAAGTCACCTCTCGCAAGACCCCTCCCACTTCAGTGAGAGCATAATTGTGTAATGAACCTTCTAGCACCATAGTAATAAAAAATGGACCAGGTTGACTGGTTGAACCGTCAACCGGAGGCAACACCAGTCTGTTTCTCACAAAAGACACAGGATGTAACCAAGATCAAAACCAGTCAGTTCATATTAAACCGTCTGAACCTGTGTGAACTCGTACAATTGACTGGTTTTTTCATTTTCTTTAAAATGACAATTTTATCCAATTTTTTTTCCCTACTACTTTCAGTAGTTTAATGAATTGTATCATTTCGAGGAAAATCCCTATTTTGTTCAATTTGAGGTATTACTGTTTTAGGCTTTTAGATTCTCATATTTGAGAGTGAGAGAGCAACTTTTGGAGGGAGGCTATGCCATCTGCGACACTGCTCCGATCCAGAGGGAGGCTTGGTCCTCTCATTCCTGTATTTTCCGATAATCCTTATCATCTGTCTCATTACCATTCATTTACAAATTACAAGCCTTAAAAGTGTTAAGCTGAATCTTGAGATTAGACTATAGAAGTATAGATTGATAATTTACACTGCTAAAATATGTTTTTTTATTGTTAAAACCCACACGCGTAATTCAAAGTCTTGATACAACGCTCCAAAGCGAGCAGGACAACAAAAAAGATGCAGTAAAGAGTTAAAATAATTTTCTTGGCAAAATATAGAAATTATACTCTTGTCATGTTGACATTTATTGTAGTCTACCAGTGTGATCCAGCTCTTTTGATTTGGGTGTGAGCATGTCTGAGGTATTATTGTGAAGTTTATTAATTTATTGAAAAAAGGCCAAAATATAAAGGATGAACTGGTCTTGTGTTTGCGAGCATGTTTGCTTCTAAATGCCATATTTCTTTAAATGTTGTTGAATCCTTTAGCCCTTTTATCTTCAAATTGTTCATGTTCATATTTTTAAGATATTTGTTACATGCAACAGATTAAGAGGGACTGTATAACAAATTCTTGTTCTGACACTTTATCCTCAATTTTCAATCTCCAGGACTGGATCTAGCATCTATGTTCTTCAGAGTATATACAAGTGTACGTATGTGTTTTGGTACAATATCTATTCCATCAAGACTGCCTGTTTCTGTTTCTGTTTCTGTTTCTGTTTATGAGAGTTACTGCTTCAAAATTGTTCCTTGTTATGATGGGATTTGAGATCTTGAATATATGAATTCATATTAATCATGTTTAAGACTTGACTTGCAATTAGTTTTATTAAGCTTTAGTTAGTATTTATTAATGAATTATGGATCTTATATATGTACAGGTATTTGATATAATATAAGTATCATAATATCTTTAAATACTTTATGAATCAGCTGTTCGACCATTGACCCACTAGTTGGACTAGTGAACCAGTGCCTCAACCGGTTCGATGTCCAGTTGATAACTATGGTTAGCACAATTAATAAACCAAACTTTACAATATATGATAAGATTGAACTAATCATACCTATCACACTCTTCTGATATAGCCGGCTCAAACTGAGAAGGAAGACTAAAGACGACCCAAAATAAAGTCAAATCACAGACATAGGTCATTGCTTTAACAGGATGATTGCCAGAAATCATCAAATCAATCTGAATGAAAAATGAACAATAAGGAATATAATGGGTAGGTAAATATGGAACATAGAAAATCTGCCACATAAACAAGCTAAGCTTAAATTGCCAGAAATTATATAATTATACAGAGGAACTGCCATTGAGGTATACAAAATAATGAACATACTTCAGTTCCAATGCGCTCTCTGCTAATTTTTGCTTCAAGAGCCGTTTTCACATCATCAAAGGCAGCAACATTCTTTAGTTCTTCATCTAGGATGAATCCAAACCTTGCACCTGAATTAACACTAACAGATTTAACATTAACAGATTTTAACATTATTTGCTTGCCTTGGTGATGTTTTTAATATTAGCAAACTTTCAATCAAATTTGGCTTACATGACAGGCAATATACAATTCATTCTTTCACATTAGTCATATTTGGGCTTATTCAGTATAATCTGAAAACATATTTGGGCTTACTCATGTGATTTACCGACCAGTTAAGAGTTGTTAATGCATGATCCATTATCAATATAGATGTACATACGTGGATCTAAGCTAGCAGCTAGACTGAGGACAGGAAAAAATGAAAATTTCCAAGAAAGTATCCAAAAGATGTGGTACTGTGGACACATAAATAGGTGAAATCAAGACAATATAACAGCCAAATACGCACAAACTTAAGCTTTGGCGAAGAAGAAGATGAAGAAATATAGTACAGTAAAATTGTAAACATATTCATGAAAGCTAGGTTAACCAAAAGAGAAAAAAATGGAGAAACTTATCTGAGATGGTCTCTATAAATAACATAATCAATGCCTACACTCTACGAAAGATGAGAACAAATTGAGGTCAAAGGTATGAGAACATAACAGAATATAATAAATCAATAAAATTGCCTCGCACATAGCCAAATGAAATTGAAAAAAAAAAGTTGTCTAGAATGATCCCAAAGCTTAAGACTGATAGGAAACGAACCAATTATGTATCTCTCACACACACTTTAACAGCCCCCATCAGGTACATAGACTCATATGGGCCTAGCACGTGAACTCAGAACAAAAGCAAGATAAACCCAAACTGTAAACAAAAACCAAACCAAATATTTATCATATCATAAATGATAACAAGTGGGGTCCATCAAGATTCGAACACAAAACCTTTGGCTCTAATATTAGGTAGTTAACAGTGATCCTAAAAGCTGTTACTTGGACTCGGGTATGAGTGTCGGACACAAGCATGTGTCTGAATGTCGGACTCTTCTATTTTTTTCAAAAATAATTTGTAAGTTTTCCAATGATTTGGAGTTTTCAAGGGTAATACCCGTATTTTGAGTGTCATGTCCGACATGGGTGTGCCAATGTAAAATGAAAAGTTTGTGTAACATAGCCTAAAAGGTTAAACTAATGGAAGATGGACCGACCATGTATATCAAGCTCACACATACAGAGATCATACCTGCAGTAGTTTTGGTAATAAGATTTGTTGAATTAACTTGAGAAATATAAATATCGATATCTTCCTTATATATTAGAGCAAAAAAAATGAGTTGCAAATAACTCATCTTCCACGATAAGCTAAGAGAAGAGAATAACATAAAATAGATTAGATCAAAAGTACCAAAACGAATAGCTCGAAGAACTCGTAAAGGATCATCCAAAAATGTAGCTTTTGGAGGTAATGGAGTCACTATTTTTCCAGATTTTAGATCCGAAATGCCTGTTATTTGAATAAAGGAGGGAGACAAAAATGAACAAGAGTGAAAATTTTAAATATGTAGCTATGAGAAGAAAGACACAAACAAGAACAT
Source organism: Bretschneidera sinensis (assembly GCA_023935145.1). Taxonomy (NCBI): domain Eukaryota; kingdom Viridiplantae; phylum Streptophyta; class Magnoliopsida; order Brassicales; family Akaniaceae; genus Bretschneidera; species Bretschneidera sinensis. The sequence goes on along the minus strand of CM043697.1, from coordinate 135,876,157 downwards.
ATACTAACCTCTGCCAGTTAGATCTTCAACCAAGCAGGTGTTAATATTGTAAAACAAGCTGGGAAATGAAAAAAAAAATCCTCATAAATATCATGATTATTTCAGTAAATGGCATATAACTATCTAATGGTAGAGAGAAATGCAAGCTTGAGGTTTGGCGAAAATCCACTTAGCAAATCCTTTTCAACTCAACACTTCACCCATGCTAGGTATTTTCTGTTAGTTTGACTAACAGATTCTGTTAATTAGAACATCTATAAATTATTTTCTTAGAAAAAGAAATCAAATTACAAAAACTCCCTTCTACAAAAGTCACACTTAATTGATGTAGGACAACAATGTTTTGATATCAAATTGATGTAAGATAAAGGAGGAAGGATAGAAAAATAGAGACAATAGACCAAAATTCAAAAAACAATATTCAAAAATTATCAAATCTCAATCAAGTCCCTCGTCCAAAGCCCTAAAATATGTGTTCTTTATGTTGGTACCAAATCCTAATCATAAAATGAAATCAAATAAAATCCCTAACTCCTAAATCTACTTGATTTCCAAGTAACTCTTATAATCATAGAATATTCTAATATGAGAAAATAACCCCAACAATAAAATTAGAAAAATTCCCTTTATCCCCAAAATATCCCATAACACCAAAGACCCCAAGTCCCAACTTTGATCTTTCTTTTCAGCTTCATCACTAATTCCATCATATGTGGTGGTTTTGAAGAATCAAGCTCTTCACTTGCAACATCCTAGGTGGTGCTTAATGGGAATCTCTCGCATGTTCAAGCCAAAACCTAGAGTTGTCTTCACCTTTCAATCAAATGAAGACCCAAATTTCTTCAGGACTGAAAACAAACCCATTTTAATCTTCTTTATCCTTTATCATAATCTTCATGTTTTCCATTCTGTTCAAATCAAACTCGCTTGTCTCCTTTGACATGCTCAATTCATACAACAAGTTTGAACCCCAAACTGCAAGTTCTGCTATCGTTCTCTGTTTTTGCTAAACTCTATATCAGATTTTTGGTTAATTTTAAGAATTCATTTCCCTTGCCTGCATCTTCTCTCAATACAGTAATTCTCTTTGGTTTTTCCTTGAAGAAATTTTGTTGCTTTACAAAATAAGGAAGAATCCAAGTGGAATCAAGAATTGTTATTTCAATCTCTTGCTTGTACCTATTCTTGACTGTGGTGTTTCGTGTAGCACTGAGTTGAAAAATGATTTGGTAACCAAGTCTATTTTGAGCACACCTCAAGGTGATACACAGTAATTTACTCATCAATAGAAGGCAAAGAGAAGTACCTATTGATGGTTAAATCTCTCCTATATGCATCCTCTTCTGCTGTGCCAAATTTCTGCAGTAGAGCATGAATCAACTTAAAGATGTATGCAGCATCAGTTACTCAGATAATATTACATTTGACATCGTAGTAAGGTAAATTTTCAAGAAAGAAGTAAGAAATTGCTTGAACTTTAAGTAATAATCAATTATAATTCTTGCCACAAGAAAGATTTTTTCTTTTGATAAGTAAAAATTGTATAAAAGAAGCACCAAGGGAGTGCAACCTGTGTACAAAAATTATCTACATGATACTAAATCCACAAAATCTATGAGGTCATCACCATTTACAAAAAAAAATTCCTCTTAAACCAAAAGCTAAGGGAGCTAAACCATCAATCTTTTATTGCTTCTATAGATCTCTCTTTCTCATTAAAGGCCCTTCTATTCCTCTCATTCCAAACAAGACAAAAAAAGAGGGGAATCAAAGCATAAACCTTCTTAATCTCCTTACGAGCTCATAAACCACTCCAAACCCAAAGTTCATCTCTCACGGAACCGGAACCACGCAAGAGATACTCAAAACACAATAAGCCATCTCCCACAAGCTTCAAGCCAATGGACTCTGTACATTCTTCCAAATGTAACATCTATTAACAATAACTTTCTCTCTTCTTTGAAGATTATCAATAGTAAGAATTTTCTCCCAAGAGGCTTCCCAAGCAAATATACTAACTCTTTTAGAGGCAAAAGGAATCCCAATAACTTCCCACGAAAAGGTAGGGGAACCTTCCAAAGGAATCTCATCAAGAAGAAATTTGAAATAGGACTTCACCTCAAAACCCTTATTCGGGTTAGGCTTCCATTTTACCAAGTCCTTTCTTGTCACATCAAGACTAATTCTATATAAGACCTCCCAAAAATTGCCTACACTCTTAAGTCCCAATCATGTAAATTGGGATTGAAAGGAACATCTCAAAAAATCACACCTTCGGATAAGGAAATACAAGAACAAACAAATAAGGGCATCTTTATCTCTCACAATAGCAAAAATATTTGGAAATTGGACTTTCAAAAAAGTATCCCCACACCCAGAATTATGCCAAATTATCCCACCATCACTGAGACGCAAAGGAACAAATTATCTCATCCTCTCCGAATCCATTTCCACACCCTCACACCATAAACCTGCCACCCTTCCTTAGACATGCACCCATTAAGCTCCACTCCAAACCTAGGATAAATCACTTTCCTCCAAAGATGATCCTTCTCCACCAAGAATCTCCACAAACACTTTCCAAGAAGAGCTTAGTTGAACAAAGTAATATATTTTAGACCTAATCCTCCTTTTTTCCACCGGTTGTTTAAAAACACCCCATTTGATACAACAATCTTTTTTTGTGGCCATATGTGTTTATCTATATGCGTAGCTAACTATCTAATAATATTTCTTCCAACTTACCAAGTTAGACAGAAACAACTCCATAGATAGAACACAATCCCAACGTAGCTCCATCAAAAATCAATTTTGAAGTTCCTTACCCTCTCCGATATACAAATGAAAGATATATGAATACAAAGTGTGCATGCATCATTGAGGTGTTAAGCCATCAAACTTAACATCTCATAGTTATAACTTGATATCCACTTCATAGTTGTCAAATTGAGATTCGAATCGTGAATTGAAATCTCGATTTTGTGAATCGAGAATCAAATTGTAAGATTCGACACATTCTTAAAATCAATTTAAATTGACATGTGTACATATAAAACAAACAAAATAAATTAAAATGAAAATTTTTTACATCTATAATACTAAATTAAAGAGCTGGCTGAGTTGGTCTCTAGACCAATTCAATTGGTGAAAGTGCATAAAAAGACAATATAAATAATAAGACTTGACATTAAATTAAGGGTACTTTTGTTATTTGACATTAACAAAGGAAAGATAAGTTTTTTAAATTTCCTCCTTTCTCTTCTCTTATGCCCACGTAAGTTTTTCAGTAACTGCTGACTTGCCTCTCTCACTCAATAATCTCCACTTCTCTCTCTCTCTCTTCTTTCCACTTGATCTCATCCATCCAACGGTGTATTTTTGTTAGTCAAGTTGCTCCCTCATGAAGGAACTGCTCTTTTCTAAACCGCTCGAAAACAAATCTAAAAGGAATCACCGTTTTAGTGATTTAAAAGCAGTAAAACTAATAACCGATAGATATGTTGCAAGTGTTTTCCTTTTGCTTTTGTTTGTTGTGGCCTTAAATTTGTTGGATTGGTCCATTAATAATGAGTAGAATTAATAAAATAATTTCATTATTTTTCTTTTGCAGGTGATGATGAAGATCGTAGAAACGGTTTCTTTGATAAAAAGCCATGCACAAGCAAGAAAAACAAAATATGTTCAAACAAATTTCTGTCAGTTTGAATCTATCACCAATTTTAGTTGACTTTATATGTCTGTTTTGGAATGATAAAAATTTTAGGTTGCATTTTTTTTCAGGTATTGTAATTATTTCTCATCTTTTAAAAATAATCTATCGTATGCTCTTATCACGTACTCTTCTTTCTTTTTTATCAATCTTTTAAATTAATTATATGTAACATAATGCATAAAAGAGAATATCAACACGTGCATACACGCATGTTGAGATAGGTAGGAGGATTGGATACAATTTTTTCTTCATAAGATTTGGACAAATTCTTAAAATCAATTTGAATTGACATGTATACATGTAAAACAAACAAAATAAATTAAAATGGATTTTTTTTACATATATTGAATGATCATGTGGCCAATTGGAAAGCCGTTGCCTCTAAAGCAAGTGATGTGAATCTAAATCCTACCATGATCTACTCTAATTAACATATTATAGTCATATAGTCTATATGTATAATAAGACAAGTATTAAAAATACTTTAGACTCGTAAAATTAATAAAAATTACTACAACTAAGGCAGCATTCACTATTGAGTAATTATTCATGAGCTAAGCCACAAACAGACAATATAATAAATACTAATATAAAAAAAATAAAACTATAATATTATAATATTATATAATAAACAATAGTATAATAGTTATTCCACTTAATCATGAAGCTAAAAAGATTTCCTAAAAATAGATGGAAATAACAGAAACATGACAAGAAAAATTAGCAAGTTACTTCATCCTCGTCAATGCCCTCACCCAATTGCTGAAAGCTTAAAATGAAATGAGTATAATATACTCCATAAATAACTTCTAAGCAAAATCAAACATTCTTCAGGCATCAGGTGAGAATAATACCATTGTAGGAATGCGGCTATTCTCAATGTAGTCTTCACACCTTAAGTTGACAAAATCAATCCATAAATCAAAAAGGCGCATCCTTGCTGTTTCCAAGTGTTTGGACTGGTCAGGATTGCTGCAACATTAAAGTTTTAACTGTATAATAACCAGAAATGATCACACCACAAGGTTCATGGAAGTAAACACCAGCTATATGCAAAATTTTGTGACTTGACAAGCATTATTGAAAGAGGATTTACATCATGATGAGGGTCATATAAGCATTAATCGTAAGGCAATGGAAACATATTTTGTACCATGGAATAACAGCGAGTCCTTGCACCTCTTCCCCCATAGAAGACAAGTACTCCCTGACCTTATCAACAAATTCACTGCCCAGCATATTGTCAATGGCGATATCAATGTCATAACAGTCTTTTCCGAGAAGCTGCAATGGAGGTAGAAACCAAAATGAGACATACCACCAATAAAAGCAAGCCCAAACTGTAACACAAGTTTATTAAAGAACTAGTAAAAGAGAGCAATTAGTGAAGACAAAAAAGTAATCTATATATAATTCATTTGGAACAGCTTTCCAAATAACAATGAAGCAGAAAAAGCCAGCTAGAGCTGTTCCGAGATGATAACATCTAAGATCAAAATAGATTCAAGTGATGAAGCGAGTGTGGCTTTCCTCACTGCCAAAACCAAATGCCTTTTTATGCCTTGCTCATCTTTCTAGCTCCTTACTAATGCAATTCATTCTTTCCTCTTTACAGAATGCAACATGACCTTTAATCCATGTTACCTTTCCATACCACCAAGCGCTACCTCTACTCATCCAAATGCATCCGCTTCAACCGGCACTTTACTATCTTCTGTTCATGTACTGTGAGCTTCTCTGTATCCCCCCCCCCCCCTTCCCTGTTCTTTTTGACTCTGGACTTTATACAAACAGGTTCTGGGTCAATTTCCTCAGAAGAATTTAAACATTCACCATCCTTTCTTTAGCCAGATTAAACAAATTTATTAAAATCTACAAATTATGTTCCATCCAAACAAAGGGCTGTTAATCGCCAATCACCTTTCTCTACTACCTTCAGCCTCAACGGATATTTAGTACATTTCTCTTTTCTCCCCAAAAAAAATTGGAGACTACCATTCCCTCTCTAAACAAAAAGAACTAGATAGCCTATTGTTAATCACTAATTCGTCTTACACTAGTTATAGTATTTAAGAAAGAGAAGAAATCAATCTCATTCTGTAACCAATTCTTCGCACAATCATGAATGTGTGTGAATATATATGTAAACAAAGTGAGAGAGAGACCTTGTCGCGGACCCACCCTCCAGCGACACGGAGCTGAGTTTTGAGACTGAAGTGGTGGAGAGTTCCGAGAAGTCTATCGAATATCTTCTTCTCCGTGTCCGTGAGATCAATCTTCTCCTTCACTTGAACTTGCACTGCCGGCTCTATCGCCATTGTTCTGCAGCAACGCAGAGGCAATAGATTTCTGGCACGAGTCAAACCTTCTGCAGGAAACGAAATGTTTCGAAACGTTACGGCGGTTTTGAATTTTGAATAGAGAGGTGGAAAACGAGATAAGAGGAGAAATGGTTGCTTCAGCTTGATAGCGTTCCTCAAAGGCAGTCTCATTGTTTTCTACTGCTACTAATATTAGCGATTGTCAGCAGCAAGCAAGTGAAATGGCCTTTTTGGACATTTTTTTCAAAAAACAATCGCCGTTTAGACTTTAGATAGATAATAGTGCTATAAATCCTGGTTTAGCCGAGGACCGGGTCTGTGGATGGTCAAGGGCGAACCAAGCAAAATCAAAAGAAAACTTTTTACATGAGTTCATGAGACTCTTTTTTAAGTAATTATACTTTTTAAAAGTGAAATCTGATATCAAACTTTTATTATTCAATAATATAATAGATCAATTACACAAAACTTTTATAAAATATTATTGTTTGTACCAAAAATGAAAAATTGTGAAATTATCTTGATTGGATTATGTGTAAAGGTCCTAACAAGAGAAAATGCGATTGGAAAAGAAAGATGCATGATGAAATATTATTGAGATAAAGATGTTCAGTTGTCAAAAAGCCTACAAAACAAGAACTTTCAAAAATAAGAAATTCAAGAGCTAACATCGAGTTAAGAAGGATAACTCGAGGTTGTGAGCTCGAATATAAAAGAGATCCGACTGGCAAACCTTCAACACCTCGACTTCGAGTACAACGGTGAGTCATAACTGCCAACCAAACTATTCAGAGATCGAGAATCACTCAAGAATCGTGCATTTAACTAACTAAGGTAAAAGTAACCACGATTAAATATAACCCGTGTAATGAAATTTTTGACATGTGGCGCGTTCAACGCATTTAGTCAAAAATTCGTGAGGAAGTGGAAACGTGGGAGACGCTTGGGAATTATCAACGCAACTATCTAAACCAAAAAGAAGTATAAATAGCAACAGAATCAAAAGAGACAAACAATCATCCAACACTTATTATTTTTTAATCTGCACTTACAGTTTTTACTTTTCAAAGTGTTAGTCTACATTCCTCCCTCTTTTTATGTCTCAAAGTTGAGTAAGCCAAGGCAAAATTGAAGGGTTGGACTACATAAAATAGGCTCAAGAAACTTGCATCTAGTACTTTGAGGTTTTAATCCTATAAACCCTTATATCAAAGTTGCTTGAGATATAAATATACTGAGTTTGTTGTTATTGCAAAGTTGTTATTTATTTCAATCACTAATTGCTAGATTAAATTCGTTTTCTTAAGTTTATAACAGCACATCATAAAGTCATTTTAGTTGAGGCAATATCGAACCCATATAGGGAAGTATTGTTCCAATCGAGTCAGCCTCGATTGACACATAATTATTTCTTGTGCAAACAACTATCAATTTAGTATATGATTTAACCCTTAGTATTTCATCATCGGTTTAAAGATTATCACATTTTGTACGAAATACTAGAGTTTATACCATAAGTTACTTATCAACGTATGTTATTTTGTGTAACTTAAAATTATCATGAATGTATTTTAGATAATAAATCGTGATCGTTAATTGCATTGTTGTAAAAGTGAAAATTTTAAGGGTTTGTTCATTACCAAGAAACCAATTTGAGAATTATAAATTCTTGGTAATTGATAAAACTTTGGTTGTTTGTTAAACTAGATTCATGATAATTTTAATTTACATGAAAATCATAATTCTCAAAAAGTATAAGAATTTTAACCCTTACCAAATATGTGAGAAATACAAATTCTCACTTTTTCACCATAAAAGAATTAGAACTCATATTACTCATTATCTATATTATTAATAAAGTCAGAACCTCCATTCAGTTTCCACTCTCTTATCTCTCTTATCTTTAACCCATATTGATTTTCTCCATTATTCTTTATCTTCTTCACATTTTCAACAACTCCCCACATCTTTCTTCTATATTTTTCTCTCCCACTACCCCACTCAGATTTAACTTCTTAACTCTCCTTATTCTTTTACTTTCAACCCATGTTGATTTTTTCTATTACTCTTTATCTTTTCTACATTTTCAATTTTTTTATTTCTTTTTGGTGATTCTAACCATATTGTTTTTAGACTTAATTTTTCCATTCTCCTTATCTCTCTTATTTTCAACCCGTGTTGATTTTCTCTATTACTCTTTGTCTTCTCCACATTTTCAATTGTTTTTATTTTTTATTTTTTATTATAATTCTAACCGGATTGTTCTTCTTTTAGTGTTTCTTTGCAAGTTCAGCTTTTTAATGGAGAATATATGATCATTATGCTTGGCATGCTTATAGGTAAGAAGATAATTGTTAACATATTGTTTTATCACATAAATAAAATGAATAAGAGTTTACACGTGTCAATTGATCTTGCCATATATATATATGGTTTGTTTTATTTTTAATTGTTGTGGGCCCATAATCACTCTTCAATCGGCAAGCAATATGTTAAAAAGTCAAAATTTACACAAAGGAAGAAAGATAATTTCATTCTTTAAAAGCCCTAGCACATATCCTCATCTAAACCGGAAACCCAATCACAACAGAAGTGGAAATTGAATTAGAGTCATCGATGTGGTCTCCTACCTCTATTGGATTTCTAGACTCATATACAGAGTAGATCAACAATAAGGTACATGTATCTCTCATATAAATCCTAATTTTTGGGCATGTGAGAAAGAGATTGATCAGTCTTTTTGGTCACTCAACGAGTCGAACCTCTTAAATGTGTATTTAATCCTAAAAAATGTTTTTCATTTTTCATCTCCATTTTTCTTAATACTTTCCTCAATATTTTGCATATTCTTAATATGATTTAGAAACAAAAATAAAATTGTTTTCCTAATTTTTTAATATTATGTTAAAAAGAGAAATATTGTTTTTTGAATTATGATTAGACGAAAAATAGGTGTCAAGGCAAAAAGTTACATGTCAATTTACCACGCGTGTCAACTCACGAAAGGCATATCGCCATCATATCCCTTGTTTGAGAATTTTTTTAATGAGAGGAAAAAAATTGTTACCTCTTTATTTTCTTTCAAATTCTATTTTTCCCCCAAATCAAAAGGATTTGAAGAAAATATATACTTCCATTATAATTTTTAACTGTATTCACCTAATTTTGATAACATTTCTTTTATTAACAAAGGGTAAAATGGTAAAGTCTACTATATCATTTCTCTTTTTTCTTCTTCAAATCATTTTTAAAATATTCAAACAAATGGAACATATACCTCTTCATTTCTTACCTTCCTTTTCTCTAGCTCTGTAATATTTTCCTTTGCTTTCTTTTTCTTATCAGTTTCGAAACATAGCCTTAGTTTTGTCGTAAGCTTCACGTTTATGTTGTTATTCTCGTCATGTAACGCTAGCCCGTAATAATGAAGTGAGAGTAGAAACCAGGATATGGTAAACCGTTACATTACCTTCTTTATGGATCTGTCTGAGCACTTTTCATTGTTTTCGTTTCCCATTTTGATTAGCTTCACTACTTCGATCAGTCTTGCTCTGACGGTTAATTATTCCTGTGGTATTTGAAGGAATCAATGTCTACTGTTAGAGAAGGAAAGAAGCAAAAGAAGACAGCTCCAGTAGAGCCTAAAGCTCTTTCATTGCAAGAGAAGAAAAACGTTGCAGATAAGGAAGACGAGGCCTTAGCTAAAGAAATAGAAGATCTCAGAACATGGGTATACTCTCACTCAACTCTTTTTTTGTTTCAACGGCCAGGATGAATCACAAGCCAACTTGCCGCTAAGTCTATTTTTTCGAGTAGGTTAAAAATAGACCATTCATGTCCGACTTAAGAAAATCATAAGGAAAATTTTACGATCTGACCTCAAAGAAACTCGAATTAGTGATCTCAAAGATAACCTTAAATACACTTTACCAGTTGAGTGGACGAAACTTTATAATTGTGTTTTCATGAAAGAAAATTAATTGCATATTGTTTGATTTTATCTCAATTTGAATGAAATAAAATGTCATTTTCAAAAATTTATAATATTAATGTTTTTATAAAGTATTTCTCTAAAAAAATGTTTTTATGAAGTAAACAAAATATAATATGTCAATGAAATTATTATTTCAATAAAAATGTAATGAAATATTTAAACAAATCATAACATATATTATAGATTTAATCAGATTAATCTTTATTCATATGATCAATACATATAATGGGTATTATTACATATTAGTGAATTATTTTATAGAAGACTTGTTTATGTAATGTAAAACTAAATGCTAACTTTATGATTAGAAGAAAAATACTTAATCTAATAAATATTATTAGGCAATAGTATTTTTGTCCTCAAATAAAATTAAATATTAATTGTTTGAGAAAAAAATAAATAATAATTAGACAAAAATATTTTTATCTAATGGATGTTTTACAAGATATTCAAACATTTATATATAAATATAGATAGATAATTGTATGAAGCATGAAAGTAAGTTCACATGCTTAATTTGTTCTCTGTCCAAACTATTTGTCATGCCGATGCAATGTGTATAGGTTTATAAGTTTATAGATAATGTATTGAATTATAAATTTAAGGTTATTATCATGAAATGCCTTTGTATTTTACCTTATATTTTAATGTCCCTCCAATGTTTTAAATTAGATCAATTTATGCCTCGTATTGTATTATAAAAGAGTATCCAATAGACAATTCTAATCAAAATTTCGATCAAATTAAAGCCGACGCACATGTGCAGCCCACACGTATGGATAATTTGAATACGAAAAGATAACTTTGTCATCGATTATTTTCTACAACAAATTTCTTCTCTTATCTCTTACAAACTCAAAATCTTTAACTCTTTCATTTACAATTTGCGAAGGCAACTCAGAGAAAATACTATCATAGTTGTCTTTTCACATTCAAATGAGGTGTACATTGTTGCATGCATGCACCGATTCAAATTTGGCCTGAATTTTTATCAGAATAGCTTATAGGATACTATTTAAAATGCATTGTGTAAATTGATCGAATTTAAAATATAAAAAAGACAATGAAACATCCAAAATAAAAATTCCAGTGAGATTCATAATAGCTGTATTTATCTAATATAATATGTTAAAAAGCACTTAGAGACACCTCCACCCCACCCTTCTCTTTGGTTTATGTACAGACTGATATGATAGATACCATTAATGATGAGCAATTGAAGGAATATCTAAAACAAAGGCCTGAAGAGTTGAAGACTGTGAAGATCCAAAAGAGCAAGCCTAAACAAAGAGTAAGATAAAAGTTGAACTGGTATTTAAAAATTTTACTTTAGTTTCTTAATTTGAAAAGTTTAATTGATCTAGAGGAAAAATGTCTTATTTTCCAGTTACCATAGGTAATTTATGCTTTACTTAACACTGGGTGTGGAGATTATGCAGGTGCAAAGGGCTAAAAAGCCTAAATCTTCAACTTCTAGTGGGATAATGGCTACGGTGTGGAAATTCCATAAAGAAGAAGATGAGCAATGCTGAATAAGATCTGATGCCTGAAAATGTGGGTAAAAAGAAGGAGAAATATGTAGAAAAACAGAGAAAAGATTACATTCTTCTTCTACAATGAGGTGAACCGAATCATTTGCACCAGGGTAAGATAACCCAAGGGCGTTCACAGGCCTCATTAGAACAATAGAAATATGTATAACCAAAATCAAATCCATTAAATAGTGAATGAAGAAAATTTAGCCTTAATTTCTCTTCTTCTTGTTATAATTGTCTTCATGATTGTTCCAGCAGATGAATGACAAAGCATAAAGAATAAAGAGAAAGATTAGATGGTGTTTTCATCAGAATGCGGCATTTGGATCAACATAGGCGCCGTTTGGAACACTGTTAAAGAGAGATTAAAACAACTTTTTAATCTCTAAGAGGGTTCACAAACGACGGCATAATAATTTCTGAACTGTATAAAATGTTTGTACTCCTTTTCTTTGTACACGTCATTCTACCTAGTATACACCTAACAACCCCAATCAAATTTTTGGACACAAATTTCAGAAATCACTATGATTCCCAGCAGAAGTATAATTTAAATGAGTAGCAAAAACAGCAACAAAAAAAAATCATAGTGCTCTTGTATTTCTCCCACCTCTTCTACTAACTGCCTCACACAACCTGCATGGTAAGGTGTCAAGGCTTGCTGCACGGGTCTTCCCATAGTTACCCATTACACCACATCTTCTCCATGCATGGTACTCAGCATAAGCCACAGGATCATTAGCAAGCTTCTTCACATGAGAAGCCAATTCTTCCATGGAGCTAAATTTGTTCCCATCTATTATTGAATGTGGAGGGACAAAATCCCAGACATTTGGAGCACCAAAGTAAATGGGAACTGCACCAGAGTCCAGAGCGTAAAATAGCTTCTCTGTCACATAACTCTCTGTCACAGTGTTCTCAATTGCGAGGACGAACTTGTAATGAGACATGGCACAATGTAAATGGTCCCACCATTTAGGGGTGACACTGACATCATTGGCACAATCAGGGTATAGAGAAAGAGCCATATTTAAGTCACCAACATTGTTCAAGCACTTGCCAAATGAATGGTGAGGCAACAAGCTGAGGAGACTCTTAGCAAGTCGATTCCTTTGAGGAAGACAACGCGACGAAGACCAATAAACAAGAGTATCCTTGAAATGAAATTAAGAGCTAGATGAGATTACAACCATTAATTCCTTTATTGGCAATAACATAGTAGTGATGAAGAAAACCAAGGAAGGAAACTAGTAGAAATATCAAAAAACGAACAAATATGAATAAGCCAAACACTTACGTTGTTTTTATGAGAAGACACGTGATAGTTTCGACCATTATGAAAGAGTGCACCAGCATAAGTTGACTGAACATCATCTTTGGAATGGTAGCTAATAAATATATCTTCAAGACCTGACCTCTTCCTTCCAGCCTCAAGATCCATGTATACACGAAGTGGATCTCCACTGCGTCTCTAATGGAAACAAGAAAATACCACTTTAGAAGTAGTTGAAGAACAATAGCATGCCAAGATAGGAAGGAAGCACACAAAAAAAGGAAAAAAACTTGGTATAAATATGAAAATCATAAAGGACGCTAAAAAGTCGTGCATGCTTGTGCACACACACACGCATGCTATCGTGCATCTGTATATGCATGCAAAGAATAGGAATAACATTCACTGATGCCCCAGCCTTTATCTTTGTAAATTATTATCAATAGTCTTGAACTCTAGGTTGTTACAACAACCGAAGGGCCATGGCTGTGCTCACACTTTTGATATGCATAGCAACTGCTAAGACTGTAATTATGTAATTATCTCTAACTGTTAAAACAAATCATGAAGGTATGTCTCTACCACAGAAACTAATTCTAACATGAAAGTGTTTTTAGCAACAAAAAAAACGGAAGCATGTAAATTCTACATTTTATATCCGCCAATAAAAATAATTACAAATAAAAAAATTAAGTCAATAAGCAACAAGCATGTTCATGTTCATGTGAAAGGGGCAGAAAAGGAGTGGCTACCAAGAAAAGAAACAGAAGATTAATCACAAACATATTTCCTAACTTTAAAATGATTCTCTGAAAAACTATTGACATTTCTAGTAACCACGTTTGATCTTTTCTTTTCTAATGCTTCCGTGATATACTTCTCTAATGTCAAAACAGATTGATGGCACATATTATTAACTTCATAAATGCATCATCCTACCATGATGGAAAAGATGAAAAGGATGGTGGGTCTCATCTCCCTCCCTCTCCCTAGAAAGATTGATGGCACACCCTAGAGATCCTTCATAAGTACACCATCTGACCATGATGGAAAAGACAAATGACTGTAGGTGTCATCCCTCTCTCTCTAAAAGGATGGTCACAACCACAGATTCTCTACCAAATTCATCCAATCAAGATCCCTAGAATCCCATTTGAAAAGCATCTTGGGGCTTGCCAATCCTAACACCTTTTACTGAAATTAGTCTCTTAAAAAAATTTCTTACCATTCACTGGCAAAAAGAATCATGAAAGCTTCAGTCTTTTTCAGTTGCCACATTAATAATTACCACAATTCAATCTTAAGTGCAAAGTCCTCATATAAGTTGGTGATAACATCTTCAGACCACAATAGCTGAGAAGATAATTATATCATCGTCGCATATTCAACAGTATAGTTCACAATAGAGTCCAGGATTCTCAGTAGAGTATTCCCATTTCTTAGAGGAAATAGAGTTACACATACAAGTCTTTATGACCGTAACATTTATACCAATGCATCAGAACCAAAGACCTTAAGACTGACTCCGATCAGTGAAACCATAAATCATATTTTTGTCTGATAAATTCTAACTACATCAACAGTCTTTGACTTATTTATCCCCCAGTAGAACCACAAGTACTTAACCGAGAGAAGGAAAGAAGACATAATATTCAAGGGAATTCAAACAAGTCGGAGGACAAAATGTGGCTCGGGAAGAATGGGATGCAAAAAGGGTAAACAACACCACCCCTAAAGTTTATCACAATTACTGAGACATGCCTTCTGTTTTCAAAAATGCCTATTAGTGGCTCGCTATCCAAGGGAGCCATCTATAGCCCACTGGATCAACTTAATGTAGGTGATGACTAATTTTAAAAGATATACTACTCATGTTTCATGTTCTCAGCATCAATTATAAGCAAATAAAGCCAGAATGCTAATTGGACCAGATCGAATGGAAGGTCTAATAAAGGCTAGTACACCTTTCTCAGGCAAAATTTATAAAGAAAGAAGAGCAAGCAACATGTAGTTGCAAGGTTGAGAAACCTCAATGCAGCGTGTTCTTCAAGTCCATCCCAGAAGAAAAGGGATCAGAGTTGATCGTGAAACTAGGGTCAGATTTAAGAATTTTTAGACAAAAAGTCTGGCAGAGCATAGGTATTAACTGAGCTGCAAATGCTTCAGCAATAGAAAATAAAAAATCCAGCAAACCTTGCAGCCAGAAAGGAAATTAGAAGAATAAAGTCCGTTCACAATGGTCTAAAACTTACTAACAACGAAGTGGCAGTGCATTTACTTAGCAAACAGAACTTCTAAGCTTTAACAAGACAGCCTCGTCTATCGAAAGAAAAAAAAAACTAGTATCAATAATTCTGTAATTTCAATCCTCAACAACAACTCAAAAGGGAGGCAAGGAAATTCAATGTTGCTTAAAAAATTACCCAACTTAGTATATGATAACTAACCACAACATATAAGCACATAAAGCATTTAAGACCGTTAATCTTTTCAAAGTCTGGGATTATCATTAGTTCTTTCTGTATGGAAATCTTTGCTCTAGTCATACATGGTCCCGATTTCTTCCTGGTAAAATAACATATCAGTGTGCATCTTGCATAGCAATTGGTTGAGAAAACATTTTGCAGTAAAAAATTAGAAGTTACTGGCATTGAGAACCCTAGGTGAGAAGACATGCTCTCAATATTTTTAGCAAATTGAGAATGCTGCATGATTTATATCTTTGAATTAGCTTTTGGTGGACTGTTAAACTGTTACATTTTTTTGTTTAGCATATGGTTCCACTCACCTAAAAGCTTTCGGGAGACCACATGCGCACTCACAAATTCTACAAGACTGAATCAGTCCTGAGTACTCATTTTTGGATCAGCTAGTCTTTTACTCTAACATAACTGATTACATTTTTTGCAAAATCAGTGGAAACACTAAGAACTCCAAAAGCACTCAGATAAAGGGAAGAATATCTGCAAGAAAAAATTCTTCTTGTTGTTGTTGGGAGAAATTTTAAGAAAGTATATAAATGTTCTCAAAGAAAAAATTGACAATGGTGTACCTATGGTGTATATCCGGAACTAGAAGTTTAAAAACTATAATTTTGAGTTTTATGGTCACAAGAGTCTTTTAAATTATTAATTACCAGAGTTTTGTATACATTGAAATCTTATTTACATCCCTTAAGTTCTAGATTACATTTCCTAGAGCTTGCACAGTGGCTCCCCTAATTGACTTCTTCACCCCAGCCCAATTCTCTTACTTGACAAGAGTCTAGAAACCTCATATTTGGAACCAAAATGATGGCACAAAAGCTAGAAACGCAAGATCATAACTCATAAGGAACTGGAAAAGGAGAGATTTTCAGATGTGGACTAAACTATTCCTAAATGTAGGATTCAAACGTTTCGTTACTACCTAGGTTTAGCAAGTCAACCCTATTATCCCCTTTAATCACGTAAGGGTCCTGATCCAAATTGGCTATCGTGAAAAAAGCAGATAGATATACAAAATGTAAACAACAAACTGCGACTTCACCAAGTAGCCATAACTGAGTATAATTTAAAGACATAAAGACAAATCTTACAACACCTTTTTCTTCTTTTTATTTGGCTTTATTTTGCAAAGCTATGGACAATTATATCACAATCCAATATTTGTACAATGAAATGCATTTACTATACTCTACCCAGTTGGCCAATCATCATCATTCAGTCACTACGCATTTCAGTTTCCGCAATTCCAAATTCCAATGAACCAAAAATCTCCAAACAAATACTAGCTGTACAAAAACAAGAGCAAGAGTACCTGAAGCGGAGGCGTAGTCGTCTCGAAAAATAAAGCATCAGGCTTATCAGCAAGAACAGAAGATTTGGTCCACAAACAGCTCAACCCACATCGACAAGAGTACAAATTGTCCAAATTATCAGGAATCCAAGTCCATCCTTTGACCAAAACACTAACATGGTCCACCTTCAACTCATTGCAACTAGAATCGTCACCAGCTTCTTGCAAAGAAGCAGACTTATTAGAACCAACATGGATCAAATCCTTGTGCTTTTCCCTGAATTGGGCACAACCGACCAGAGAATCCCATGTCTTGAAAGCACTGAAGAGATCAGTGAAAGGATCAGGTGTGGACTGAGTGGGAAATCTTGAATTGACGTTTATGGGTGATTTGATTGAGGTTGATACAGATGGGAATTCAAGGAAGCCAGAGAAGAAGAGGATCAAGAATGCGAAAAACAACATGAGGGTGATGGTGAGGGTGTTCAGGGACTTCAATGGCATGGTCGGGTTGATTCGTCAACTGGTTTTTTCTCTCTCTCTCTCCTTAGAAGAGAAAGAGTTCACAGCCTTAGTTTTGGTAAACAGTTACCAACATAAATCAACGATATACAATTGTTCTTCGGTTTATGAGAAGCAGTTTGCTTTTACACTTTCGTTTCATTTGTTGGTTTTGAAAATTAGAAATAGAAAATTCAGCATCGGCGCTTGGGACAATGGGATGGATCTACAGATCTAGTCATCCAGAGGTGTCAATCGGGTTGATTCGGTCGGGTTCCGGTTCGGTTTGGATTATTTTAAAATTTAAGCTGTCTAGTTTCAGGTGTTTTTTGACGAACAAGGTTTCATAAGAAAACTTTCAAAAGCATAGAGCATTATTTACGAGGTAAAAACTGATCTGCTCAATTTCGATCTCGTTGTATTTACGGTGACAAAACGTAAAAACGAAATTCACTTGCTGTCACCGGATGTGGTCGGCCCAACAGCGAGAAGAATATAAGCTTGTTGTGTCATACAATAATGAGGTTGCTTTATGGGCTTTCTTCGCCATGATAGTCAGAAGTGGACCTACGAAAAAAATCATTGAAAAGCCCATTTTCTGTAAGTAGAGCATACATGGACCTTCAATTGCATCCTATGCAAATGGGCTTTTTCATCAACGATAGTTTTTTTTTTGTTTTAAATTGATTTTAATCATTTAACAAACCATATTAATATATAACATAGCATACATTAGAATTTTTAGAGTAATTTGTTCACATATTTTGGTTCTCTTATTTTATGTTTAGTTTTTTCTCAATTATAATAATTGGTGTTAATCATTAAATACTTTTTTTTATACAATTTTCTTCTTATTTATTTTTCGATATTTTTCACTCAAAATTAAATATTTGATCATTTTATAATTTTCTAAAATTATTTATATTTTTTCATTTTTTTCTTTTGATACTAGTTTAAACATATTTAATCGCATAAAATATCTTATATCGTGGAGTATAATAATTTATAATACTTTGGATGTGCTAAAAATGTCGCACACTCGCACCAGCACCAACACCAACTTGTATTAACTTATTACATTATTATTACCAAGAACTTGTAATTAGTGTTTTTTATTTCCATTTCAAAAGAAAATATAAAATTGGCAACTTGTTTGTTCACAAACAACATTTAGAAGAAAACTTAAACAAACTTAAATTGAACTTACTTAAAAAATTTAAAAAGCAAAAATTATTTTAAAAACATCATCTTAAATAGACTTAGGCAAACAAAGAACATCAGTCGGTGAAGCTGCACAAATTAATCACTTTAAAGTGTTGCGTGAGAATGAGGGAATTGTTGCCTTGATGTCGGGTTAGATGAGAATTTTTTATCGCGTACGACATCATTTAATAGATTTATTACGTGATACTGTTACACATAAATTACATAACTATATGGCAAAGGCACGACCCACGTGTTCAATGTTTAATTCTGTTGACTTGCAATCGAATATTGCACATCTTCTATCGCCTACCTACCACCCCTTTGCTTCCCCTCACCCTTGGGCGTCTGATTTGTTAACGATGGTGATTGACAGTTTGCTTCATTTTTCTAAAATAATTTGTCCATATGTATGTTAAGTTACCGATTCGCAGTATATGTTCAATTCTTTTTTTTTTTTTTTTTACTTAATCGATGTGTGAGATAAAACTTGTTTACGTGTCCGTGACATAAAATCCACACGTTGTAAGAACAACGAAGCCATTAGATGAACCAATAAAAAGCCGAATGCAGGCCTGTTTTCTTGGAATTGAATGCCCAAAAATATGGATGAGAACACAAAAGAATAATAAATGTTACTTTCATCATTTTATTCGCCATAACTTGCATACATGGTCCTCGTAAAGAAAAAGTAATGTATAATAAATTAAGTTGCACCAACAACTTATATTTGATGAAAAATTAAATTTTTATTTGCATGATGTTTAAAATAAGATTTTTTATCAATAAAAATTTAATTGATAATTTTTAAAAAATTTATTGATAATGTTAATTGAATATGTACTGAATGATTCGAGACATGTTAATTATACGAATCATAATTAAAAAAAAGACAAGATTTACTCAGATTCATTCAAAAATAAGTCTATGTCCTGTTAGAAATTTTTTATTATCAACCTCACAAATCTCTCAGTTACAATGTATGCTCAGTATATAAAAATTATTTATATGTAACGTAAGACGTTTTAATTAGAGTCTAATTAAATTTTAATTCTGCTACAGAACTACTGTTTTTTATTGACCGAAACTCAAACCATCAAATAAAAAATTAAATCCAACTCATATATATTATCAGTAACATATACTAACATTATTAATAAAAAATTTATAAAAAATTTAATTAAATTTTCAACCGATAAAAAAAATCTTATTTTACACCGCAGAAAGAATCTGGTATTAGACTTTATTGTATTCAAATTCCTATAAAGAAAAACACGCATCGAAAACTGTGTGAAATGCAAAGCAAACACACTTTTCAAATATTTTTGAAGTCTTCAAACACGCTTTCCTTTGTTAAAGGCTTTTGTCTGATTTGGATAAGATCCACACTTCATCCCTCTATTTGACCAATCAAAGTAGATCGCTTCAAATCTTACGGTTTACTCAATGTCTTTACTGAAAAGATGCTGCATTTGGATTTATGCAAAGAAAATGGGTGGGAAATAACTTTATTTTTTAGGTTTATGCGAAGAAAATGGATGGGACGTAACTTTATTGTTTAGGTTTGACCATTTGAAGGATTTAATCGACAGATCGGTGATACTATAGATTCTGTTTTGTGAGGGTTGTTATAATATTAAAAATATTTATTAGTAATATTAAAAAATTAAATAGTAATTTTATTATTTAAAATTTTTAAAATAATAATTATTTAATTTTTTATAATTATTAGTAAAATTTTTAATTTATTAATAATTTCGATAAAATTGAGTCTGTAAAATCATTATTCTTTTGCACCGTTTCAAGATTGTTATATATTTCTATTTAAATTATGTTATTAACATAAACCTCACGCTATTCACGAAATTACTCAATATTAAATTGATACACTTGATTATGAGGGACAAAAAAAATAAATAACTAAGATTAAAAATCTCATAGAAAAGTGATAAAGATTGCTTAAAACTTTTATTATTTGTTAAATTAATTCTTCATTTATAAATCAAAATGTTTGGGTTTTTGTTTCATTTTTCATGCCTTAATTTTAGCGGCCTGCGTAATTTCTTTTACCAAATCAATTAGTCAATAAACTTGACAAATGGTTGTATTTTGTTTTATTTAAAAAAAAATAAAATTGATCAATTAACATGTTTTGATATCTCCGTTGATTTAAAAAAATCAGTGGGGTCTTTAATTTTTCTGCCGTGCCTTAATCTTCTCCACTGTGTGAAAGTTTCCATGGTCGATTAGTATTTAAATTAAAATTTTAAAATATATTTATATTTAAATCAAATTTATAATAAATATTATTCATTATATTTTACATAAAATCAACTATATATAAGTGGTTCCATATACAAGCCAAAAAAAATACAAGTGGAAATATTTTCAAGACCAAAAGAGAAAGAAAAAATACAAAAAATTAAATACTTACAGTCGTTCTCTAATATGCATAAAGAATGGGGTTAAATAGTGTTTCGATTTTAATATGGGAGGGTGGGTGCTTTGTTAATAAATCACGAGTTTTACTGTGTAAGAGTTTTGATCTCATGAAATTGATTTTTAAAGAGTTATCATCTAATAAAAAAAATTATTAGTAATTATATAAAAATTAAATAACAATTGTATCAAAAAATTAAAAAATATATAAATACGAAAGTTAATATTCAATTTCCTCTCGGTTTTATAATAACTTTGGAACTCGATTTCATAATATTACTGCTCATTGTGTAATACCAATTCATGAAAATAAAAGAAAAATCATATAGTATAGTATTTGACATAGAGTATATTTGTTTCCACGATAGATTAATTTGCTTTTACGATAAATTTTTGTTAAAAAAAACGTTTGGTATTGAAATTTATTTTTATATTAATAAATACAGTTGAAAAAAGATGTACCCTTAGTGTATTGATGACCAATGGTAGCAGGGTGACAGATGCAAGCACGCGCGCGCATGCTTATTGTATGTGGAGAGAAGCAAACAAATATGTTGCCACTTCGCGTTGAAAGAGGATGTGGAGTAAACGTTACATAATAAATGGATCAAACGAGAATCATGCATCTCTGTTATAATTATATATATCAAATAAAGTTAGAAAAGAAGACAAGATGAAAAGTCTTTGCAATGGACACGGTAGATGCACGAACTAATGTATGTTAGGAGGTACAATTTGGAAAAGTTAGTCTGGTCAAACTTCAATTTTGGGTTAATTATGGTTAATATTTTTTATGGTTGAGTTGGGTTTTTTTTATCGTTGAGTTGGATTAAGTTGAAGTTTTCTCAATCTTAACTCAATCCGAAATTTGTGAATTCAAATTTAATTATATAAACAATATTACTAATTAGTTTATTTAACTTGTAAAAGATGTTAGAATTTTTAAAATTTGAATATCTGATAAATATTATAATTTTTTTAATAAAGAAGATCAAGTTTTGTCTTTGGATTTGAGTAGTTTTGAGCCTAACGGCCTTAGCTCATCAAGAGTTGGTTTATGAATTGCTTAAAAAGTGTCAAGCATGACAAGGATTTATAACCTTTGGAGAGCTGTTTAAGTGGGTCCCATAATCAGATTTTGATATATCTTTAATTTAACCTAAAATAAAGCAAAATAAGATAAAAATAAAGTAAAACAAATGAAAGAGAGGGAGAATGTGGGAGTGACATGTCCTAAGCTATGTAACTCACCCCTAATCTCTAGTGATATCTGCCCTATGACACATCTATAACTTCCATTTAGTTGTTTGTGTTGAAATTTTTAGAACCTTGTGTAAAGAGTAGCTTAGAAGTTAAGAAATTCATAATAAAAAAGAAAGAGCAAAAAAAGATAGGGAATAGAGTTTTTTTAAAAGAGAATTATGGTGGAAACAACTGTCAATCTAATTTTGGATAATTTGAAACTCTAGAGAATTATCTACTCTTTATTTACTACATAACTTGTCATATATGTAAGGTAAGATTCTTGCTAAATATTATGAATTGTAGTTTAGAAATAGCATAATAATGATGTCTTAGTGTTGACCCTCGCCCGTATTTTAATGATGGCAAAACACAACTATTATTTAACTAACATGTTTAAACTAAGTTGTATTAAGGATCAAACACATTCAACCAAGGAACAAAGTGCAAAAACTCGAACCAAATCAAGTATCAAGTGAAGACTGAAGATCTAGAATAGGTCTTAAGGTTTAGAACCAATGTAAGTCTCACTCATACATTGTATTAGCTTGTTCAATGGCTCAAACACAAAAGGTTTTTCTAAAACCATTATTTTTAAAATGTTTTTGATGAAAAACAGAAGAAAAACTGGGTTGGAAGACAACCCAGTCGACTGAGTACATATACCAGTCGACTGGTATATGGGTCAGAAGGTACCCAGTCGACTGGATGAAACAACCCAGTCGACTGGTACTTTGACCAGTAAGTTTCCAGTCGACTGGTAAAATGGACAGAAAGTCCCCAGTCGACTGGATGATATATACCAGTCGACTGGATACTCAGAAGGTCTGAAAACGAGTATTTTTCAAGTGAACCCAGTCGACTGGTATCTCGACCCAATCGACTGGTAATTCAAAAATATGACTGTTGGACTCCAAATCTGAACGTTTTAAAGTAAATCTTTTTCAAATTAAAGTCCTAAACGGCCATATTAATTGATTGCTATATAAACCCATTCAGTTAAGCATTCAATAACAAGTAGTATATATTCAAAAAGAGTTGATCTCACATAATCAAGTTTTTATACTCTTGAAACACAAAAAGCTTTGAAATAATCTTGTTGAGCCATTTCTTCAAGCTTTACTTTAAAAGAGAGACATTTCTGTTGTAATAAGCTTTCATTTGCTGTCTCTTTACCTTTTACTTTACACCATCTTTGTAAAGGGATTACTTCCGAGAGGAAAGGGAAACTTCCGAAAGGAAGGGGATTTTTCGATTTAAGCAATTCCTGTAATTTGCTTGTGTACGGTTTGTGCAACACCCGGCTAAGTTGTGCGACTAAGTTTTCTTAGTAGATTACTTCAAGGAGTTCCTTGAAGAGAGTGGACGTAGGGTCGGAACGAATCCGATATTGCCGAACCACTATAACTGTGTTTGCATCCTCTTTCCTTAAACTCTTTATTTACAGCTCATTACTTGTATTTATTATTTGTTGCTTATTAGTTTTTATAAACTTATATTAATTCCGCAAAAAGTTTTTAAAAACCCAATTCACCCCCCCTCTTGGGTTGAAACCTCGAGCTACAATTGGTATCAGAGCCTCGTTCTCTTTATTAGGCTTAAAATCCTAGAGTTGATCCAATGGCAGCAAATAGCTACTCTAAGGGACACTCTTATACTAGACCACCATTGTTCAATGGCTCAAATTATAACTATTGAAAAAACAGAATGAAAATCTTCGTCGAAGGACAAGATTACAATCTATGGAGAATTATAGAAGAATGACCTAAAATTCCTTCAAAAGAAATAGTTATTGGAGAGACTCTTCATACAATGCGTAAACTCAAAACTGAGTTTACTGACGAGGATTGTAGAACGATGCCTCTCAATAGCAGAGCAACAAGCATGCTACATTGTGCATTAGATATTTCTGAATATAACAAAATATCTGCATGCGTTTCTGCTAAAGAAATATGGGACAAATTACAAGTCACATATGAAGGAACAAGTGAAGTAAAAAAGTCTAAAATTTACATGCTAATTTCTGAGTACAAATCTTTTAAGATGTCTCCTAACGAAACCATTTCCGAAATGCACTCACGATTCATTACTATTATAAATGGTTTAAAATTGCTTGGCAAGAATATTGAGGAAGTTGAACTAACCAGAAAAATCTTAAGATCTCTGCCACCAGAATGGAAACCAAAGAGGACAGCCATTCAGGAGGCCAAAAATCTTGACAAGCTTGATGTTGAGACGTTGCTTGGGTCATTATTGACATACGAGATGGAAGAAATGACTCCTATCATCAATGATGATGAGAAGAAGAAAAAGCAAATTGCTCTCAAAGCTTCTACGAGCAACAAAGAAAAGGAATTAGAACAAGAAGCATAGAGCAGTGAAGAGGATGGTGAAATGGCTTTAATCACCAGACGATTCCATAGGTTCTTGAAGAAAAGCAAGAAACCTTACTCAAAGGATCCCACCTCAAAAAGGGAACCACTTATGTGTTATGGCTGCAAGAAGCCAGGACATATAAAAGCTGACTGTCCAGTTTCAAACAAACCATACAAGGGCTTCAAGAAGAAAGCTATGGTAGCAACTACCTGAAGCGACGACGAAGAAGATGAGTCATCAGACAAAGAAATCGGATACGAGGAAATTGCCAACCTTTGTTTGATGGCAATCGATAATGAAAGTGAGGTAACATCTTCTTCCTCTTCAAAAAATAATATTGTTACTAGTAGTGAAGAACTGCTAGAAGTCATAAATGAAATGCATGAAGAATTAAAGAAATTTGATTCTAGAAATTCTTTTCTTAAGAAAGAAGTATCATCTCTTTCTAAAGAAATGATAATTCTTAGAGAAGAAAAAGAAAAATTATCATCTTTACTGTATGATTCGTCTCAAGATTTTCTTAAAGATGAAAATGAGAATTCGAAAAATAAAATTTCTGAATTAAACAGCACTATATCTAGACTTATGCTTGGTAAAGAAAAACTTGATGAAGTGCTTTCTTCCTAAAGATTAAGTGGAGGAAAATCTGGTGTAGGATATTCTCCATTGGGAAAACAAAAAACAAAAGAGAGCTTATTCATGAAAGCTTTTTGTGTAGATGGATCTTCTACTTCAAAAGCTCCTAGCATTGTTAAAAGCACTCCCTCGATAAATGCTAGGAAGTCTAGAAACTTAAATGATCATACTAAATTGAAGCATCCTAAAAATACTCATGCTTATATGTATGCTCATTCTAAAAATGCTCATACACATCCTAGAAATAATTATCATGCTAGGAACAATGTGTATAATCAAAGAATGCATTCTGCTCGTGCTCATCCTAGGAATTATCATCATGGGTATCCTAGAATGCATCATCATACTCTTTATAGAAATGACATGAATTTTCATACTCCTTACCATAGAAACATGTATCCTAGGAACTATTATCCTAAGGTTTATAGGAATTCACATGTAAGGCATCCTAGAAATTTCTATGACTATCATGCTAGGACTGTGTATCATCAACTTGTTCATAGAGCACCTCATGTTAAGAAAGTATGGGTCCCAAAAGGAACCGTATTTTCCAGGACTAACCCCAAAGGACCCAAGAAATTTTGAGTACCTAAAAGTGCTATCGTATATCCTTGTGTGATGTAGATTTGCATTCACACCAAGGAGAAAGATAACTGTTGGTACCTTGATAGTGGTTGCTCGAAGCATATGACCGGTGATAAAAGCGTATTCAAGGAGCTAACTCTAAGAGATGGTGGACTTGTGACCATTGGAGACAATACTAAAATAAAGATCATCGGGCATGGAAAAGTCGGTAATGATTTCTCAACCTTAGATAATGTATTGCTAGTACAAGGCCTTAAGCCAAATTTACTTAGCATTAGTCAATTATGTGACAAAGGATACAAAGTCACATTTGAGACCTCTCATTGTCTAGTTATAGACATCAAGAGCAACAAGATCAAATTCATTGGCCATAGACATGAAAATGTCTATATAGTTGATTTGAAATCCTTGCATTCTAATAATGAAAAATATTTTCCTGCTTTTAGTGAAAATCAATGGCTATGGCATAGAAGGCTTGGCCATGTAAACATGAATTTGCTAAAAATTGTTTCAAGAAAAGATTTAGTTATTGGACTTCCTAAAATCAATTTTGAAAAAGACAAAATTTGCAATGCTTGTCAAATGGGAAAACAAACTAGGATCTCTTTTAAAGCAAAAAATGTAGTCTCAACTACTAGACCTTTGGAACTTTTGCATATGGACTTATTTGGTCCAATTAGCACCATTAGTCTAGGTGGCCATCAATATGCTCTTGTTATTGTTGATGACTATTCAAGATATACCTTTGTTATTTTTATTGCTTATAAGGATGAAGCTTTTAAAGGATTTGAAAAGTTTTGCAAAAAGGTACAAAATGAAAAAGGAATTTGTATTTCAAACATAAGAAGTGATCATGGCAAAGAATTTGAAAATCAAAGCTTTTCAAAATTTTGTGATGAAAATAGAATTAATCACAACTTTTCAGCTCCTAGAACTCCTAAAAAAAATGGAGTTGTTGAGAGGAAAAATAGAGTTCTAGAGGAATTTTCAAGAACAATGCTTTGTGAAAATAATTTACCAAAATATTTTTGGGCTGAAGCCGTGAATACTTCTTGCTATATTTTAAATAGAATTTTGATAAAGCCTTTGCTTGATAAAACACCATATGAACTATAGAAAGAGAGAAAGCCCAATATTTCCTATTTTCGTGCCTTTGGTAGTAAGTGCTTCATCTTAAATAACAATAAAACTTACTTGGGTAAATTTGATTCCAAGACCGATGAAGGGATATTTTTAGGATATTCAACTACTAGTAAGGCTTATAGAGTTTTCAATAAGAGAACTCTAGTAGTAGAAGAATCTGTGCATGTAACTATCGATGAATCTAACCCAATGAGTAGTGGAGAAGTTTCCTTTAAAGATGATGCAGATTTTATTCCAAGAATGGAAACTCCTACTCCCATTGTTGACCAAAAAGTGAGTTCTTCTCAAACAAATGAAGGGATGACAACTCCCAATTTGGACCAACCATCCTCAAGTTAACAAGAGAAAAATCTACCCAAGGATTGGAGGTATATAAATCATCATCCAATTGATCAAGTAATTGGTAATCCTTCACAAGGGGTAAGAATTTGCTCTTCTATTAGAAATATTTGCACTTTTGTAGCTTATTTGTCTCAAGTAGAACCTAAGACATTTATAGAAGCTGAAAAAGATAATGATTGGTTAATTGCAATGCAGGAAGAGATAAATCAATTTGAGAGAAACAATGTTTGGAAACTAGTTCCAATACCTAAAGATCATTCAATTATTGGAACTAAATGGGTATATAGAAATAAAATGGATGAAAATGGTATAGTAACTAGAAATAAAGCTAAACTAGTTGCTAAGGGATATAACCAAGAGGAAGGAATAGATTTTGATGAAACCTATGCTCCCGTAGCTAGATTAGAAGCTATTCAAATGTTATTAGCCTTTGCATGCTTTAATAAATTCAAGCTATTTCAAATGGATGTGAAAAGTGCCTTTTTAAATGGCTTTATAGAAAAAGAGGTTTATGTTGAACAACCTCTTGGATTTGAAAATCCTAGTCTTCCAAATCATGTCTATAAACTTTCTAAAGCTCTATATGGGTTGAAGCAAGCTCCAAGAGCATGGTATGAAAGATTAAGTAAATTTTTGATTGACAATGATTTTGTAAGAGGTAAAATAGACACAACTCTCTTCACAAAAACTCACAAAAATGACACTTTGATAGTTCAAATATATGTTGATGATATTATATTTGGTGCTACTAATGAATCTATGTGTCAAGAGTTTGCAAAGTGCATGCAAGGTGAATTTGAAATGAGCATGATGGGAGAACTTACCTACTTCCTTGGACTGCAAATCAAGCAACTAAAAGGAGGTATCTTCATCAATCAACAAAAGTACATCAAAGATCTACTAAATAGGTTCGGGATGGAAAGCTCAAAGCCAATTGGAACACCTATGAGCACAACTACTAAACTTGATCTTGATGAAAGAGGTAAAACTGTAGATTCAAAATATTATAGAAGCATGATAGGTGCTTTACTTTATTTGACTGCAAGTAGACCTGATATAATGTTCAGTGTATGCATGTGTGCTGGATTTCAGTCTAATCCTAAGGAATAACGTGTAGTTGCAGTAAAAAGAATCCTTAGATATCTACAAGGGACCCAGACCATAGGATTATGGTACTCTAGAGAATCATCTTTTGAGCTAGTAGGATATTCAGATGCTGATTTTGCTGAATGTAGGTTAGATAGAAAGAGCACAAGTGGAACATGCCAATTCTTAGGTGCTATGTTAACTTCTTGGTTCTCCAAGAAACAGAATTCCGTTGCACTATCAACCACTGAGGTGGAATATGTAGCAGCTGGCAGTTGTTGTGCCCAAGTATTATGGATGAAACAACAACTAGAAGACTATGGCATGAGTCTAAAAAATATTCCTCTATTTTGTGATAATACTAGTGCCATCAACCTAACCAAAAATCTTATTCAGCACTCTAGAACCAAGCATATAGAGATTAGACATCATTTTCTAAGAGATCTTGCTCAAAAATGTGATATAAGATTAGAATTCATACCTTCAAAAGATCAAATAGCTGATATTCTTACAAAACCCTTAAGTGAAGCTAGTTTTTGTAAGATTAGAATGATGATGGGATTGCTTGATTTTGATAAACTGAATGTTTGATTGCATCTCATTTCATCATTTGCATGTTTGACATTGAGTGATAGAGTATTAATCCATGTTTAATTATTCCCCTCACTCAAAAATGTCATAGATAAACAAAATCGTGCTAAAAAATTCAGGACTGAAAATTTTACTAAGGGTCCAGTCGACTGGTAAATGTGCTCCAGTCGACTGGTAAGTCTCTGCCTGATCTTCCAGTCGACTGGTACTTTTGACCCAGTCGACTGGTAATTCTCTTCCAAATATTCTAGATGACTGGTAAGTCTTCTCCAGTCGTCTATAAGATCAAATCCTGTTTGGAGCCAATTTTTTGAAAAAACTCGTGTCCTCCAGTCGACTGGTAAAGATAGCCCAGTCGACTGGTAACTCACTGCTAGTTTACCCAGTCGACTGGTACGTTTACCTAGTCGACTGGTAAAGAAACTTTTCATCTTTTCAAAGGGACCCAGTCGACTAGTATATCAACGCCAGTCGACTGGTATCGCGATTCTATAAAAGGGACTGTTCATTTTCGCCCATTTTACGCCATTTTCACGCCATTTTCAAAGAGCCCAAGCTTTCTCTCTCTAGAAAAATTCATCATTTTGATCCAAAAACCATCCAAATCCCTTCTAAACACACTGATCTACTCATTCCTAAAGAGATTTTTAACTTTCTACAGTTAAAATCTCTCATTTTTACCAAAAATCGCTTTTTCCAAAAACTCCATATTTCTCCAAAATGAGTGACGAAATCCGAATAAAACTCACAACAAGTGGACCTAATGCGCCTAAAAAGCCAAGGTCTTCAAAACCTTCGGCTTCGGAGTCGAAAGGGAAGGGAGCAGCAGGATCATCCAGCAAGAAGCCCAGAACAGAGTTGGAGCAGACTCTGTTTTACAGCCCAGCGGCTCATAAGAGGTATAATTCTATAATCCGTCACAAGAAAATCATGACGGGTAGAGTCGTTGATTTCGAATCTATTCGCCATGGTAATTTCGATATTCTACCAGCCTTTGAGGCAATAAATCTGACCCCATTGGTCAGAATTCATGAAAAATATTACCCGCGACTGATTCACCAGTTCTATGCGAACTTGGTAAAATCCAGTCCTCTGGCTCTGAGATTCAGAACCAGAGTTAACGGTGTGGAGTTTGAGGTCAACACTGACCTCTTGATGAGCATTCTGAGAATCCCTATAAGGGGGGTTCAATGGAGTCTGGATGGATGGCCAGACAACTTTAAAGTTGAGGAGGCTTGTCGGATAGTCAGGGGCGACCCTAACTATGTGTACAGACCCACTACATTTCACACATGTAGTGACTTGCCCCTCGACTCAAAGATGTTTCAGTTGATTGTCAGTTGGATCATCCACCCGAGACTTGGGAGTCGAGGGTATCTATCTAAAATAGATACGGTATTGATTTGGTGCCTAAAATCTGGGCACCACTTCAATATATATCCTCTGCCGCTCGCCAACATGATAAATGACGAAGCAAACGACTCTGGGTATCTTCCTTATGGGATGCTCATTACGCTCATCCTCCAACACTTTCGGGTACCTTTGCCTGCCTCCGAGGTTCAAGATATCGGATTGACGGACATTATCAACATCTCATCTCTGAAGAAGATGGGATGTACTGTTCGTGAAGGGTTCCTCTATCCGAAGGCTGAAAAGCGTCTAAGGATCCGAGAGGATGCGAGCGACAGTGATGAGGATGCTGATACGGCTGCTGAGATGGAGACGGATACCCGAGCACCTCCCATTGGTGACTCGAGTACTGGTCAGACTGGTTACGGTGACATCCTACGAGCTATCTCGAGTCTCCAGATGATGATGGAGTCTGATTTTCAGTCCATGCAGTCTGATTACCAGAGACTGAGCTCCTCCATAGACCACTTACGAGACGACTTCGAGTTACATCGAGAGCACACCGAGGGTTCTCTAGCTGAGATTAGGAAACTTCTTCGTGATAGCTCGGACTCTCCCGTATCTTGAGTCTCTATCTTTTATTTGTACTTAGCAGTTTTCCAGTTCTTATCACATAGCACGGACATCTCATGTACTATTTTTTCTTAGTTATGGCTCTGTGAAACCCTTATTATATTGACTTTTTCTCTATGATGATGTATTACTATTAGCCATATTTCTTACATTTATTTACGCTATTTGTGATATGTTAGCACTGTTTTAAAACTCTGATTGGTCACTAAAACTGTTATAAAATGCTTATACGCTTGAAAAACTTCCGGTTCTTCCCGGGAAGGCTTTCGAAATTCGAATGAAGCCAAATCTTCGCGTACAACTTTGTTTTCTTATACTCTATTTGACTGTATTAGCTAAGTAGCTTATTTTTTATGTTATGCCCCCTTTGGTTGCTGTTGTCAAAACGGGGGAGAAAAATGAGAAAAACGAGAAAATCCAAGTAAAACGCAACCAATGCATAGATTTAGGGGGAACATTGCTCCATAACTTTGTTAAAATGTTTATTGATTGGTTGAGTTTGATTCTGGATTGATTGAAAGAAATATAAACTGTGTTTGCTTGTTTACAGGGTAGTTTTACGCGAAAAACAGAGGAGACTCTATCCAAATTTTTTTAAAATCCTATCACTTAGTTTTTAAAACTGTTTTTACATTATTAGTTTTCTCATCATCAAAAAGGGGGAGATTGTTGACCCTCGCCCATATTTTAATGATGGCAAAATACAACTGTTATTTAACTAACATGTTTAAACTAAGTTGTATTAAGGATCAAACACATTCAACCAAGGAACAAAGTGCAAAAACTTGAACCAAATCAAGTATCAAGTGAATACTGAAGATCTAGTATAGGTCTTAAGGTTTAGAACCAATGTAAGTCTCACTTATACATTGTATTAGCTTTTTCAATGGCTCAAACACAAAAGGTTTTTCTAAAACCATTATTTTTAAAATGTTTTTGATGAAAAACAGAAGAAAAACTGGGTTGGAAGACAACTCAGTTGACTGGGTACATATACCAGTCGACTGGTATATGGGTCAGAAGATACCCAATCGACTGGATGAAACAAGCCAGTCGACTGGTACTTTGACCAGTAAGTTTCCAGTCGACTGGATGAATCAACCCAATCGACTGGTAAAACGGACAGAAAGTCCCCAGTCGACTGGATGATATAATACCAGTCGACTGGACACCCAGAAGGTCTGAACACGAGTATTTTTCAAGTGAACCCAGTCGACTGGTATCTCGACCCAATCGACTGGTAATTCAAAAATATGACCGTTGGACTCCAAATCTGAACGTTTTAAAGTAAATCTTTTTCAAATTAAAGTCCTAAACGGTCATATTAATTGATTGCTATATAAACTCATTCAGTTAAGCATTCAATAACAAGTAGCACATATTCAAAAAGAGTTGATCTCACATAATCAAGTTTTTATACTCTTGAAATACAAAAAGCTTTGAAATAATCTTGTTGAGCCATTTCTTCAAGCTTTACTTTGAAAGAGAGACATTTCTGTTGTAATAAGCTTTCATTTGCTGTCTCTCTACCTTTTACTTTACACTATCTTTGTAAAGGGATTACTTCCGAGAGGAAGGGGAAACTTTCGAAAGGAAGGGGATTTTTCGGTTTAAGCAATTCCTGTAATTTGCTTATGTATGGTTTGTGCAACACCCGGCTAAGTTGTGCGACTAAGTTTTCTTAGTGGATTACTTCAAGGAGTTCCTTGAAGAGAGTGGACGTAGGGTCGGAACGAATCCTATATTGCCGAACCACTATAACTGTGTTTGCATCCTCTTTCCTTAAACTCTTTATTTACAGCTCATTACTTGTATTTATTATTTGTTGCTTATTAGTTTTTATAAACTTATATTAATTCCGCAAAAAAAATTTAAAAACTCAATTCACCCCCCCTCTCTTGGTTTGAAACCTCGAGCTACACTTAGAATTAACAATGGAACTTGCTAGTTGTACCATATGCATTTAATAATTCATAGCACTTATCTTACCGAGCCTAGTTGTTTGACCAATTCATTTTTTGAATGACCTATCTTTTTAGATTGAAGATATTTTATTTAAGGAAGCCGACATGATAGAATTAGTTGAGTGAATCTAGAGTTCGGTTTTGTAAAAAAGTTGGATTTAGAATTATGTATTATTGAGCATTGTATTATATACTTGATCAGTTATGAAGGTTTAGTGATAACATATATATATATATATATAGACACACACACACACACACACGTATTCGATGATTTCTAGTACACTCGGATTATAATTTCTATACAAACTCACTAATTTTCGTAGGAATGTGCTTGTTCCAAATACTGTCGTGCCCCGAAAACTCTTATCTTGTGTAGTCCTATGCTGGTTCCAATATTCCTTCGAAGTGAAGAGCCCATCTGAAGACAACATCCATACTAATTGATCGTGTTTTTTCCATGTCAAAAACAAAAGAATTAATAGGAAGAGCATAATAAGGGGGAAATAAATCCAAAACTGTATGAAGAAAGCTCCCATCTTTCAGTGCATCATGAACCAAAATGTTAGGAAGAATTGGATATCCTCGACCTAGGAGAAGCCGAAAAGAGGTTAGCAAAATAATCAATCGCAGCCTCACCAATCACTATAGGATATGTGCTAAGAGAACCATCCTGTAATCTTAATTTGAAATTCGCCCTAAAGGCACGCTCTTTAATTAAAGCCTGAAAAAAAAATATTAATCAATTTTTTTTATGTGGAATTGATCTTCCACATCTACTCACTCACACATGAATATTTACAACAATTTCCTCATCGTGTGTGAGTCTCTTTCGCTCCTCCTCGACATCATGCATGTCTAAGGATGACAATTTTGTTCAAAATCGCAGGCCTCACTTTGTCCCGCTTTGGGGAAAAATCTCTGCCCTGTTTGCGGACAGGGATTGGGAAACTTTTTTCCCTGTTGCCTTGGTGGGGGCGGGGTTATAAGTCTCCGCCTCGAATTCTCCGAACCCTATAAATAATATATTATATTTCTTATCTTAAATTCATTTTTTTTATTAAATGAATTTATTGAATTCTCACTTCAAATTGACAGAATTTTAACTTAAATGATAATTTATCTTAATGATAATTTATTAAATTCATGTCTTATAATTACCACTCGCACTTCCTTTTTTATAGCACTCTATTTCTTAATGGCCACAAGATCATCCTATGCTTTAACAAATAAAAATGTTAAAATTTTCGGGGTTACCTAACTTTAACCTTTAAAACTCCTTTTTTTATGGGCTATTGGCTTAAAATAGTTCAAATTTTATGTAATTTCATGACTTGGGTTTTGCTTGGAAAATTTTATACGGGGACCCAATTCCCCGTAGAGAACCAAGATAGGGAAAACAATTTCCCCGCATTTATCCCTGAAGGCAGGGATGGAGATTTTTTTACCCCGTGAGCTTGGCGGAGATGGGGAATCCAACCCCATCCCGTTGCCGTCCGTAGCCTATACCACTCCAAACTCACACTATAGTCCAACGAGCACACTTGGAAAGTCACTCGTTCTCTTATCTAGGTTAGAGAACTACACACTGATTTTCTAACAACGAGCTTTTTAGATTCCACCTTACGAACCACACATACTTCACCATGCGAGCATTACTCACTTGCTACACAAATCATCTCCTTTGCACTATACTAGTCCCTCGAGCTCCCTTTGTTGTTCCACTATACCACCGTGAGTGTATCTCAGAATCAATCGCATGATCTCATAATCAATCGCATGACTTGGGTTTTGCTTGAAAAGTTTTATGCGGGGACCCGATTCCCCGTAGAGAACCAAGATAGGGAAAAAAATTTCCCCGCATTTATCCCCGAAGGCAGGGATGAAGATTTTTTTACCCCGTGAGCTTGGCAGAGATAAGGAATCCAACCCCACCCCATTGCCATCCGTAGCCTATACCACTCCAAACTCACACTATAGTCCAACGAGCACACTTGGAAAGTCACTCGTTCTCTTATCTAGGTTAGAGAACCACACACTGATTTTCTAACAACGAGCTTTTTAGATTCCACCTAACGAACCACACAGACTTCACCATGCGAGCATTACTTGCTTGCTACACAAATCATCTCATTTGCACTATACTAGTCCCTCGAGCTCCCTTTGTTGTTCCACTATACCACCGTGAGTATATCTCGGAATCAATCGCATGATCTTTCATGCCCAGTTGAAACATCAGTTATAATACCACTTATTAGGTATGATGACCTAAGTTTAAAAGACATTTAGGCTTGGAGAGTCCATCAAGCGAGAGCCCAAATCTATGACGTTGAAAATCATATGAATCTAAAAGCTTAAGTCAATGAGTTCAAACGGTTATAATTCCACCACTATATATGTCATTCATTAATTTAAATTCTTTTTTATATCTGATTGGTCTTTCATAACTTTTCACTCCTACTTAAATATTCACAACCTTTTATTCACGTGTGAATTTCTTAACAATGGTAGTTTGGTCGTTTAGAAAGAATTTCTTCCATATGAGACACTAAATTAATAGAGCGATCGGATGGACTATCAATCGATTCAACGTTGTAGGAAGGTTTTTTTTTTAATAGTTACCAATTGAGATTGGTTTTTGACTTTGCCAAAAGCACCAAGAAACAAAACAAATTAGTTTTCTTTTATGTACTTGGTAGTATTACATATCACAGAATTTGTTTTTAATAAACCCAAATTCATGATAGTTAAATTTTAAAAAAATTCATTATCAATTTTTCTTTTTAAAAAATATTAAAATATTTTAAAATTTTAACAGTTGTAGTTGTGAGGTCCATCTGACAAGAAGCTCGATATAATAATATACAGTACTTGTGAATTGTAAATAAATAACCCCAACAACTTGGGGAGGCAGACAGTCAAGTACGATAAACTCTAGGACAGTTTATATTTAAGCTGTCAAGGAAAAGAATAAAATAATAAAAATTTGTTTAATTATAAAAAATATTGTGTGGTTAGTTGTATTTTTAAAATATATTTTTAATTTTTTTTATAAAAAATATTTTATAATTAATTTTATTTTTAAAATATCTAAATTTTTTTAATAAAAAAATACAATGTGATATATTTTTGTTAACAAAAAATATTATTAATGTTTATGTTAACAAAAATTACTATACGATATGTTTTTTTAATAAATTACGGAGTATTTTTTATTAACAAAAACATAACACAAAATATTTTTTATGTATTTTTTAAAAATATAATTAATTACAAAGTATTTTTTGTAATTAAACCTAAAAAATTAATGATGATTTCACAAATTCGATTTTGTAGAAGTTATTACAGTATCAAAAAAATTCACTAATAATCGTGTGAATGTTAAGTAATAATTTTAATATTTATTCATTAAAATTTTATTTTAAAATAATTATTATTTAAATTTCTTTTTTATGATTATTAATATACTTTCCTAAACAACACAAAATCGGATCCGTAAGGAATCAAAGCAGAGACCGATAAACCAAGTTTGCCAGTGGAGAATCCAATACCCAAATCAGACAAGAGAAAGCAAGAACCTGTCACCACGCTGTCGTTTTGTCCACGTGGATATTCACACTCAATTCCCTCGTGCTTTCTCAACCGGCTATTCCCAGTAGATTTTAGTTAACTATCTCTCTCTCAGAATACGGACATAGAGAGGGTACCGTTGTTTCCTTCATAGATTAATTGGTTCACCCTCACTCTTTCAAGTCTTTGCGTCTCTTACTATAAATATCAGGTCTTGATAACATGCTCCTTTTTTTTCCCTTTCTCTTTCATCTCTCCCTCTCACTTTTTTCCTCATTGCCGACCATTTTCTGGCGAAATCGCCGGCCAGTGTCTTTGTTATCGGAGAAACTGTTTCTCATCCATTTTCGCTCTCCAAGGTTTGCCTCTTTTGTTTCTTCCTTTTTTTGAGTCATTTTCTTTGTTATTTATCCTTTTTTGGAGCTTTAGATCCGGGTTTTTTTGGTAGGTGGTTCAAGTTGGTTCAGTTTACATGAGTTTTTTTTTTTTTTTTTGGTGTTTTTAATTGCTGTGGATTACTGTGTATGTTTTTGGAAATTGACTTTTAATAACATTCTTCTTTTTTTGGATCTTGATCTGTTGTTATCAATTATTTGTTTTACAGTGCCTTGTTTCCCACTGTAAATTCCTTGAAATTTGAATATAATGTGTTGTATTTGAAGAAGAAAATATCATATAAATTAAAACTTTTTTTTATTTCTCTATGTCTTTGTGCTTTATTTTTAAATCATTGAATTTTGTTGATGGGTTGATTCTTTAGAAATGCAATTCTATGCCAGAATCTATCCTTTTATTACACTCTATTTTTTTTGGATAAATTAAAAAAAAAATCTATTGTTATTTAATCACTGCAAAATGGAAAAAAATGCCTCTGTTGAATGGATAAGATGGTTTTGATGTTGCTTATAAATATCCTTTACGTTTCAGTTTCTATATTATGCTCTTTTATTTTCTGTTTCTGGTTGAACATTTTGTCCAAATAATTGGAGCGTTCAATATTGCTTAATCTTGATAATTTTTTTTTTGAAACTGTAGATCTCTCTGTTTTGAAAAAACTGTTGTTGTGCATTGAAGATTCGTGAGGAAATGGATGGAACTAAAGAGACTGGGCTTAGAAATGTGAGCTCACATTGCTCAATCTCCGAAATGGATGATTACGATCTATCTCGCCTCCTGGACAAGCCAAAGCTAAACATTGAGAGGCAGAGATCGTTCGATGAGAGGTCGCTTAGTGAGCTCTCGATTGGCTTCACAAGAGGAGGCTATGACAATCTTGATAGCACGTACTCGCCTGGTGGAAGGTCGGGCCTGGACACTCCTGCATCGTCTACGAGAAACTCCTTCGAGCCACACCCTATGGTGGCAGATGCCTGGGAAGCTCTCCGGCGGTGTTTGGTGTATTTCAGAGGCCAACCAGTTGGTACAATCGCTGCCTATGACCATGCATCTGAGGAGGTTTTAAACTATGATCAGGTAAAAGTTTTGACCAAATATTTCGGTTTTTTATATGGTGATATTTGAAAACTTTCGTGTGTAATATGCAATAAACTATGATCAGGCCAACAGTGCTGACCCATTAGAGTATGGAGATTATGTTCTCTGTACTGAATGTGCGCAGTGAGAAGTATGATGAATCAGAAAATTTTAGTGCACTTTAGAAGAGATGAGAACAGAATTAAAAAACATTAAAGTGAAAGGTTCCATCAAAGTTGATAAGGTGGAAGTTTGAACCAAACATGGAAAACTAATTAAGCTTTGGAGATGTATGCCATTGCAGGATCCATAAATTGCAAGCTCCTATTTCTTTTTCCCAGTGAGTTAGAATATCCAGTTTAATTTAAAGGGAGAATTGTTAGTGACTGGCTGTAAGATTAAATAAGATGATGAAATCTGCTTGAATTGGGGAGATAATGGTATTGGAAATTGCATAAAATTTTATCTATTGAATAAATGTTTCACAATCAATAGTCAAAACCATTATAATATTGTTGATTATGAAATTGGAAGTTGTAACATTTCATTTGATACTGGCTTGTGTTCAGGTTTTTGTTCGAGATTTTGTACCCAGTGCTCTGGCTTTTCTGATGAATGGAGAGCCTGACATAGTCAAGAACTTCCTCTTGAAGACACTTCAGCTTCAAGGTTGGGAAAAAAGAATTGACCGATTCAAGCTCGGGGAAGGAGCAATGCCAGCTAGTTTCAAAGTGCTTCACAATCCTGTACGAGAAACGGATACCATTATTGCAGATTTTGGTGAGAGTGCAATCGGAAGAGTTGCTCCAGTTGACTCTGGATTCTGGTGGATTATTCTCCTCCGTGCATATACAAAATCTACCGGGGATTTAACTCTAGCAGAGACACCAGAGTGTCAGAAAGGGATGAGGCTTATATTGACACTATGCCTATCAGAGGGGTTTGATACATTCCCAACCCTGCTTTGTGCTGATGGATGCTCTATGATTGATCGGAGAATGGTACGCTGCCCTTGTGATAATGCTCTCTCTCTCTCTCGTTTGCTTGCTTGCTTGATCTATCTACCTATATGTGTGCGCGCATGTGGTTATAGCTGTTCCTTAATTGATTTATATGATTTCTTTTTATGGAATAATATCAAATTTATTACCTAGAATATCACCATTATGACAGTTAAAGCCGGATTTCAGTGTTTGGTCGCGGTTCATATATGTGGCTGCTTCTAAAGAACCAATGATTTGATTCTTATTGATCATGTGGATTATATGTAAAATATGAGGCCAATTAATGGCTTCATGAAATGGCTACTACCTTTAGATTAATATATCTTTGTTCTGATGAATAGTAGTCATCAAATATTAGTAAATTATAAATTCCTGGAAATTAACTTATCAGTAGCTGTCTCGTATATTGAGTTCAGCAAATAATTTTTGTTTAGTTTGCTTCAAGCACTCATTAGGTTTTCTTATGCCGTATGCATTTTGAATGCCAAACTTAGCAAACTTAGTATTTCTGTAAAAGAAATGGTCTTAATTATAAAAATCATCTTTCTTGTTTTTTTTTTTCATTTTCTGCCTTTTGGTCCCTTTGTCACTTGAAAATGCACCATGTGTCCAGGTTATTTAATTTTAGTAGGCTATCTATTGCAGTGAATTTGTATGTTACATGTGTCCACTACATTTAATGTTATTAACCCAATTTCTGTGAATGATAATATTTTGGTTGTGTATGAAGCAGCCATGATTATCCAGTTCTATTTAGCAACAACCAATTTGTTTTTCTCTTTCTTTTTTTGAAATTTGAGTTTTGAGAAAAAAATTGCATTAATTTCTTGTAACTTTTGTTATTTTCATTTAATATTGATATGTTGTATCTTACATGGCTCTAACGTGGATCAAATGCGGCACTCAGTTTGTTCTTTTTTGATGCTGTTAGGGAATCAATTGAGACAATTAAAAGGTGAGGGATGAAAATAGAATAAGTTGAAAAATCTCAAGAATGATTTATGGAATTCACTCTTTTAGCCCATACTATCTCATAACCCATCCACAATACCATTACATTATCCACATAAATTGAGAGAAATAACCACTATATATATAGTCAAATACACACTGGTGGGAGTTGAACTTGAGACCTTATGGTCCCAAGTCCTCGGCCTTTGGTCTTTGACCACTAAGACCTCATTGGCAGCTTTTTCAATACATTGTTTTCTTCTGTATGACACATCAATTGATTATATGTTGCTATTTAGTTATTTCAAACACATGATAGAGTAAGGAGCTTATCTTGTGGGTGGCTTACTCTATCCTGCCCAACAATCTTACCCTAACCTACCTGAATTGCCAAACATAGCCTAATGCCATGTTTGGTACAATGGGCAGGGTAGGGAAGATGGTAAAACCAGTTTACCCTGTCCTATCCAGTATTTGGGGACATGAACTTGGGGTGAGTAGGGTAAGGCACCTCACCCATATCGTGTGTAAGCCTTGCTCACCAAGGGTGGGTAAATTAGTCTTACTCACCTTTTGGGTAGGGTAAGAGGGGTGTTGTGAAAAGATATAAATGACCTATTTGTGCCATGCAAAAGACAATAAAGCCCATGTTAAAATTTGAAAAAACATCATTGTATAATTATTAAATATGCATAACAGTAATATAATGTAAAAAAATTATAACTAGATTCATTTGGGCTTTTAATATATTTAGCTCTTGTTGATATTTAATTGCCTCATAAGGAGAAGGAACATTATGGCCTGTGGTATTAGAGATGTAGCCCTAACGAATGGAATGAAAATATTAATGTAACTCAACCAAGATATAATTAGGACTTAGAGTTTACTTGATGAGTTTTTTTTTAAATCCTAAACAAGATCATTCAAAAGAGAAAAAAGATTAGATGTGTTGAGTATAATGAGACAAAAGACTTCTCTGATGCTTGCTCATTCTGTGTGATTCCTATCTTATTCTCTGTGTTCTTACTAGTCGGAGCTCTTTATTGGAAGTGAGGATTTTGAGTTTGCTAAAATTTGTTTATGCTGATAGATTAGTAGTTGATTTTTCATGCTTATAAGATAATTATTTGTCCTGTTATCATGTTTCATTTATGTTCTGGTCCTCTTATCATCCTTTTTCAGTTTGAAAATTCTGGCTCTTTTCTTAACTTCAATGTGCTTAAAATATTTCCATTCTATTGACTTCCTCCTGTTTTCTAGAGAAACTATTAACCAGCATAGATATCATATTGCATCAGCAAGCATGCAGATCTAAAATCCATCTTCAATTTATTTACCCCTAGTTGGGTGATTGTTTTGAGGAAAAGGTCACATCTTTTAATTGCACAAACTTAGTTTGCATCACATCATTTGTTTTGAAAATTTTGATACCAGAAATCCTTGCCATATATTATTCAATTGTACAACTTATTTTACAGGGTATTTATGGTTATCCTATTGAAATTCAAGCACTTTTCTTTATGGCGTTGAGATGTGCTTCGTCAATGCTAAAACATGATGCGGAAGGGAACGAGTTCATTGAAAGAATTGTGAAGCGTTTGCACGCCTTGAGTTATCACATGCGAAGTTACTTCTGGCTAGACTTTCAACAACTAAATGACATATACCGATATAAAACTGAGGAGTACTCCCATACTGCAGTAAATAAGTTTAATGTTATTCCTGATTCAATCCCAGAGTGGGTATTTGATTTTATGCCCACTCGTGGTGGCTACTTCATAGGCAATGTCAGTCCTGCGAGGATGGATTTTCGATGGTTTGCTTTAGGTAACTGTGTTGCAATTCTAGCTTCTCTTGCTACTCCAGAGCAATCTATGGCTATTATGGATCTTATCGAATCTCGTTGGGAGGAGCTTGTTGGAGAAATGCCTTTAAAAATAACTTATCCTGCAATAGAAAGTCATGAATGGCAAATTGTAACTGGTTGTGATCCCAAGAATACTAGATGGAGTTACCATAATGGAGGATCTTGGCCAGGTTTGTTCCTCATTCTCTCCTCAATCCTTTGAATTTAATGTTTTTAGTATTATAACGAATGATGTTTAATACAATTTTAGTGCTAGATGACAACTCTCATCAATATATTTTGCAAGATCATTAATTGGTGTTAAAAGGTGAAATCTGAAACCAAAGCAAAATTTTATAGAACTTGTTTATTTCATTTGCACAATTTGCATGCCTATGGAAAATCCATTGCAGATCTTAGTTTCTTAGTGGGGCTTTTGGGAATGCCATACATTAATATCTAGGGATAAGCTGACTGGTAGAAAATTTAGTTATTTGGTAAAAGCTTTTTGCATGTAACGAGATTAAACTTATTAAAGAACACCATACTCAAGCTGGAGAAACCACCCAATTGCCTGCAAATTCTGATCTTATATGAATCGCCCCTCGAACATAATTGCTTTGTGCATTGTTAGTAACAATTACATGAATTGTTGATAATTACGTCCGCTAAATAAAAGATCTGATGTAAGATTATAACAGACGGCAATCCTTTTCGAAGAATCACTTCAGGCTTCACTTTCCCTTGAAAAATTGGATTTATTTAGTTACCATCCCCAGCTCATCAGTCATGGTCTCGAAGAAAAAATGATGATATGTAAATGATTTTATGTTCGTTCTTTGAATCCTCATATAAAATCACGCCAGTATATTTTATTTTATGAGTGAACTGGATTACTTTAGTACATTCCTATTTAAATGTATTCTAGAATTGAATCATGCAATTGAACATTTGGATTGGTGAGTCACCACTACACTCGAAAACAAAACGCCTACATGTCAATGATTTTATGTTAGGTCTTTGAATCTTAGAAGATTTATTTTTTTGGAGTGAAATCCTACAGGAAGTTCATAACCTCCCTTTTCTCTGCAATCGTTTGTTTTTTCTTTCCTATCTTGGATACAGTGCTTTTGTGGCTGCTAACTGCTGCTTGCATCAAGACGGGACGACCTCAAATTGCAAGACGTGCAATTGATCTGGCTGAGACTCGCTTACTGAAAGATAGCTGGCCAGAATATTATGATGGGACACTTGGGAGATATATAGGTAAACAGGCAAGAAAATATCAGACGTGGTCAATTGCTGGATATTTAGTGGCAAAGATGATGCTCGAGGATCCCTCACATTTGGGGATGATTTCCTTGGAAGAGGACAAACAGATGAAGCCAGTGATTAAGAGATCATCTTCTTGGACTTGCTGAAAGAGAGCAAGCGCGCAGAAGAAACTAGGAGAAAGAATAGAGAAAACACCAGAGGCAAGAAGAAATATTGGTATTTCATTATGGCAATATTCTTTGGCATCTTTGCTTTTAGGTTTCATTCAAAGTTTGGTTTTCTGTACAATAGCATCTGCTGTTAAGACTATCTTCTTGCTGTCAAATAAAAGATACATTTTGCAGTTTGTGTTCAAATTTTTTAATGGCATTCTGCAAATGCCACGTTAAATTTAATCTCCTTTTGATGGCCGCTGAAATGGTGGATCAAAGATTTGTGTTATATGATAGAGGACTTTCAGTTGGAAGAGGCTGATTAAGTTTTATATGATATAACTACTTTCTGTATTCAAATCAAACTGTTCTTGACACTTTCTAATTTTGGGCTATTGTGCGCATGCCTTGCGTGCTTCAACATTCGTTGTCCATGTGCTGATTGCTTAGTTCGGATGAAGTATTAATGGAATTTGCATGTGGTTAAATGGTTTTTCTCTTCATTCTCCTCAATCTAAATACACAGTTTGAAAAATAGAAGGGAAAGAAAATAAAAGATATTAGAGAACAGAAAATAAAAAATTGGTGAGTATATATACCTTTTGTTTGGATTTTAAAAATACATATATGAAAAAAAATGAAAGGATTTAACCCATTTTATTATTTTGTTCTTTATTCATATAACAAATATATTTAAAAGTTATATTATAATGTTGAGTACATTAGAAAACTATAAAAAGAGTATATTTTCTTTTCGAATTCTCTCGATTTGAGAAATTTATAAAATGGAGATTTGAAAAGAAATAAAAGAGTATATGTACCTATGTCTCTTTTTTTTATTCATTAAAATACTTCTTAAATAAAGCGTACATGCACCACCTTTTTTTTCCTATCTCCATTCCGGTTCAATAAATTGGTGTACATTTTCATGTAATCAAAAAAATTTATTATGTATTTCACCTCACGAACCAATATAAATTTTGGAGATAATTGATAATCGAAATGAACGATTTCAATCCTTCGATTTGGTTAATCAACAAATCAGACTCCAATTTTTTGTTAAAGCTTACATACCACAACAATTAGCTCAAAAGTAACTAAATATTTAAAAGTTTGTTTGGGATTGCTAAAGAAAACAGATTTAAAGGTTTAATGATTCAACATCACATTACTAGATGTTTAAAGCGAGTTTATAAAATAAGTAGTTATCGTTTGGTTAATA
Source organism: Bretschneidera sinensis (assembly GCA_023935145.1). Lineage (NCBI taxonomy): Eukaryota > Viridiplantae > Streptophyta > Magnoliopsida > Brassicales > Akaniaceae > Bretschneidera > Bretschneidera sinensis. The sequence goes on along the minus strand of CM043697.1, from coordinate 135,831,961 downwards.
AGTTTTGAAATTATAAAGCTGTTTTAAGATGGGTTTGGTAAAGAGAAATGAAATCAATTTAAAATTGGCATTGAATACCCTTTTACCAAACGCATCTACAACTTATTTATGACATCATAACTCTTTTACCAAACATATCCATATTAGACTTTGGTGACCGGATTTTTTAACTTAATTTTAGTTAAATAATTTTTTGAACTTGTTAAATGGAAATTAATTTAGATATGAATAATTTGACAGTGATAAGCATGAGAATAGAAATATAAAATAAATTAGTATATGTTTAAGGTTAATTACGAACCTTTTTAGTTTATAAGTAATTATTGTTTGATAATTAGTATAATAATTAAATATTTTTAAAATTATAAATTAATTATTATTCAGTGAGTAATATGATAATTACATGATAGTTGTGATTGTGGTTAATTAACTATAAATTAGTTTTAATTTTTATTTAAAAATTCGTTATGTTACCAGGCGATATACTTAACGCTTTAACTACAACACTGCACGGGTCGATACGCACCACGCCTAGTATCAATTCCATTGTTTACGGTTATGACTACTGGGGTATCTAATCCCATTCGCTCCCCCTAGCTTTCATCTGTCAGTGTCTTAAATTGCTAGATTACAAACAACAACAGAAAAAAATCTTGTATCTTTTCTTTCACTATCCAAAATGCATGTATTCTAAAAGAGAGTTTTTATGGCTTTGTTGTGTTGAAAGTGACTTGCCCACAATTTAATATCTTGGTGTGAGGTAACATCACCTTTAAGATAGTTACACGACTCAAAGCCTAGAATTTTGCTTCTCTAAACTATTCTTCAAGCATTAAATACTTAAAAAAAATATTTAATGAGTTGGATATTAATAACTAAATTATCTTTCAAAAATATTAATAACTAAATTAATATTATATATAAAATAATAATAATAACTAATTTAGACAAATTGAACTTAGAAAGGAAGAGAGGTAAAGGAGAGATGATAAGGTTATTATATTTTATATTATGTAATTGATCAAAGCTCAATATATTATAATTTTTTACTCGGTTAGCTCAACTTCTTTGTTTGGGAGTCTTCTCTATTTAGTTGTTAAGATTTTGGTTTAATTTCTCACAAAAAAAATTTTTTAATTGATTTAAAAAAACTATTTCATATTTTGTAGTTACTTGTTCTAATAAGAATAATAGTAGTATCCTATTAGATATTGCTTATTTTAGTAGTAATAGAAGTTGTTTTCTTTGTTGTTTTTCACCTAATAGTATTAGGAAAACACTCTTTATATAAAGGGGGTCCCAATTGAGATTTGAGACACACTTATAGTTCCATATGCATTGTAAATTAAAAGGGTACTAGAGCTAGGATTAGAGTTTTGAGTGTATTAGGTTTTGGGTTGTCAAATAGATAAGATACTACAACTAGAGTTAAGTTAAGATTTTTTGTTGTATTGTGACTTTGGGGGTGAGAGTTTGACAATTTTGTTCTTCCTAAAGTTGTAGTTGAAGATTAATAAAATAGTGGAGTTGTTGGTGGATGTAAGCAAATAGGTTGTTAAACCAAATTAATTATTGGTATTTTTACTCTTTATTTGTTTTGCTTATTTAATTATTGTGATTGTGTTTTTTTACTTAAATTTTAAGTAGGTGAATTTTAGTAATAAAATCTCAACATTAATTTAGTTGAAAGTGAAATGATCAAAACAATATTAGAAATTCAGATTTGTTTTAAACAAATTAAAGGCTATTAAGATAATTCATTAAAGTTGTGGATTTAATTTTTTAACCTTCATATACTTTTTACAATATTGAATATCGAACCAATCGATAATGAAAAAAGTACAATCTTTTTACCGTTGGAAATAGCTTGTTGAAATATGCAAAGTGAGACCCGTATTCATCGCCTTTTGCCTTATCGACTGCCCTCACGCATCGCCAACCGACCGTTGTGAATTGATGAGGGTCCAATTTTAGATATGGTTCTTTCCGATGACGATTACTGTGTCGGAAATGGCTTAACCAGCCTTTCCATAATTTTTGATGATCATCTGTCGCTAAGAAGCCGACCTATGCGCCAATGTGGTTGCAAGTGGGTCTAGCCTCTGGTCAATTGTTTCATTTTTACTTTTTAAAAAAACAGTTTTTCATAAATAACCTACTTTGTTGACGTGGGATATGAGTATTTTGGTCTAATTTTTTTTTTTTGGTGTTTCAATAATAATTGAATACTCATTTCACGTACCTAAATAAAGATAAAAACAAAAGGAGATGATCTAAGAGTATGTTTGATTCAGCTGAATAAATCAACTTATCATTTATTAGTATCAGATTATAATTTGATGTTTAAAATTAATTTTAAAAAATAATTTGGTTATTGTTTGGGTATCTTGTAAAGTTTTAAATAAGTTGTAGATGTGTTTATAAAAAAAATGTTGAAATTAATCTAAAACCGTCGAAATGATCAAATTATAATAATATTCTAAATTATGGACAAATGAAGATTTTTGAGAAAATTTAAGATAAAAAGAACGTTCATCAAGATTAAAACAGATTATAATCTAAAAAGTGATTTGAGAAGATGAAGTACCCTAATATTTCAAAATTCAATTATTTTCTCCTAAATTATAATTTTCATGGGATATATCAACATACAAACTGATTTAACTACCTTATAAACTGAACCAAACAAACCCTAAATTGTATAAAAATAAATTTAATTCCATAAGATGGTGAAACCAGATTATCAAAATTGTCACTGATAATTTTGGCCAAACAAGCTCGGTCCAACCAGGCAACCGAACAGAACTTCTCACTCGCACGTGCGATTTGGAAGCAAACCACACGTGTTCTCTATAATATACCAATCATGGAGAAAAGTAAACCATCCGTAGAGAGCCGTAAGGGCAGCGAGGAAGTGAGAGAGGTGTTGTTTCCATTTCTCTGCGACTACAAAAACCATGGCGTTCAACAGTGGGATCAGATCGGCCTCAAAGCTTTTGGCCTCTTCTGAATCGCTTCTATCGAAGTCAGGTTAGTTCTCTTACTTGGAAATTTTGGGTCTTTATTTTTTCTTAGGTTTCATTTGGTTTGGGTGTTTTTCGTCTTAGCTGCCAAATAGCGGGTTATAGTTCGTTTTATGTTGATCTGGTAGACGTTATTATTTGATGAGGACGATAATCGTTTCAGTTCATGTGTAGACGATTCCGATTAGCTTGCAGATCTGTTATTTGCCGTTTTGTTAAATGAATTAATTAGCTTATTGGTCTGATTGAATTTTAGACTATACGATTTTATGATGATCTTTATGCGGAATATCGATATCCTAAGTGGGTCTCACCGATTGGTGGTTTTTTCGTGGCTTTGCGTCACTGTTGTCCTGTGTGCGCGTGCTCATGTAATATTTTAGTGCTTTGAAATTCCATGAGTTAGGTTTCGAAATTGAATATTGCCTTTTAATTAGATATGTCGTGGAATAGTTGTGAATGGACATGCGGATTCGTTTATTGCTCTTCATGAAAGAGGCTTGAATCATGTTTTTAAGTTTGAATTAGAAACAGTGGTGGATATTCAGCTTTGCTTTTGTGAATTTTGGCAATTTCTTTTTTAAGTCTGGAACAGAGAAATCAGATAATAGTATGTGGAAGTATTCATCTTTGTGTTGTGTTGGGGACTACATGTGTCACATGATGCAACTATGAGAACCATTTATGATTACTACATTTGTCTGTATGACCATGTAATATAGTTTTCTAGCATTCAATTTTTTGTGGTAAGGTTTTAGACTCAAAAGTCTCATATGGGTGAGTCTACGTGATAAATTACAGACTATGACGCTAGTATCAACCTGTGACCCTATTTTGGTTTTAATTTTATACTTCATTTTGAGTAGTGAAAATGGTTGTTAATGTTTGAAGGATTAGTGAAATTGTCCTCGTATTCTGATGTTTTAGTATGGTATCATGTGAGCTTAATGCCTAATTTATGTATTTTTTTTATACTATTTTGGGTTCAAACACGATGATTAAGTTGCATATCAAATATCCACCCTGTCATCTTTTATTGCTCAAGTATTACTTGCCTCTGGAAGCTCCACCACACCGTAGTGTCTATTTGCACGTGTGTGTACACATATGTATGTACATCAAGTGGTTAGGGAGTGGGATAGATCCTAAGATTCAATCTTTCCTAGCTGGAAAAGAGAAAAAAAGAGAGAGGCTTTTGGTACATTGTCATACTGTTCTGCTTTTGATTCATTTTGAGTAGTGAAAATGACTGTTAATATTTGAAAATTTGTGAAACTGTCCTCTTATTCTATGATTTATTAGTGTTGTATTATGTGAGCTTTATACCTTGATGTTTAATTTATGTATTTGTTGATTGGTGTTGGGTTCAAACATGATGATTAAGTTGCATCACAAATATCAACCTCTGTCATCTTGTACTGCTTAAGTCTTCTTTGCCGTTGGAAGCTCACCTACCTCGTAATTTGTGTGCGCGTGAGTAAATGCGCTTGTTATGTATTGTAGAAAAATACAGATAAATACCCAGTGGTTTGGGCGCTAACACTTAAGTACCTCGTGTTTAGCTTTGTTAGTGTTTAAGGGATAACGCAGTCAAAATATCATGTGAGTCGCACATGAGTACTATTAAATACATTAAAAATATTTTTTACTAAAAAAAGAAAAAAAACATTTTCTTCTTCTCTGCACAAATATCTAAAAGGGTGAATAAGAGAACCCATAAGGAGAGGGGCTACTTTTCCATTTCCTTCTCTAAGCTCTCTCTCTGCCCTTCCCTCCAGTCTCCTCTCCTTCCCTCTCCCTATCTCTCTCTATTTCGCTGCTTGTTCCCCTCTATACAGCTGATGGTCGTGATGACTGTTGTCAATGTATGCAGCCCACGCCGCAGGAAGCATCACCTTCTCTAATGTTCAGTAGGCGTGGTATGCTTTGCTATCTACGAATTGCTTCCACTTTTTTATTCGGAGGAATAGAGTGAAATTAATGATAATCTTAGTTGCTGATCTAATCATAGATTGTATAGGCTTCAGTTTCATTTAAATTGTTGAATTATTTTGTTGATCTTTGTGATTCTCGAAAATCTTTGGTTTATGTATAACATGGGTGTTGATGTTGATTGAAGAAAATGTGTTGGTGAGCACTGATTCAATGCGAATTATGGAGCTGGAGAGATTCGTTTTGAAGTGTAATGTGCGTTAGACTCATAATTCTGGTTGAGACCAATTAAAATAAATAATATTTTGAGTTTTTCTGCACATTAAAACCATTTCCTGTAAGTTTTTAAAATAAAAACAAGTTAAATTAAGTGAATTGGAACGTTGGGATTGCAAAACCACAACCCATTTTGGGAAGATTATTAACAGTGCGAGCTGTTCTTTGATTTGAGAAAAAAATTTCTTGAATTTTTTTGCATGATTATGTGTGTATGTAGCATGGTTATATTGTTTTCTTAACAAAAGTTGAAAAAAATGTGGTAGATGAGGAGCTTATCTCAACTTTGGAAGTAATTGGCAATTGAAAATTTTGAAGATGGATCAAGCGTATTTTAGTCTTTGCTTATTTACATTTTTTTTATAGCGTTATCCCATAAGCACTAACGGAATTAAGACAAGGTACTTTAGTGCAACTTTTTTAAATACATACCTTGTGGCACCCAAACCACAAGGGATGCATCTATGACTATAATTTTCCTTTATGTGTGTGGCTGTGTGTAAGTGTTGATTACCTCCTTACTCTTTTCCCTAAGAACTTATTTGAATTTTAGTAATTATTCTTTCTTTTGGAATATTTTTTTTTTTATAAATAAAGATTTATTAAGAAGCACCAAGATGGTGCACCAAAAAGCCGAAGGCTATTTCCAATGCAGAAGCTCACAAAATCTAAAAGATCTTCGTTGTTTACAAAAAAATTTCTTTGAACCAAAAAAATAAGAGTGTTTAACCAATTATCTCTAATAGTAGCATTCAGTCTTTCAATATCATCAAAGGCCCTCCGCATCCTCTCTATCCACCAAATAGAATGCGGAATAAACTCTAGAGCCTTTTTGACTTCTTTGGAGGCTCTCAAGCCACTTCAAGCCCCAATTTCATCTCTCACGGATCCCGCAAGTACCCAATGGATCCCCACCATTCTATAAGCCATCTCATGTAAACTTCTAGCTAACGAGCAATCCAGCAAGAGATGATAAACGGACTCGGCCTTCTACTTACAAATAAAACACCTATTAACCAACACTTTCCCCTTTTTTTGTAAATTGTCAATGGTTAGAATTCTATTCCACGAGGCCTTCCACACAAAAAAAAAAAACTTTCTTAGGAGCCTTAGCACACCAAATAGCTTTCCAAGAGTAATTAGGGTGATTATTAGCAAGGCTTTTATCAGTCAGAATATTGTAAAAATCTTTCACCATAAAACCTTTATCCAGTCTAGATCTCTACCTCAATTCATCTTCCCTCCCCATATCAATTTTAGAAGAAAATAAGGAATCCAAAAACAAAGCAACTTCCTCGACCTCCGATCTTGAATATTATGAATAGAAGGAATAACTCAAGAGACCCCTTCATTAGTCAAAGCAAAACAAGAGCTAACCCGTATTTCTTTGTCTTTAACCAAATTAAAGACACTCGGGAATTTGTCCTTAAGAGGGGTGTTACCACCCCAAGCATCATACCATAACCGAGTCTTCTCTCCATTACCCATCGAGATCTCAATATAATGCCGAAACTCTTCCCAACCCTTTCTAATTCACTTCCACACTCCTACTCCATAAGCTTCTTGCGGTTCTTTGGACATCCAACCATCAAGATCCATCGCAAACTTGGCCACCACCACTTTCCTCCACGAATGGTCTTTCTCAACAATGAATCTGTATAGCCATTTACCAAGAAGGGCCTTATTGAGAAAGGAGAGAGATTTAGTACCAAGCCCCTCTTTCTAAAGGAAGCTTCACAACCCCCCAATTAACCAAAAGGTATTTAAAATCCTCTCCCGAGTTGCCCCAAAGGAATCTCCTCTGGATACTTTCCGATCTATTGGCCACCTCATTAAGAATAGGAAAAAGAGACATAAAATAGATCGGAAGGCTAGAAAGAGTGCCTTTAATGAGAGTGAGTCTGCCCCCTTTAGATAGGTAGTGATTCTTCCATCCAGCCAACCGCTTTTCGAACTTTTCCACAATCGGATTCCAAATGCTTTTATATTTAAACCGAGCCCCGAGGGGGAGACAAAGATAAGAGATGGGGAACATTCCTCAAATTACACTCCAATAAATCAGCGAGGAGGTTCCCATTAGCTCCTTCACCAAGAGGGATTAGAACACTTTTAGCAAGATTAACCTTAAGACCTGATACTGCCTCAAACTAGAGAAGGATACCCCGAAGGTGCAAAATTTGATTCTCTTCAACCCCACAAAACACGAGAGTATCATTGGCAAAGAGAATGTGAGAAATATTAACATTACCTGCATTACCTCCCACTTTGAAATCCGATAAGAGACCCAAATCAACACCTTTCATCAACATCTTGCTAAGAGCTTCCATGACTAGAGTGAACAAAAAAGGAGACAAAAGGATCCCCTTGTCTTAGACCTCTCGAAGCTCGAAAAAAACCAAAAGGACACCATTAACCAATATGGAAAAAGAAGTGGAAGATAAGCATCTAAGTATCCACTTACACCACTTTTCTCCAAAACCCATACGCTTCAATAAATAGATAACAAAATCCCAACAAACATGGTCATACGCCTTTTCCATATCAAGCTTGCAAATAACCCTACCCCCACCATTCTTCAACTGAGCATCTACCACTTCATTTGCTATCAAAGCCGCATCCAAAATTTGTCTTCCTTCTATAAAAGCATTCTGCATAGGGCTTACCACTTTCTGAATCACACCTTTTAATTTAGAAGTTATCACTTTCGATAAGAGCTTGTTTATACGACCCACAAGGCTAATAGGTCTGAAATCCCTCATATTTGAGACGCCCAACTTTTTTGGGATCAAAGTAACAAGTGCGGCATTTAGGCTTCTCACAAACTCCCCTGAAGAATGAAATTCCTCAAAAAGACGAACCACATCTCCCTTTATCACTTCCTAGTTACGAGAAAGGAAAGCTATTGTGAAGCCATCAGGACCTTATCACCATCACACGCCTTGAGAGCAGCAACTATTTCATCCTCAGAAAAAGGTCTTTCCAACTAGAATACATCAGTCTCATCAATTCTAGAGAAATTCAAACCGTCTAAATTCGTTCTATTTCTCCTCCTCAATCATCAACCTCAATAGAGTTAATAAAATTGAATCTCCTATGAGCATTGGCTATGCAATGAAAATACTTTGTATTTTTATCTCCTTCCCGAAGCCACAACTCCCTTGATTTTTGTCTCCAAGAAATTTCCTCTAAGGTAATAAGCTTACCTAGCTCCTTTTTTGTAGTCAATCTTCTATCAGACTCACTTCTCAACAAGCCCTCTCTAACCTCTTTCTCATCAAGCCCACTAATTTTCCCCACCAAAGCATTGATAGCTGAGTTAATGTTGCCAAAGGAATCTTGATTCCATTTTTGCACATCTCGTTCAACTCTCTTAAGTTTCTTAGCTACCACAAAACTAGCCACTTCACTGAAAAGAGCATCTTCCCACCATCCCCTGACGAGATGAAGAAAACCATCCACTCTAAACCACATGTTCTCAAACCGAAATGGAGTTGGACCCCACATCTGACCTTCAACTTCAAGAGCAATAGGGTGATGATCAGAAGTAGGTCGATGGAGAAGCTTTTGGATCAAAGGACATTGAAAATCCCAGGAAGCAGACACAAGGAACCGGCCTAACCTCGAAAAAGAAGGAGACTCTTTGGAATATTGTTATTCAAATGCAAGTGCCATCCTTGACCTTTTTGCTTGGATTATATACACATTTACATGTCACAATTGCAACCAGAAATAATTACATGAAACTATATCTTCCTTAGATGTTGTTCTTGTACTCCCCAAGTATTTGCTTCTTTGCCTTCTCTAAGGTGGTCAATTTTGTATCGGCACCAGCCATACCGGCCGATGCACACCATTTTCGCCTAAAACCGATACAGGCAACACCTTAGAATCATTTTGGGATTTGTGGCGGCCTTTACTGGCTAATATCAGCGATTCTGGTACATTTCGGTTGTTTCATCCGAATTATTTATTTTCAGCCGGTACATATTATAAGACTAGAGTGTAAAGGGCTTTGGATAAAAGTAGTATTTTGAGGTTTCATGGCTCTATGAGGTGGCTAGTCTTTGGCTTAGAGAGAGAAAATGAAAGAAAAGAGAGAGAAACAATGATGTTGAAGAGGAAAATATATGGACTATGGAGATTTTGTTTTAGCTAATGTGGGCTTGTGAGATGTGAATTCCTAGATCTGTTGATGGTTTCAGATAGAGAGATGAAGAATTTCTTCTTGGCCTTGGTTTTTTTCCCTTATATATCTGATCGGTAGGGTTTAGAGGTTGAAGAGTTGAAAATGGATGGTGGAGATTAATGGGATTTTAATCTATGGTTGCTATTAGCGTAGGGGAAACTATGGGATGAATATCAAACTTTTACATAACTAAAAAATAAGTTGACCAAGTCTAAGGCTCTAAGCGTTAAGGATTTGAAAGATGTCGCAAATTGTTTTTCAAATTTAGTACAATTATAAACGTTTATCAAATTCCACTACTTAGTCATTAGCTTGATTATTAATAAAAATATTGTTAAGCTTTTCATGTGCTATTGCTAGCCAAAGTTTTTGTATATTTAAAATTATAAAATTTTGAAAAATCTTATATACTTGTACAATTGTATGTATAAATACATATATATATATATAATTATAAGTAATTTTATAATTTATTGTAAAATCCAAAATTGTACGCCAAATTAAACTGGTACTTGTAAATGTACCATACCAATAAGAAAAAGGGTATTGACAACTTTGGTCTTCCCACTAGTATTACTTGCCTTCGTACCTTTGTTACTATTTCAGAACCTTAAATGCTTTTTGCCATTTACAATCAGTGCAGGATGTGAACATTCTCTAATGTTACACAAGATTATTAGATTGAGGATCCAACAGAGGTTATCAGAAATAGAATTCTATCTTGGAGTCTCAGAAGGTTTACTTCGTGATTTGAGAGCTGTAAAATTTAAATTCAATCAACTGAGAGAAATACATTACTCATCAAATTGAAGACGTATGAAGAACTTACTAATACGAGCAAGAGATTATAATATAGAGTAGGATGAGATAAGAATAAGCCATAGAAGAGAAAAGAAAATATGAAGTGAGTCGGGAGTACTATTACTAATACTTGTAAAACTCATTAAAAAGATACTTGTAATTAAAAATAAAAAAACTGTGTCGTTAGAAACTTAATGTAAAGTGATACTATTTTTTAATGATAAATTAATGAAATTGTTGTTTAATTTGCTGAAACTATATTTGGATGACGAGGGATCCGGGCCTTCGGCCTAACTAATATCCGGGTGCATGCAAACTGCCTTGTCCACATGTATTGGTTAAAGCTCGGAATAAATTCCGTGGGCGTGGGCCAAGAGTGTTTTTTGCATTCATTGGCGAATCGAACCCAAGACCTAAACTAGCTAGGCTCTTATCTTGGCTCGTCCTATTGATCTAATCCTCTTTGGGTCGGTTAATTTTTTTATTAGTACTCCCTTTGGGTTGGTTAATTTTTTTGGATACTACTCCCTTTGGGTTAATTTACCGAAGTTGTATTGTTCGATTACTTATTGTTTTCTCATTCGAATGACAAAATTCATTGGGAAAAATACAAGTCATTTCAGATTCTTATTGTTTAAATGGGTAATGACGAATTCACTTTTTTTTTTTCTGATGATCAATAACCAATGCTCTATCATGCTAGGTTCACCAATGTTGAGTAGCAATGTTTTCTCCTAATTGAAATTACATAGAAATGGGCTTGATGCAAAGAAAGTGAGAAGTTGCACTCAATAAACTTGTATGATTTGATGCTGAGTGCAATGCTCCATCAGTCCATTTAGGAGTCAAACAGTCTCTGTTGACACAAAAGTTTCATTATGAGCCGGATTGATGATATTTGCATGTGGAAATGAGAATCTTGATTGGATGTTCTCCTTATCATTTTGTGTTAATGCACATTTTGTAATCATTTTGTGCTTTTGAAACTTAAGTTAAATCTTAAAAGCAACTTGATTTCGTTGCATACATTGCCATCATCTGCAGATTTGCTGGTTGTTTTGCCATCAATTAGTGTGTTCAAAATCAGATATATTGAGGATTTGTTTCTGATGGCCATTGTTTTATTTTCTTTTCGCGTTTTGCTCACCTAGCGGGTGTTGTTATTTAATGTGTAATTTTTTTAGATGGCTTGAGACTTGTTGACTGTACAGTAGGATTGCTGTGGTCAAATGGTTTCATTAGGAGGAAGTATTTACTAATGACTGGTCAGTTGTATCAAGACAATCACTCTTCAAATAGAGGATCCCTGAAATTATTCTTATTATCTGAAGCAAATGAGTTTCTTTTAACTCTTTGTTTTTGGTATGTTCCTATGGCCAAATGACATTAGGCCCCCACTCCTTTAGTGGTGAAAGACCTGGGTTTGGGAGGGAGGGGGGCTGTCTTTTGGGCTAAGGTGAATTCATGTTCAGTTCTAAACTCTTTTGCACAAAAGCTAGGATTTAAGACACTAAAATTAATGGGGATACTTCAGTTGATGACTGTAACATATGGAGAATAGTGGCAGTGGAGAATGTTAGACGTAGGTTGCTTCTAGGGGTCTTTCAGGGCAAGTGTTTGTTTGATCCGTCTATAAACCGATCCCCAGATTTTGGGATTCAGAAGAATTTTTTGGAATGTACTAGACTTCAGTGGCTAGTGGGTTTGCTTCCATTTTAATTGTGGTTGTTGGTTGTCTTGGATTGGACTTATGAACTTACCAGAAGTTGCAATGTTTTTTGTGCTCTGACAGTGAACAGAGGTTTCCACTCGACTGGGGTGAAGAGGATGGGGGGAGGACATGGCCATGATGAGCCGTACTATCTTCATGCTAAGCACATGTACAACTTGGACAGGATGAAATATCAGGGATTGAAGATGTCTCTAGGTGTTTTCACAGCCTTCAGCATTGGGTGCGGAGTTCCTATCTTCGCTGTCATTTTCCAGCAGAAAAAAACTGCATCTGGTTAAGTCGTGATACATAGCCTCTTGGTTTCAATAAAACAAAAGCAATTTTGGAATGCTTTTTTAGTTGGCATGGGTTTGATTAGACAGTTCAAAATTTGTAAACTGTTGGCATGGGTTTTTGATTTGACGGAAGTTTCGTTTCTCCGTTCTGTTTGATCTTGGGATATTATGTTTATGTAATGTGTTAAATAATAATATTTCCCAATTTGGAGTAGCTGCTTCCTTGTTATAATTTCCTTTTATTATATGACTTATGTACCTGGAGTATGTTGGCCTTGGACTAAATTTTGTATTGATTCCTAGTATTTTTATCCATGCACATTTTAACTGTCATATAGTTGGCTATAAGCGTCGCATAAGTTCACTGTAAATGTGGTACATGTAAACACGTGTATTGTTTTAAATGTGAAAAAAAAATGTAGTTGAAAGGGGCAATTGCAAACATACTTAAATTAGAGGGTCATATATGATTGATCTTAAAATTTAAATGGGATATTGAAGATCAAAATGCAAAGTGGTTTAGTGATACTGTCTTTTGATCGGTTTGTGCAGTGTCATTATAGGGTCTTGGGTAATTTGGTTCTTTTAGTTGTGTCAATTTTATCATGATCTCTGGTTTCTTTCAAAAAACAGTCTACATTTTTATTTTTGATGTTAAAGTAAAAATTTACTAAACATACGTGTCAAAAACAAATTGCTTTTTTTTTTTCAAGCAACTTATAATCGATAAAAGTGGCAAAAAGATAAAGACAAAGCTACAGTAAAAAGACAAAAATGGCGTGGTTTCAAATTTTCAACCCTCTCACACTCACTACGATGAGTTCAAGGAGAAGTTGATTTCACGGTCAAACCCGTAAAAGGTGGAAGTCAGCAATTCAAGGAAAGTGAAATGCCCAAATTAAAAAAAAAAAAAAAAAGTTATTAGTCATGTTTGATACTTCATTTAAATTCATTTTAATTATTTTTAAATTTTAAAATAGATTAAACATAATTTTTTTATTATAAAAATGATGAGAATCTGATATCTAATTAATAATTATATTATTATAATAACAAAAATAAAATAAACTAAAATTTTAACATTATTCAATATATTTTATTTATTTTTACAAGTCAATCAATATTTTACTTTTTACAATATCAGATTAAAAAAATTTGTTAAAACTCGTTACAATAATATTGATTTGACCAATTTATAAATTGAATCAAATAAACATTTATAATGAGATATTAACATACAAACTGGTTCGATCAAATTATAAACTCAACAATATAAACATAAAATCGTATAAAAATTCAGTTTAACTCCTTAAGTTGGGTAAACCAGCTGATCAAAATTATCACTTGAGCTGATTTGCTAAAACTTATCGACTTGAGTTGAGACAAACAGTTGTGAAGCTCTTTGGGTGCTTATAAGTTTAGCTAAAGAAGCTCGCTCCAACAAGCACTCGCACTCGCAAGTGCGATTTAGCGTGCTCAAAGCTCACCACACGTGTTCTCTCTAAAATGTAGCAGTCACGGAGAAAAGTAAACCACCATCCGAAGAGAACCGTAAGGGCAGCGAGGTAGTGAGAGGGGTGTTGTTTCCATTTCTCTGCGACTACAAAAATCATGGCGTTGAACAGTGGGATCAGATCGGCCTCAAAGCTTTTGGCCTCTTCTGAATCGCTTCTGACGAAGTCAGGTTAGGTCTCTTCCTTGGAAATTATGGGTCTTTATTTTTTCTTAGGTTTCGTTTGGTTGCTGAGAAAGTGATGGAAAACGGTGGAAAGTAGGTAATCTTAGTTTCGGTGTTCTTCGTCTTAGCTGCCAAATAGAGGGTTATAGTTCGTTTTCTGTAGATCTGATAGAACGTATTATTTGATGAGGACGATAATCGTTTCCGTTCATTTGTAGACAATACTGATTAGCTTGCAGATTCTGCTATTATGCGTTTTGTTAAATGAATCGAGTAACTTATTGGTCTGATTGAACTTTAGAGTATACGATTTTATGATGATCTTTAGGCGGAATATCGATATCCTAAGTGGGTCTCACCGATTGGTGGATTTTTCGTGGCTTTTCGTGAGTGTTGCCTTGTGTTCATCTAATATTTTAGTGCTTTAAAATTCCACGAGTTAGGTTTCGAAATTGAATATTGCCTTTTAATTAGGTATGTTGTGTAATAGTTGTGAATGGACAGGCGGATTTGTTTATTTCTGTTCATTAAAGAGGCTTGAATCATATTTTTAAGTTTGAATTAGAAACAGTGGTGGATATTCAGCTTTGCTTTTTTGAATTTTGGCAATTTCTATTTTCTGTCTGGAACAGAGAAATCAGATAATAGTATGTGGAATTATTCAGCTTTGTTTGTGTTACGGACTATATGTGTCACATGATGCAACTATGAAAGCCATTTATTATTACGACATTTGTCTGTATGACCATGTAATATAGTTTTCTAGCATTCCATTTTTTGTGGTAAGGAATTAGACTCAAAAGTCTCATATGGGTGAGTCTAAGTGATAAATTACAGACTGACACTAGTATCAACCTGTGACGCTATTTTGGTTTTGATTTTATACTTCATTTTGAGTATTGAAAAGCGGCTGTTAATCTTTGAAGGATTAGTGAAATTGTCCTCTTATTTTGATTTTTAAGTATGGTATCTTGTGAGCTTTATACCTTGATGCTCAATATATGTATTTTTTGATACCGTGTTGGGTTCAAACATGATGATTAAGTTGCATCACAAATGTCCACCGTCATTTTTTTTGCTCAAGTATTAATTGCCCCTGGAAGGTTGTCCACAGTGTAATCTCTATTTGTGTGCGTGTGTTATACCATGTTGGGTTCAAACATGATGATTAAGTTGCACCACAAATGTCCACCGTCATTTTTTTATTGCTCAATTATTAATTGCCTCTAGAAGCTCCTCCACGATGTAATTCCTTTTTGCGTGTGTTTAAATTTATGTACATCAAGTGGTTAGGGAGTTGGATAGATCCTAGGTTTCAATCTTTCGTAGTGAAAGAAGAGAAAAAAAGAGAAAGGCTTGTTGTACATTATTATCTTATGCTTTTGATTTTATACTAAATGTTGAGTAGTGAAAATGGTTGTTAATATTTGAAAACTAGTGAAACTGTCCTCTTATTCTATGATTTATTAGTGTTGCATCATGTGAGCTTTATACCTTTATGTTTAATTTATGTATTTGTTGATTGGTGTTTGGTTCAAACATGATGATTAAGTTGCATCACAAATATCAACCTCTGTCATCGTGTACTGCTCAAGTCTTCTTTGCTGTTGGAAGCTCCTCTACCTTGTGCTTTATGTTAGTGTGAGTGAATGTGCTTGTAATGTATTATGGAAAAATACAGATAAATACCATGTGGTTTAGTGCTAACACTTTGCATCCCATGCTTTAAAATGTTACACTTAAGTACCTTGTGTTTAGCTTCATTAGTAGTTAAGCGATAACGCTGTCAAAATGTGATGAGTCGCACATGAGTACGATAAAATAGATTAAAAATATTTGTTTTACTAAATGAACAAATAAAGGAAAAAAACATTTTTTTTTCTTTTCTGCACAAATATCTAAAAGGGAGAATAAGAGAACCCATAAGGAGGGGGGCTACTCTTCGATTTCATTCTCTAAGCTCTCTCTCTCCTCTTCCATTCCCTCTCCTTCCTTCTCCTTATCTCTCTCTGTTTCGCTGCTTCTTCCCCTCTATACCGTTGATGGTCGTAGTTACTGTCACCAATGTATGCAGCCCACACTGCTGGAAACATTACCTTCTTCTATGTTCAGTAGGCCCTGGTTTGCCTTGGTATCTACAAATTGCATTCATTTTTTTAATTCGGAGGAAGAGAGTGAAATAATAATGATCTTAGATGCTGATCTAGTCCAAAGTTACTAGAACGTTATACGCTTTGGTAAGTGGTACGGGTACGGACACACGGTACATGACTTTTCTCGGTACGCGGTATGATGGGGCAGGCTTAATTTGATCGCTATATGGGATCGCGGTGCGTTAGGTACGCTAATTCGGGTCTATATATATTATAGTACTCAACTAAATTACAAATCATGACCCAAACCTAAATTAGCCAAGTTTTTTTTTCACTCCTATTAATATTGGCCAAAACCAAAGTCCCTTCCCCCTTTTAAATTAAAAAGGGGCCAAAGCCTATTTAGTTCATTAAAAATAAAGAACCTTATCCATTACTAAAGCCCATACTGTGACTCAAACCCAAACCCACACCCGAATTCAGTCCATTACCCACCTGAAAAACCTACCTTGCCCCACTACATAAATATCTTAAACCTCACCCCTCATCCTTAACACCATCGGCCACCACCCTAATCCCTAACCCATAATCTCTGGTATTGAGCTATTTTTTCGTCGTGATCTACGAGTTGTATGCTTTCTTTCTCTTCTTTCTCTTCTTTCTCCATTATCTTATAATTGTATGTGGGATCGTAAGGATTGTTGTTTTTCACGATTTGGATCACGAATGTACCGCAATTGGGGGCCCTCTAGGGGAGGGGAGCGATCTAGGTAACATTGATCTAGTCATAGATTGTATAGGCATCAGTTTCATTTAAATTGTTGAATTATTTTATTGATCTTTGTGATTCTTGAAAATCTTTGGTTAATGGATAAATACGGGTGCTGATGTTGATTGTAGAAAATATGTTGGTGAGCTCTGATTTAATGTGAACTATGGAGCTAGAGAGATTTGTTTTGAAATGTAATGTGCGTTTAGACTTGTAATTCTGGTCAAGACCAATTAAATAATATTTTGAGTTTTCCCGCACATTAAAACCATTACCCGTAAGTTTTTAAAATAAAAACAAGTTAAATTAAGTGAGCTGGATTGTTGGGATTGCAAAATCACAACCCAATTTGGGAAGAGTATGAAAAGTGTGAGCTGTTCTTTGATTTGAGAAAAAAAATTAAAGAATTTTTTTTTATAATCATGTGTATGTAGCATGGTTATTTTGTTTTCTTAACAAAAGTTGAAAAAAATATGGTAGATGAGGAGCTTATCTCAAATTGAAAATTTTGAAGATGTATTAAGGGTATTTTAGTCTTTACACATTTACATTTTTTTGATGGCGTTATCCTTTAAGTGCTAATGGAACTAAGACAAGGTGCTTTAGTGCAACTTTTTTAAATACATACCTTGTGGCACCCAAACCACAAGGGATGTATCTATAATCTTCCCTTTCGTGTGGATGTGTGTTTAAATGTTGATTACCTCCTGACTCTTTTCCCTAAGAACCTATTTGAATTTTAGTAATTATTCGTTCTTTTGCAATATTGTTATTCAATGTGCAAATGCCGTCTTTTCTGTTGTTGCAATTGTTTTCCTTGACCTTTTTGCTTGGATTATGTACACATTTACATGTCACAAATGCAACCAAAAATAATTATATGAAACTATATTTTCATTAGATGTTCTTCTTGTACTCCCCAAGTATTTGCATCTTTGCCTTCCTTAAGGTTGTCAATTTCGTATCGGTACCAGTCATACTGGCTGTTGAACACTGTTTTTGCCTAAAACTGGTACAGGCAACACCTTGGAATCATTTTGGGATTTATGGCTGTCTTTACCGGCTTATATCAACGATTCCAGTACATTTCGGTTGTTTCGTCCGAATTATTAATTTTTGGCCAGTACAAATCATAAGACTAGAGTGTGAAGGGCTTTGGATAAAAGATAGTATTTTGAGGTTTCATGGCTCTATGAGGTGGTTAGTCTTTGGCTTAGAGAGAGAAAATGAATGAAAAGAGAGAGAAACAACGATGTTGAAGAAGAAGATATATGGACTATGGAGATTTTGTTTTAGCTAATGTGGGCTTGTGAGTTGATTGCCCTGATCTGTTGGTGGTTCCCACTAGAGAGATGAAGAGTTTCTTCTTGGCTGCGGTTTTTTTTCCTTACATATTTGATCGGTAGGGTTTAGAAGTTGAGGAGACGAAAGTGGACTCTGGAGATTAATGGGACTTTAATCTATGGTTGCTATTACTTAAAAAAAATCTACGGTTGCTATTAGGCTAGGGGAACGGACAAAAGTTAGGGATGAATATCAGACTTTTACATAACTAAAAAATAAGTTGACCAACTCCAAGGCTCGAAGCATTAAGGATTTGAAAGATGTCACAAATTGTTTTTCAAATTTAGTACAATTAGAAAAGTTTATCAAATTCCACAACTTAGTCATTAGCTTGATTATTAATAAAAAAAAAATTGATAAGCTTTTCATGTGCTATTACTTCCCAAAGTTTTCGTATATTTAAAAGTATTAATTTTGAATAATCTTATAAATACATACTTATATATAAATATTGATAAGTAATTTTATAATTTAACCGTACCAAATTAAACTGGTACTAGTATGTACCATACCAATAAGAAAAACGGTATTGACAACTTTGGTCTTCCCACTAGTATCACTTGTAGCTTGGTACCATTGTTACCATTTCAGAACCCTAAATGCTTTTGGCCTTTTACAATCAGTGCAGAACGTGAACATTCTCTAATGTTACAGAAGATTATTAGATTGAGGATACGACAGAGGTTATCATAAATAGAATTCTATCTTGGAGTCTCAGAAGGTTTACTTTGTGATTTGAGAGCTGTAAAATTAAAATTCAATCAACTGAGTGAATTACATTACTCATTAAATTGAAGACGTATTAACTAACAAGCAAGAGATTATGATATAGAGTAGGATGAGATAAGAATAAGGTGTAGAAGAGAAAAGAAAATATGAAGTGAATGGGGAATACTATTACTAATACTTAAAACTCATAAAAAGGATACTTGTAATTAAAAATAAAAATAAAATCGTGTCGTTAGAAACTTAATGTAAAGTAATAATATTTGTTAATGATAAATTAATGAAATCGTTGTTTAATTTACCAAAACTATATTTGGATGACGAGGGATCTGGGCCTTCGGCCTGCCTAATCTCCGGGTACATGCAAACCACCCTGTCCACATGTATTGGTTAAAGCTTGGAATATTCCGCGGGTGTGTTCCAAGAGTGTTATTTGCATTCATTGGCGAATTGAACCCAAGACCTAAGCTAGCTAGGCGCTTATCTTGGCTCGTCCTATTGATCTAATCCCCTTTGGGTCGGTTAATTTTTTTTAATAGTACTTCCTTTGGGTTAATTTATCAAAACTATATTGTTCGATTACTTATTGTTTTCTCTTTCGAATGACAAAATTCATTGGAAAAAATACAAGTCATTTCAAATTCTCATTGTTTAAATGAGTAGAATGACAAATTCACATTTTTTCCTTCTGATGATTAATAACCAATGCTCTATCATACTAGGTTCACCAATTTTGAGTAGCAATGTTTTCTCCCAATTGAAATTACATAGAAATGGGCTTGATGCAAAGAAAGTGAGAAGTTGCACTCAATATACTTGTACAATTTGATGCTGACTGCAATGCCCCATTAGTCCATTTAGGAGTCAATCAGAGACTGTTGACTCAGAAGTTTCATTATGTGCTGGATTGATGATATTAGCGGATGGAAATGAGAATCTTGATTGGATGTTCTCCTTATCATTTTGTGTCAAGGCACATTTTGTAATTATTTTGTGCTTGTGAAAACCAAGAAAAATCTTCAAAGCTACTTTATTTCGTTGCATGCATGGCCATTATCTGCAGATTTGTTGGTTGTTTTGGCATCAAATAGTGTGTTCAAAATCAGATATGTTGCGGATTTGTTTCTGATGGCCATTGTTTTTTTTCCTTTTTGGCCACCTAGTGGGTGTTGTTGTTTAATGTGTAATTTTTTAGATGGCTTGAGACTTGTTGACTGTACAGTAGGATTGCTATGGTCAAATGGCTTCATGAAGTGGATTTATTTGCTAATTACTGGTCAGTTGTATCAAGTCGATCACTCTTCAAAGAGAGGATCCCTGAAATTATTCTTATTATCTGAAGCAAATGAGTTTCTTTTAACTGTTTTTTTGGGTATGTTCCAATGGCCATATGACATTGGGCCCCCACCCCTTGAATGGTGAAAGATCTGGGTTTGGGAGGGGGGCTGCCTCTTGGGCTATGGTGAATTTATGTTCAATTCTCAACTCTTTTGCACAAAAGCTAGGATTTAAGACGGATTTAAGACGGTCTGAAATTTATAGGGATACTTCAGTTGATGACTGTAACATTTGTAGAATAGTGGCAGTGGAGAATGTGCACTCGTAGGTTTCTTCTAGGGCCATCGAGCAAGTGTTTCTTTGATCCATTTACAAACCCATCCCCAGATTTTGGGATTCAGAAGAATTTTTTGGAATGTACTAGACTTCAGTGGCTAGTGGGTTTGCTTCCATTTTATTTGTGGTTGTTGGTTGTCTTGGATTGGACTTGTGAACTTACCAGATGTTGCAATGTTTTTTGTGCTCTGACAGTGAACAGAGGTTTCCACTCGACTGGGGTGAAGAGGATGGGAGGAGGACATGGCCATGATGAGCCGTACTATCTTCATGCTAAGCACATGTACAACTTGGACAGGATGAAATATCAGGGATTGAAGATGTCTCTAGGTGTTTTCACAGCCTTCAGCATTGGTTGCGGAGTTCCTATCTTCGCTGTCATTTTCCAGCAGAAAAAAACTGCATCTGGTTAAGTCGTGATACATAGCTTCTTGGCTTCAATAATTCGAAAACAATTTTGGAATGCTTTTGTAGTTGGCATGGGTTTGATTAGACGACAGTTCAAAATTTGTAAACTGTTGGCATGGGTTTTTGATTTGACACAAGTTCAAAATTTCAGTTTCTTATGGCTCTGCTGTCTGTTTGATCTTCGAATAGGATGTTTAGGTAATGCGTTAAATAATAATATTTCCCAATTTGGATCTAGTGTTCCCTTGTTATAATTTCCTTTTACTATGTTCCTGGAATATGTTGGTCTTGGATTAAATGGTATTTTTGTCCTTGCACCTTTCAACAGTGCTATAACCTACTTGCATTGTTTTAAATTTTATAAAGAGGTGTAGTCAAAAGGGGGTAATTATGTGGCTCTGGTTGGGTTTGTGCAGGGCTTGGGTCTTGGGTCATTTAGTCTTTTTGTTGTGTCAATTTTATCATGATGGGTACTCCGCTGTCTTCAAAATGAAAATCACTTTGTTTTTATGGTAATTACATTAATTTTGTTGTAAATTTTTTTTTTTGTGATGACAAATACATATGGTGATAAAATTTTTGTTTTTTTTTCTCAAGGGAACTTAAAATCTATAAAAGTTGCAAAAAGATGAAAGACAAAATACAGTAAAAAGACAAACACAAATGGCGTGCTGTCAAGTTTTCAACCCTTTCACACTATCTATATTTAAAGAGAGAGAAAAATGACTCTGCACATTTGCCTTTACTCCAATCATCACAGGTGCGGTAATGATCAACGCAACGGTTTCAAAGAGGTGCGGTAATGTTCAATGCAACGTTCCAAAGAGTGTGCTCTAAAGTGCTGTGATATTAATTTTCAAACTATTCAAATGTCTTTTTAGTGCAATATTAATGATATTATAATAATGACCA
The DNA here is from genome assembly GCA_023935145.1 of Bretschneidera sinensis. Classification (NCBI taxonomy): domain Eukaryota; kingdom Viridiplantae; phylum Streptophyta; class Magnoliopsida; order Brassicales; family Akaniaceae; genus Bretschneidera; species Bretschneidera sinensis. The sequence continues at coordinate 135,810,192 of CM043697.1, read as the reverse complement.
ATTAATGCATCAAATTTTACAAATGAATGATTTCTAGCGGAAGGATACTAATGGTCATTAACACAAAGGAATTAATGCATTAAAGATATGAGAGTTAATGGATTAAATTGCCAGATTTAATTTTCATCAATTAAGATTAAAAATAAAAAATCAGATCCATGATAATTTTTATTTGAGAATTTAAATAGATGTCAAGTTCATAGTGAGATTGAGTGTCATCATGATAAATTTGAATTTGAATATTCTTTATTTAATGATATGACATTCAATCTCACCATAAACTTGATTTCATTTCAATTCTCAAATAGAGAAGATTATACTCCCATTAACAATACTCATAATTTTAGTTTGGTTTAAATTTCAAAGCATATATATACCAAATTATTAACTGCTTAATCACAATAGCAAAAATAAAAGATAAAAAAAGATACACATATTTTTAATGCGGTTCCGCACATCTCTTTCCTACGTCTACGAGTCAATCACAATTTCACTCTTTGTAACTTTTGAATGAAAAAAAGCTACTAAAACTCGATACAATAATGCATACTTTTTCTAGTAAAAATGGCGTGAAAACTTTCTCAAATCTCACAATTCAAACTCCAATACAGTCAATGTTCATTCAACCCTTGAATCCTTATAAAACTAAAACCATATTTTACAAGTTATATTATTATTTTGTTTTGTTACTTCTATCTGACCAGCTATTCCTGTTTTAAAAAATAAGGTGAGAGACAAAATTTCTTGATACCCGTATTTATATAGCCTTCAACAACTTGTTCACAAAATCTCTTGGACTTCAATTAATGCATGGTCAAATATTTAATTAATCTTGATTTCTAGGATGCATTGATCTAAGTATTTTGGAATCAATACCAATAAGTTTGTTCTTCACACCAAGTTTAATCGGGCCCACACCAAAAAATTATGAGCCAACAAAAATTTTCAGCACTGATCAAGCTATCAAAGCCTTAAGCTGGGTTTGCCTTCACTTGATAAAAACTTTTTAGTTTTAATCGAGCTTTTTATATTGTTTAGTCGGATTTTGAACTTAATCACAACAGGATGTTTCCAATTACCTATTCTAACTATATTCCCGATCAAATTTAAAACCATACAAACGTGTCTGCACACGTACGACACTCATCGTCAACTCATATATGTGACCTTCATGGTCAACTTAGTGATTATTGAATTGTGAAAAGACAAAAATACTCTCATCTCTCATCTTTTATTTTCTCATTTCTTAAAATCAACATTCTACCCTAAAAAGAAAAGACAAAAGAAGAGAGAGAATAACATTAATGGTAATATAAACTGATCGTGAGTGTCACTTTTTAAACGTGTGTATCATTTCAAATTTGATCGAAATTGTGATCAGGAGTTACTGGAAACACTTTTAAAACAAAAAAAGTTATATTTTATTGATTGTAAAACTTAGTGAGACATTAAAACAATCATCACCAAAATACAAGGGACTTGATGATAATGTCCATAAAGAAAAATTCAAATCAAAATCTGGAAATTAGAAAGACAAACCGGATGAGTAGATGCCTAATGTAATTCCCTTTCATGTTATGTTGTCTTTACTTTTCAAGAACTGGACAGTCACTAATACAACAAATTAAGGCAAAAAGACAAGAGATTGATAATAACCTGATCCAATATTAATATCAAGAATGAATGTGTGGTACACATACACAGCTAGCCAGCTTGGATCACTTTATTGGGAAGGTTCCCTACTTTCCATGAGACAGAATAATTGTAACACAATCGCATTGTTATCTCTTCTGCAACTTTATCAATATTCCTTCATAAAGTATATGAATTTATTTTGAGAGAGAGAGGACACATATATCTTGCAAAGACACAATTTGTTAATTTGTTTGAACTTAAGTGTAATACTTCTTTCGTTTCATTTTATGTTTTATAGTTGATTTTTTTTTTAAAAAATATTTTTTTGAATATTTTACTAATTTAAAATTATAAAAATATATTTATTAAATTATAATTAAAAATATTTATCTTTTGATTGAATAAATAATACAAAGTAACATATGAACGAAAACAAAATATTTCAATTTTTGTAGTCATGAGATATTTATATCAACATGTCTTTAAAAATCTTTTATCATTTTATGCTTTTGTTTACGCACTAGTGGTATTTTATTTATATGTTCGGATAAGGAAAATGTGAAGGAAGAAAGAACATGAAAGAAAAAAAAATTACATTTGAATTTTTTTATTTTACAATTTTTTGTTAAAATTTATGTTATTTTTTTTATAATATTTCTTTTGACATCCAAAAAAACAAAAAAAAATACTAAATTATTTTAAAAAATTAAATATTAAAATTACTATTTAATTTTCTCATGATTATTAATGAATTTTTCAGTTTAGTGGAAAATCTTTCGTCCTAATTTGTAGATTATATTTTTTGTTAAAATTTATGTTATTTTTTATAATATTTATTATGACATCCAAATGAAACCAAAAAAAGATATTAAGTTATTTAAAAAAATTAAATATTAAAATTATTACTCAATTTTCTCATAATTACTTATGAACTTTTTCAGTTTCGTGGAAAATCTTCCTTCCACGTTTGTAGATTATTTTCTTGTTAAGAACGTGAGCTTCAGTTAAATTAGTAGCAATTATAACACCCATCTGCATGCAAAAGTATTCCTAAATTTGATGATTTAGTGGAAATTGAAACCCTAAAAAACATACTGTATTTACAAAGAAAGTTAATTTAAAAAAAAAAGAAGAGAGAACATGAAAATTAAAGATTGATATTATTGAGAACCTGAAGGGTTTTCATCTCCACTATCACTACCTTGAGTCTGGTTTTCTTGTTGCTCCAAATTCATGGCTAAACCAACCCTACTACTACTGCTATAACCACCCAATACCCCACTCTCTGACGTCACTCCCAACCCCATTTGCTGCTGAACTATCATTGAACCAAGCTGAACCGGACTCACCAGACCCCCACCCGAATAATGACCCGGAAACTTCCACATCTGCGGATCAGTTATGGCCGCTGAGCTGGCGACGCCGCCACCACCACCCACTGGAAGCATCCAGAACGTGTTGCTACCATTGGTGGTTGCAGCAGGTGCAACTGCCCACATAGCTGGAGCCGGAATCATGTTTTCTGGCCGAACAGAACCGACCGGTTTAGAAGCTGAACTGGCTGCTGCTGCTGCTGCAGGTTCATGGGTGGTGTCTGTGTTGTGTTGAGATTCTTGAGAATTATGAGATGATTCTTTGACGAAAAGATCTTCTCTGATGATTTGAGGGTAGAACGAGTGGTGATGATTATGGAATCCAAGCATGGCGGCGGCGGCAGTAGTAGCAGTAGAAGTAGTGTTAATGAATTTTGACGACGGCGCAGAGATAGTGGCGCCGCCGCCGCTACGTAAAGAGACGTTAAGTGAGGAGAAATTGGCGGGGATGGTGCCGGTTCCAGTGGCGGCGATGATTGATGGCTCTGCTTGTTGCAAAAGCCATTCAATGGTTTCGCCATCAGATTTGTGGCCTAATTCTCTTGTCAGCTGGAAGACTCTGGCGGCGCAGATCGCGGGCATACGGATGCGACGACCACGGCCGTCAACTTTGGTGTGACGGTCCTTGGAGGGTCTCTTGGTGGTGGCTTTGGCAGTTGAATTAGAGGAGCCCAAGAATGGGAGATGGGCTTGTGGTTGGGTCTGATCATGGTTTTTGCCTTCTGATTCCATGATTTGGGTCCTAATTCTCGAGTGAAAGCTAGCCCAGGTTTGTTTTCTAGCTCAAATTTTCTTCAGAGATTTTTGGAGAGAAACTAAAAGAGAAAGGTGGGGGTTGTGAATTTTGTTATGTTGAACACTTGTGATCCTAACAGCACCAGTGGGAGTAGGTGAAAGATGAGAGAGTCAACAAAGATAATAAAAGAATCAGTCCAGTGTTTGATCAGCCTACCCCACTACTCATGTGTGAGAAAACAATATTTTTGTACAGGTGGGAGTTGAATGGGTGTTTAAGATGGAAAAAAATGGTCCTTTTTTTCAAAGGCTTTTACTAATCCACTAACTGACTGAGCCATTGTTGATGATAACAATGATGACGCTAATCTAGTCTAACAACCAATTGCTCTTTCTCTGTGAGGATGGACGTTTATATACAAGTTTGTTAAAAAAAAAAAGGAAGAAAAGAAGTGCAGTAAAACAGTGCCAAAAGCCAATGTCGTAGATCTTACAGAGATCTCAAAGGTCCAGTAATTTTTGGTTACTCTCTGTCAAAAATATTTTAAATCCGTCGTAAATTTTATTGATAATTTTTAAAAAATTTATTAGAAAAATTATTGTTTTACTCGCATTTATGTTATATTACCAACAAAATTTTTTAAAATTACTTATATAATTTTGAACATGTTTAAAATATTCCGTTTTGGTTTAACCAATGATTTTTTAGTTCAAATATCTGTTATCGGAGAGATTTTTGATTATACCAAATACAAAATCAGATTTTTACATTGAAAGTAAATTTGATCAGTAATTTTAAATTTTTGTATTAATAATATTTTTATATACTTAATTAATATTATTATTAAAATTTTCAAAAATTACTCATCAAATCTTCAGTCTGTGCAAATTAAATTTTTTTTTTTTTCATGTGCCTTTATCTCTCTTAAGTAACATGTGTAGGTTTGTGAAGTAAAACTGCTAAAAAGGAATAGAAATAATTGAAAAGTAAGTGTACGGTGTGTGGTGCGTGGTGGGGAAGGGAGAGGTACAGACGAAATAAAAAGTGCAGAAAAAAGCCCTTTAAATGCTAATACTGTGAAATTCAACCAAGGGGACAGGGTCCCCCGCCCTTTTGTCTATTACTGCTTAGATGAACACTTCCCCACTCTTACACCTCTTGTCCTTTTACGCCAGCTTTCACTCACGAGTCGACGTTCAAAATATAGAGTGCACTCACTCATACATTTTTGTCCTTAATTCAGACTAACGGGAACCTCTGTTTTTGACAAACAGACCCGGATCGGAGGAATTCTTGGCAGCTCTGGATTTGCATTGGTTGAAAATTTAATTGAGTTTTTTTAATAATATTTTATATATATAATTATTATTATTAATAAAATTTTTAAAAATAACGGTTAAGTTTTTATTTATGTAAATTTGTTGATTTACATTCAGTGTAACCAAACATTTTTTTTGGGATCTCTTCTCCTTTCGTTATACCATTGTATTTGTTTTTTTTTTATGGGCCGTTTTGAAAAAAAAAAATTAGTTGCATAGAGTGAAACTTCATTGTTAATTTTTCAGAACTTCATTAGTAATTTTAATTCAATATGTATGGATATTATTAATAAAATTTTTAAAAATTATTGATAAAGTTTTTAACCCATATAAATCTCTTGATTTACAAATCTACACACGGTGCAGTTAAGAATTTCGCGTCGTTTTAAGTGATTAAACATTAAACATGATTTTTATTAATCGAAGTTTTATTGAGCACACGGGTTATAGACAACTGGACACTTTTTTTACCGTTCTTATATTTTATTTTCTCGAGTGAGCCATCAGATCTCTTGTGCTACGGTAGACAAGCTCACAAAAATTGACCCAAAATAATTTAGACCATATCTATTGGGCTCAAATGAATAAAATTAAATATGAAAAATTGACTCATTTTTAAATTTGAGACATATCAATTATATAAATTATAAACAAAAAGAAAATAAAACGTAATATACTCAAGTTTATCCCATAATAGGGTTACGTCTTATCAGAAGTTTCATTATAATCAACTTCACAAATCTCTCATTAGAATGTGCGCTCAGTAAATAGAGAGTATTTATAAGCAATTTAAGACGCTCTAATTAAAGATTTTCGTCCTACTGTAAAATCACGGTTATTCAAAGATTCAAACCTAAACCGTCAAGCAAAAAATCAAACCAAAAACATGTAGAGTTTGAAATTTTCGGAGACCCCCACTCACTCACCAAGGAGCAAGACCTTGTGATTATCAAAAAATTTATAAATTTAGACCCGTAAAATATACACCAACAATTTTAAAATAAATCAATTTCATTTTATTCCGGAGGTTTTTATCATGTTTAATAAATTTTCGAAGGCCTTAAAATTAACCAGGTTTACCTAAGCCGGATTTATACAATGTTTTTTTTGAAATGCCACGGAGAGAGGAATTGTGCACATTTAGGAAAAGAGGTCAGACAGCCTAAGGACTAAGACAACTCATCCCAACACAGCCGACTCCCCCATTTCATCACAATTTCTTCTTGTTTTTCCTTTTGGCTTTTGTTTTGAAATACTTTTCAGACCAAAACCAATTAATAATTTCTACTTGTAGTGTGTTAAAATAAGAGAGATTGGAAGAGAAATTTTTTTATAATTGTGTGTTATGTATTTAAAGAAATTTTTAACATTTCAAGAAATATAATTGTGTGTTATGTATTACATAGACAAACTTATATAGAGACTTGAAATATAAAAATAAGATCGGATAGAAACAGAAACCCAAGTTACAATAAATCAAGAAATTAAACTAGTCAGAAAATTAATACATATGAAACTAAGAAACTGATACATTTTAACATTTCATATCAAACTTAAGGTGGTAACATAGATGTCAACTTAAGTTTGTATACTAAATCGAAGACGTAGCGAGAATGACAAATTTTAATGAAGAACTTTGCACGTTGATACAAAAATTTAATGATGAACTTAACGGAGGTAACTCCCCTTCACATACAAACTCATTTTCTTGCACATGTCCTCACAAAAACAATAAGATAACCCAAACATGTTTCATAACAAAGTGAAAGGTATAAGTTTGACTTTAACACTTTTTCATATGACTGGGTGAAAATTACCGAGTGATAAAAAATAAGGGGATTAATTACTAGTATTTAAGATCGGAATTTGAAAAAAAGGATAATCTTCATTATAGGTAAGAACTTTCGTCTGGATGGTCAAATGAACGTCACAAATGAAAAGATTACATGTACTGAAGTAAATCAAAACAAATTCGAACATAAAAAGTCTGAATCAATTAGTTAAACCAACGAACCAATATGGACAATGAAGATGAAAATTTTCAATTTTGGTCTGCGGCAGCGTGAGATTGATTCTTTGGTGTCATGTTGGTAATCATAGCAACGAAAGTCTTTAGATCTGAGAAACACAATAACACTGACTCTAAGAAACATGCAAAGATGATCGTGAAAATATTTATAAAAAAAAACACACAACTGCAATATTAAAGAGAGGAAAAAAACTAAAATATGATGGATTAAAAAATAGAAAATAAGAATAAAGAGGGTTAGGCAGACGAGCAACATTATTGGTTCATCCATTGAAATTGCGAAAACATTTAGAAGATTTTTAAAATAAAATCCACCTTTGATACCTTGTTAAATTAAAAAATTAAAAAAAATTATATTATCCCGTGTTGTTATGTATTTATGATATATCTTACCATTATTCATTAAGCAACTAGGCAACGACCAGTCAACCACACGTTGCCCCACTTTTCTCTTTGGATCGGAATATGATTAATTATATAGACTACTGATAGGACTTTTTGTGCTGCTTTTCCTAATCAATTTGTAATGCTAATGATAAGCTTAATAAAATCTTTTTGTGGGGATCCTCAACTGGGAGGAAGAAACTACATTGGGTGGGTTGGGACATTGCTACTAAAACCAAACATTTGGGTGGATTAAGGATTAGGAAAGCGTGGGACCAAAATCTTATCCTCTTGGCTAACCTCACTTGGAGGCTGCTATAAGTAGCCTGACACTCTTTTGGCCTGTGTTTTGGCTTCAAAATACCTGAGTTATAGGAGATGTAGCAGTACTGCTCGTAGTAAAGTTCAGTCCTGCACTTGGGCCAGCCTAAGTAAAGCTTGGCCCATCTTCCAACAAGGGCTGCGTTGAATTTTAGGAAGTGGCAGTAAGCCAGTTAAGTGGTGGCTTGGGAAGACAACTGGTCTGGGCTGAGACCTTTAAGGGGCTTGATTTAAGGACCTCTTAACTCGGGGGAATAAAAAAGTTTGATTTAAGGATTCGTGGGATTCGAATGGGGAACTGGAATTTTGATTCACTTTCTGTCCCCTTGCCCTTGGAATTCAGAGAAAAACTTCAAGCCGTCCCTCACCCGTTGGTTTGTGATGAAGAAGATCAATTTGCGTGGGACCTTTCGTCTAATGGCCATTCTCTCCATTCTCTTTGTATGAGCTCATTACTAAACAAAACTTGTGTGATTTCCAAAACGAAAATTTTGATTGGATTTGGAAGATTAAATCCCTCCCAAAAATTAAGATGTTTATTTGGGCATGTGTCCACAACAAACTCCCTTGTATGCTCCCTTTGTTTAAAAGACAAATTACTACTTATTACCTCTGCCCCTTTTGCTTTGAAGAGGCAGAAAACACTGACCATATTTTGAGAAAATGTGACAATTAGGCCTCCCTTTTGACATGAATACATTCTTTTACCCTCCCTTGGTGGAATGGATAAGAAAGAATTGCAAGTATCAATGCCCTATTCACAATTTGACAGCCCTTTGTCCACTGTTTTCCCCCATCTTCTACTGGTATTTATGGCTACCCTTGCACTTTTGAGTCTTGACCACTGTTTTTTCTTAGCTGCTGACTTCCTCAGAGATAGTTGCTTCCAAAATCTAAAAGTGTTGAGCTCTATTATGGTGTATTGAAACCCCCATCCCCTTGGTTGGCGTAGGCTATGTTAATGTATTATATGGGCTTAGTCCCACATTGGTTGTGTATAGCTTTGCTTCTCCTATTAGCTTGTATAAATAGGATAATCCCACATTGGTTGTGTATAGCTTTACTTCTCCTATTAGCTTATATAAATAGGATAGCTCCCTTTGTAAGTAAATCACACCATTCAATACAATTCTTCTCTTTGTATTGTCTCACTTCCTCTCTTAAATTCAACATGGTATCAGAGCCATAATGGTTCTCGGTATTTTAAGAGTTGAGTATGCTCTGTGATTGCCACTATTAGTGGATCCTTCACATCAGAAATTCTCGGTATATTAAGAGTTGAGTATGCTCTGTGATTGCCACTATTAGTGGATCCTTCACATCAGAAAAACGTCTAGTATATCCTTTTCATACATGTCGGGTCATCACTATAGTCGGAGTCTCATTCTCCATCGACATCATCTCCGCTGCCGCTTCTGTTTCAGAAACACTGCTGCCACGTCAGCCCTAAAAGCCACATTAGCGCCACCTCACTGCCACGTCACCTGTTGACATCATCTTCGCTGCCACATCAGTGCCACGTCACCCGTTGACATCATCTCCGCTGCCGCTCCTGTTTCAGACACGCTGCTGCCACGGTAGCACCACATCAACAACACGTCAGCACCACGATACTCGTTGACCGCCACATCATCAGTTGACTGCCACATCATCAGTTGACCGCCACATCACCGGTTGACTGCCACATCATCAGTTGACCGCCACATCACCGGTTTCTTGGAGGTTCACCTTCCTCTTTGCTCCTATGGCTGAATCGGATTTACCCCACCGACATAGCACACACCAGAAGCCCTTATATTGCAAGTATTGTCATTCACAAGGGCATGAATTGCTCAAATGTCATTCTCGCCTATGTAAAGTCTGTAGAGAACCGGGTCACTATCTTGCAGACTGCCCTAAACTTCCATCTGGAAATCAGTCAAATGGAAACCAATATCACTCTCGAGGCTCATACAATCGGTCATATTCCAAGCCAAAGAATACTACTGCTGTAACCACTGATGCTACACCAACTTCATCCAATTCTCCACCTGATTGGAGTGGTTTCTGCACCGTTTTTACCGAGGCTCTAAATAAAATCGGTAACAATATAGCCATGTCTACTACACCAGGTACATCCCGATGGTATTTCGATTCTGCTTGTTGCAATCACATGACTTCTGATGCCTCTATTTTTTCCTCTAAAACCTGTGATGAGCATGCGCCTACTATTCACACTGCCAATGGATCAAATATGCTGGTCAGCTATACTGGACATGTTGATAGTTCTCATTTGTCTCTCCCTGACACATATTTAGTTCCTAATCTTACGCTTAACCTTATATCTGTTGGACAACTATGTGATCTTGGACTTGATGTGCATTTTTCTTCTACTGGTTGTCGTGTGCAGGACCCTCAGACAGGAAAACTCCTTGGAACCGGCCGTAAAGTTGGACGCCTCTTTGAGCTCACTCATCTCCAAGTCCCATCCTCACCATCACCAAATCAATCAGCCGCATCCATCCCAGCACTCTCACCTGTGGAATTGTGGCACTCTCGGTTAGGTCATACTTCATCTAGCCCTCTACGTTCTCTTATTTTTAGTGATCAGTTAGGTTCACTTCAGCATGAGTCTTTTCATTGTATTCATTGTCAACTTGCAAAACAATTAGCTTTACCTTTTAATGAGAGTCAGTCCGTTTCTCTTGCACCTTTTGATTTAGTACATTCTGACGTTTGGGGGCCTTCTCCTCATGCATCAATGGGTGGTGCTCGTTATTTTGTTATATTTGTGGATGACTATTCTCGTTATACTTGGTTGTTTCTTATGAAAAGCAGATCTGAACTCTTTCAAATATATTCTGATTTTTCTTCTATGGTTCAAACTCAATTCTCTCGGAATATCAAAATTTTTCGTTCAGATAATGCAATGGAATATAAAGACCGTGCTTTTCTAAACCTACTTCACAAAAATGGCACACTCCCCCACCGCTCGTGCCCTGGAACCTCCCAACAAAATGGACGAGCTGAACGCAAACATCGACATATTCTTGACACCGTTCGTGCTCTACTCATTTCGTCATCATGTCCTGAACGTTTCTGGGGTGATGCTGCGTTCACCGCAGTATACACAATCAATCGTGTCCCTTCCACTTCAATCCAAAATCAATCTCCATTCGAGCGCCTTTTCGGTAAACCTCCTGATTACTCTAACCTCAAAGTCTTTGGTTGCGCTTGTTTTGTTCTTCTCAAACCACATGAACATAACAAATTACAACCAAGGGCTCATCTGTGTTGTTTCATTGGTTATGGTATTGAACATAAGGGGTATCGATGCTGGGATCCTATTTCTAAAACTCTTCGTATCTCTCGTCATGTCATTTTTTGGGAACATCAAATGTTCTCTTCGTTACGGTCATTTGACATATCAACCATCACTAACTCTAGATTCTTTACTGATCCATCTATTAAGTTATTTCCTGAGAATCCAGTTTCAGGTACTGTTGAGTCCACCTCCGAATCACCAGCTGATATCACCCCTTCCGTTCCAGAACCACCAGTTGATCCTACCTCTCCAGACCCAGACCCAGTTCCAGCTCCAGAACCATCAGCTGACCTCACCTCTCTGACTCAATCGGTCGTGCCCGAGGATATTCCTATGTCTGATGAGTCTGCACTGACTCCCTCTGAGAGCCATCCTCCAGATCACCCCCCTTCTCATCTTGCTGATTACCATTGTGATTATCATTGTTTTTCCACTATACTTCATCTGCATGAGCCTCAATCCTATAAGGAGGCTAGTACTAATCCTCTTTGGCAGAAAGCAATGGATGAAGAACTTCAGGCCCTAGCTAAAACTCATACATGGGATATTGTTGATCTACCTGCTGGAAAAACTCCTATTGGGTGCAAATGGGTGTTTAAGATCAAGACACTTTCTGATGGCTCTATTGAACGATATAAAGCCCGACTTGTTGCCAAGGGATTTGCTCAGGAATATGGCATTGACTATGAAGAGACATTTGCTCCAGTGGCGAGGCTCACATCTGTCCGTACACTCATTGCTGTCGTCGCCATTCGAAGATGGACTCTATTTCAAATGGATGTCAAAAATGCATTTCTGAATGGGGAACTTCTTGAAGAAGTCTATATGCATACACCTCCCGGCTTGGATGCCACTCGAAACAAAGTTTGTCGCCTTCGTCGTGCCTTATATGGTTTAAAACAAGCTCCACGTGCCTGGTTTGCCAAATTCAGCACTACCATTCATCAGTTTGGGTTCACACCGAGTGCTCATGATTCGGCTCTGTTTATCCGCCATACTGCCAACGGTATTATCCTTCTTTTACTGTACGTGGATGATATGGTTATTACTGGAGATGATCCACATGGTATTTCTGAACTCAAAAAGTTTCTCAGTGGCCAATTCGAGATGAAAGATCTTGGCGTGCTCACCTATTTTCTTGGCCTCGAAGTCTCATCTAATTCTGATGGATTTTTTCTCTCTCAGGCCAAATATGCCTCGGACCTCCTTTCCAAGGCTGGGATCACTGACTCAACCACTGCCACTACTCCTCTCGAGCCGAATGTCAGACTTACCCCACTCGATGGTTCACCTCTTCAGGATGCCACTCTATATCGTCAACTGGTTGGAAATCTTGTATATCTTACTGTCACTCGCCCTGACATTGCCTATGCCGTTCATCAGGTCAGTCGGTTCTTGTCCGCTCCTCGGACCACCCATTACTCGGCTGCTCTTCGCATTCTTAGGTACGTCAAGGGTACTTTATTTCATGGGCTTCATTTCTCAGCACAGTCTGCCCCCGTTTTACAAGCCTATTCTGATGCCGATTGGGCCGGAGACCCCACCGACAGACGTTCAACCACTGGTTACTGTTTCTTTTTGGGCAATTCTCTCATTTCCTGGCGTAGTAAGAAACAAATTGTGGTTGCTCGCTCCAGTACTGAAGCTGAATATCGTGCCATGGCTGATGCAACTCAAGAACTTCTCTGGCTTCGATGGCTACTCGCTGACATGGGTATCTCTTCTCCTGCTGCCACTATCCTACACTGTGACAACAGGAGTGCTATTCAGATTGCTCACAATGATGTCTTCCACGAGCGTACAAAACACATCGAGAATGATATCCACTTCATCCGTGATCACATTCTCCAGAATACGGTTCGTCTACAATCCGTCAGTTCAGCCGATCAGACAGCTGACATTTTCACTAAGGCTCATCCACCCGGACGCTTTCACTCTCTGGTTTCCAAACTCAAGTTCACCTCCCACTTACCACCTTGAGTTTGAGGGGGGATGTTAATGTATTATATGGGCTTAGTCCCACATTGGTTGTGTATAGCTTTGCTTCTCCTATTAGCTTGTATAAATAGGATAATCCCACATTGGTTGTGTATAGCTTTACTTCTCCTATTAGCTTATATAAATAGGATAGCTCCCTTTGTAAGTAAATCACACCATTCAATACAATTCTTCTCTTTGTATTGTCTCACTTCCTCTCTTAAATTCAACAGGCTAAATACAGGTGGTTCGTCTTTGGGGAACCGAGTGGGCTCACCAGGGATTGTACTGGGCAGTGGGTTATCGGCTTTCAACGCAACATTGGTTGGGGTTCCAGTGTTCTTGCGTAATTGTGGGCAGTTCGCGATGGGCTTTTGATTGCTTGGGATAAGGAAATCTCCCGCTTGATTGTGTAACTTGATGCTAAGATTGTTATTCAAAAAGACCAAAACCAACACTGTTTTAACCCCATTGTGAATGATTGCAGGAGGCTTCTGAGTAGAATTTGGACTGTTCAACTCCAACGGGAATTACGGTGCAGATCATATGGTTCATACTGCTACAGTGCTACTCAGCGAGCGCTGGCAATTTTTGTATGTAATAGGCCTCCTAATGGCCTTGCTACGTACTTGCAGAATTATATTATGAGTATCTCGAACTCAAGATCATAGCTAGTTGCCAAGCCATATACAGATCATCTTGATGGCGGGACAAACAATCTCATCAAAATTAACTCCTTTCACTAGTAATTGAGCTTTGTAATTCACTATTGTTTCTCGCCATCTTTCTTAGTTGAACATCCACTTGTTTTTCAGTGATATTTTACTGAAGGATAGATTAGCCAAGTCATAAGTGTTTACTCATTGCAAATAACCCATCTCTTTCCACATTGAGATATTCCAAAAATTAACCCTTGTACCGATTCGTCTCTTTTCTTTTCCTTTCATTCCACTCAATCTAAATATAAAAAGTTTAAATAGAAAAGGTACCAAAAATAAATAAACTAATGACGATTCATCTTGAAATTTCAAAGAAATAATTTCCTCAAACTAGAACTTTGAATTATACATGTCTCCTAAACCATTCTGTATAAGTAATACTCTTTTGCTTTCCTTACGAGCATTGTGCCTCGATCAACAAAGATTTCTGAGTACTTGGACATGGGTCACCACCAAAATTAAGATTTGACTTGGAGATTGAACATCTCCTCTTCCCTAGACAAGCCTGAAATTTATGGTAAATAAATATATATGAGCCAGCATATAAAAAAAATTTAAAAATTATAAACTTCATTAAAGTTAGATTAAGGAAAATACAAGGGCAAAAGGAAAATAAACTCACACTTTCTGCAATATCTCTAGAGTTAGATGAATGACAACTTCCAACAGCATAACTTTCACAGTTACCAGCTGGGTTTCCAAAGCTTGAAAATATAATCTTTGAGATTTTCCTTCTTGGAGGACATTGCAATTGGACTTCAGGTTCTTTGTCATATTGCCTTTTAAGGTTTCCAACACTTTGATTATTTCCCAAAGATGATAACAATGGTGGCAAATGAGAAGAAGTCACATGCCCACATACTTTAGTGATTGAAACAATGTCTAAAGAAATCTGAAGAGCGGAGCCACCCTCTTCTTCCATTATAACCAGGGAGTTGGATGTAGGCTTGAGGAAAGATCTTGGTACATGGTACCTAAGAATGATAAATTACAATTAATTAGAGATCATTTTCCATAACAACATTTTTCTCATTTTATAATTGAAATTACTTGAACAATATATCTCACAAACAAGGATAGTGACATCCATAAGATCCTTTCATCTTTACTTAGATCAATTTCCATTAAAAAAAAAAAAAAGTCAAGACAAATTATAGTATGTGATCACTTAGGACTAAAATTGAATAGAAAATGAAGATTATTTACATTATATATAGTTTCTTTGTAGATTTGAATAGTGCGTACTCATTAATGGATGTTATCGTTAGAGGTTTATATACTTTTTTACCTTCAAAGTTGCAATTTAAGTGAAATTATTATTTTTAATCTCTACTTTTCTTTAGTAATAAACTAATAACTCACTGAAACTAAGTAATGAACTTCATACCATGTTTGTGAAGGAGAGCCCTTAGGAGTATGAAATGAGATCCAGTATCGGCCGATACTTCGTCCATTGACCCAAGCTTCACCCTTTCCCATGGAACCGAGGTTTAATGCGACTGGGTCATTTCCCGCAGGAGCATCAAATAGAGTCTGTCACATTAGCATCAATTATCACAAAGAACTATTATGATGGTTAGCTTAAAACTAAATTATTTAATTAATGTATTTTTTGAAAACTTGAGGACTCTATGTGGATATAAAATAAATATTTTAGATTTTTATTTATTTAATATTAAAAATTATGCAAAGAAAGAAGTACTTTTTGGATTTCGTTTTGGACAAATCAATGCAAAAGAATATTGGGCTGGACAATATATAGTTCAGTAATTTATAACCAGAAAGTATTTTTCCTAGAAAGAAATTAAACAAAAGAATCAAACATTGAAAACTCACATTAAAGTAAAATGATATATTTAATTTCAACGAAGTTCTGTTAAAAAAAAAAAAATTCTAGGAAGTTAAGGCTCGTTTGTGAAGGAAATATATCTTTTTTATGTTTTCAAAAACAAAAAAAAATTGAAATTTTTTACCTTTACATATTTATACAACCATATATCTTTTTTTAAAGAGATTCCATTTCAAAAATAAGATTCTAATATTGTCACTATCGCATTTTAAGATATACAAAAATGAAATTATTTTTGAAAACTACGATCATATTTGAAACATGCAATTTGTTTATGAACCAAACATGTCCTTAGATTAATTAATTTTGAAAATCAAATAACCCTTTAAGATGAGTCACTCTCATTACATGAAATGATTAGGACCTCACACTCTGTAGAATTTCCTTACATGTTCTTTTTTTTCCCTTCATAAGTAATTTCTGTTTATAAGAAATATTTATATCTCTATAATTTCACAAAACTCGCGTTAAAAAGCCTTTTAATACATTATTATTTAAGAAAAAAATCTTGATCAGAATAAAGTTACTATACCTTATACCATACGAGTGGATTAGGAGATGAGGAAAACTTGTTCCATTGAACCTTACTTGCTCCTTGATCCGTGTAAATTTGTAATTTCTCTCCGAATAATCCTACCTGCAGTATGAAATGAAAAGTTGTATTCATTGCAAAACAGATGATGTGGATAGCTTACCATATATAACTGAAAATTTATGTTTTTAGGTTACCATGCAACAATATATCTATATAGGGGCAATTTTTTGAATAAAGAAGATAAAATAAGGCAAAAAGAATTATTTTTGTAAGCTAGAAAAACGTTGGTACCTGATATCCCCATGAATAATTACTGAAATCTTGTAGTTTCTGTATACCATGAATCGTCACCCTACGAAGTCCAACGGCTCTACGCTCTAAAAATGCCCCAGAATCCTTTATATCACAAGTCACAATGATGATTTTAATTATAACATGCTTCTATAGAAACTTTAAAATTAACATATCAGGGTTACAAAAATCAAGAGTCTATGAAGTTGCATCAACATAGTTACACAACCAAGACTCCGATAATTAACGTGCATCCCATATCTGTAGTGCAATGGGAAAACCCTGATTTATATGTAAAGTTTAATGATCTCAAAAACAATTTGAACTGTCACTTTCAAAGAATGAGGTTCATAGTGTTTCGAATTGTAGCAAATTCGCTGATCCACTACCGTGTGGATGTGTTCAACTTGTCACAACTCTATCGTGGTATTTATAACTCTCATCGGACCACAACCTTTGGTTTGATCTGTAATTCGAAATCTGCCCCCCTCGAGTTTATACTGAATTTACACTCTCCCTCTCCTATTTTAAAAATATATGGAGTAACTTTTCCCCCTTTCATGGAAAATAGAAAATGAAAAATTTAGTAACAATATCTTACTAATGTAGTATGCAAATTTTAGCGAGTTATAGTCCAACTTGTCACACTTTACCCATAAGAAGGAAACTTTATAGGCATTAGAGAGTAGAGAGACCAATTTAGTAGCAACAAAATTATTCTTTTATGTTGGTTCCACTATATCACACTTATACAAAAGTTAACCAGAAAATTGAAATATTGAAAAGGTTTGAGATGAAACGATACCGGCAATCCGACCATGACATTCAAGAGGGAGACATTGTTAAACCCATTATTCAATGAAACTGTACTCTCTAGAGTGAAGCCTGTACTTTCATGACTTCCATGGGCAGATCCTAGAACAATAATGAGAATTTTATTATTATTATTTTTAAGTGAGAAGTTTATTAATTGCAATAAAGTGAGATGGCAATAGAATTCAACAATACACTGCAAAAGAAAGACTAATCAAACAAGAGTTGCTAATTAGCATACCTACAAATACACCATTGACAAATGCGTTTAATACATGTCCAAGAGAGTTCACGTTAAGTACAGCTTGAGCACTAGCATTGGAAGATTCATGCCGAAACCTACATTAATTCAAAACAGCCTTCACACAATTTTATAATAAACAGATTTATAAGGAGAATTAAATTATTATAAAATTCCACACACACAATTATACTATTTATGAAGGTGAGCAATTTATAAAATGGGGCGAACTGAAAAGGTACTTAATTAGATAGCCTAAGTACGCAGAGGCGGAGCTGGAAATTGATATTTGAGGGAAGCAAAGAAAAAATATGAAATGAAATGATTTTAATTTTAATTTCACACAATAAAGATATTGAAACCACCTAAACGAATCATCAACACAAAAATGACAGTGTCTAGTTTTTATATAAAATACCCATTTTGAATCTTCAAAATTTACTGTATGTACAGTCATGCACGTTGTGTGACATTTGTTTTGGTGGTCAATTTCGGTGGTATAAATATTAGAACTGTTTTACATAGCATGAGCAAACTTGTTTATGCAGGTTTCTTCCTTTTTACTCTTTGTAAAAAGTCAAGGCTTTTAATTGGACTCTGACCAGAACATAATTTAGTCAACTCATGTGAACCTTTCAATGCAAATTTGAATTTTATCCTATTTTCAGGCTATATATGGTTTTTGGCTTAATTAATTACCTGAATGTGTACCACAGGTAATCAGATGTATCTTTTGTAGTGTTCATCTGCTCTAATAATGTGTCTGATTTTATTGAGGTATCTTCAAAGTTAGGAATCGTCTCTTTGAATTCTTCCCACATTTCAATACCATCAAACTTCTTCCCCGGCAACATTGATCTTGTACCGTATTGAGCATTCACCTGTTGAGGAAAACTAAGTTAAATTTTCTATGAATTTTTTTTATAATTATCATTGCATAAAGAAACTTTTGGATGGGACAAATGTGACACGCTATTTTTAAGACCATCCAACCACAAGAAGACACATCAACCATGTGAGACATGTAGCCAATGTTAACCATGCATGAACCCAATTAAGTTAATAACCATAAATTAAAGATTCGAGGTTTTGGAAATTTGAGACTTGCCTTTGCAGTATTATAGACAACATTCTTGCAATCGGGTAAGATGCTAATTGACTTTGGTGGCAATTCATAGGAAGAATTTTGAAAGAGCACCATAGCACCTCGTCTTCTGCTCTCGTTCACAAGAAAGGCACTACATTCTCCTGATTTACCATTGAAGACATAGGCCTACAACAAATTGATCATCACAAATCATACTCTTTCTAACTTGTACTCTATAAATCAAGGATGCTCAAATATTTCTACTTACAGTTTGATTTTCACCAAGAGAAATGTTATTTTGCACTCCGTTCAGTAAAGAATTTGTACAAAGCTTTATTGCAGCATGCAACTCTTTCAGATGACCCCATTTTGGTTGCCTAACCAGACCTAATTAAAATTATAAGGTGAGCAGAGGAGCACACACACACACACACACACCAATTATCTTGGACAAACACACACCAATTATCTTGTTTAGAAGAAAAGAAAATTTCAGAGAGAGAGAGAGAGAACTCAGTCTCCCATGGCTGCCCTTCAAACCATCTGGTTTTCCTCTAAGGAAGAGTCTTTTATTAAAGAACCTATCTAAATTCATTCCCCTCCTCTCAACTATTTTTCAGCTATAGAAAAGGGGGGAAAAACCAAGGAGAAGAGGAACATGGAATAAAAGAGAGAAATAGAAAAGAAAATGAAAAAAAGATTTGAGTAAAATGTCGTGGAGAGCAATGGGAAGATCAGGCAAGCCTAGGTTGAGGAAAAGGAGGAATTCTTGTATAGGATCGCCGTTCAAAATTTCTCCAATGACGTAATACAATGTGATTGGTTGGGTTTTAGAAGGGCCTTATAAAGCCGGTCCTACCCAAGAATTTGCCGAAGAAAATGGGAGATGTGGACTTGTCAAGGAAAAAGTCTATAATATCCCTACTTGTCATAAGACTTGAATGAGGTGGCAGGGACAGTTTTTGTCTAAGATAATTAGTGTATAAGGCTAACTTACAACCAAAGGATTGCAAGTTAGCATCCCCTCCGTGTGTGTGTGTATTCACACAACATGTAATGTACTGAAATTAATATAGCTAGCCAAAAAAAAAAGAACAGAAAATATATTATAATTTATAAAAAAACATACCATACTCATCGAGAGGAGCTTGATCGTAATAACTTGTTGTAACATATGCTGAGGATGTTCTTCCAAAATTGGTTCCACCATGATACATATAATAATTGACAAAGCTTCCATTCCTTGAGATAAATAGAGCAACATGATATGCAATGTCCTCAGCAGATCTCATGTATGTTTCTTCTCCATATACTAGATACCTTCAATTCAAACCAAATCATAGCCACTAATTATTGGTAACATATATATACTAGAAAATAATGCAAATTAAGATCATTTGATTTATGAACATAAAACACATACTGAGATGTCCAATTCTCTGTCCACAACGATGGCTTATTGGGTGAGTTGGGCCCTTTAAATGTCTCACCACATCTCATCCCGTTGCATGTATTTATCTGCAAATCAATTCTTGCACACCCAATTAAAACTCAATACTAGCATTTGCTATAATAGACAGGCAGCTTGTAAATTAAGAAGGAGACTAACCACAGGATCAGGAGCATCATCTTGTTTACACATGATCCATGGCACTCCAGTTTGAAGCCCCACAGCCATTGCTGCAGCCCATCGGACGTAAGATGGTCCTTTCTCACCGAAAGCTGCTTCTACAATTTGGTACTCATTCTCTATCTGTTTAATTAAGATCCTCGATCATCATAATTAATTAACAGCTAGCTAGTACATGGTTATTATATATTTAATTAAACTGTTAATTACTTTCTGGAGTTACAAGTTGAAAATCAAACCTGTGATAGTATGATTGGACCTCCTTGTGAAGCATATAACTGCTCTGATTTCATCATATTCACTATTTGCGTAGTAAAATTTTGCATTTGATCCTGCCAATTACAATCACATTTTTAGTCATTCTTAACACTCCTTATATTAATTAATGTAAAGCAGAGTATGAAAGATTAAACCGGTTACATCATAAAATTAATGATTTAGGAATCTAATTAAAATGTTAAAACCCTAGGAATAGAAGCAAATGTGGTTACCTTGAAAGGCTCGTTATCAGATCGGTACACAATGCCTGGGATATCATGCAGCCAAAATGGTAGACCTCTGCAACAAATATGTTAATTTTAAAATTCATGTTTATATCACATTGATTGTACATACCCGCTTCGTTGGAGATTATGTTCCTTGAGCAATCAAATCAATGGAGTTCTTGAGATGGGTAAGGGAGGCCAGGGGTTAAGCAATGTCTTTGGAAGTTCAAATCAAGGGAAAGGAAGGGGTTTTTGAAGGAAAGGTAGAGAAGGGAGAATAAAAGAGAGTTGATCCTTGAGAGATTTATAAAATATACGAGAGTAAACAAGCTTTTTTTTAATTTCTCTTTCGGCCATTGAAAGTGATTCCGAAATGTATGGTTTATTTCTATCTTCAAATTGACCTTGGCGAATCCACTAATTCTTGAAGTAGTGTGTCTATCTTTTCCCTCCTAATGGTCGGATTTGTCATGTTTTTAGGGAGGAAATAAATCAGTCATCTTTTGGCATCTCTAGCTCATGCGCACAATAGTAATAAGGTTTACTCGGTTATGGGTTCTCTTCCCAAAGAAGTTTCCAATTAGTTTCGACCTCCTTAGGCTTAGCTTTCTATCTTCTGGAGATTTTGGCTTGTATTCCTTTTAGGCCTTGCGTTAAGTTGTTTTTGTAGCCTTTTGGCATTGCATTTGTATTATCTTTTATCTAATTAACAAACCTTTTTTTAAAGGGAAATATTATTAGTAACTCAAACAAAAGAAGAAGAGTCCAACTCCAACAGAGCCACAAGAACCGAGGGAGGTTCTAAGAACCATCTAGTCTCCTAAACAAGATTAATTGCCCAAAAAGTAAACGAGGGTGTATGAAGCAGCATCCAAACTGATAACATCAGGCGACTTACTTGGCTTACTGTTGATGCCCAAAAAGTAAACGAGGGCGTCCTGTCTTCAATAGTCCTCAACTGGGTTTGTTGAAGATTCGTCTCTAAAAGAGGAGCTTGGATTGGAGAGTTTCCTGGAGTTGATGATGAACATAACCTACAAAAGAAATCTCTTAGAGTTTTTTTTTACTCTGGAGAGGACCCTCAGACGCTCAAGTGAATAAACACTTTTATGAAGTGAAAGGAGAAAGTGTTTAAGATGTGAGGGATATTTGGGAGGAGGAAATAGCTGGACGAGTCCTCTTTGTTTCTCGTATGATTTCTCTTTGTACTTGTGATTCTCTCTCTCTGTTTTCTACCTTTTTTAAATGTTGTTGTGTTTAGGTCATTCCTTTTGTTTTCGTATTCTTTCTTTCTTCCTTCCTTTTTTTCGCCTTCCTCTCTCCTTTGTTCGAAAGTGGGAACCCCTTTATATAGGCATGGCATGTTGCTGATTTCTTAAGGCAGGATATTTTTATATTGAGGTCTCAATGCCTCGAGCCTCGCAACATACTACTCTTTGTGCTTAAGGTATGGTTTCCTTCTAAGTTGTCTTGTCACCGTGTTAGGAGATATCAAGAGATATGGCAGCATTTATATCTCAGTAGCTAGTCTGAGTCACTTCATCGATCGAGAGTTATTAAACAACCATGTGTTTGGTTATCGTTGGGTCATATTATTTTGATCACATCACTTACCAAAAATGACATTATTTCGATTGGACCAGATAGCCCAAGCATTGACTGCCCATAACGCCACCTCCTCTGGCGAGTGAGCCATAATCTCCCACAACCACTCTTGAAACCATCAAAATCACCTCACGTCGCCTTGTGCCACACCTCGCTAGCCACCCTACAAAAGCAAATGGCATGAAAAACATCACATCATGCCAGAGTCGTCTTGCAAGGAAGGCTATTAGAACATAAACGCTACACGAACAATGTGATTTTATTTGGCAGCAGAAAAGCCCATAGTGACCTCCATCCATTACCTCTATCACCACACGAATCTCCACCACTAATCGAAGAAGCAACAAGACTATCCACCTCTTTCTTATCCGCATCGCGAACCATGTGATATGTGCTTCATACAATAAAAATTTTGAATTCATTGTAATGCCAAATAAACTGGTCTTGTAGTCACCGAAAACTAAGGAATTTGAGAGATGATCTCCACCTCATGAGGTAGGAAACGATCAAACAACCATTCTAGGTTCCAAGATCGTGTATACTCATCAATCAGCACTGTCATGGGTTCCTTTGGATTACAAAATATTAGGAGAGCACACCTTAAATGACAATGGCATTGGCACCGAAGGGTCTTGCCAAATTTTTATATTCTCTCCACAACTAACTCCTCACCGCAACCCCATCATCAAAACCGTCATACTTTCCCAAAGGCTACGCCATGTATAAGATGAAACACGACCCAGAGAGACGTTTAAAAAATCATACTCCAGAAAATATTTTGCTTTAAGAACAGAAAAACACAAAGAATCTTGATTTTTCATTAACCTCCACCCTTGTTTCGCTAATAAATGAAAACCCTAGCCCTCTTCACACTTTAACCTACACATCTTGTCCCAACTGACCCATTGAATCTTACATTTATCTGAGTCTTGACCCACCAAAATCTACTCATCATTCCCCGGCTCTTGATATAAAAACACTCATCGTGTAGGTGGGCTCATCTTGAACCACTGCCTTGATTAGAATCTCTTTATCTGCACGTGACAATAATTTTTTCTTCCAAACCTGAATTATACTCCATATCCTATCTTTTAAGGATTTGACCGCAACAATTTTTGACCGCCTCACAACGCAGTAGGCAACCTAAGGTACTTTTCATGGCACCCCATTACCTGAACCTGAAGAACATCTGCTAAAGTTTCCTCAAATTCATCTAAACAATTACTACTAAAGCAAGCCAGTGACTTGTCAAAATTCCCTAATTGACCAAAGCTGTTCTCATATAAATCTAACACCTCCGCCAATGACTCACACTCCTCCTCAGATGCCCTCGAAAAAATCAAACTCTCATCGGCAAAAAATAAATGAGTAACACTCGAACCATTACACAAGCTAATTGGACAAAACTGCAATATGGTCTCCGTGTTTTGGACTTTAGGAATCAAAACTGTATAGATAAATTTAACTTTTGTCCATGTCCCCCATGTAAAAAATCTAACACCTCTTTAACTACCTCATCCCCTACAATATGCCAATAATGTTGGTAAAATAATGCACAAATACCATCGGGGGCCAAAAGATTTGATTGGGTGCATCTGAAACAAGACAATTCGAATCTCCTCCAAGGTGAAATCAATCATCAACAAATTATTCATTTGACAAGGGTGTTTGCTAAATCCCTCTATCTCAAGAAGGTTTTATTAAAAATAATAAAATACTAGTATTTGGTTTAGTTGTCAATTTTGTTGTTATTTTTGAAATAGATCATTATTATTATGAAACAAAATCTTCTTTTCGATTTGTTGATCCTCCATTGGTTTCTTAGTAACCTTTGCTTTATGTAATATTCGATTGTGTTTAGTGATACGAAATTGAGTTTTGAAATTGAAAGTGAAGTGAAATTATAGTTTTTCCACCAATAAAATTAATATTATTTAAAAGTTGTAAACAAGGTATTTTTAACAAGGACAAAAAAAAAAAAAGAGAAAAGAGAGGAGTTGAAATAGAAAGGCAGAGAATATGGAAGTTAGAAATACCCATAATTCCATTCACTCTCGATGAAAGGTCCGATTCTAAGGCTGACAAAGAGGCCTTGTGCTTGAATTTCCTTTATGAAACTTATTATATCGTTTCTTCCGCTGAAATCATACTGCAACAAATTGTACATTTCTTTGCAATTTGCAAATGAATGAGAGAGGGAGAGAGAATGCAAAAATAAGAAATGATAAATATTGAATTTTGTACCTGACCAGGTTGGGGCTCATGAAGGTTCCAAAACACATAAGTTTGTATTACATCTATTCCTCCTTCTTTGGCTTTGGCTATTAGAGATGGCCACATCTGTCAATTAAACCCATTTAATTGATATCTATCATAACATCCAGAACAATAAATACATTCAAGGAAGTTTAGTTGCAACTATGTGGAAACTTCAACAGTAATTATTAAATTATCCAAGATGTATATGAAAATAGTGTTTTATCCGAGTATCTCAATTATAACACCGTAGAATTCAATTTATATATATATATATATATATATAAAGCATTTCTAAGAGAAAAGAAAAACAAGTGAAAAGTGTTTTTTATTTTTATTTTTTGGAAGACGAATGGAAGATTTATTTCCTTTTAAGTAATGAATTGGTTAACAATCTAGGTATGTTTTCATCATGTGAGTGTGTCAATAAGTTTCAATTTGCAACTAAATGAAAATAGAATTTATTATATTCAAATGAATTGAAAATAAAATTTATTTTGAAATGAATTTTTATATTTGGTTTTTTTATGTTAATTTGTAAAATTCAATTGAATTCTTATGTTCAAAATATTTGGAATAAATGAAGAATTAAAAAGATGAAGAAGAGATGAAAAGAGAGAGTATTTTGGTCAATATATTACTTTTACTCTTTATTTTGTATAATTCATTTATAAATTTCATAAATTTTGATAGAATTTCAACAACTTAACTCAATTCCACAGTAAATTTATAGTTTTTTTTATTCTAAACATAAAAAATATATAGTTACAAATGAATTCCATAACATTTTATGCAATTCATTTCATGCAATGCAAGAACAACGCTTGCACCATCAAATATTACAAGATACTAACTACACTTCTATTAAAGCTAAAAATATAAAGATGAAGAAATTTTTTGTTAAATAGATAATTTAGTGAGATCGATCAATTATTTTAAAAGTTTAAATTGATGAAAATAATCTAATTAAAAATTGATAATAGCAATTTAAAATTCAAATAGAGGAGTTTCTCAATATTTTGTTGCCTCTAGATCTAAAACTAATTTTTTATTAGACCATATCTAAAACTAACTTTTTAAATCCATTTGAAACTTTACTAATAATTTTACAAGACTTCACTGATAACATTATTTTATAGATTTTTGTTGACATTATCAATGAAATACTTCAAAATTATCAACAAAATTTCTAATGAAACTAAAACATTGATTCTATATACGATGAACATGTCTATTTAATTGAGATGATTCTTACTTTCAGTCCGTCACATGGTATGATTAATTACGTTATGACCCATAAATTGAAAATATTGCCACTTGCTCATTTCTACATTATTGTTATACCAATCTTTTTTTTTTTTATGGAAGTAAGCAAAAGAAATATAAAATGATGAAGTA
Source organism: Bretschneidera sinensis (assembly GCA_023935145.1). Taxonomy (NCBI): domain Eukaryota; kingdom Viridiplantae; phylum Streptophyta; class Magnoliopsida; order Brassicales; family Akaniaceae; genus Bretschneidera; species Bretschneidera sinensis. Next base: position 135,784,205 of record CM043697.1, on the reverse strand, counting down.
ATCAATAAGGAATGATTTTAAGAATCTTTTTTTTTGAAAGAAAATTTCGAAGAAGATGATTTATTAATGTTTACCAATCTTTCCTACAAAATGTTGTTAAATTATAGATTTTGTGTTTTTTACTTCAAAAAATTACTTAAGAAACGCACGCATAAAGAGGAGAAACAAAACCGATAAACTTGTACGATTGCTAAAAAATAGTTGTACGTACATGTGATCCAATTATCAGAAAAGTGTAAACGTGCTGATAAGAAATTTAAGCTTTTAACACGCCTTCTCACTTACTACAAATCCAACAAAAGACTAATGAAAATTGTATGCGAACCCAAGTGAAAGATAACGAGCTTTGTACTAAGGTAAAACACCGGATAAAGAACTAATGAGTAAAGAGATGGAAGAAAGGCAGTTTCAAAGAATCAAGCAATTGCTCTGATACCATGAATAAGAGAATGCATATTTTGTTCTCGGTCCTACTTCACAAACTTTTAGGATTCTCCTTCTAACAATTTTGTGTATGTGTTACTACTATCCATAACTAAACTTAATTATGCACAGAAAATATGATTTCGTGCATATATATTGATCAAAACTCTCAGGTTTCATAAAAAACGGGGGGGGGGGGGGGGGGGGGGGGGGGGGGTGGTACCTGAGGGGTGCTTCGAGGATAATGAATGGAAGCAGAGAAAAGAAGCTTTCTTTGCCCATCAATAATCAAAGATCTGCCATCGTATGTTTCATTTCCTCCATTGACATAATTAACAGTGCCGCCGATCAACGCTAGTAGCATCATAAACCAACACAACACCCTCATCATCGATCTCTCAACCACCTGCTTGCTTTCTCAGTAGCCAAAACCAACAGCCATTTCAATTTGTAGGAGAAGGAGTTAGGAGGGCAATTATATAAAAGTAAATATTTGTGATGCTAATCTCAATAGCTCAAGTGCTAATCATTTTGAGCTTCATTTAAATAATGGGTTGACATCAAAGTTATAAAAAATTCTTTAGAAATCCTAATCTTTGGGGATTTGAGACATTAATTAATGAGACTAATTATCAATACAAGGGGGAGCAATTAATGGGAATTTTGTCTTTTAACCGATGCATTTTCAGATAATAGTAGTTAAGGATGGACTCGAGTTGAGTTTTTATCGAACTATTTAAACTCGAGCTTGAAAATTAGGTTTGATTAGCTTATTGAACCGATCTCGAATACCTTAAAGTTCGATTTGAAAGCTTCTCGAATAGTTCGATAAGGTATTATCGAACTCGAGTCAATATTTAAATTTTTATTTATTAAAATTAGATTCCAAACTCGAGCTCGAATGGACAATCCAAACTCAAGCTCAAATAGACTTGTTTGTTATCGAGCTCGAGTCGAACTGAACTTGAACCATCAGAAAATTGATTGAGTTCGAGCTCGAACTCAATTTGTAAACTCGAACTTAAATCTGTTCATTTTAAATCGAGTTGAACTCGAATAACTTAATATTCAGATTCGGCTCGACTCAAATTCATTCCTAATATTAGTCCGACACGTTATTTATAAGTTCGTTTAATCACACGACGACTTGATATCATAATAAACTCAAAAGAGAGAGAAATTTAAATTAACTCAATTGGGTCCATAATAAATAAAAAATATTCCACTAGTTGAACAGGCTTTAAAGATGAGGTCAGTCCTACTCAAGAATTTCTCGTTTCAATCCACTTGTGTAAATTGCATTTGCAATACATACAAAGAAATTTATCCTCCCATTAAGTCATTATTATATAATTAATTAGTAAAAAAACATAAGCCAGTTGAGGCAAGGAGGAGTAGAATATACCTTGAGAGATAGGGGGGAAAGGCGGCAGACAAAATGTGTATTGTGTTGCACGTCGTCAACTAAGTTTCACATAGCGTTGGACGGCTCTTTCAGTGTGAGAGAAACAAGATGAAGAAAAAACTGAAGTGTGATGGACCCTTTCAATTTCTTTGTCATGAGAAATCTATGACACTCTCTGGTCAACAAGTCATGTACTACAGCAACTTCTGGCACAAGAAATGGCCAGCTCAAATTTAATTGCCATATAAAAACTATGTACCACTTTTATATTATTGTTTTGATCTATGTGCACTGTCGCATGCGACAGCCATAACAAAATATAAGATGACAAACTCTATACTATATTATATTACTAACTGTCAATAAATTTTTAATTTAATGTAAGAGCCCGTCTAATTTGTTAAAAATGTTTAGGTTTGAGTTTCTTCATAGATGTTTGTTGGTGTTAAACTTAAACTTTCATCACACAGAGTGCGAAGTGATCCTTAGCTTCAACCCTAACGTAGGTGCGATGAAGATTGCTCCAGATTCACTCTATGTATTGGAACATAATATTTCTTGAGGGGTATGTGAAATAATCTACCTACTTACCCATTTTAAATACCAAAAAAAAATTGTAAATAATGTAACAAATAACCGGGGATGAAATTAAGAATCTTGATCAATGGAGGTAAAATTATTAATGTTGGAAATCACATTGACAAGATGCCCAGGTGGTGATCTTCCAAACACCCAAGTCTTGAATGACTTGTAGAAAGAATTTCAGCAATCGAACTCAAGAACAGAAAATCAAAGAAAGAAATAAGACAAGTAATTTGTTGTCGAGGTTCGGCAATGTGCCTACGTCCCCGTGAGTTCCTCCGAACTCTCTGCACTATCTCAATGGTTCTTACAAAGTTACAACAATCCCCTTCAAGAATCCAAGTTCTTAAAGAACCAAGAAGAGAACGAGAAAGTGATAGACCTATTACAATGCTTTCTATCAATTCTCTACTAACCTCTCTTCTTTACAACCAGCCTCACTACAAGAGTCCCTCTTGTGTTTATGTCTCTCATACAATTCTTTCTTGTGTTTACAATGATCTCACAATGTCACAACCTGTGTGGTTCTCTCACACACCTTTTTCACCACTTGAAATGAGGCTAAGAAACCCTTTTTATAGCCTCTTAATTCTTGGACAATCTTGTGAATCATTCTTGACCCTTTGATCATGTTCTTCCTTTAATCTCAGCCCTTCATCACTCTCCAAGTGATGCTATGCATTTTGGTGTGGTGCTGTGTGCTGCGGCGTGACCTGATGCTGCAGCCTCCTGATGCTGTGCGCACACCTCCTGCCTGTGGGCAGAAACTTCCACAGTAGTGTGCCTGACCTTCCCATGCTCAAAATTGAAGCACACACATGTGTGCAACCTTATAACTTGCTGAAATTTGATATCCCACAATTGGTTTGGACATTAACCAACTTTAGACCATGTTTGAATATGTTTGAAACTTAGACAAATAACAACAATCTCTACCTTTGTCTAAGAGTTCAAAAACCTGAACCATTATGCAGAAAGCTTCGGGATCCAAACTCGTCTGGAGTTATCAATTAACCAACTCCATTCCTAAGAAGTCCAAGGTAATGATTGGACCTTCTTAGAGGTAGAACCTTGGTGCCTAAATCTGCAGGACTTTTCTCCGTGGTCTTCTTGTCAACATGAATGCATCCTTTCGTATCATTTTCCAGAATGTAATGATACCAAACATCCATATGCTCTGTCCCCTCATGGAACACCGGATTCCTCCAAAAGTGCCCCGCACTTTGGTTATCCAAAGTTACCACCACCTGCTCTTTTAGGACCTCCCACTCGTCCAACAGCCCTTTGCACCCCATAGCCTCCTTTATGGCTTCCATAGCCGCTATGCATTCTGCCCTGGTTGTTATGAGTGCTACCACTGGCTGCCACTGAACCTCCATGTACCTCAGCAACCACTTCATCCCAAGCCAACACTCTTTTCCGGGATTACTCACACATTTGCTGAAAACATCCATTGCCCAAGAAACACTTGACCTGTTTCTCTTTCTTTCCCGGATGATTCTCCTCATCCCAAGGATCTTTTGTGCAAGGCTGAGATCCTTCCTCTCGAACTCCTCACTGAGTTGAGATGTAAACCTTTCCATCCTCTTCCTGCTGTTCCAAACTAACAGCTCATCAATGACATAGGTGAGGATACTCACCATCTTCTCCACCTTGTGTCCAGGTGAGAAAGTTTCTGTGAAACCTATGTCTTCTCTTCTTGTGAACCCATTCGCCACCAGCTTAGCCTTGTTCCGGACTTCATCTCTTGGAGGGCACCCTTCTTTGATCTTGTAAGTGCACTTACATTCCACAACTTTCTGATTTCCTGGAATTTTCACTAATTTCCAGAAGTTGTTCTTTCTCAAAGAATCCATTTCTTCCTCCATAGCTAGCTGCCACTTTGACGAATCCTTACACTCCATGGCATCCATGTAAGTTTCTTGTTCACTCATCTCTCCTTCTGTCCAAGGAGCTGCTGCATCCGCAGCATCCACAAACCCACATCTTGAAGGTGGTCCGACCAGCCTTCTTTCCCGGTCTCTTATGAGCTGAAAGTCCTTCTGACTTGCTGTAGCATCCTTTTCTTGTTCAACCTCTTTTTGAGTTTCTTGAGCTTGGCAATCATCCGAGGGCTCTACCTGGTCCGAACCCTCTTGCCTCCTTTGCTCTACCTGAACAGAATCTCCCTTGATGCTATGCTTAACAATTTCTGAATTGGTTTGCTCACTAGCCCCTGCAGGGTTAGTATTCTCCAAGTAGGGAAATAGCAATTTATTAAAAATAACATCCCTACTTATTATGAGTTTAAATCCTTCTTTTTCTAAGGACCACAACCTGTACCCCTTAGCCCCTTCCCCATATCCTAGAAACACATATTTTCTAGATCCTGGGCTAAGTTTGTCCTCCTTTTGGAGTGCATACGCAGCACACCCAAAAGTCCTAAGGTTGTCCAACTCAGGGGGTTTTCCACTCCACAACTCTTCGGGAGTCTTATGGTATAAAATCCTAGAGGGTGATCTATTAATCAAATATAAAGCTGTAGACACCGCTTCCCCCAAAAAACATTTAGGTAATCCGGATTTATTTAACATGCACCTAACCTTTTCCATAAGGGTCTTATTCATCAACTCAGCAACTCCACTTTGCTGAGGAGTTTCCACAACCGTCCTATGTCTTAGAATGCCATTTAACCTACAGAATTGATCAAGTTCTTGGTTAAAAATTTCTAAGCCATTATCGGTTCTTATCCCCTTAACTACTCTACCCATTTGAGTCTCAACCAGCCCTTTCCACACCACTAACTTATTCAATACATCTGATTTATTTTTCATCAAATAAACCCACACTTTTCTTGAATAATCATCAATTAAAGACAGAAAGTAAATGTTACTTCCCTGTGTTAGTGTCCTTGCTGGTCCCCAAAGGTCCGCATGAATGTAGTCAAGAATGCCCTTAGACTTGTGCACTCCGGTGTTGAAGCTGACCCGATGTTGCTACCCAAAAACACAGCTCTTACAGAAATCCATTTTTTTCTACTTTGTCACCACCAAGTAGACCTTCCTTGCTAAGCACTTGCAGGCTTTTTTCGCTCATGTGTCCCAAGCGAGTGTGCCAAAGGGCTGCCTTGTCCAGCTCAGCCATCAAGCTTGCTGCTTGATTATTGGTTTCTGTTTCTCCGATCATCTCATAGAGTCCATCGTTTCTTGCTGCCTTGATCACTACCAAAGATCCCTTGGCCACCTTGATCTTTCCTCCCTCTATCTTGCATGTATAGCCCATGGAATCCAGCTGCCCCAATGAGATCAAGTTCCTCTTCAAATCTGGAACATACCTCACATTTTCCAGCAGCCTTGTGACTCTATCAAACATCCTCAATTGGATGTCTCCAATCCCTCTCACTTGGCAAGAATTATCATTCCCCAAGAAGACCCTTCCATCATTGATCTTCTTGAAATTCTTGAACCATTCTTTGTGAGGGCTCATATGATGAGTGCACCCAGTATCCAAGATCCATTTCCCGCTGCCTTCTTGCCCCTTGCTCACACTTGAGCACACAACAAGAACATCATCATCTTGCTGTTCTGTTTTGGCAACCGAAGCCTCTCCATTCTTGGTATGGCTTCCTCCTCTATCCCTTGTCATCTTCTTGCAATCTTTCTTGACATGACCCTCCTTATGGCAGTAGTAGCAGCTCTTCCCTCCAAATCTCAGTTTGTAATGCATTCTCCCATGGCTTTCTCCTCTACCTCTGTCCTGGTAGTAGCCATGCATGCTGTTGTGCACTCTCCTATGGCTCTCTCCTCTACCTCTGTCCCGGTAGTAGCCAAGGTTGCTGCCATACCAAGTTGCTGGCCTTCTTTTAAAGAACAGCCCTTTACCACTTGATGCACTCCTTTTCTTGGCATCAAGATTATCTTGCAACTCTTCCTTAGGATCAAATTTAAAAGCAAAGATTCGTTTTCGAAGATACCTCTTATCCGGGAGAGTCTTGGTAAGAAACAACTCATCTAGTTTCTTCCATATGACAGCTGGATCCTCCGAGTCTCCGCACTCCCTTGTGACATTATCCGACATGTGCAAGAAAATGGTGCTGTAAGCCATCTTCTTCATCTTGGTCCGCTGGTCCTCCGTGACACTTGCTGGAAAAGCATCATCTTCTCCAATAGCCAAGTCCACTTTCTGCTGCATGAGAACCGCCTTGATCTTCCGCTTCCATAGGGTAAAGTCCCCATTTCCATCAAACTTCTCCACATAGAAATTTGAAGCCATCTTTTGCGGACAAGATCCCAGATTTGTGCACTAACCATAACTATTTTCTTCAACCTCAAGAACACAGATCGAAGATGGATCTTTAACACCGTTCTTGAATCAACCTTCAAGAACACGACTGGATCTTGATCTTTACACCGTTCTTGAATTACCCAAGAAGTTTGATCTTTGATTCTTTGATTCTTGGAGTCTTGGCTCTGTATCTTCTACTTCTTGTTCCGATAACCAGCTGCTGTGCTCTGATACCACTGTTGGAAATCACCTTGACAAGATGCCCAGGTGGTGATCTTCCAAACACCCAAGTCTTGAATGACTTGTAGAAAGAATTTCAGCAATCGAACTTAAGAACAGAAAATCAAAGAAAGAAAGAAGACAAGTAATTTGTTGTCGAGGTTCGGCAATGTGCCTACGTCCCCGTGAGTTCCTCCGAACTCTCTGCACTATCTCAATGGTTCTTACAAAGTTACAGCAATCCCCTTCAAGAATCTAAGTTCTTGAAGAACCAAGAAGAGAACGAGAAAGTGATAGACCTATTACAATACTTTCTATCAATTCTCTACTAACCTCTCTTCTTTACAACCAGCCTCACTACAAGAGTCCCTCTTGTGTTTATGTCTCTCACACAATTCTCTCTTGTGTTTACAATGATCTCACAATGTCACAACCTGTATGGTTCTCTCACACACCTTTTTCACCACTTGAAATGAGGCTAAGAAACCCTTTTTATAGCCTCTTAATTCTTGGACAATCTTGTGAATCATTCTTGACCCTTTGATCATGTTCTTCCTTTAATCTCAGCCCTTCATCACTCTCCAAGTGATGCTGTGCGTTTTGGTGTGGTGCTGTGTGCTGCGGCGTGACCTGATGCTATGCGCACACCTCCTGCCTGTGGGCAGAAACTTTCACAGCAGTGTACCTGACCTTCCCATGCTCAAAATTGAAGCACACACATGTGTGCAACCTTATAACTTGCTGAAATTTGATATCCCACAATTGGTTTGGACATTAACCAACTTTCGACCATGTTTGAATATGTTTGAAACTTAGACAAATAACAACAATTAAATAATTTGTAATATGAGATAAAATATAAGAATAATTTCACAAATCATATACTTTAACATATTTTTAATAATATAATTAATATGTATATTTTTATATAAAAATAATTTTGATACAAGGTCAACACAATTCTAATAAAAATAACCCATCTTTTAATAAACTGATATAAATATTAAATATTAAATAAATTAGGGCACAGTTCACTTTTCCACTCTGTGGTTAGGTATGTGAAAATTCTCTTTTTGTGGTTTAAAAGGTCTCATTTAACCCTTTGTGGTTTCTCTATTACTCCAGAAGTGATTCCACTGTTAATGTCTCCTAGTTTAAGAACAAGTGCGACACACATGCGTCTTTTTAAACAAAATAAACTCGAGATTTTAGAATCATTTTCGATCAAATGAAGTAAAATAGATTTCAAAGCACAAAATCCCTAAAATCGAAGCAATTTTTTTTTGTTTAAAATGTTTTGACTTTTAGGGATTCATATGTTTTTTTTTTCCTCCTTGAGTGTTTATTTTGTTTAATGCTCTTAAACTAAATAAAATTAACAGTGAGAAAGGATTGTGAAATGAATGTTCTCAAAAAATTAGGGTTTAATGCTCTTTTCAATTGACCAATGTTCTTGAGTTGTGAACTTATTTTTTATCCATTAAAAATGTCACGTGTCATTATCTAATTGATAGGAAAAAAAATACCCATCATATGTTTCTCACTTTCTTAAACAAATTTTTCGTCTTGAAGAAGTAGTCTTATGATATGCTTATGTTATTTAGCAAGAAAATACTGAGAAGAAGAATTCTTCAAGTCGTAATATATCTTATAGAAAACTACTAAGTGTGAGATTTCCTCGGCATATCATTCTCAAAGTTTAGTTGAAAAACTTATCGAGGTGAAATTAACTCGATATACCATCAAAAATATCTTTGGTGTTTGGTTGGAAAATTTACCGTTCTTTTTGACATATTATCCTTATTACTTGGTTGAAAAACCTACTGACGTCAAAATTGACTCGTTGTACTATTCTTGGTGTTTGGTTGAACAAACCTTGTAAGGGTAGATTTTCATCATTCTGGACGTTTGATTGAAAAATCTATCGAGGATAGTTTTGGCTTTTCACTTTTGATTTCAATTTTGAGTGTGCCCAACGAAACTTTTGCTTTCAATACCAAAACTATTTAATGTTTGGGCTTCATAAGATGTTGGACCCAATATTTAGTTCGGACCCAACGGAACGTTTAAAATTTAAACTCTCATATCTTAATACTTTAGGCCACCCTATCTTTCTTTCCTTAAAATTCTTTATAGGTAGACCTCCTTATGGCGAGGATACCATATTTTGCTGTAGGCTCCGATTGAATTTACAACATCAAGTTAAGGTAGAGGTAGAGGGAGAGGTGAAAAAGAGGTTAGATTTTATAGGTAATAGGTCAACGAGAACGTATTAAAGATGATTATTTTTTAATAAATTTTATTTTTATGTCCATATCCATGTTTTAGCATATGGGTAAAGAGTAAAAAACGAATATTGATAAAAAAAAATTATTTATGTGAAAAAAACGTGACTCGAACCGGATATGGATTGAATCTTATTGGTAATGGATCAATGAGTACAAATTAAAAATATTCGTTTTCTAACGAATTTTATTTTTCATATTCATAGTCATATTTTAAACAGGTGAATATCAAATAAAAACGGATCTGGGTTAAAAATCATGTCTATAACTGAATATATATATATATATATATATATATATATATATATATATATATATATATATAGTCTCTAGTACATATTTGACGGCCTGAATTCAAATAGCACCGTAACTTGAACTTTTCATTATTTGGGTTTCGATCCTAAGAGGGAACTGGATAAGAAAATCTTGGATCTTGAACTGGGTATTTTAAATGGGATTCGACTATTAATTTTTTCTAAGCTAACTAAATTGATGAGTGGGTGTAATTTTTCAATCCCTCATGTCACTATTGTGTGCATGTACCATGGTGTACAGCGTGCCCAAAATGGGTCATCTACCATACAAAAAGTGGGGCGAAAATCCAAAAAAACTGATGATTTAGTGTATGATTCTCTTGCCCAAGATAAGAGTAAAGGGAGCGATGAGAAAAAAAAATTTGTTAAAAATATTTATGAATAAAAAAATATTATCAATTAAATACTTTAAAATTATCAATAAAATTTCAAATGAAACTAAAACGTTGATTCTATACACGATCTAACCAAAAAAATTTGTTTGGTCGAACATCTCCATTTAATTGAGATGCTTCCTATTTTCAGTCCATCACATGGTATGATTAATTACGTTATGACCCATAAATTGAAAATATTGCGACTTGCTCATTTCTACATTATTGTTATACCAATCTTTTTTTTTTTTATGGAAGTAAGCAAAGGAAATATAAAATGATGAAGTAATCAAGAAGGAATGATTTTAAGAATCTTTTTTTTTGAAAGAAAATTTCGAAGAAGATGATTGATTAATGTTTACCAATCTTTCCTACAAAATGTTGTTAAATTATAGATTTTGTGTTTTTTACTTCAAAAAATTACTTAAGAAACGCACGCATAGAGAGGAGAAACAAAACCGATAAACTTGTACGATTGCTAGAAAATAGTTGTACGTACATGTGATCCAATTATCAGAAAAGTGTAAGCGTGCTGATGAGAAATTTAAGCTTTTAACACGCCTTCTCACTTACTACAAATCCAACAAAAGACTAATGAAAATTGTATGCGAACCCAAGTGAAAGATAACGAGCTTTGTACTAAGGTAAGACACCGGATAAAGAACTAATGAGTAAAGAGATGGAAGAAAGGCAGTTTCAAGGAATCAAGCAATTGCTCTGATACCATGAATAAAAATGGCATAGGGATGGGTTTGAGGCGGAGAATGCATATTTTGTTCTCGGTCTGACTTCACAAACTTTTAGGATTCTCCTTCTAACAATTTTGTGTATGTGTTACTACTATCCATAACAAAACTTAATTATGCACAGAAAATATGATTTCGTGCATATATATTGATCAAAACTCTCAGGTTTCATAAAAAAAAAAAGGGGGGGGGGTACCTGAGGGGTGCTTCGAGGATAATGAATGGAAGCAGAGAAAAGAAGCTTTCTTTGGCCATCAATAATCAAAGATCTGCCATCGTATGTTTCATTTCCTCCATTGACATAATTAACAGTGCCGCCGATCAACGCTAGTAGCATCATAAACCAACACAACACCCTCATCATCGATCTCTTAACCACCTGCTTGCTTTCTCAGTAGCCAAAACCAACAGCCATTTCAATTTGTAGGAGAAGGAGTTAGGAGGGCAATTATATAAAAGTAAATATTTGTGATGCTAATCTCAATAGCTCAGGTGCTAATCATTTTGAGCTTCATTTAAATAATGGGTTGACATCAAAGTTGTAAAAAATTCTTTAGAAATCCTAATCTTTGGAGATTTGAGACATTAATTAATGAGACGAATTATCAATACAAGGGGGAGCAATTAATGGGAATTTTGTCTTTTAACCGATGCATTTTCAGATAATATTAGTTAAGGATGGACTCGAACTGAGTTTTTATCGAACTATTTAAACTCGAGCTTGAAAATTAGGTTTGATTAGCTTATTGAACCGATCTCGAATACTTTAAAGTTCGATTTGAAAGCTTCTCGAATAGTTCGATAAGCTATTATCGAACTCGAGTCAATATTTAAATTTTTATTTATTAAAATTAGATTCCAAACTCGAGCTCGAATGGACAATCCAAACTCAAGCTCAAATAGACTTGTTTGTTATCGAGCTCGAGCCGAACTGAACTTGAACCATCAGAAAATCGATCGAGTTCGAGCTCGAACCCAATTTTTAAACTCGAACTCAAATCTATTCATTTTAAGTAGAGTTAAACTCGAATAATTTAATATTCAGATTCGACTCGACTCAAATTCATTCCTAATATTAGTATGACACGTTATTTATAAGTTCGTTTAATCACATGACGACATGATATCATAATAAACTCAAAAGAGAGACAAATTTAAATTAACTCAATTGGGTCCATAATAAATAAAAAATATTCCACTAGTTGAACAGGCTTTAAAGATGAGGTCAGTCCTACTCAAGAATTTCTCATTTCAATCCACTTGTGTAAATTGCATTTGCAATACATACAAAGAAATTTATCCTCCCATTAAGTCATTATTATATAATTAATTAGTAAAAAAACATAAGCCAGTTGAGGCAAGGAGGAGTAGAATATACCTTGTGAGATAGGGGGGAAAGGCGGCAGACAAAATGTGTACTGTGTTGCACGTCGTCAACTAAGTTTCACATAGCGTTGGACGGCTCTTTCAGTGTGAGAGAAACAAGATGAAGAAAAAACTGAAGTGTGATGGACCCTTTCAATTTCTTTGTCATGGGAAATTTATGACACCCTCTGGTCAACAAGTCATGTACTACAGCAACTTCTGGCACAAGAAATGGCCAGCTCAAATTTAATTGCCATATAAAAACTATGTACCACTTTTATATTATTGTTTTGATCTATGTGCACTGTCGCATGCGACAGCCATAACAAAATATAAGATGACAAACTCTATACTATATTATATTACTAATCGTCAATAAATTTTTAATTTAATGTAAGAGTCCGTTTAATTTGTTAAAAATGTTTAGGTTTGAGTCTCTTCATAGACGTTTGTTGGTGTTAAATTTAAACTTTCATCACATAGAGTGCGAAGTGATCCTTAGCTTCAACCCTAACGTAAGTGCGATAGAGATTGCTCCAGATTCACTTTATGTATTGGAACATAATATTTTTTAACGGGTATGTGAAATAATCTACCTACTTACCCATTTTAAATAAATAAAAAAATTGTAAATAATGTAACAAATAACCAGGGATGAAATTAAGAATCTTGATCAATGGAGGTAAAATTATTAAATAATTTGTAATATGAGATAAAATATAAGAATAATTTCACAAATCATATACTTTAACATGTTTTTAATAATATAATTAATATGTATATTGTTATATAAAAATAATTTTGATACAAGGTCAACACAATTCTAATAAAAATAACCCATCTTTTAATAAACTGATGTAAATATTAAATATTAAATAAATTAGGGCACAGTTCACTTTTCCACTCTGTGGTTAGGTATGTGAAAATTCTCTTTTTGTGGTTTAAAAGGTCTCATTTAACCCTTTGTGGTTTCTCTATTACTCCGGAAGTGATTCCACTGTTAATGTCTCCTAGTTTAAGAACAAGTGCGACACACATGCGTCTTTTTAAACAAAATAAACTCGAGATTTTAGAATCATTTTCGATCAAATGAAGTAAAATAGATTTCAAAGCACAAAATCCCTAAAATCGAAGCAATTTTTTTTTGTTTAAAATGTTTTGACTTTTAGGGATTCATATGTTTTTTTCTTCCTCTTTGAGTGTTTATTTTGTTTACTGCTTTTAAACTAAATAATATTAACAGTGGAAAAAGATTGTGAAATGAATGTTCTCCAAAAATTAAGGTTTATGTCCTATTAGGGTTTAAGGGTGAGATTACATTTTCGCGCTTAGATATATGTCTCTTTTCAATTGATCAATATTTTTGAGTTGTGAATTTACTTTTTATCCATTAAAAATGTCACATGTCATTATCTAATTGATAGTAAAAAAAATTACCCATTATATGTTTCTCACTTTTTTAAACAAATTTTTCGTCTTGAAGAAGTAGTCTTATGATATGCTTAGGTTATTTAACAAGAAAATATTGAGAAGAAGAATTCTTTAAATCGTAATATATCTTGTAGAAAACTATTAAATGTGAGATTTCCTCGGCATATCATCCTCAAAGTTTAGTTAGAAAACTTATCGAGGTGAAATTAACTCGATATACTATCAAAAATATCTTTGGTGTTTGGTTGGAAAATTTACCGTTCTCTTTGACATATTATCTTTATTACTTGGTTGAAAAACCTACTGACGTCAAAATTGACTCCTCGTACTATTCTTGGTGTTTGGTTGAACAAACCTTGTAAGGATAGATTTTCATCATTCTGGACGTTTGATTGAAAAATCTATCGAGGATAGTTTTGGCTTTTCACTTTTGATTTCAATTTTGAGTGTGCCCAACGAAACTTTTGCTTTCAATACCAAAACTATTGAATGTTTGGGCTTCATAAGATGTTGGACCCAATATTTAGTTCGGACCCAACGGAACGTTTAAAATTTAAACTCTCATATCTTAATACTTTAGGCCACCCTATCTTTCTTTCCTTAAAATTCTTTATAGGTAGACCTCCTTATGGCGAGGATACCATATTTTGCTGTAGGCTCCGATTGAATTTACAACATCAAGTAGAGGTAGAGGTAGGAGCAGAGGGAGAGGTAAAAAAAGGGTTAGATTTTATAGGTAATAGGTCAACGATTACGTGTTAAAAATGATTATTTTTTAATAAATTTTATTTTTATGTTCATATTCATGTTTTAGAACGAGTATTGACAAAAAAAAATTATTTATGTTAGAAAAACGTAACTCGAACCGGATATGGATTGAATTTTATTGGTAATGGATCAATGAATACAAATTAAAAATATTTGTTTTCTAACGAATTTTATTTTTCATATTCATACTCATATTTTAAACAAGTGAATATCAAATAAAAACGGATTCGGGTTAAAAATCATGTCTATAACTGGAGGATGGCTTTGCAGAGGATCATATATATATATATATATATATATATATATATATATATATATATATATATATATATATATATATATATATATAGTCTTTGGTACATATTTGAAGGCCTGAATTCAAATAGCACCGTAACTTGAACTTTTCATTATTTGGGTTTCGATCCTAAGAGGGAACTGGATGAGAAAATCTTGGATCTTAAACTGGGTATTTTAAATGGGATTCGACTATTAATTTTTTCTAAGCTAACTAAATTGACGAGTGGGTGTAATTTTTCAATCCCTCGTGTCACTATTGTGTGCATGTACCATGGTGTACAGCGTGCCCAAAATGGGTCATCTACCATACAAAAAGTGGGGCGAAAATTCAAAAAAAACGGATGATTTAGTGTATGATTCTCTTGCCCAAGATAAGAGCAAAGGGAGCGATGAGGAAAAAAAAAATGTTAAAAATATTTACGAATAAAAAAATATTAAAAATAAGTTACACATAAAAAAAATATTAAATATATAAGATAAAATCATAATCTATTGATTTAAAATTTTAAAATAATATAATTTTAATATTATATATTTAGACATTCATTTAACGAATTCTCCCAACCCAAATTTTTTCCCAATCATCACACCTAACCTAAGATTATGATGATGGCATGAGTCATTCTCTCGCACCAAACAAGGACATATGTACTCCTACTTTTTGTTATAGCCTTTATGCCCTTGATATGACACTCCTCATTCTCTCACTCGGCAAGATGCTGCTGTGAACAACAAAACAAAGTAAAGGATGCTTCCATAAACAGTCCAGGGTTTTCTTAGGAATTTTGTTTTCTGTCCCATCGACTGGGGTAGTCTGTTACTCCATTTCTTCCTGAGTTAGGAATGGGGGATATCTATGGAATTTACTTGATTAAATTTGATTTAAAATTTAATTGATAATTTAAAAAAAATATTATTAATAATATTATTTTTAAAATTTTATATTTATATTATTTTTATTAATAATTTTTTTTAAAATTATCAATAAAATTTTAAACATATCTAAAATTAATAATTTAGACCTAATTTAACTAAGTATTTTCGAAAAATTGCTCCTTGCTCAGTCTTACCCTTCATACTGTAGATGCAATCTTATCCGCTTACTCTATCCGTTTTTTTTAAAAGTTTTGGTTGATTTTAATTTAAAATTAATATTTTAAATTTGATAAAAAATTTATCAATAATTTTAATTTTTTTTAATAATAACATTAATATAAATATAAAATCTTAAAAATAATATTATCAATAAAATATTTTAAATTATCAATATTTTTATTAATTTAAAATTTAAATTTTAGACCAGTATTTCTATTTCGCATATCTCGTACATTAGAATAATGTGCTTTTTGGAGGGTATAACTACTCTCTAGTCTCTACCAAATAATTGTAGGGCTAGGAAGTAGATGAGGATCTTAGCTTGTAAGACTGGTAGCAAGTGGGGCAATTACGTTGAATGGTTCCACCTACAGCACCATTAACATCCACTTAACTTGAAAGATTGCATTCTATCATTTTCTCGACCAAAGTTAGAATAATACTATTCAGATATCTGAAAAAGATTGCAATTGTTCATCCTCATCGCGTGTACACGTCTTAGTCACAGAAAATTTGTAAAAGATTATCAAAACTGCTGTAACGCTGCATTGGGAATAATAATATACTGCAATATACACAAGGGAAAAAGTTTTACATAGCATCCGCATAATACATTATCTTTAAAAGCATTCATTTACAAGTTGACACGTTTTATATAGGATGTAAAAATGAGTTTGATTTCTGAAAATCAATCCATTCACTTTGATTAAGGTGTTTTTTCATTTAAAGATGAGTGATGGGTTGATTTTGAAAGTGAAATTTAATTTTTAATCTAGTAGTTGGGCGGTAATAAATGCAATTTTTCATTTGACATAAATTTTTACTTGCTCTATCTGTTTCAATGAAATACAAATTTTACTCTAATTGATTGTCATATTTATAAAAAGACCTTTCTTTTATATAAATTTTTTTTTGCAAATTTTATTTAAAATATTTGATAACATGTGCGGGTTTGATAGTAATTTTGTGTTATTAAAAACAACAAAATGCAGAGGTACAACAATACATATTTATATATGGATAAAACATCTAATTTTTTTTATTAAAAAAATGTCATGTGGTAGCAGGTGGCGGTGGATGACACTCTCATCTGCATTGGGTGGATTTAAGCCAAAAATTATCATTCAATTACCGGGTGGTAGTGAAAACGGATGGTGAATTCTACTGCCATGTGTGGGGGAGTATGAAAGGCCCTCCGCATCCGTTCCGGCTCACTAACATCCATATATGGCTCTATATGGGGTAGTTTTTTTTCGTTGATTAATGTTAACCATGGGTTAATTTGATTCGTTTAAGTTTAAAAAAAATGACTAAATAAAAACATTGGTCCCAAAATTTGCTCCCTCGATCAATTTTATCTCCAACCTTTTAATTGTGACAAATAAATTCTCCAACTATTAATTTTGACGAATTAAATATCCTCTCAAATTCCTTACCGGGTGCTACTACGTTAACATTCATTTGTAACACCATTTTTTGACACGTTGAAAATTGACTAGTAACAGCACGCCACATGTATGAGCTTGATTGGTAAATTATAATTTTAACCTTAAAAGAAATGGGTTATTTGGTTTCTGATTGATTATTGATTGAGTGTTAGTGAGAAGTCTTAAAATATCATTCAGGTATTACCCAAACCATTACATTGTCGTATACTATCGTAGAACAATTTAACCATTTGTTTAATTATCTAGCCACTTCTCTCATTGATGGTGAAATTATTTTACATTTGGGTTCGTAGGTACAAAGATTATCCTAGAGATTAGTTGCTCAAATAGTACTGTTTTACAAGAGTCTTATACCTTTAATGAAATATTAATTGTACTGTTTTGCAGCATTAATTTACTATTAAACGGATTCAAGTGTTACATAACTTAATCAAGTGGTTAAATTGTGTTTTTCTGCGTGGTAATACCACTAACAAAGTCAATGAAATTTTATAAAAATTTAATAAAACAAAAATAATTAGAAAACTTAATTATTACAATTGAAACCAATTTAATCAAAGGACAAACCGTAAATATTAATAAATTTATTAATAAATTTTTAAAAAAATAATATATTATTTTATGATTGAAAGAGATTAAAAACGACGTGTTAAATTTATCTTACTCAAAAATATTTTAATTAAATTTAAATTTAAATAACTTTATAAAAATTCGTTTGAATTCGTCGTAACCAAAATTATTGACAGTATCAAATAGTCATATGCTCGTGCGTTTGACCATGATTTACACTAAAAAAATGCAATTGATGAGTGGCACCAATTGTAATTGAAAAGTAGCATTCTACTTATCCAGCACAAAGGACGGAAGATAGCTCTCAGTCCATTAAGCTAGAGCTGGTGACTGATTATGGACCACCATGATATAAAATCTCCACTCAATTCGAAAAAGATTAGCTCCACCGAGTCACTGACCACACCCACATTGTACAAAATAAGAAAACGTGTATCATCAGCTCAGCTACGTACTCGTGCTTTTACAGAGCTACGTGTCTGCAATCTAACAAGAAAGAAAAGCTTTTTGGCTTTATTTACCTTCTCATGTCGAGATACTCTGGTTGTCCAGCAAATCATTAATTATTTACATTCTCAGGTCCACTCTTCCACGGATCTTAATTGGGTGGGTTCACGAGTCTAACAGAATTTTAAAAAATAAATTTTAATTAATTAAATTAAATATTTATAATAAATTTATAAAGTTAAAATATCTCAAAATCAATCTTAATAATTCATAAAATCTATTAATAATAACTTGAATTAAATTAAATAATAATTATTATTAAATCTAAAAATTTATTCAAAATTATCTAAATTAATATATACAAAATTTTAAATAATAATTATCATTTAAATTTATAAATAATTACAATTAAATTTTACCGTGTTTACCTAAGCATTTGAGGGAGATGTATGATATAATTTGGGATGGAGAAACTATTTTCTCCTGCATGCTTTCTTGTCCCATATTAATTTTCTCGAGAGTGGAGCCATCTTGTCCCATATTAATTTTCTTGAGGGTTGAGCCATTCCAATAATAGGAGTGTTGTAAGGAAATTCAACCCAAAAGAGATCAATAATAGATGCCCTATAAATAAGACAACAATCTGTACATTCCAACTCTCAATCGCATCACATAAACATAAAATAAATTTTTTTTTTTTAACTTTTATGTATTATTTGTGAAGTTTCACACGTTACCAATCCAAATTGATGCCCCATCTCCTTGTAATGTACCCTTAATTCCTACAAACATGTTACACATTTGCTTTAAAAAAAAAAAATCACGTATATCTATTTTATTTTATTTAGGGATTTTTTTTTATTGAAATTGGTAAATTAATAGGTTATTTTATATATCCGTTAGGAGTATTAAGTTCAAATATACAAAATAAATTTAGAGTAGTTCTCATCGTATTTACATCGGAGTCAAAATTAAAAATCATTTCGCATTCAATACGATAAAAACTTAAATTTAACACAAAGAAATGTCTAGAGAAACTCAAACTCTAATGCTATGATTGGAAACAGTTTTCAGTTTTTAAAAATTGAAAACAGTTTTCAAAAACTCTTTTCTATGTTTGGCAAACAATTTTTAAAAACAATTTTTTTAAATAGTTTTAAAAAAACTAGTTTTCAAAAACCATTTTTTGAAAATTTCAAATTGGTGTTTTATGACATAATTTTCGAAAAATAATCCTAAAATCAGTGTTTACTTCTCTGTTTCATTATTCCTGCATAGTATATAAAAAATATTAAAAATTTAAAAATAAAATAATATTAATTATTTAAATATTTAATAAATATGAAAAATAAAATTAATATAAATTTTAAATTTAAGCTCAAAATTAAAAATAATTACAAGGTGTAGTAAAACAGTTTTCAAAATAAGATTATCCAAACAACATTTAATTGTTTTCTATTTTAAAAACAGTTTTTGAGTTACAGTTATCCAAAAATATTTTTTTCATAAAATATTAAAAAATTATTTTTTAAAAATTAAAAATAAAAAACTATTTCATAAACATATCTAAATATTTTTAACGATTTGAACGGAATCTTACCGACAAACCATTCCGCCGTAAAAATAAGATACAGCTGCAATGGAAAGACATCAATATCCAATTGAAATCTCAATTATTTGTTGTCCCATCACCCATGTTTGTAGAGTACGTACTACTGGTTAGGATTTATGCATTCTTTTTTGTTTTTTATTCTACAATTTTTTTTCGCTCGTGAACGGTTATGATTTATGCACTAAGCCTTCTTTTCTATGGTGATTATATCTAACTTAATTACTCTTAATTATTTCCATTTAGTCACTCTCAAAATGTACTAAAAATTACTACGGAGTAACGGTGTTGTTTGGAATTCAATACAGGAGCCCTAGTTGCCAGAAGTTAGTGTTAGGACTTGAAGCTTGAAAAGAATTGCGGACCAATCGTGAGTGAAGTTTTTTTTTTTTTTTTTATGAGATCGATTAGCAATCATAAGTGAGACTTTTAAAATTGAACAGATCACTTAATAACAACATGCGTGATTTTCAAACACCTGAAAAAACGTTGAATAATCATATGCGTGATTTTCAACCTTTCAAATGAATCACTGAGCACTCATATATAAGATTTTCTCTAGAAAAGACATTGAGATATCGTAAATGAATATTTTCATTATTGCGTAATTTTGGTGCAATTTTGGTCGGAATCGTACATTTATCTTTCTCACACAATTTGTGTGGATGTCATACTCACAACTAATTTTTATGATTTTTCATATTCTATGTCAAATTGTGTTGACGTAATACCAACGTTAACAAGCCTGTTTGATTTAGCAATATAAATAATTTATGGTTTATGAGAAAATAATAGTGAAACTATATGTTTGGTAAAACAATTTATGAGCTATTTTATTTTAAAATGAGTGTGTTTGGTAGATAAATTGTAAAAGTGTTTATGAACATTAAAATTACCGATAAGAATATATCATTATAAGATAACAGTTTTTTTTATGTATAAATCAAACTCTTTTCATTATTTGACCTTGGCAATTGTACTGTAAAATAATAATTTTATGTAATAAAAATATTTATTAATAACAATGAAAATTAAAATAATATTAAAATAGTAATAGTATCAAAAATTTATTTTTGTGGCAAGACTGTAAATAATTATGTTATTTAAGGACAAAACAAAAAAATAACATGTTAGTCAATGAAATTTGTTGACGGTTAACTCTTGAAAAATATTTATGTTTCTCGTTTATTGTAAGGTAGGTTTTATAATAACACCATGCCTCGCTAAATACATAAATTGATTTTTGGTTCACAAATTATTTTGTTAAAAAGTGTTTGGATTAGTTTCAGTTTATTACAATTGTGTATGAATTTTTCTCACCCCCTAGTTTCTCACTTAAAACACAAGTTTTTTTTCTAGGCAAATTTTAGAATCCCTTTTACTTTGTTTAAAGAATTATATATTTTATGACAAAATAATAACCAATTAATTCCGTGTTACATTAAAATTTTAATGTAACACAGTTACCATAAATGTAAATAAATATTTTTTTACCATATATAATGTTATTAAATACTATAAAATAATAATAATTTATTATTCAATGTAATAAATTATCAACAAATTACCATTTCTTTTCTGCTTGTCATTTGACTGTAATTGAACATTTTTTATTATAAATTTTTTGATTGTATCGTATGTAAATTTTTTATATCAATTAAAAATTTAATTAATAATTTTTAAAATTTTTATTAATAATATTTAATATAATTATTATTATTAATAAATTTTTTTAAAATGACCAATTATGTTTCCATCTTCCGATGCGGCGGAAAATTTGTTCCATTTCTAATCTGTTACTGGCGCAATTGTCATGACCTGTTTCTGGTCAAGTCACAAACTTTAAACGACCACCGAAGTTCCTAACCCTTCAACCCAAAGGTCAAAAATAAAAATAAAATAACTTTCTTTTTCTCTAACGCCTTGACTCCTTGCAAGACTCCCAAAATCTGAGCTCACAAAAATTAAACGCTTCACGCTTAAAATCACTCATCACAAACATATAAAAAAGAAAAATATTGACTGGTGGTAACCTCTCTCCATATCGGGGGTGCGATAAATACTACTTCTTTCTCTCGGCCTTTTTTTTTTGTCTCTCTCTCTCTTACTCTTTACATATCTAAAGTTCCGGGTTTCTGATTCTCTTCATATTTCTTTTCTTCGATTCTCTCTCTGCATATCAATAAGAACAATTTTCTTCTCTTCATTGATTTTGCATCTTTTACTGCACTAAGATCGATCTCACTTTTTCTTGCTATCTGTGATAACCCTTTATGGTGGTGCTACCAGAGATCATTAAGCTCTTCCTTTCTCGGGAATTTCTGTTTCTTAATGGGTACGTAGTAAAGCTTCTCGGGAAAAGCCATTTTCTTCTTTTTTTTTCTTGCTATTTTTAGTGGATTATCACTTATTGGAAGATAAAAGCTCAGTTCTAATTACTACAACTACTAATTCTCTGTAGCAAAAAATAGTATTTTCTCTCAGACAAAATTCCAGCTATGATTTTTGATTGCAGTTTCTCTCTTGGGAGAGCCAAACTTTTTTCTTGGGAAATGGGTAACCGACCTCTGTTCTATCCACATTCGGACTAATCACTCCCTTTTACTATGATTTTTTCTCAGTAGCCAAACATAAGCTTCATTTTCTTTCCAGAAATTCTGGGAGGTACTCGTATTTGGAAGAGAAATCATTTTTGGTTATCCCTTATCACTTACTAAACTTTCCATAGAGTTTTTCACTTATGGGTATTTGTTTTTTCTTCAATCCTTGTTTTAGTTTTCATTTTTATTTATTTTTGTTTTGTAATTTCAGAATTGTAAGTGGAGAACACTAAAGGGATCACATATTATCGTCAGATTTTGCAAATCTCTCCATTTTCAGGTACACAATCTCGACTCGATTTACTTCTATCTCAGGTGTTGTGTCATTTTGTTTATTAGTATTTTTTTTTTAAAATCTTCAAGCCACTTTTGTCTTGTGGATTTCATTTGCACATAATTACAATTTGCTTATATATAATAATAATAAGTAAAGCAAACCTAAAAGTTTGATTTGGGTTTCAATTTACGTGACAATTCAACTAAAAAGCTGCTTTATGTCAAACTGATTCGGATTCTATCATCAGGGTCATGAATTATCCATAAGTACACGCTACTTAATTTACACTCGCTAAAATCAATGATTTCTGATGGGAAATTGTAGTTTTTATTTTATCATTTCCTTTTCTTTTCTTGCTAAACAAACATATTAATTTAAATCCCCGTAGTTTTAAAAGTTAATTTAATAAAATAATGAGTAGCTTGGAAGCAGAGTCTTTCTCTGTGACTTTGTGAGTAAAAATAACAAATCCGCATCTGCAAACAAATTCATAAATTCATAAATTTTCATTTTCTTTATTTTTGTTTTGCAATTTCAGAATTTTCGGTGGAGAACATTAGAAAGATCACATATCATCTTCAGGATTTGCAGATCTCCCCATTTTCAGGTACACGATCTCGACTTGATTTTCTTCTATCTCAGGTGTTGTGTCAGTTTGTTTATTAGTTCTAATTTTTAAATCTTCAAGCCACTTTTGTCTTGTGGATTTCATTTGCACATAATTACAATTTGCTTATATATAATATATAATAATAAGTAAAGAAAACCTAAAAGTTGGATTTGGGTTTCAATTTATGAGACAATTGAACCTAAAAAGCTGCTTTATGTGGAACTGATTTGGATTCTATTATCAGGATCATGAGTTATCACTTAATTTACACTCACTAAAATCAGTGATTTCTGTTGAGAAATTGTACTTTTTGATCATTTCCTTCTCTTTTCTTGCTAAACAAACATATTAAATTAAATCACCATAGTTTTAAAAGTTAATTTAATATAATAATGATTAGCTTGGAAGCAGAGTCTCTTTCTTTGTGACTTTGTGAGTATAAATAATAAATCCGCATCTTCAAACAAAATTGACGTTTTAACGTCACCCTCTTTCTTTTTTCTGGTAATCTACCTATAGTATAAATATAATATTGCCTTGGATGGTGGAGTAGTTTATTTTGGTAGAATAAAATATAATTTAAAGTGAATGTTTTTCTTTTCAGCTGTTTGCAGGATGATGACCAACGGCTATAATGGAGTTCCTAAAATCCTAATCTACTAGAAAATCAAGATTCTCTTTCCCCTGTTCTTTTCTTCCAATGGCAATTCTCTCTATGCAATTCCTTTCACTTCTGTTCTCAATTTTCCTTTCCCTTTTCCCACCTTATTTATCACTGACAGTTGAAATGCAAGCTCTCCTTCAATTCAAAAGCCAGCTGAAAGACCCAATGAATGTTTTAGCTTCCTGGAAAGAGTCAGATTCTCCGTGTGGATTCTCAGGAATAACTTGCGATCCGATTTCCGGTGAAGTGAAAGAAATCTCTCTTGATAACAAATCCCTGTCGGGTGAGATTTCGCCATCTGTTTCAGTCTTCCAGAGCCTGACTACCCTTTGGTTGCCTTCAAATTTCATTTCTGGGAAGATTCCTTCGCAACTGGTGTATTGTAGCAATCTCAAAGTCTTGAATCTTACTGGTAATCGAATGGTGGGAAGTATCCCAGATCTTTCTTCCCTGAGAAACTTGGAGATTCTTGATATATCAATAAATTTATTTACGGGTAGTTTCCCAAGTTGGGTGGGGAATTTAACTCAGCTAGTTTCGCTTGGTCTAGGGGATAACGAATTTGAAGAGGCTGAAATTCCTGTGAGTATTGGGAATTTAAACAACTTGACTTGGCTCTTTCTGGCGGACTGCCACCTCAAAGGAGAGATCCCAGAATCTCTTTTTCAGCTGAAGGCATTACAGACCTTGGATATTTCGAGAAACAAGATCATGGGAAATTTTCCAAAGTCTATTTCACAATTGTATAACCTTATTAAAATTGAGCTCTATGATAACAATTTAACTGGAGAAATACCGCGGGAGCTTGGAAACCTCACCCTTTTGCAGGAAGTTGATATATCCGCAAATCAGTTGTATGGGGAATTGCCTGAAGAGATTGGAAATTTGAAGAATCTGACAGTTTTTCATTGTTATAAGAACAACTTTTCTGGTAAATTCCCTGCTGGGTTTGGGGATATGCGTCACCTGACTGCGTTATCCCTCTACGAAAACAGTTTTTCGGACGAATTTCCAGCAAATTTGGGTCGATTCTCACCATTGGACAGTATTGATATATCCGAGAATCAGTTTTCAGGTGGCTTTCCTAAGTTCCTGTGTGTAACCAGAAAGTTGAAATTCTTGCTTGCTGTGGACAACAACTTTTCTGGGGAGTTCCCATATTCTTATGCTGAGTGTAAATCTCTGGAGAGGTTCAGAATCAATAAGAACCGCTTGTCTGGGAAGATTCCAAATCAGTTTTGGGCTCTGCCACATGCCACAATGATTGATTTTAGTGATAACAACTTTACTGGAGGCATATCTCCTGACATTGGGTCTTCAACCAGCTTGAATCAGTTGGTTTTGCAAAGCAATAGGTTTTCAGGTGAGCTTCCATTAGAGCTTGGCAAGTTGCAATACTTAGAGAGGCTCCATTTGAGTAATAATAACTTTTCTGGTGAGATACCTGCTGAAATAGGTGGTTTAAAGCAGTTATCGTCCTTGCATTTGGAAGAAAACTCGTTGACAGGATCAATACCACCAGAACTAGCCGATTGTGATAGGCTGGTAGACTTGAATCTTGCTTCGAATGCTTTAAGTGATAATATCCCACAAATATTGTCACTAATGAGCTCTTTGAACTCTCTAAATCTTTCGAGAAACAAACTAACAGGTCCTATTCCGGAAACTTTAAAGAAATTGAAGCTAAGTTCCATTGATTTGTCTGAAAATCAGCTGATAGGAAGTGTTCCAGCTGATCTTTTGACCATGGGGGGATACAAAGCATTCATTGGGAACAAGGATCTCTGTGTCAATCAAAATTCCAACACCATTATGAATTCTGGGTTGAATTTCTGCACTGGGAAGCATGGTCAGAAAAGTGTGTTACAAGATAAATTAGTTGTGTTCTTCTTCATAGCAGCTGCCTCGGTGGTTGTTCTAGCTGGATTACTGTTTGTGAGTTATAGGAACTTCAAGCTCGCTCAAGCTGACATAGAAAGTGATTTTGATGGGCAGAATGAAGGAGATCAAAAATGGAAACTTGCATCTTTCAACCAAATGGATATTGATGCTGATGAAATATGCAACTTAGAAGAAGACAATCTAATTGGAAGTGGTAGTGCAGGAAAAGTTTATCGTCTGGATTTGAAGAAAAATGGTGGTACAGTTGCTGTAAAACAGCTATGGAAAGGAGATGGTGTAAATGTTTTGGCAGCAGAAATGGAAATTTTGGGGAAAATCCGGCACAGAAATATACTGAAGCTGTATGCTTCTTTACGTAAAGGAGGATCGAGTTATTTGGTGTTTGAGTACATGGAAAATGGTAATCTGTTTGAAGCGCTTCACAGATGGATCAAAGGTGGGCAGCTGGTACTGGATTGGTATCAGAGGTATAAAATTGCTTTGGGAGCTGCAAAGGGAATTGCATATCTGCACCATGATTGTTCTCCGCCTATTATTCACAGAGATATAAAGTCAAGCAACATTTTACTTGATGAGGAGTATGAGCCAAAAATTGCTGATTTTGGGGTTGCTAAGATTGCTGAGAAGTCTCATGAGGGATCTGATTTCAGCTATTTTGCTGGCACTCATGGTTATATTGCTCCCGGTTAGTAAAAATCTTTTCTTAATGAGCATTTTTTATTTTACTTTATTTTTCTGTTCTGTTTTTAAAAAAAAAATCTCTTGTATGATATTCAATGATTTCTTATGTTAATGAGATTATCATCTATGATTGCAACAATTGCTTTTTATGATTATTCTATGAAGTTGATATTTTGATCTGCTTGGCTTCGCAATTTTTCAATGATTTACTCATTTCACTTTTAGTATATTACATTTAAATATATCTCATATTGCTTTAGTAAGCAAATTTTGAATTTTGAGCTTTCAGTCATTTCATCCCTTCTTTAGTTTCCTTACAATTTATATTTGCCCTTATTTCTGAATATATTTATTATCAGATAATTTTCAATTTATAAATGCATGAACTGGAGTTGATTTTCTGTGAAATAAATTGATTTATCGACTGAGCAGTGGCTTTTATGTGGTTAATTTTAATATAATAATAATGTAACCAAAACTAAAATTCAAGCCTTCATTCTTTAGAACTGACAAGAATAAGTTGGGACAGGCATGCCAAGTTTTTATGATATTGTTGCTGGAGATTTATTGATTCTTAGATGTTGTTGATCTGATGATAGACTAGGTTAGTCCATATTGCTAGTTAATCAGATGATAGACTTGGTCAATGCCCTTTATTCCTACTTTATTTGTTAAGGTGTGAAATTTTTGGCAGAAGCGCTGAACGAAGTGTTTTTCTTGTCCTGCTAAGTTTTACAGTGTCATTGTTTCTACTGTACTGTGTAGAACATTTCTTTAACTTTTAGTTGTCTTTGATCTTGAGGTCAGAGCATCTATCATGCTTCAAAACTTCTTTGGCTGCAGCCGTGTGCAGTTATCAAATTATTAGGTCAACTAAGGAGATTTTGGAGGCCTTGGAATCTTGTATAAATGGTTAAGGCTGAGTCCTAAAGGTCCTAGGTTCAAGTGGGTATGGAGTCTCATTCATATTTTTTCCTACTCGGAGTCTAATTCATTTGATAAACCTATAGTGGTCCATTTTGGTCAGAAACAGGCTGTACTGGTGATATATGATTTTTCGGTTGTTTGAGTTGCTTTGATGGGGCACAAACTCAAGAGTCTTGACAATTTCTACAGCATAGCATATGAAACTTGGACCAAGCATAGGGACCTATCAAATATTTCATTTCTGTATTAAGCCAGGTTTTATCCTGTTCTTTGAGCATCTTGTTTTCTCATGTCTTGAGAATAGTTATGAGAGACCTGAAGAATTTCGTAACGGACTTTTTGTCTAACAAGATCCTTTCTAGTTGCTTTCACCACATATGTTCATGCAGTTATTGAATTAAATAGAGGACTGATGTTGTAGTTTCTCAATTGAGTAGATACTTTTAGGGCACTTTTAAACTGAAGTTTGAATATTACTTAATTGGCTCTTTTTTCTGCCTGCAACTTTCCTTCACAGAGCTCGCGTATACTCTTAAAGTCACCGAAAAGAGTGATGTATATAGTTTTGGTGTGGTTCTGCTAGAACTAATTACTGGTCGAACACCTGTTGAAGAGAAGTATGGAGAAGGAAAAGATATTGTTTATTGGGTTTTAACTCATCTTCACGATCATCAGAATGTGCTCAAGGTTCTTGACGATGAAGTGGCATCTGAACCTGTGCAAGAGGACATGATTAAGGTGTTGAAGATTGCTATCCTTTGCACCACCAAGCTTCCAAATCTTCGCCCTACCATGAGAGAGGTGGTCAAGATGCTTATAGATGCTGAGCCTTGCACTTTCAGGTCTCCAGACAACACATCGTGCCAAGAAAATGGGAAGGTCTTTCTCTAGTTGTTTTCTCTGTTATTGATCTTTCAATGAAAAAACTTTGATGCAAGTCATAGTCCCAACATGCATGTTGGTTTGGTGATTATATTATAGTTTTGTGTTCAGAGGTCAGAAGCTTTAGGTGTTGCTTCAAATGGAATAGTTGCATTTTGTGCATTACAGGATGGTGTTGTAGGAAGCATCTTGTTGTGATATAATTAAAAGACTAAAGCTATTTTGTGTGTATCTTGGTTCAGAATCAATATAGCAATAGCTTTATGTTGTTTCGATTTCCTTGAACAACCACAGAATTTTGTTCCTATTTAGAGATCTAATTAATTTTGTAATTAGTGGTAAAGCAAAGCTTCCATTTGGTTGGCTCTATGATTTGGTTTTGCCCATTTTCCATTTTTCCCAATGTCTTAGTGGTGCATGATCAACATGGCAGTGATTGCTGCTCATCAACAGCATTATAGAAGTTCGGATAAAGTTTGTCTATGTAATCTTACATTTCTGATGTGATTTAAGTTATCGCAGCGTATGCGCCTTCTTAAAAAGAAATTACTAATAGCAAAATTCAAAAAAGAGGAAAGCAGATTTTAGTAGCATAAGTTCCACTTTGCTTTTCCTTCAAAAAAAAAAAGTCATCCGAAAGGATAAGTCAATGAAAAGGAGATGATGCCATCTAGGTTCTTCAATAACTCACTTAGAAGTAGGGCATTATATTTTTTTTTTTATGACTGTTATACTCACCACAGATTTTGACGACTGCTAACTTAACTATCATGTATTTGTTACGGTAATTGTTAAGAAGTTTCACAGGTAATTTGTGTGTTTTATTGGATTTAATTTTTTTTTAGTTGATGTGACATATATATAATGTAAATTATAAATTTATATATTTAGGAAAATGCTAATTAGTCTCGTTTAAGGTGCAAGTTAGTATGGCGCCTTAATTTTTTTATCACAATGTCCTTGATTCCTCCATACGAGTCTACCATGTCATTAAAGTTGATATATTTTAGTATTTTATTTATTTTTCTCTTTTCTTCTAGAAAAAACAGTGATCGAGAATGAATCTCACACGTTACCGACGGTGTGTGGGACGCATGTGGTTGGTTGTGACAGAATCAAACCATCACGGTTTGATAGTTTAGTATATCTGATCATTTTCGACTCAACAATAGTGGTGGTTTTCAATATACTAGTAAAAAAAATGCAGATTTAAGTCAAATCCCTTCCCTTATAGGCGATACGTGAGATTGGTCAGACAATCATTCAACCATTTTTCTCCTATATAATTGTGTATTCGATTATTTATAATATTCATCGTAAAAGCTAGATAATTTGCACATAACTTTTTTGAGAATTTTTTTTAATAAAATAAAAGGTTTTACAAATGAGACAATTTGTTGACAATTCTATTAAGGCTAAATAATTTACTTATAAACCTAAAACTTTTGAAATACATGAAAAAATTATATTAAATTTAGATAAATTTTATGTAATTTTAAAAATACATATAATATTAATATTTTTTTAAGTGAAGGCGGGTGACCCCACTGTCCACAGATTTGCTATTGAAAGTAAGATTTAATTCCGTGTATTTGCGTGGGTTGAAATTTATGGTATGAGTATCTTTACATTTATTAAAAACATTATTTTTGGTAAAATAATATATTTGATAATAAAATAATACATTCATGGGTAGAAACAAATATACCATCAAATATATTATTTTATCAGAAAATAAAACAACGAGACATGATGCTTTACTTTTAAGTGAATCACTAAAGTATGCTCTTTATTTTTTTATTAAAATATTTTATAGACTCATATCACGTAGTATAGAATATCACATACTAAATACCATATTATTATTTTAATTGCTTTACTTACATTTTTGCAATTGTTTAAATTTGATTATTTTATGAGAGTAAGAAATATTATATTAATATTTTAATTGTTTTGACAAAGATACTACATTATTTATTTTATCTCCTAAAATATTTTTTCTGAAGGATATATATTCAATTATTTTATTTTTTGTCCATAATATCTCCTAAAATTTGGTTGTTTAGCTTATAGATGAAAGTATAGCTCCAAATTTACAGAGATCTTCGTGAAGAACTCATAGCAAATATTGGGGTATATCAAATGACTAAAGATGAAAATAGTTAGGTTCAATTTGGCTCCAATTTGTCTTTCCTTCATAGTAGCTTGGTTATTTGAACTTGACCCAGTAAGAGAGTCGCATTTTGGGTTGACAAACATTAAAACCATATTCCAGTTTTTCCCACAAATTATAAAAATTCATTAGAATATAAATGTGAGCATTGTGAAAGAAACATATTTGTTATAGAAACCTTCAACACATCACAAAAGTGGAGTGGAGGAATAACCTCTAACCCATGTTTCCATATTATCAGTCTGCATAGAAAAATGCTGTATACATTAAATTTAACAAGAAAAACACTAGGAGAAGGAGAAAAAACTAAAGATTTCATCTCCAAATTAAATGCAAAAGCCCTTACTGAGCACTATAGCATTTTAGAACAAAGCACACATACACAATAGAAGAAATACGGCATTACAAGCAGAATAATATTTCAAAAAAATATGAGAACGTAACTATAGCGATCTATCTCGAGTTGGTCACTCCTGAGACGGTGTCATCACATTTTGAAAATCTCAGCACAATACATATATGCAACAATAAAAATAATACTAACAGAAATTTTTACTTCAATCCTCAATGCTCAATATAGGAGATATAACATTCTGATCTTGAATTAAGCATTATATACAACGTAAAATGCATGAATATTTACAAATAAATTTTTATTTAATCTTCTCATTAGTCTGAGGATGTGGACACTTACGTGGCTTACAAAAAATGATTTCGTCTGAATCTGAACCCACCAAACTATTTGTCCTGCCTGCTACCTGAAATCATTGTACAATGAGGGATGAGCTTCACAAGTTCGGTGAATTAAATTTACTGGAAGTATTCAATTGGTATAAATAGTCTTTTAATATTTAATCATTTATATCTCATATAACTTGATAATAGCATTCTACTATCACTACACATATCATAAGTCTTATTCTTTATTAATCCCTTCTTCTTATATATTTGTTCACCTTAAGACCATCAATTATCTCATAATTACCTCGTTATGAGGTTCACATCATATAGTCTACTATTTATGTAGTTCTTATCATATCTTACTTCCATGTTTCTTTCTCACCATAACTGTCTCTTAGTGAGACTCATTATCTATAAATAAATTTACAATAACAAACAACACTTCAGCATTTCAGTAATACAATCAATATTTAAAACAGATGCAGTGCATTAATTATTATTAAGGAACGTCTTCCCATATGTTGATATGTTTTTATCTTAGATAAGCTCCCTCCCGATTCTTTTATTTTCAGCATATACTAGTTGTCATGGTTTTCATTTATTTCCAGCATATACCGGCTGTCACGGTTTTTCATTTAGACTGGTCCCCTCCCGGTTCTTTTATTTCATGCATATGCACAATTATATGAAATATGCATATGAACAATAAAATGAAAACAAACATGAATTCAAATATTTAAATTACCTATCCTGATTATTCCCAAATTATTATTTGAAAAATTTCACTAAATTCATTTCCTCGTAAATCATACCAAATCATCAACCATAGCTCGTCAAGATCCACTAAATTTCTTCTCCTCATAAATCATATCAAAATCATCAACCATAGCTCATCTAGAATTTCACTCATCGCCTTTATTATTAAATCGACTCATTATTCCAATAATATTATTTCTCATAAAATAATTCTCTATACATCTACTATTCTTATTATACCTATCAACCAACTTTCATCTACCACCAAAGCATAAGTTAATAATTTATTCTAATATTATCACTAGATATTTCATATTTATCTTGATTACTTAGAGTAAACCTAACTCACTACGTATCACTTAGAGCTACCCGTGAATCACTTCCTTGCCTTTCCTGCTCCTCTTAGCGATTTCCCTCGATTGCTGATCGTCAACACTTGACATAATATTTATATTAAATTTTTAATTTTTTCTTCAATTCTTCTATAATTCACACCCTTTGAAAATTCTCACTTTGAATTTCCAAAAATTTCATGTATGTTAGATTTCAAAAATAAACTTTACGTTATTACCTTATGTTTAAAACTTCTTGTGACACTCTATAAAATTCTCTCGTAAACCCCTTCAAAATTCTGCTATTTCAACATTTCTTTCGGTCCTTAAGTGTTTAAAGAAATAAAGTAGTTTGAATTGAGGAAAGGAGAAAACCAAACAGGATTTGGTAAGTAATAAATAATATAAACTTAAATTATATATATATATATATATATATATATATATATACACGCAAAAAGTTGAAGTCTAAGCATTTGTTTATATATATATATATATATATATATATATATATATATATATATATATATATATATATATATATATATATATATATATACGCAAAAAGTTGAAGTCTAAGCATTTGTTTTGCCACAAAATGTTAACGTATCTTACATGCATGCTTGTCTTTTCTTTTGGCAACAGATGTTGCCACTTGTTGTTGTGGTTTTTTTTTTTGAAAAAATTATTTTATTCAATACTAAATCCTTCGCATATATATATATATATATATATATATATATATATATATTATTTTAGTTTCATGTCATATTTATTAAATTATTTCTTTACCCTTACTTTACGAATACAGGTATTACAATTCTACTCACCTTATAAAAATTTTGTCCCCAAAATTTTCTTACCTAACTCAAGAAACAATTGTGAATAACATTTCTTCATAATTGTCTCACACTTTCACGTAATCCCTTCAACATCCTTATTCTGTCACAAAACTTGAACCAATGCAATTATTTTATTATACAAGACTTGTTCTTTTTTTTTTGGGTCTAAAATTTTCACTGGTACTTGTATAAAAGTCGAATCTTTCTGAATTTCTACAGCTTGGCTCAAAATATTATGAGATTTATCAAGTAAGCGCTCTCGCAAAAGTGAAACATGGAATATGTTATGTCACTGCTTCAACTCTGGAGGCAAATTCAGGCTATTCACAACTAGCCCAACTTTTTCAATAACCTCATAGGGTCCCACTTATCTCAAACTCAACTTTCCTTTCTTTTTGATCCTTAACACACATTTTCATGGAAATATTTTTAATTACACCCAATCACCTACTTGAAATTCAAGAGGTCTTATTCTATTATCAGCATAGCTATTCGGTCTACTCAGTGCTACTTTACAGTTATCTCTAACCAGTTTGATCCTCTTATTTGTTAACTTAATAATTGATAGATCAAATATATTTCTCTCTCTCACTTCTTCCCAACATATTGGAGTTCTTCACCTTTTACCCATCTGTTGAGGATGAAAAGCAATATTAAATTGTAACTGCGTACCCGTGGCTTTCTGAAAGCCTCTCCAAAACCAACATGTAAGTCTAGCATCTCTATTTGACACTATGCTCAATGGTACTATATACAACCTCACAATCTCAGCCATATCCCTCTTCAATCCTGACCACCAGAAATTTTGTCTCAATCCTCTATACATCTTATTGTTACTTGGTTGCATCGAATCTACATCATCATGTGCCTCTCTAATTATTTCCTTTCTCAAATATGCATTATTGAGAACACAAATTCTATGTTCCAAGACCAAAATACCATCATTTCAAAATTTTGAACTTATATTACTTTTTATTAAGCACTTCCTGCTTAATCTTTTCTATCTCTTCATCTCTACCTTGCATTTCTAACAATCTTAATCTATCATCAATTACACATCATGACTTTCAATAACAGTCAATCTTCTTGTAGATTTTCTACTCAATGCATCAACTATCACCTTCGTATTTTCTAGATAATAGTGAATTGTACAATCATAGTCACTAATCAACTCCATCCACCATATTTGCCTCAAACTCAACTCCCTCTGGGTAGGTAAGTATGTCAAACTCTTATAACCCATGAATATCTCACAAGTGGCTTCATACAGATGATGTCTCCAATATTTAAAGTAAACACTAGGCAGTCAACTCTAAGTTATGAGTAGGGTAATTTCTCCAATATTTAGATGATAGTGAATTGTACAATCATAGTCACTAATCAACTCCATCCACCATCTTTGCCTCAAATTCAACTCTTTATAGGTAGGTAAGTATGTCAAACTCTTATAACCCATGAATATCTCACAAGTGGCTCCATACAGATGATATCTCCAATATTTAAAGTAAACACTATGGCAGTCAACTCTAAGTCATGGGTAGGGTAAATTTTCTCATGATTCCTCAATTGTTTAGAAGCATATTCCATTACCTTCTCATATTGCATTAACACATATCCCAACTCTTGATAGGATGCATCATTATACACTATAAATCCTTTATCACCAGAAGAAAGCATCAATACTGGAGCTGTAGTCAATTTCTCTTTTAGTAATTGGAAACTTTTCTCATGCTTCCCATACCATGCAAATCTCACCTCTTTCTTGGTCAATCTAGTCAACAGCACTATAATAATAGAAAAATTCTGAAAGAATCTTCTATAATAACCAGCTAACCCCAAGAAGATTTTAATCTCAGTTACATTAGTTTGTCTCTCCCAACTCAATATTGCCTCTACCTTTTGTGGATTAACTGTTATGCCATCTCCAAATATTACATGTTCCAAGAAAGTTATTTCATTAAACAAAAATTCACATTTTGGAATTTATAGCATACAATCTCTCTCTCTTCAAAATCTCCAACATAATTTCTAAATGTTTTGCATGCTTTTCCTTAGTCTTAGAATACACCAAGATGTTAACAATGAACACAACCACAAGATTATTAAGAAATGGTTTAAACATTTTATTCATCAAGTCTATGAATATTTCTTGAACATTAGTCAATGTAATTGACATCACAAGAAACTTATGGCCATAACGTGTCCTAAAAGCAGTTGTAGGTACGTCTCTCTTCTCTATCCTCAATTGATGATAACCTGATCTTAGGTCTATTTTTTGCAAATACCCTTGCTCCATACAACTTCTAAAAAAAACATCTATCCTGGGTAAAGGATATTTGTTCTTAATGGTTATCTTATTCAATTATCTGTAGTCTGTACACAATCTCATCGTTCCATATTTCTTTCTCACAAACACTACGTGGGCTCCTCATGACGACACACTAAATAGAATAAATTGTTTATCTAACAACTCTTGAACTTTCAACTCTCTTAACTCAGTGGTTGTCACTCTGTAGGGTGCTATTAGATATATGTAATGAACATGGTATCACATCAATAGAGAATTTAATCTCTCTACGGGGAGGCAACCTAACTACTCATCAAGAAATACATCAGAAAAATTTGTCACTGCTAAGATTTCTTCTAATTTCCTATTTTCCTTTTTAGAACCAATATGTTTGCCAAATACTCCTCACAACCTTTCTTCAACATCTACTAGTAGTCAAAGCAAAAATAAGACAATTTGCAAGTATCTTGAGTTTTTTCCTAAATTTAAATTCCTCAAGTCCAGGTATCCTGAACAATATATTTTCCTTAAAACAATAAACTATATTCAAAGAAAACAAATCAACTTCAAACTCTCTATCACTAATACGAATCATACAACGCTTGTAAACATTTATAATTATTACTCTATCTTTAGTGGGGACTTCAACAATAAAATTATGCATCAAAGTACTAATACACACTTTAATAGACTTCATATGAATACTAGATGCAGAAGAATGAGTTGCACTAATATCAACAAACATTGATATGTCCATATTTTCCACATACAAAGCATTTCAAATTAGGGAAATTCTAGGATAAATATCTTACATGATTACATTTATAACAAACTTTTGTTTCTCAATCATATATCAGATTACTACTTCTCTTTGGTAGCACACTTACTTTCACTGCCATGACTCTCAGTTCCCATAACCTATCTCCCAAATCTAAGAGTCCCACCGATATTACTCTGAACTAAAAAAAAACAACAGATCTTGCTTGCCTCTAACTTTGTACTATAGTTTCTTGTAACAAGGAACGCCTCCTCTGGGTGGTCTCCCGCACTGCACACTCATATTGGTACCACCTCTAGGTTCTTCAAATCTAGACCTCTTCCGTCAATTCCTCCTACCTCTAATTTCCATCACATCCTTCTCAATCTGAAGTGTTATATTCGCCAATGTAACATAATCATATGTCTTGTGTAAATTAGTTTCGATTTAATCTCAAAATTTAATTCACTTATGAACCTCTTACACTTCTTCTCCTCTAGGTCTACCATTTTCGGTACAACCATTGCCAAGACCACAAATTTGCTATCATACTGAGTCATAGTCAATATATTTGCTTCAATAAATAAAATCTCCTCTTGTTGGGCTCTAAAGGTATAAGGAAAGTATTTGTCAAGGAAAACCTCCTTAAACCTATTCCAGGTTAAGAGTCTATCGACATATGCACTTACTCTGTGAAGAGTATCCTCTCACTATTCCAAAACTTCTCATTCTAACTCAAACAAAGCAAAGACAACCATCTGCCTGTCAGTTACTGGTAAAATATC
This sequence comes from Bretschneidera sinensis, assembly GCA_023935145.1. Taxonomy (NCBI): domain Eukaryota; kingdom Viridiplantae; phylum Streptophyta; class Magnoliopsida; order Brassicales; family Akaniaceae; genus Bretschneidera; species Bretschneidera sinensis. Next base: position 135,747,408 of record CM043697.1, on the reverse strand, counting down.
AAATAATCTTTGTACATGTTTCTCCCAAAACTCAAGCTTAAAAGGATTCATAGATCCTTTAAACAACAAGGCATTCGACTTAATATATCTAACAAAACAATCTCCCTGCATCTCATGTATAAACTTACCTTTCTCCTTTTTAACGTTTACCATTTCTGGATTTACAACAACCTCAGACACTGCTCTAGCCTGTTCATCAAGTCTATGCTATAGACTTTCAACTCTATCATTTGTTACTTTCATTTTCTTAAGAGTATGTGTAAGAGCTTATATTAGCTCTCCTCTTTCAACTTCAGATTCTTTCACATCTTTACTAATATTAATTATACTGTCAACATGTTCCCTTTTAGGAACCATAGATTTAGACTCAACCTCGACTTGTCAAAATATTAGGGGCCTACAACGCCTTCTCAAATACACAACTCTAACTCTAGTTCTAGTACGTCCACGTGTCATCCTCAAATTTTGCATTAAAATATAATTTATTTAGATCTTCCACTTCTTTAAGTTCTCATGCAGTCTACAGAATCACAAATCTAATGCTCCGATACCAAAATTGTAACGACCCATCCCAAGTTGGCCACCCCCAAGACAGTGTCATCACATTTTGAAAATCCCAGCACGGCACATATATGCAACAATAAAAATAGTACTAACAGAAATTTTTACTTCAATCCTCAACATGGGAGATATAACATTCTGATATTGAATTAAACATTATATACAACGTAAAATGCATAAATATTTACAAATAAATTTTTATTTTATTTTCTCATTGGTCTGAGGATGTGGACACGTATGTGACTTACAGAAAATGATTTCGTCTAAATCTCAACCCACCAAACTATTTGTCATGCTTGTTACCTGAAATCGTTGTATAATAAGGGATGAACTTTATAAACTCAGTGAATTAAATTTACTGGAAGTATTCAATTGGTATAAACGATCTTTTAATATTTAATCATTTATATCTCATATAACTTGATAATAACATTCTACTATCACTACACATATCATAAGTCTCATTCTCTATTAATCTCTTATTCTTATATATTTGTTCACCTTAAGACCATCAATTATCTCATAATTACCTCATTATGAGGTTCACAGCATATAATCTACCATTTACATAGTTCTTATCATATCATACTTCCATGTTTCTTTCTCACCATAACTGTCTCTATGTGAAACTCATTCATCTATAAATAAATTTACAATAACAAACAACACTTCAGCATTTCAATAACACAATCAATATTTAAAACAAATGCAATGCATGAATTATTATTAGAGAACATCTTCCCACATATCGACATGTTTTTATCTTAGACTGGCCCCCTCTCGGTTCTTTTATTTCCAGTATATACCGGCTGTCACGGTTTTCATTTATTTCCAGCATATATCAGCTGTCACGGTTTTTCATTTAGACTGACCCCTTCCCGGTTCTTTTATTTCATGCATATGCATATGAACAATGATATGAAATATGCATATGAACAATAATATGAAAATAAACATGAATTCAAATATTTAAATTAGCTATCTTGATTATTCTCAAATTATTATTAGAAAAGTTTTACTAAATTTCTTTCCTCATAAATCATATCAAATCATCAATTATAGCTTGTCAAGATCCACTAAATTTTCTCTCATCATAAATCATATCAAAATCATCAACCATAACTCATCAAGAATTTCACTTATCACCTTTATTATTAAATCGACTCATTATTCCAATAATATTATTTCTCATAAAATAATTCTCTACACATCTACTATTCCTATCATATATATTAACCAATTTTCATCTACCACCAAAGTATAAGTTAATAATTTATTTTAATATTATCACTAGATATTTCATATTTATCTTGATTATTTAAAGTAAATCTAATTCACCACGTAGCACTTAGAGCTACCCGTGGATCACCTCCTTGCCTTTCCTGCTCCTCTCAGCAATTTTCTCCTGTTGCTGATCGTCAACACCTAACATAATATTTATATTAAATTTCTAATTTTTTCTTCAATTCTTCTATATTTCACACCTTTTGAAAATTCTCACTTTGAATTCCAGAAAATTTCATGTATACTAGATTTCAAAAATAAACTTCATGTTATTACCTTCTACTTTTCTTAGAGCTTTCCATAACTCTCTATAAAATTCTCCCGTAAATCCTTTCAAAATTTTGTTCTTTTAACTTTTTTTTTTCTGTCCCAAAATGTTTAAGGAAATACAGTAGTTTGAATTGAAGAAAAGAGAAAACCAAATAGGATTTGGTAAGTAATAAATAATATAAGCTTAAATTTTATATATATATATATATATATATGACACACACATGCAAAAAATGGAAGTCTCAGCATTTGTTTTACCGTGAAATGTTAACTTGTCTTACATGCATTGCCCCTTGTTGCCGTGGTTTTTTTTTTTGAAAAATTATTTTATTCAATACTAAATCTTTTACGTATATATATTATTTTAATTTTATGTCATATTTATTAAATTATATTTTTACTTTTACTTTACTTTACTAATATTATAATAATATATATACGTAACAACAGTCCCTTGTTGTCTTTTTAATGAATTATAAAAGACATGCAAATAATGACTCGAAAAGAAAATGTTTTAATCAGTACTGTGAGAACCTTACGCATGAAGAGTGTATAATATTGAAAACATGGTGGAATGATAAAGTAATAGAGGAAGAACAACAGTCCTGACATTAAGTCACATGTCAACTTTTTTTTACTTTGTCAATGTTGAAAAGTTAAAATATTTGCCATTGATTTGTAACATTGGGTAGAGAGTTTTATTTGTTAGTGCTGTACTATATTTGAAGTATGAGTTCCTTTTTTCACCTATAAAAAGGCATGTATTGCGTCTTGTAAGGCATCCTATTCCAGAGAACGCCAAGCTATCCTATGTTAGCGTATGAGAAATTTGTCATAATATTATAAACTCCTTTTAGTTTGAAGGACGTAAGAGTCTGAAAGTATATCACTTATTACACCGTTCATATTCAAATAGTAATTGTTTGTTATTTTGATCTTTAACCTATAACCATTATTTTTCTTAGTTGTCAAATCCAATTATGACAAGGTTATGTGAAATCATCTTTACACTTTATAGCTTAATGAAGTTATAAGATTTAAAAATTAGGTGAAAGTTAAGAGGAAAAGTAATAGTGTTAAAAGGCCGCCAGTAGAGGTAGAAAAGAAAGTATACAGTTAGATCGCAACACAAGAAGCTAACTAGACCATGATCTAAAGGTAAAATAATTAGACTAACCTTTTATTTCATAATAATTGATTATTATTACTATGAATACACACTAGAAGAGTAGATACATAGATTTAAAATTAGAGTAGATCAAAGTCGGGCTTAGGTTAGGTTTACTTTGAGTTTTAGACCCAACTTGAAAATTCGAGTCTTAATTTTTGTCCAAACCTGACTTTAATAATTTTAGCCAAGCCCCAGCTCAAGCCCATCCATCAAGCCTAAATTTTCTATTGTTTTCTCTACTCCAAATTAGCCCAAAATGCAATATTATGTGCAATTTTACAGAAAAAAGCTAGAGTAAAGTTATTGTGATTTCTCTTATTTTTTATAGATGAAATATTACATTTAATGAATATTAACAGTAACATCAGATATTACCTAGAATATATTATTTAATACATAAATAATTAAAAAATTTATATGTAATATATTTAAGCGGGCCAAACCAGCCAATCCTCTTTATTTTTAATTTTTCAAACCCAAAACTGTTTTTATAAATCGAACATAAATTTTTGTTCAAGTCTAATATATTGATAATTTTTTTTGTCTAGTCCCGTAAAAATTACAGGTTTTAATCAAGCGAGTCGAACGAGCCAACAAATCGATGATCAACTTTATTTGAAGCCTACAATATTTAATGTTGAATCTTAAACTATTTTACAAGTCAACTTTTATAGTTAATATTAGTTAGTCCTATAATTTTGAAAGGTATATACCACTAAACTACCAGGAAAAAAAATCTCAATGATCAGAATAGAAACCTAAAAGTAAAGGACTTGATTGAATGATTTAAAAGCCTAAGGACGAAAATAGAAACGCCTATAACGGTAAGTACTAAAAGTGTATTTAAGCCGAAAGTACTTCCTGCCAAAACTACAAGTCTACAAAAAGCCAACCAATTGGCTTGGATATTATTAAAATACTAATTAGTACAGTAATTATTATTGTTAAGATCCAAACAACTACTCTTACAGCCAACAGAAGTGAAAAGTCAAAAACACCGGTCCTGATTCACCCCGAGCCCCGTTTGAACAAAGGGCAGTTCAGTAACTCCAATTCTCATCTTATAAGATCAGAACCTACAGCGTCTCGCTCCTCCGGCACTCCATCGCCGGTAACGCACCTTTGCCTTCCCCCCAACCTCTCTAATTAACTCGATCAAATCAGATAGAATTAAAAAAAAAACACTAAAAACATTACTTAAACAATTCATTACTTAATTCACACTTCAAATCTGTCTCCATCTACTCTCTATATTTAGATTTTCTCTCTCTAGAAGTGAGTGAGAGAGAGGTACAATGCGAGAATGACTCTGTACAGGCAATCAGGGACGGAGAGGTATGGGCCCCGTGGCAACCACGATCTCCACCACCACCACTATGATAACGGCACTTCGTCGTTGGATCACGTCTCCATTGGGATTCGCGCCTTTGGCGGCGCGGCGCAGCATGGCAAGCCTGGCCGGGGAAGGCGATGGGCTCGGCCTGACAAGAGCCGTAGCGTTTCGATCGGCTCAGTCTTCGTGGTGCTTTCCCTCGTCCTCGCTGTCACTGTCTTAGCGTACTATTACATTTCTGGTTACGATAATAATAAAGGTCAGTCATTATTATTATTATTTTTTTAAAAATTTCACGTATAAATTTAAGCTCACTAGTTTCTTTATTTGGTTGCTGAGAAAATTTGAGAAAGGCAAAGAACTTAATCGCTGGTGTTACATTGGTTTTACTTACTTTTAATAGGTTAATTGCTTCGTCACTAATTTTTCGCTTGAGTACTGAGAAAAATTTAGGGAAAACAGAAAACTGAAGGATTTCAAGGATTTTGTTTTTTTTTAATGTTTTGTCGTAGCATTCAATTTTTTCTTTGTTTCGCTGCTGAGAAAATGAGGAAGAAGAGAGAATGAAGTCTATTGTTTTGATGAAGAACATGAGAGCTCAATTTGATTAGTCTATGCTCAATCTAGTGAGGAGGTAATTCGTTTATGCTCTGCACAACTGGAAATTCTAAGGTTCAATCCCAGGAAAAGTTTGCATAATAGTTTGTTGCATAATTTTTTATTTATTTTTTAATTTGATTGGATTTTGCGTGAGAAATCTCATCTGAACCATGCTAAATACCTGCATTAAACTTATAACAGTGTTAAATAATGCAAAATACAAGATAGAAAATGTTAATTTCTTATCTTCTACTACTTTTACCAAAGCAATGAATTGGAGGAGCATTAATGACTATGTATGTATTGATGCAGAGATAAATAGTTATGGTGCTGAGGATGATGATCTAAAGAATGATAGTATTGATTTTCTTACAAATGTGACAAGGACGGACACCATTAAAGTCCTTAAGTTTGGCCATGGTTCGGTAGCACACGGTCGCGACTCAAGATATTGGGATAGGGATGACAGAAGAAGAGATGATGATTATAATGAGGATGTGCTGGAGCATACTAGCATAGCTTCTAAGGATGACTCTCTCAAGAAGGATCATGCTTCGTTGAAAGTGGAGAATGAGAATAAGGAATCCTCTTTTGATGGTCAACTCAAGGGTTCACATCGGAAAGGGGTCGGGTTGTACAATGAAGCTGGACGTAATGAATTGAAAAAGTATGAAGCAGAGTATGAGGCATCCCTGGAGAATGGGGGCCATTCAAGAATTGAATATGGCAATACTGATCAGCAATCAGATGGTGAGAATTTCGGAGTGCGCCATGAGGCTGTTGATGCTGATGTTGAGTATGATGATGCCATTGATTCTCATGATGTCCGAATGGAAGAATATAATGATTCAGGGCATGACAAAGGGGACTACTCTGATGTTGTAAAATCCCATAATGATTTCCTTCATGCTGGAGCTGAGGATCAGAACATTACAAAGGAGGCTGAGGAAACCTTGTCCACATCATTCAGGAAGGAGTCTTCTTTTGGCTCTCGAGATTTTGGTAATTTTGATAAAAATTCTGGTCGTGTCAGTGTCACCGGTAGTCAATCTACAAGGACATCGCGATCAGATGCAAAAAGAAGACCAAAGCGACACAAATTTTCTGGTAAATCTTTCTTTTAAAAATCACATTTTTGGCATTGAAGCTGATTTGTGCCAGTAACATTATCAAGAATCATCTTGTATGTGATCTCTGCATTGACATTGACATTGACACCTAATACCACTTTTATGGAGATCTTGAACTGCTAACCCAGTTGTACTAATATAGGCTTCAAATGCAACATAAATCATCAAAACTTTAACTTTAACATTAAAAACTTTAAGTTTTGGTGATTTAAGTTGCACTTAAATTACCTCCCAAACAACGCCATAGTAAGTGGCTTTTCTGGTTGCTATCTACTGTCTTCAATTTCTTGTATCTTCATGTAAAACATGACCTACACAGAACTTACTTTTATGGGAACCATTTACTGGAGCAAACAAGAGGCTTAATATTTAAATAGTGAGGGACAAGCTACCAGTGAGGACTTTTAAGGTACTTTGCAATGAGGACCTTAGAGAGACTAGTTTAAAGTTTGATAATGAATTTATAATGAAGACTTCAGCAGGATTCTTTGTGCTGGGTGTAAGTTGGAGCTCTAGGGATTAATTGAACAATCATCGTAACATCTTCTGTTGAAATTTGTAGTTATGACCAATGAAAATCTCCTAGGCATGATTTTACTTATCTAAAAAATGAAAATCTCCTAGGCATAAAAGAACAATAAGTTGTAAAGTGAAGCTGTTGTTTTTCTTTTGTGATCTGATGTTCTCCTTGATTCTGCTTTCAGTTTCAATGTGATTGACAAACTTTTAGAGTTTTGTTTGTTTATCCAGCTCATTAATTTCAACAGATTAGGGCTTCTCTCAATAATCCGATTTGGTGAAGCTTGCCTCCAAAACTATTTGGAAACTAAAATTTTGTGTCTTTGCCATTCTGTCTACAAAATAATCACATTGAAAAATCTCATTGGAAATTTTCTCCATATTTCTTCGTATCTCTCTCACTCGTCTTCCCACTCATTGTCTCACTCATCTAGGAACATATGCCAAACTGTCTTTGGTTTGAGTTGCACCCTTTTGGTGCTTTTTTAATAAAAAATTTTACTTATCAGAAAAAGGAATATATGCCAAAATATGGCTGCTCATTTGATCTAGGTAGCTGTTTCTTTCTTTCTCTCTTTCTAAAAGAATTAGTTTCTCTTTTTTTGGATATGGGAAGGAGGGTTTGATTGGTATGCTAAATAATAACATCGATGTTTCATGACCACATGGTTGCAATGAGACTTATATGAGCAAAATGATGGAGTTCATGTCCGCAAGAATTACAGAGCAGCTGTATTTACTACAACTTATTTATTTACTATATATTTTTTGATAATAATTACTATATTATGTTGACTCGTTGATTAGTGTTTTTTTTCCCTTTTTATAAGTAGTGGGGTTTGGTTTGGTTTGTTTATAGAGTTTTAGGCTTAGTTGAGTTGGTGATGATTGCCTTGTACTTGCATGTTTTCTGTGGTGGTGAGAATAGAGCATTTAGGTGGTGGTGAAGTAGGGGAAGCAAAAAAATTGAACCTTTTGATTGATGGTTGTGGTCAGGAGGAGAGAGAGAGAGAGAGGAAAATGATTGCTTAGGTGGACGGAGATAGATGGTCTGGTGGGTTCTTACTAGTTTGCGTTTTTGTATAAGAGTGAGAGAAGGTGAGTGGAGAATCGAGAATGGCGGCCCTTTGATGGTGGCAGGTTCAATCATGGTGATAGCGGCTATATGTAGTGTTGTTGATGCGTGAGATGGTGGCTGTGTTACCAAAAGGCATTATGGTCAGTAACAGATTTATACACCCTCTTCAAAACATTCTAGGTAAGCTAAAAGGTAGTAAAGTTGTCCCAACTATGAACACTATTTAACAGCCATTGCTGACAGGAAGGATGATATATGCAATTTATTCAAAAGGTTCAAAAATTACCAAAGGGTTGGTTATAAAGTAAAGTTGATGAGGATGGCCTGGTGGGGCTAAGGATCTAATTGTTTGGAATACAGTACCAGAAAGTACTTAGTAAAATCTTTGGAGGGAAATAAGTTGTACAGCTTTTAATGGGGTAGAATAGTTGGTTATAATGTTAAACCTTGGGTTCTGTGGAGCTTATGTTATTGTTTCTTTAACCTTTTTTTAGTGGATAAGTTCTTATATATCTGGTTTTCTTGTTACATAATTCTAATGTCGCTGCTGGTTCTGGAGTTCCTGGAGGCATTAGATTTAGATTTTAACTTTTTATTCTCTTTGGCCCTCTCTTTCTTTCTTTGGCACCTTCATCATATGCTTCCTGTATAGTGGGCTGTGCCATTTTATTTGTTTATAATGAATTTATAAGTTATTGAATGAAAAAGAGCAATGCTATTTTGAAAATATATTGGCTTTTGACATAATCTGTCGCAGGGGAGGCTAGTGAAAATTTTATAGAGAAAGTTTTGATCATTGACTATTGCCTGGCAGACATGGATAACCACTGTATCTGTATGGCATTAAGTGTGATCAACGTTAGAAAGAGGGAGATCAACGTTATTTTGAAAATATATTGGCTTTTGAAGTAATCCGTCGCAGGGGAGGCTAGTGAAAATTTTATAGAGAAAGTTTTGATCATTGACTATAGCCTGGCAGATATGGATAACCACTGTATCTGTATGGCATTAGAGAGGAAATCATGAGGTTAGAAATTTGGGCTTTCCAACTTAAAGATGGTGATGGTAGTTGCCTCAAATTACTCTTAAAAATGTAGAAAATTATTATGGAAATAAACTCATATTCAAGTTTCTGACAAAATTAACCTAAAAGATTGCAAACTTAAAGGAATTCCACAGAAAAAATAATTTACTAATTTTTTTTATGTCCTTGCATAGGTGAACTTCTCGGTCGAGTTCTTCATGTCAATAATTGGAATGTCTATATACACTTGAAACATCCAAATGTTCCAACTTATTACTTTGAATTTATTCTATTGAACTTAATTCACGAAAGACCAAGGACTTATTTGGTATGACTTCTTAGAAATTATTATTTTTTATTTTGAATAATGCTTAAAGAATTGTACTTACGAGTTCTTATTGGAGAAATCATGTTTGGACATACTATTCCCAAGCTGACTTTTCTGAGTCATAATCCATTTGCAACTACCCTTTCCCAACAGTACCCCTTACTCCAGAATCGGTGAATCTGACACAATGTGCTTGCGCTGAAAATTCACATTGCACCTAGTAGACAGATCGTTATGTAAGTTTGCCAACCCTATCTTGTTAAACAAATTACCGGGCTTATTTCACTTTCCAACCTCCTCAGTACAAAGCTCGGGGAATGTCTTGTGTATCTCAGAGGTCCACTGGGCATGGTTTGACATACCTAAAGACCTACAAGTTAGGGTTGGCAAACTTACATAACAGTTCAACCATAGACTTATACCTAAAGACTTATATAATATAAATAGAACACAAACAACCACACACACATTAATACATAGGGGTGCAACTTGGGCAAGGTAGCCCGACCCAACCTGAGCCCCACCGAGACTTTGGGCAAGTTAGAGTTGAGATTTTCTATGGTTGAAAAATTCCAACCCGAATTAAATGTGGGTTGGGTAGGGTTAGAGTTTTCTCAACTCTAGCCCAACTTGTAACCCTTGAGCTTGAATTGAATTATGTAACTAGTATTTACTAACTTGTGATTTGAATTATGTAACTAGCAGGATATTTGGAGCTTTGAAATTTGAATGTCCTAGAGATATTTTTTTTGATAAGGAATGTCTAAGAGATATTAAAATTTGCATAATTCAATTTGATGCTTTTAAATTCTATTTGTAATAATTAGTATATGATATGAGAAAAATAGAATTCAAGAATCTAATCCTACTCGATTCAACCCAACTTATTTGAGCCCGATTTGATTTCACAAGCCAACTCGAACCCAACCAAGCCCAGCTTGAGTTTCCGTGGGTTGGGTTAGGGTTAAAATGTGTCATGGAGTGGGCTAAAGTTGAACCCTAACTCGACCCAACCCAACCCAACCCAACCCAACCTGTGCACCTCTATTAATACACACTGATCACAGCTGCGCGCACACAACTTTATTATATACTTGCAAAAAATTTGACTGAACACAAACACATGTAAATAGATGAACAAGAAGTTTAGAAAATAAAAAGGAGAAGTGGAGAACATTGTGGTCTCAAGAGCAACTGATACACACTTTGAGAGATGGAGCTCTCTCTCACACACATGCACTACATCTAGCAGAACGCAGAAGCACAGATACACTGATCGCAGTTGCACACACACACACAACACAGAACACAGTGGCACACTAATGACACTGATCTCACAGCGTAGAACACAGCATGTCACACACTAACACACATAAAGTGGCTCTCTCACACCCCGCAGCCACAGAGGACACACATCACAGACAGCCCCACAAACACTCACAGAACACCAACACATATGACCAAGACTTACCCACACGCAGATCACATCTGCACACACAGACACGCCAACTCACAGCAGCTCTGTCAAACCCTCACAATCACACAAACTGCACCAATACAAACACATACTGATCAGACAGACACACACACACAGAAGCGCTCTCACTAGCCTGAAGTCACACTGATCACATAGAGGGAAGAGACACACTCTGATCACAGAGATGGATAGGGATACACACGCTGATCACGGAGAGGGATTGACAGACATGCATCAAAACAAGCGCAGAGAAGGAGAGACACACACACATTATAGAAAGTAGTAGCATAGATACACATTGAAAGAGAGAGAGAGAGTATATAAACCCACACACACAATGTGATACCCGAGACACACCAATCAATAAAGAATCACACAACGATCTCATCATCATCGGCCATGACAATAAAACACACACACACTAACAAACGGGTCTCATCATCAGCCAAATTTCTTGTCAAATTTCACCACACCCACATTCAAAATCAAATACATAGTGCAAATAACGAATAATAAAGAAATTGATCACAGGGAGAAATATTGAAGCCGCATACTTGTGGGGGGGAGTGGGTTGACCTATGGAGGTCTTAACACACACACAGGTTGATTTCAATTTTGCATGCAAAGTAGAAGCAAAAAGAAGGGAATATGTAAAATTTGTGCAAAAAATGAAATCTGATTTGAGAAAAAATCAGTGAAAACCGAGGAGAGCTAATGACGAGAGATATTGTTAGGAGAATTTGGAAAAGCAACGAGGGGATCAAGAACTTACAGGGACAGTTACGAAGTGACTGGTGAATCAAAGAGGGGAAGCTTGGGGAGGCATAGTGATATAGGGAGAGAGGGAGCACCACTATGAAGATGGAAGGGAAAAATATTCTCTCATTTCGTCCTGGGTTCTACGCTTAATCTGAAGTCAGATATAAAATCTTTGCTTTTCTAACATCTACTATGGCTCTAAATAAATCAAAATGACTTTTACTTTTACTTAATTCATTTAATTTCGTATCCAAACAGACTTAAACTGACTTATGACTTAGTTTTGAATTAAAAATAAACAAGTTACTCAGAAAAAAGTCATACCTAAATGTAGCTTGAAATTTTTGGTTCTCATTTCTCAATTGGGGTTAGATCATGGATGTCTTTTTTTTTTTTTTTTTTGGTAAGTGAATCATAGATGTCCTGTTGTTCTGGTTGACCGAAAGGAGAAAAGATAGAGGGGATTTGTTAAGATTTCTCTAATGTTTTACCCTTAAAATAACTATGAAGGTATATTTATGTAAAATCACATATTCCTTTACCCAAAATAAAATAAAAAATAGTATTAATGTGTTTGGTAGGGACGATGGAAGGTGAACGAAAGTAGAGAAAGACAAAATGTTAGTTAGATTGAAGGAATAATTGTAAAGTTAACTTAACTATTTCATTGTTTGATATTCCATTCTTGCTTCTTTCAAGTTTGGGTGGATTAAAATATTTGGGTTAGGGTGGTGGGTGGAAAATGCTCCCCTTTCCCCTCTCCCTTCCTTGCCTTTTCCTCTCCTACCAAGAGTGGAATATCGAACAATGAATTAGAATTCTAAACCCTAAACCCTAAACTGGTTAGGGTGGTGGGTGGAAAATGCACTCCATTCCCATCTCCCTTTCTTGCCTTAATGTTGGTAGCGCAGGGCTATTTGCAGTGAGGATCTGGTCGAGCAGTTCAACCCCTTTTTCATCAGGTCTGAAGCGTTATGCTGTAAATAAGTAAACTTATAAGTATAAAAAAATTTGGAAAATAGTGGAATTGTTAAGGTCTGTTAGAATAAGCTGAAAAAAAAAACTAAATAGGAATTTGTAATGTTTTATTTGTAACTGAACAAAGCCTAAATCCCAATATCAGTTGAATCCATGGCTCCTAATGTATTTGACTGACAATGTTCAAGAAGAATTTCCTGAATGTTCCAGTTCTGGTCGCTAATGAAGTTAATTATTTATGTATCTTACAGTATTACAAATAATTCATTCAAGTGGGCATACGGTTCAGATGCTTCTTGGGTGAATTTTCTCAGCCAGGCAATTTAATTTAATAGCTTTGATTTTACTTATTAACAAAAACTTATTTTAATAGCTTTGAAAGCAAAAGGCTGAGGGGATTAATCTGTGGATGACTGGTTGGTAGCAATGCCATGCCAATTTCAGTGTGCTGTTCTTTGTGGGGCAATTCTTTATTTTTTTGACAAGTGTGGGGCAAATATTTATGCTATGTGCTGTAGGTACTTTTGGTATGTCTTTGTCAAATATTTAGAGTTAGTTATTTTTTTCTTTCTAATATACATGTTTATTTAATTTATGGGATGTTGCATTGTCATACTCTTTTTTTTTTGCCTGACATGCCATGTTCAAATTCATCAGGCTCTTCTTGTCAGATGAAGTTCTTAAATTCTACTGCACAGCTGGTAGAGCCTTTAGAAAGTCGAAAGTTCGCTAGATTTTCTTTACAGTACACAGAGACAGAGGAGAAGCCTGATAGGGAAGAAAGATGGGAGCCTAGATTTGCTGGGCATCAAAGCTTACAAGAACGGGAAGAATCTTTTTTGGCCCATGACCAAAAGATTAATTGTGGTTTTGTTAAAAGTCCTAAAGGATCGGCAAGTACTGGATTTGACTTGGCAGAAGATGATGCAAATTATATCAGTAGATGCCACATCGCTGTGATCTCCTGCATTTTTGGGAATTCTGATCACTTGAGGACACCTACTGGTAAAACGGTATGTAGTATTCTTTTGATAGGACTACAGGCATGGCTTTGGAATTACATATTTGACTTTTTTATGTTTATTTCTACTACTGGCCCGGGTTTTACATTTTTTCCTATTCTTTTACACTTTGTGGTTTGCATATTATCTTCATGAAACAATGCATGTGTCACCCTGACAGTGTGATGAACTGACATCTCTGAAAAATATCAAATCTGATGCATGCACCTTAAATATTAGTAGGTGATTTTGAACGCAAGGTGAAGGAATATTTTTCCTTTCATTTATTGATATCAAATAGGCACAATACATGAAGTATAAATAACCTAAGTCATTTGAAACAACCTCCTAGCTTTACACGCATATATTCCTAAGAGTTAGGAGTATTTTAAAAATTAAAAACAAACATTTGAATTAGTCTAAACTAACTCCCTAGTTTTTAGGGAATCGTCAACACTACCCCTCAAGCTGGATCAAAAATGTCTGTCATTCACAGCTTGCAAATCAAATCGTTAAACTGTCCTTTGTGAAGCCCCTTTGTTAGAACATCTGCCAACTGATCCTTAGAGGGAACATATGGCATGCAAATCAAACCACTCTCAAGTTTCTCCTTAATAAAGTGATGATCAACCTCAACATATTTTGTTCTATCGTGTTGAACTGGATTATGAGCTATGCTATTGGCTGCCTTGTTATCACAATACAATCTCATTGGTGCTTCACACAGTACTCTCAAGTCTCATAGTAGCTTCCCGAGCCATATTAACTCACATCTCACATATTCCATAGGCTGTTGCTCTAAATTCTGCCTACGCAGTACTCCTTGCAACAACTAATTGCTTCTTGCTTCTCTAAGTGACCAAATTACCCCCCACAAAAGAACAATAACCTAATGTTGACCTTCTATCAATGACACTTCCAGCCCAATCTGCATCGGTGTAAGCCTCAAAATGAAGTCTATTATTCTTCTTGAACATCAATCCTTTCCCTAGACTTCCCATCAAATACTTAAACACACGAAAAATTGCCTCAAGATGCTCTTCTTTTGGAGAATGCATAAATTGGCTAATCACACTTACTGAGTAAGCTATATCAGGTCGAGTATGTGACAAATAAATCAATTTCCCTACCAATTTTTGGTATCTCTCCAAATCAACACTTTGACCTTCCTCTAAGAGACCCAATTTACACGCTGGATCAATGGGAGTCTCGACTGGCTTGCAACCTAGCATTCATGTTTCTTCAAGTAAATCTAGTGTATACTTCCTTTGTGAAACAAAAATTTCTTCTAGTGATCTAGCAAACTCCATCCCCAAGAAATACCTCAATGACCCGAGTTGTTTAATCTCGAATTTCTTGACCAGGAACCCTTTCAACTTTTTTAACTCTACTAGATCATTGCCCATGAGGATAATATCATCAACATGAACTATCAAGATTGCAACCTTACCTTCATTTGAGTGTCGATAGAACATCGTGTGGTCTGCTTGACTTTGACCAAAACCATAGCTCTTAACAGTCTCTGAAAAACGATTAAATCAAGCTCTTGGTGACTGTTTCAATCCATAAAGTGATTTCTTCAGCAGACTTTGTTGCTTCCCAGCTTCTTCTCAAATCCTAGAGGTGGAACCGTATAAACTTCCTCTCTCAACTCACCATTCAAGAAGGTATTCTTCACGTCCAGTTGTTGTGGAGGCCAATCTAAATTGGCTGCAAGTGACAAAAGAACCCTTATTGTATTTAGTTTGGCAACTGGAGCAAAGGTCTCTTGGTAGTCAATCCCATAGGTTT
This sequence comes from Bretschneidera sinensis, assembly GCA_023935145.1. Taxonomy (NCBI): domain Eukaryota; kingdom Viridiplantae; phylum Streptophyta; class Magnoliopsida; order Brassicales; family Akaniaceae; genus Bretschneidera; species Bretschneidera sinensis. Next base: position 135,732,104 of record CM043697.1, on the reverse strand, counting down.
GTGTAAACCCCTTAGCAACTAACCTTGCATCTTTCAATAGACCCATCTGGATTGTACTTCAAAGTAAATACCCATTTACACCCCACGGGCTTGGAATCCCTTAGTCTATCCGCAATCTGCCAAGTTCTATTCTTCTCAAACGCTTTCATTTCCTCCAGGACAACATCCTTCCATTTTGGAACATGCAAAGCTTCCTGAATATCTTTTTGAATGGAAACACTAGATAGATTAGTAATAAAAGCCTTCATAGAGGATAATCGTCTATGATAAGAAACATGTTTTGCTATAGGGTGTTTAGTACATGTCCTAATACCTTTTCTAACAGCTATAGGAACATTCAATGTAGGACTAGAAATACTATCAACAGGTGTTGAAGTAGGAGGAAGAGATTCAGGAGCTGACATACTTGTATTTTCCAGGTTACCTGCACACATGTCAGATGGTTGATGTACTATAGTAGTTGGACTTTACTTCTTTGGACATGTCTTCCTTCTAGAGTAAACAAGAATCTCAGGGCGAGTAGGTTCTACATCTCCCTCTAAAGGAGATTGAGTTAAAGGAATAAAAGAATTGGTTAAAGGTAGGGATGTTTCAACATTTGGCTGCAAGTTGTCAACAAGGGATTCATGTGAAATAACGGGTAGAGAGGAATTAGAATCCGAGATAAAAGTCCCAAAAATCTCATCATCACCAAAGATCTCCCCCTAGGAGAATTTTTGTCAAAAAAGATTTATTTTCAAAGAAAGTGACATCCATACTAATAAAACACCTTTTTGAAGTTGGATCATAACACTTATACCCTTTATGAGTAGAAAAATAACCCAAGAAAACACATTTAATAGATTTAGGATCCAATTTGGACTGAAATTGTTTATGGACATGAACAAAGGCTGTAAACCCAAAAATTTTCAAAGGAAGTGAATTCACAAGCTTATTTTCAGGAAAAACTTTTGAGAAACACTCTAAAGGAGTTTGAAATTTTATAACTCTAGATGGCATACGGTTTATCAGATAAGTTGCAGTAAGAACTGCTTCACCCCACAAATACTTAGGTACACCCATTGTAAATATAATAGACATAACTACTTCTAAACGATGTCTATTTTTACGTTTGGCTATTCTATTTTCTTGGGGAGTATCTACACAAGATGATTGATGAACAATACCCTTTTCTCTTAAAAAATAACCAAGAACAGAATTGAAATATTCTCTCCCGTTATCAGTTCTCAAAATTTGAATTTGAGTTTGAAATTGTGTTTGAACCAAGTTATAGAAATCCTTAAATATCCTCTCAGTTTCAGATTTCTCTTTCATCAAGTAAACCCAACATATTCTAGTATGATCATCAATAAAAGTGATAAACCACTTAGATCCTGACACATTTGAAATTTCCGAGGGACCCCAAATATCACTATGAATAAGAGTGAAATGTTTAGATTTTTTGTAGGGTTGCACAGGAAAAGGTGAACGATTATGTTTATTCAATTGACAACTTTCACATTGAAAAAACATTGAATTGTTATTCTTAAACAAGGTAGGAAACAAATGTTTCAAATAAGAGAAGCTTGGATGACCAAGTCCAAAATGCCATAATGTAATTGGATTTTCATTGGAAAAAATAGAACTACTAGCAGTTTGAGCTTGTTTTCTCTTGGATGAATCTTGATTGAAGTAATAAAGTCAATCCACTTCCTTAGCACTGCCAATCATCTTCCCTGAGTGTATATCCTGAAATTTGCAAGAGGAAGGTGAAAATAGCACACTATAGTTAGAACCCTGTGTGATTGTACTGACAGACAAGAGATTACAAGTGAGATTTGGGACATGAAGAACAGACTCAAGAACAAGGATAAAGAGATTGAACCTTTTCCTGCAACAGAAGAGAAAGTACCATCTGCAATTTTAATCTTTAAATTTCCAGAACAAGGTTTATATGATAAAAAAGATTGAATTGACTAGTCATATGATCAGATGCTCCTGAATCAATGATCCAAGATGCTGGACAAAAAATGGAAGCTTTGGGAATAATACCTTGATGTGCTAGAGTGCAAGAAGGATTGGAAGGATTGGAAGGGGATTTGTTGAACATTTTTTTCAGTAGTTCAAACTGTTCCTTGCTGAACAAAGAAGACTCATTACTACCAATCTCGGTCAGTGCTTGCATTCCTCGAGTATTTTCAGGGGACCTCTGTCCCTTATGGTTAGAAGGCTTCCCATAGAGTTTCCAACAAGTCTCTCTTGTGTACCTAGGTTTATTACAGTAGTCACACCATCTCCCCTTATCATCAGTTTTTTTCTTCAAGCCTATAGCAGCTACACCAACTTCTGGAGCAGAATGTTCGACATCAGCAACCTGCAGAGCCGATGTTTCAGAAATTGCAGCAGGGCCTTGCTGCAGAACCCATCATCACTGTTTTCCTGTTTTCCTCCCTTCGGACCTTTGAAAACACCTCACAAACTGTTGGTAGAGGCTCCTTCCCAAGAATTCTACCACGGACATCATCAAGGTCGACGTTCAGACCAGCCAAAAACTCGAATACCCTATCCTTTTCCACAGTTTTTTTTATACTGTGCAGAGTCTGTTGGACATGACCATTCTAAGTCATAATACTTGTCAAGCTCTTGCCACAAACTCTGCAGCCGATTAGAAAACTTGGTCACAATAATCTCTCCTTGTTTAGTGTCTCTAATTTTTGTCTTAACCTCATAGACTTGGGTTGAATTTCCTAAATCTGAAAAGGTAACTGACACTGAGTCCCACACGGATTTGGCAGTGGGTAAGAACATATGGTTCTGATCAATGTTTGACTCCTTAGAATTAACCAGCCACGATATGATCATGCTATTCTTAGCATCCCATACTGCATAAGCTGGATCCTTTAATCAGGAGTTGTTTTTGCACCAGTCAAATATCCAATCTTTCCACACTCTCTGATGAACAAGTTCACAGATTGAGACCAGCGAAGAAAATTTCTCTCGTTTAGAAGCTAAGTGGTGATTTGAACGATTGATCTATCACCAGAATAAGATCCTACTGTTTGGGATTTTTTTAAGAGATCCATTGACAATACCTTCTACCGTGTCCATGGAATAACAAATAGACACAAAGGAAAGAAAAATAGCAGAAGCTAAAAAGAATTGTGTTGTCTACTAGAATCAGATCAACACAGGAAGAAATTTAAGCTGTCCCAGTAGGGGATGGCTTTGATACCATGAACGCAAGGTGAAGGAATATTTTTCCTTTCATTTATCGATATCAAATAGGTACAATACATGAAGTATAAATAACCTAAGTCAGTTGAAACAACCTCCTAGCTGTACATGCATATATTCCTAAGAGTTAGGAGTATTTTAAAAATTAAAAACAAACATTTGAATAAGTCTAAACTAACTCCTAGTTTTTAGGGAACCGTCAACAGATATTACTTCTCTGTTACCAGTTGAGAGCTATAAAGGGGGTAGCTATAAATGTGGCATTCTCTGTATTTGTAGTGCTTACTGGTTTTCCTGTTTGATAAATATGTTGATGCCTAATCTTTCTTTGTGCTCTATATTCACAATGAAATGGTATGTGATTAGAAGATTTTAAGATACTATTACAAAGTTTTCTACATTAGTTGCTTTATGTTGCCTTATAACCTAGAATAATGTTAAGCCTATACCTTAGCTTCAAAATTTCGCATGCTAGTGCATATGGATGCCTGTATTTTTTTTAATCATTTATTGTATTCTATCATGTATTATATGGTCTAATTTATTAGTACTGTCTAGTACAAAACACAATATGTATGACATAATAAATAATTTTATATGAATCCACACTTAATGAAGATGCATGTATCAATTTGACTCTATTTTCTGGCATGTATGAGAAATGACGCATAAATATAATGCCCGTAGGATAAATATGAAAGATATTTAATATAAAGCCTAAGGCTACTATTGGTAGGAGACAAAGGGTATTGGAAAGAAAATTGAGAAGATTGAGGTTTTTCTTTGATCTACGAATCATAATCCTTCCAAATTGAGAGGTTAGAGAGTGGAAAGTAAAGTGAGAGCCAATTTTTTTTCTTATTTCCTTCCACTTTTCCATCTGTTGTACGGCACAAAGAGGAAAGTCCATTCTTTTCTTTTCTTCTCATTTTTCCATTCTCTTCTCTTCTTTCCTTTCATCTCTCTCTTACAAATTATAGGCTAAGTTCCAGTTTGTGGAATGCCACTGCATTTGATGGTTGTCACATATGATATCAATATGTTAGGCTAAATCTGTCCAGCGTCCAGAATCTTACTGATACATATTCCTCAAATCCAACTTCTCTTGTGCATTTGTTTATTTGCTTTTACAATATGTGCTTGCCTATTACATTTTAATTGTCTTGATGTGTGGCCGTTTGGATGCCAGTTTATCAGACTTTATGATGTGTTTAGAACCACTTTCAAAGTGAAATTGTGATTCAGAACTGTAAATGGTGGCTAAGTTTCCGTTTTCTCTTTAATTTAGGTAAGTCGTTTGTCAAGGAAAAATGTATGCTTTGTTATGTTTATGGATGAAATCACTATGCAAACACTTTCTTCGGAAGGTCAATCACCAGATAGAACGGGTTTCATTGGTTTATGGAAGATAGTAGTTGTGAAGAATCATCCTTATGCAGATATGCGGAGAGTGGGAAAAATACCGAAATTGTTAGCACATCGGCTATTTCCTTCTGCAAGGTGAGACAGAGACTAGTAATAGTGTGGAATTGTTTATCTTATTATGCGGTTAGATTATTTTAAATTACCTTGTCATATATCACTTTATTAATGTAGTTTTGATTCATTTTTAAGCGATTTGTCATCTTTCCCTAGGCGAGACAAGTACCATGTAAAGCAATTTGTTTGTTTATTATTATATATATGTATACATGTATGTATTTGTAACTTTCCTGCGGGGTCTCTTCAGAACCGATTCAATGATGGCAAAGTATAATGACGAACACTGTAATCTGCTGTGGTATCTTGTTACAACTAATTTGATGATGGAAAATAGGTGTCCAGTATATTGCACATCAAACTCCTAAATTTCTCTATGGATCATTTTTATTTGTTGCTCCAGTGTAAATCCACTTAATATGTACATAGGTGTTCATTTTCTTTTTCACCAGCTTTTGTTCTATTGAACTGTTTTATAAAAGTTATTTTCGAAAGATTGCCTCTTCCTCGGGCTAGTCCAGTCAATACCGTATGTCAAAACTTAAAATTTGATTGCAATTCACATACTGTTTTAATGATTTCATTTGTCTTTGGTTCCTGTATTATTAGTGGTTTCCTGTGTTTTCAAAAAGACAGGATCAATAAGCCCATTACACATTGGAAGAAATAGAATGCCAATTAAACTTGCAAATATAAGGGGCTGTTCGGGATGGAGGATTCCATTGTAATTTTTGGAAAATGGCCTAACATTTGTTTAAAGGCGCATTTGTTTATTCCAAAACATTGAGACAGAACCATACCTCTACAATATATGTTGAGTAATCATACATTATCAGTTTATGGGTTCTAATCCAATCATTGGTAAGGCAATTGGGGCTGGGTATTTAATGTAGAAACTTATCTTTTGATCACATTTCTCTGTATCATTGATAATAGAAATTAACTCTGGATTTATTTGAATAACTTAGTAGTTAATATGAAAACTACCCCATGGCCCCATGATTCTGGGATTTTCTAAAAGCGGCATCTTTCGACTATTAGTTTGGTCGTCCCTGATTGATAAGATATCACAGTAGTCTCTTAAGAACATTGTTAGTTTACTTTAACTCGCTCATAATTTAAATTTCTGATCCATAATGTATGTCATAAGAGTTCCTTTCTTTGTTGAAATTGTTGTATATCTTTCATACATGCATACTGGTGCAAGTCATGAAGCTGAAAAAAGAAAAGAAAATTGGAAAAAGAAATGTACATATGCTGGTAGGTTTTAATTCATCATTTCAGAATGTTAGTATTGTGAATGTCATCATCCCAATGTGACAGGTTAACCCTTTTTAAAACCTTCCATTCAATTTCAGTTTGAGTTGTGAGGATATGTCTAGATACTTGTGTTGAGTTGCTTATTCAAATTGCTTGTTAGGTGGTCAGGAGGGATATTATATGCAAGAAAACTCTGGCATTTTGTCTAAATGTCCTGCATATTGAAATTTTTGTCAGGTATTCAATCTGGTTGGATAGTAAATTACGTCTCCAACTGGATCCTCTACTCATCTTGGACTACTTCTTGTGGCGAAAAGGTTTTGAGTATGCCATTTCTAATCACTATGATCGGCATTGTGTGTGGGAAGAGGTTGTCCAAAATAAGAAGCTAAACAAGTATAATCATACTGTCATTGATCAGCAATTTGCATTCTACCAGGCTGATGGGCTGACAAGATTCAATGCCTCAGATCCTAACAAGCTTCTTCCTAGCAGTAAGATTTTTTTTCATGAACAAAGAGATGCCCACACAACCATATACTTTTCAGTTGAGCAAAACTTACAGCTTTGATTTTGGCTTTTATTTACTTGTTCCTGTTTACAGATGTACCTGAAGGGTCTTTTATCGTTAGAGCGCACACTCCAATGTCAAATTTGTTCTCCTGTCTTTGGTTTAATGAGGTTGACCGCTTTACTCCTCGTGATCAGCTAAGTTTTGCATATACCTACCAGAAATTGAGAAGTATGAATCCTATGAAACCATTTTATCTTAATATGTTCAAGGTAAAGAATCCTTCTGGCAGTTAATATTTTTTTACAATTTTGAATTTATCACTCCTTCCCCTTACTGAATGATAAAGAAAAGTTTGATCTAAATTTACAATTTTTTTCTGTGGTTCATTAAATTTCAGGATTGCGAGAGGAGAACTTTAGCTAAGTTGTTTCGTCACAGGTCAGTGGAGAAGAGGAATGTTCACCGACAAGCAACAGAGTAAGATGTGTGTTGTCCCCTTACCTTTCCATAGAGAAGCCCTTTTTTGTATTGCTAGGGTGGTCCGCATTCATTTAGTTCCTGTGGTTGATTTAAAGTGCGGGAAGTTAAAAGCCCAGATTTAGAACTCTTGTTAGTTGGAGAAGGTCAAAATTGGAGCTGTACTATCAATTCAATTGGGAGGTTTCTGAGGAAACAAAATCTCTGGTCGAATTTACTGTATTTGTTGTACCCAATTTGTTCTTTATTAATTGTTTAGTCAGAAAACAAGTGAAGCACCATAGACACCTCTGTATTACCACTAAAGTTCCATTATTATATTTTTTGCCATTCCTTTTCTCAGTTTGTTGTTAATATGTAAAAAATTTTGGTGGGTAATTCAAGCTTGTATGAATATCGTTGACCTCAATTATGTTTTATGAATGACCGAATTATCACATTTGTTTGTTGGTTGAACGATTGGTGGTTATCTTTACGAGCAAGAGAGAATTAATGTTATTGTCTTGCACGTTTTATTTATTTTGCTTATCATCTGAGGCATGGATGTTAAAAAAAATATATTGCTCCACGAGGTGAGAGTAGTGACGCCTTTCTTTGACAGATTTGACTATTGACAATCTTTAAAGCTAAGGAAAGATGCTTGTTAACCGTTGCAATTTTTGTAAGAAAAAGGTCGAGTACGTCTCCTATCTGTTGTGCTCTCATGGACGAAGCAATTATGGGTATTGGCGTGTGGTTTTAGGTTTGAGTTGGATTGTGGTAAGTTCCGTTAGGGGTTTGACCAGCCAGTTATGACCATTCATGTTTTCTCTGTGCAAACCATGTGATTCCTACTAGCCGTTATATGATGGTTCTATATAATTCCCTTTTCTCTCCCATTTCGATCTTTCTCTAATTCTGTTATAAAACCCTCTTTCGGCTTTATCTTTGACTTCAGGTAACAAAGTAGCAGAACATAATCAGTAATTGAACGAATGTCCTTCAAAATGTGTGCTATAGTTAATTAGTTTAAAATAAAAGAAAAGGCCAAGCTAAAAGTAATCAGGTTTAAAAATCTGAACATTCCTTCATTTTCTGATTGAGGCATACAGAGATCCACTGTTTCACACGTGGTTCAAGGTAATTAGAATAGATCAGCACATAGAATCAAGATAGACACTTGAGGCACTCCATCAAGGTATCTGTGTGTTCAGGTTTCCCAGTAGACACGCGTATATAACCCTTCAATTCTTTGCTATTATAGTGACGGACCATCACACCCATTTTGGAAAGATCATCCTGTATCATAAAATTCGAAATGTTACAACAGATGTCTGAAGTGAACAGAGCAGTAACCATATAGCAATATGTCAATTGCAATCAAAAGATGCACTTTCAAGTACCACTCATCAATTCAACCTGTAGGTCAACCTACCTAGATAATCATGTCAGTCACCAACTCTGGTACCAAGTTAGATTATGACGATTAAAAAAATTGAAAATTGAGGTCTATTTGAAGCGAACCATCTAAAACCCTAAAAAGTACTCGGAGAAAAGTGAGGATGGAAAATTAGAATGACAGAAAAGTAAGAAGATTGACTTTTTTTTTCATGTGTTTAATGAAGATGATGGAAAACTAGGAAAGAATGTAGTTTTCTCTTTCCTTGTTTAGTAGAGTGAAAAAAAGAGAGAAAGAAAATGTAAATAGTATCATTTTTACCATTGTAATATGATTTATATCCTTCGTAATGTTAATGTGAGGGATTATATAGAAATAAATTAACAAATTTATAATCTCATCTCTTTTCTATCTCATTTTTTTTTATCTACAATCCTCCCAATTTGGGATGATTATGAATTGTACATGTAAGAGAAAAACTTCAATCCTCTTAGTTTTTTTTCCTATCACTTTTCTCTCCTACTAAACAAGAGAAAAATGCACTCCATCCACTTATCTTTCCTCTTAGTTTCTTTTTTCCCACTTTATCTCCTACTAAACACCCCCTAAATTAAGTGCAATTTCATTTGATAGGCATAAAAAATAACCACCCCCACCCCCACTAACTCCTCAAAGAAAAGGAACTTTCAAAATACATTTAGGAAATAAGTTTTACACCATAATAAATTAAATATTTAAATCAAATTTGTGTTCCAAATATGTGGATTTCTATATTTCAAATTATGTTTTCCTTTTTCTGGAGAGAGAGAGATGGAACCAAGGAACGATGTTTGATTTTACACCCAAACAGTAAAAACGTTTCAATTTTCCCTTCCCCTAAAGGAGATTATGATTTTCTTCTCAACTAACTTTAATTTAGGAAGATGTCCCAAAGGGGGGCCAGATTCTCTCACAATTCCAATGAGGTTTAAACAAATTCTAGGCACCAAAATATAATCTTGATTGAATTTTTAGGCAAATGGTATGCTTTCCATGCAATTAAAGGTGGGGGCACCAAGTAACTTTGACTTAGTTTTTTTTTTTTTTGATAAGAACTTCTAATGATTAAATAATCAAATGTTTGAAATAACCATTAAATGCTTGGGTCTATAAAGTTTGATGATGCCTAACAAATTTTCAGAACTAAAATCTCTTTCGAATTATATGTTAAAAGAATTTAACACGGACATAAAGGCTGTATCATGAGACATTTTGACCACTACCTAGCAAGAAGAGGAGGTGTTTGGCACATGTCAAACTGCAAATAAAGACTAGGCAAATGGACCCAACTAACTGCATCAATACAAATTATAAGGTTGACTGCTGTTCACACCAATGCTTTGAAGACAGCACACAATTCATCTACACCTACATCGGAGCCCTCAAACAAGACCTATATTACAAATATATATGTCGACATAAATTGAAGCCAACTACTAACAAGAGGAAGATTAAGAACATGGAGTACAACAACCTACAATTTCATTCTTTTTTTTATAGATCAGATCCAAGCCACAAGATAATACATGTGAAATTAGCAGCAGAGCCTCATATTGCAACTGACATCACTGCATAATTAGGATCGGAGGAATATCTAGGAGACATTATACAAACAACCAAACCTAAGACAGGTTTACAACCATGAACATTTGCAACGTATACCATTACTTTACTATGAGACGAGAAAAAGAAGCATGAATCATGTATAAGACCATGCAAAATATTAGCGCAGAAACAAAAAATTTCCAAATGTAAAAGCAAAATTGTATAGAAGAAATCATATACCTTTAACTTCTTAGCATCCATTCCAGATGCAACCTCACAGAGAATGAAATTAGAATAGCTTGGATATGGCCTGAGAAATGGAACTTCCTTCAAAAGTTTAAAAAGCCTATCTCGTTCTTGCACCAAAGCATCTTTCACCTTCTGGAAAAGGTCACAGACTACTATTAGAAACAATGCACAAATGCAAAGGCTAATATCCCTTCTCTTGAAATATTTGGGTAAAAAAATCATACAAGCATAAAATAAGGCCCAAACATCATAACAGGAAAAAAAACATTAACAAATATAAACACCTCTAGATAAGTGGGGTTCTGCAGTGCTGCTAATGCAGCAACTTCAGCAGCAACTGAGACATTGTATGGTTGCTTTGCTCTCCAGAGATACTCAATTATGCTAAGAGGAAATGCTCCATATCCAACACGAAGTCCAGCCAGACCTGCATCAGATTTAATTCCTGAGAATAACATAATGCCAGCTAGCTCGGGAAATTTGCGAGAAAACAGGAATTAATTAGCAGATAATATTTTCCCATAAGCATAAAGAGCCCAATGTCTAGTACACTCTACCCGAAACTTATACATTGACAAAGAACTGCAACCTTTCCAAATCAATGCTTGATTCTGTACAGCATGCATAAGGAAAAACAAATGTGGTGACATCTTAGAAAGCAGTCAACATGCCAATCTGTTCAGAACAAACACTATACATATTACATAATATACTCTTTTCCCTACATTCTAGAGATCCTTGTATCTACTACTAATATTTACATAAAGAAATTTTCTCCCAATAAGATCATTTTTGCTTGAAGAAAGCAAAAAGAATTCTCCAACACAATCATAATGATTATTTACACAACATATTTACAGATAAGTCCCTCCCAGTGCACATGTAGTTTCATTCATCCCAAGCTCATTACAAGTGACCACAGAAGCAATAGTAGTTAACATATACATCACAAATTTTAGTTAATGACAACAAATATTTGCAAATATCAAATGTTAATTTATAATTTTAATGCATGGATGGAACAAACAGTTTAATTCATGACACAAAATACTCATGTACAAGATTGCATAGAGTGCTATAAATGTGCCACTTAAAGCAGATTTCTTATGTCCAGGTACTGTTCAGACAACAAAAAAGTTGCTGAAGCATAGAACATGCACAAGGGGTAGGCATACATGAAAAGATTTAAGAACTCTGAATCTTGTTTGCATAAGAAAGAGAAGTAGGTACATATAAAAAAAAGAGAAGCAGGTAAACAACAAAAATAGAAGTCATCATCACTCTAAAACACTATTTGGAAAAAAAAAATGCATAAAAGGTCCGAACCAATGGAATGAAATTTTATTAAGAAAAACCAAATTGATAACAAGGAGAGAGTATGACCAAATACGACATAAGTATTAACAGTAATACTAAAAGTAGCACAAGTTTTTTCTTTTATTGATCAGTCAAAAGTAACATAAGTATTATCTTTAGTACCAAGGGAGACAGGTGTATTTTTGGGCTTCAATCATTTAACTAAAACTATATTTTCATTCATTATTGTCCTGCCCGCTTTGGAGCATTGGTAAGGACATATCCTTGCCACAAAGTAGGCAGGAGCTCTAGGCATGTGTGTGGGTTTTAACAATAAAAAAAATTATCCTTCATTCATTATTCATTCTTCTAAAACATAATAAATTAAGGAATCAAAAGTCTACAACATAATAGTTTCACAATACCATAAAAGAAAGAATCATAGAAGACCCGTTCAGAATAAAAAATAAATTCTAACCATACCAGCTCTTTTGCTGAACGTTCGAAGAACAATTAAATTGTCATGCTTTTTCACCCATTTCATTCTAGATTCAGTTCCTGAAAACTCAATGTATGCTTCATCCAGCACAACTAATAAAGGCATCTCAAGGATCTTCAAGAGAACTTCATCAGGGATGATACTGCCAAACAATAATTAACAAAGCAAAATAAGATATCAGAATGTAATCTACAAGGAAAAACCAGAAAATAATGGCATGGAGTTTCCAGCACAATAAGACGCCAATTACCAAAATCTCTCTTTCTCTGTGTGTGTGTGTTTTTAAAACAGATAATGTAAACTCACTAAATCGGCATAACCACATCAGAATTATATAACAGCATCAATCCAAGAACATCACATGAGCATTTTGAAAAGGTAGCAAAGAGTTTTTACAATTTCACGGTAGGGAAATCCAATTAAATATTATCAGTTGCACCACAGACATAAATACTTATGCATGTTCAGACCAACACATCAATACAAATTCATTTTTCTATGGTGAACAAATTGAACAACTTATACTTCTGTTGGGTACCAACACCAAGTCCATATCCCAGTTAACTAACTCGAGAGAGTGCTAAAGGGATTTGTGGTTTCTTTTAGCAAACACGGCTCACATATACATCAATAATTTCAAAAAACCATATTGCTCCAACCAAAATATCAAAAGTTAGAATATTAAAACATACTTCCCAAGCTACTTCGTAAAAAGTGCTGAGATAGGCAAAGCTGAAACTTGAGCAACAAGTTTTGGCAAAGTCATTAACAATTTGATTCTTCTCAACATAGATATGCTAGACAGTTCACTGCCAGGCGACATGCCTTGGAAGAATAAAATTATCTGCCCCTTTTATATGTAATCTCAGATTCTCAATTATAGCAACTTAGGTCTATATCATTTGAGGCTTTCCGGCACCATTGAAAGGAAGTGAGTCTTAAATGCTTCTGTAGTTGAGCCAAAACTAGTTGAGGACCAAATCAGTATTTTATTATGATTACTAGATTAACAGTTACGTGATTTTGTAAGCAGCAGCAATTTTCTGTAGGATCTAGTAGAACCCAAGTTAAACATTTTGGCATTAAGGAAAAAATTTCCAATTCAGGAGATCTAATCTTGCAAGAAGAGGAAAAGTCTCGAGAGTCTTCACAAAAAACTATGTAGTATACTATTTCTATTCTCTCAGGATTGATTAATTAGAAATTTGAGTTATCTAGGTCTTGTTTTTCAATAAGTGGGTTACTAGTTATTGAGGCATGAATTCTTAACATGTGCTCTCCCACTCTCTCTAAATTATTCTTTTTCTCATTCTTACTCGAATAAAGTCAACTTAGCCTCAATCCCATACTAGTTGGGGTCAGTTACATTAGTGCTTTCCCTCCGTTCTCTCCTGTTTAGGGCTAAACTCTTTTTTATTCTTCTTTTTCTTAATTCTCTACACATCATTCTTATTTCTTTACTTTATCCCTCAATAAATTCAGCCAGCCGTTCTTCCTCTATATCTAAACCCTTAAACCCTACTTTTTCCAATCCTAACACCTATATTTATCCTCAGACATTCTAAGCAATCATATTGTTTCTGTCCATATATTCCAGCAACCTCCTCTTCGAATTTGAGCAACTTTTTTGTCATCAAACTTCTATAAATGTACCTAAGTCCATCTCCAAACCCCAAAACTGATACAGTACGCCTTCAAACTCTAAGATCCTTAATTTTTCCCACCATTAGAACAGCAGAAAGGCACCAAAGTAAAAACTGACACTGTAGATCATAATTATAGGACATATTACAGAGTTTGAAACTTTGAATCCAGCTTATGTAGTTTAACATGATTATATCAATATGCGAGAAAGAACACCGAGGACAGAAACAAGTCAACAACTGACAATTACCTTCCGTCCGGATTGTTTGGAGAAGTTAGAAATATGCACTTTGGCTTCTCCCGCTCAACAACATCAGCAATGAGTTCCACATTCAAGCTGAAATCCGACTTCCTCGGAACTGTATAGTAAGAACAAAATGTTTGAAGTTATTCAACGATGCTAACCTGAGAATGCTACGGACTGAGAGTGGTAATAAATAAACAATCCAAGTCCAAGAGGAGGAAAAATACGATCAAAAGCTTCAAAATGGGATGCCAACAGAAATAAAAGTACTAAAACCTTTTTATTTTTCTTTCTGATCAGTAGAAGTACTCAAAACCTTATCTTTACCTTTGATGACAAGTGCCCCATTAACAGCAGCGTCAAATGCATACATTGAGAAGGTTGGAGGGCAGTCCACTATCTTCTCACCAGGATCCAATACACATCTTTGAGAATGGATTAATTGAAAAGTAAACAACAAAGGATTATAAACAATCGGTTGTATTAGCGAGACAAGGAATACAAAGTAATAGATTGTGGTTTCAAATTGATATGCAACAACAAGTTTTCCATTTCTAACCGCATAATCAAATCAATAAGCTCATCACAACCGCATCCCACAAGAATATGATCAGATTCAAGCCCTGAATCTTTGGCAAGGGCAGCACGCAATTGACGGCTTTCAGGGTCAGGATAGACATATGGGAACTTCAACCGCCCCAATGCTTCAAGAACCTACAAAAAGATCTGAAACTTGTACTTAGAAGATAAGAGGATATTCAACAGTAACAATGCCAGTAATTACTGCAAATGACTTGGAAATTTAAATTAAGTAAATGATCATTAGCATTCACATTAGTAGCCTGGCAGCATAACAAAGTGTAATTTGCGGATATGACTTGCCTCTGGAGGTGGACCATAAGGGTTCTCATTTGCATCTAATTTGATGATATCCTCAGGCTTTCTTCCTAGTTGGGCTGACAACACCTGTAAAAAGTAACCCCACTAATTTAATCTGGTAAGATAATAAAAATTCATATAGCTGGTGATGGATAAATCAATAACAAATACACTTAAATACATTCCTGTGTGCATGTATCTACATAAACCCACTACCTGTATAATAGACCCATATCATTATTTCCAAAAAGATATCCCATATCATTCATATTAAATATAATGATAAAATATATGAATCAAGAAGCAGATAATCATCAAGCAGATTACAGACAACCAAAACAAAGTGAAAAGTAAAAATGCATCAGGAATTCAACTCATTTAATTTGAGTGCTTAACCAGGAAATCCAGAAATCCTACAGCCACAAACCCAGTTCACTCAAAATGACGTACAGTCCTAAACAAAGGTAAGCAAACACAAGGGGCCCATGTTGGACTCTTGAATTTGACATATAACAATTGAAACTATCCCATTACAATCAAAATATTATAATCAATAATCATTAAATTAGCCACTACCACTAAAATAAGCTAAAAGTCAGAAAATTCAAGCCAGATACTCAAATGGGTGAGTTCCAATTACCTCAAAAGGCAAAATGGGCTGATAAGGAGACAGATTCCTCAAATGGGGTCGAATAAAGGAGTCGCCAGTTAACCTCTGTTGACCCTGATTGGCTCGTTCTACAGATATGGCCATGGCAACGATCCTTTTGTGGCTTCCTTCAAATAAGCAAATGGGTCTCTTTGGTACCACAAATCGGTGAAATTTGGTATTTGGTTTTGTCAAGCAAAAGGCGGAAGAGTTGTGGATTTCAATCACACCCATCAATATCTGCATATTCTGAATCAAACAAGTCGATTCATTTCTATTATAACAGTTTAATGTTTATAGTAATAAGAGAGCAGATTTCACATATATTTTAATACACCATTTCTCAAAGATGGTTGCATAAACAAGCAGAAGAAGTAGAAACACATAAATATAAAGAGCGAAGATTGGTGAGTGTACCTAAATAATTAGAAGAAGATAAAATTTTGTAAGTGGAATCTAATGTGTATTTGTAGAAAGAAGAGAGAGAACAAGAAAACCCTAAACCCCGGAGAGTGTAACGCACCAAAAAGAACCAGACAAAATTAGGGGAGTTCCCCATTTATAATCGTAGTCTTTTATAAATTTTTTTTTTAAAAATAAACGAATTATGGCTTTAAAAGGTTGTCAAAAACTTTACAAAGATTTTCTTGCAGTAATATCATGATCTACATCTCATTATATTAGTATACAAAAATAACAATTCAATCCATCTATTTAGACGTTGTTTGGAATTTTTTTTAAAGAGGAACTAAAGCAATTTTTTTAATGAAGATTTCTAAACGGTGCCTAAATATCATTAGTAAAAATAAACAATCAATTTTACTTTTATTGCTTTTTACTCCTAAACATGTGTGAATAAGCTAAGTGACAAACCCTTTGAACTCTCTGAGTTTCATTTCGGTACTATTATCTAAATTTCATTATGATATAATTAAAATATATCATCCAATAAAAATTAAACATTTACAATTTTAAAGGGGACTAAAACAATTTCACATTATGAAGGAAGGGACCACTTGTAACTCAATCTTTCACTGTCCACATGAAAGCAAAATGATAAGTTTACCATGGAGGATCACGCCACCTTTCATTTTAAAGTAAGATTTCTAGCACTACATAAAGAGCACATTATTTTATGTGTACTATTCATCACATTTTTTTTTTTTTTTTTTTATATTCTCATCTATAATGAATACTGCATCTCGAATAGTGTAGGTTATGCGCAAGTAAGGGTGACTAAATGGGTAGGTATGACCCATCAATCCATTTATAACCCATCTATTTACAAATGGAAATACCCATACTAATATCTATACCCATACCCATACCCATACCCATACCCAACGCAATCCAACCCACAACCCAAAAAACTTTAAGCTCACCCATCAACTCGATAAAAATTTAAAACTTGTTGATTTTTTCTTTATAGAAAAATATTTATACTCATATATACTCATATCCCGAGTCTCATGTAGCTTTGGTCTCGAGTCACTTGGGTCTTAGGTCCCAAGTCACTTGAGTCTCATGTAGCTCTTGGAGCTTGCTTCAACCCATATAGAGCTTTAGAAAGCTTGTATACATGATTTGGAAGACTAGGATTTTCAAATCCAAGAGGTTGCTCAACATAAACCTCTTCTTTTATAAAGCCATTTAAAAAGGCACTTTTCACATCCATTTGAAATAGCTTGAATTTATTAAAGCATGTAAAGGCTAATAACATTCGAATAGCTTCTAATCTAGCTATGGGAGCATAGGTTTCATCAAAATCTATTCCTTCCTCTTGGTTATATCCCTTAGCAACTAATCTAGCTTTATTTCTAGTTACTATACCATTTTCATCCATTTTATTTCTATATACCCATTTAGTTCCAATTATTGAATGATCTTTTGGTCTTGGAACTAGTTTCCAAACATTGTTTCTCTCAAATTGATTTATCTCTTCCTGCATTGCAATTACCCAATCATTATCTTTTTCAGCTTCTATAAATGTCTTAGGTTCTACTTGAGACAAATAAGTTACAAAATTGCAAATATTTCTAATGGAAGAGCGAGTTCTTACCCCTTATGAAGGATCACCAATCACTTGATCAATTGAATGATAATTTACATACCTCCAATCCTTGGGTAGATTTTCCTCTTGTTGACTTGAGGATGGTTGGTCCAAATTTGGAGTTGTCATCCCTTCATTTGCTTGAGAAGATCTCTCTTTTGGGTCAACAATGGGAGCATTCTTGGAATAAAATATGTATCATCTTTAAAGGAAACTTCTCTACTACTCATTGGATTAGATTCATCAATGGTTACATGCACAGATTCTTCTACTACTAGAGTTCTCTTATTGAAAACTCTATAAGCCTTACTAGTAGTTGAATATTCTAAAAATATTTCTTCATCGGTCTTGGAATCAAATTTACCCAAGGTAGTTTTATTGTTATTTAAGATGAAACACTTACTATCAAAAGCACGAAAATAGGAAATATTGGGTTTTCTCCCTTTCTATAGTTCATATGGAGTTTTATCAAGCAAATGCCTTATCAAAATTCTATTTAATATATAACAAGAAGTATTCACGGCTTCAGCCCAAAAGTATTTTGGTAAACTATTTTCACAAAGCATAGTTCTTGAAAATTCTTCTAGAACTCTATTTTTCCTCTCAACAACTCCATTTTGTTGAGGAGTTTTAGGAGCTGAAAAGTTGTGATTAATTTCATTTTCATCACAAAATTTTGAAAAGCTTTGATTTTCAAATTCTTTGCCATGATCACTTTTTATGCTTGAAATACAAATTCTTTTTTCATTTTGTACCTTTTTGCAAAACTTTTCAAATACTTTGAAAGCTTCATCCTTGTAAGCAATAAAAATAACAAAGGTATATCTTGAATAGTCATCAACAATAACAAGAGCATATTGATGGCCACCTAGACTAATTGTACTAATTGGACCAAATAAGTCCATATGCAAAAGTTCCAAAGGTCTAGTAGTTGAGACTACATTTTTTGCTTTAAAAGAAATCCTAGTTTGTTTTCCCATTTGACAAGCATTGCAAACTTTGTCTTTTTCAAAATTGAATTTAGCAAGTCCAATAACTAAATCTTTTCTTGAAACAATTTTTAGCAAGTTCATGTTTACATGACCAAGCCTTCTATGCCATAGCTATGAATTTTCACTAAAAGCAGGAAAAAATTTTCATTATCAGAATGCAAGGATTTCAAATCAACTATGTAGACATTTTTATGTCTATGGCCAATGAATTTGATCTTGTTACTCTTGATGTCTATAACTAGACAATGAGAGGTCTCAAATGTGACTTTGTATCCTTTGTCACATAATTGACTAATGCTAAGTAAATTTGGCTTAAGACCTTGTACTAGCAATACATTATCTAAGGTTGAGAAATTATTACCGACTTTTCCATACCCGATGATCTTTATTTTAGTATTATCTCTAATGGTCACAAGTCCACCATCTCTTAGAGTTAGCTCATTGAATACGCTTTTATCACCGGTCATGTGCTTCGAGCATCCACTATCAAGGTACCAACAGTTACCTTTCTCCTTGGTGTGGAGGAAAATCTACATCACACAAGGATATACGATAGCACTTTTAGGTACCCAAAATTTCTTGGGTCCTTTGGGGTTAGTCCTTAAAAATACGGTTCCTTTTGGGACCCATACTTTCTTAACATGTGGTGCTCTATGAACAAGTTGATGATGCACAATCCTAGCATGATAGTCATAGAAATTTCTAGGATGTCTTATATGTGCATTCCTATAATCCTTAGGATAATAGTTCATAGGATACATGTTTCTATGGTAAGGAGTATGAAAATGCATGTCATTTCTATAAAAAATATGATGATGCATTCTAGGATACATGCTAGCATTATTTTGTGTGTGCATTTTGTTTCTAGGATAACCATGATGATAATTCCTAGGATGAGCATGAGCAGAATGTATTCTTTGATTATACACATTGTTCCTAGAATGAGCATGATAATTATTTCTAGGATGTGTATGAGCATTTCTAGAATGAGCATACATATAAGAATGAGTATTTTTAGGATGCTTCAATTTAGTATGATCATTTAAGTTTCTAGACTTCCTAGTATTTATCGAGGGAGTGCTTTTAACCATGCTAGGAGCTTTTGAAGTAGAAGCTCCATCTACACAAGAGGCTTTTATGAATAAGCTCTCTTTTGTTTTTTGTTTTCCCAATAGAGAATATCCTACACTAGATTTTCCTCCACTTAATCTTTGGGAAGAAAGCACTTCATCAAGTTTTTCTTTACCAAGCATAAGTCTTGATATAGTGCTATTTAATTCAGAAATTTTATTTTTCAAATTCTCATTTTCATCTTTGAGAAAATCTTGAGAATAATCATACAGTAAAGATGATAATTTTTCTTTTTCTTCTCTAAGAATTATCATTTCTTTAGAAAGAGATGATACTTCTTTCTTAAGAACAGAATTTCTAGAATCAAATTTCTTTAATTCTTCTTGCATTTCATTTATAACTTCTAGCAGTTCTTCACTACTAGTAACAATATTATTTTTTGAAGAGAGGGAGAAGATGTTACCTCACTTTCATCGTTGATTGCCATCAAACAAAGGTTGGCAATTTCCTTGTATCTGATTTCTTTGTCTGATGACTCATCTTCTTCGTCATCGCTCCAGGTAGTTGCTACCATAGCTTTCTTCTTAAAGCCCTTGTATGGTTTGTTTGAAATCGGACAGTCAGCTTTTATATGTCCTGGCTTCTTGCAGCTATAGCACATAAGTGGTCCCCTTTTTGAGGTGGGATCCTTTGAGTAAGGTTTCTTGCTTTTCTTCAAGAACCTATGGAATCGTCTGGTGATTAAAGCCATTTCACCATCCTCTTCACTGCTCTCTGCTTCTTGTTCTAATTCCTTTTCTTTGTTGCTCGTAGAAGCTTTGAGAGCAATTTGCTTTTTCTTCTTCTCATCATCATTGACGATGGGAGTTATTTCTTCCATCTCATATGTCAATAATGACCCAAGCAGCGTCTCAACATCAAGCTTGTCAAGCTTTTTGGCCTCCTGAATGGCTGTCCTCTTTAGTTTCCATTCTGGTGGCAGAGATCTCAAGATTTTTCTGGTTAGTTCAACTTCCTCAATATTCTTACCAAGCAATTTTAAACCATTTATAATAGTGGTGAATCGTGAGTGCATTTCAGAAATGGTTTCGTTAGGAGACATCTTAAAAGATTCATACTCAGAAACTAGCATGTAAATTTTAGACTTTTTTACTTCACTAGTTCCTTCATATGTGACTTGTAATTTGTCCCATATTTCTTTAGTAGAAACGCATGCAGATATTTTGTTATATTCAGAAATATCTAATGCACAATGTAGCATGCTTGTTGCTCTGCTATTGAGAGACATCGTTTTACAATCCTCGTCAGTAAACTCAGTTTTGAGTTTAGGCATTGTATGAAGAGTCTCTCCAATAACTATTTCTTTTGAAGGAATTTTAGGTCCTTCTTCTATGATTCTCCATAGATTGTAATCTTGTCCTTCGACAAAGATTTTCATTCTATTTTTTCAATAGTTATAATTTGAGCCATTGAACAATGGTGGTCTAGTATAAGAGTGTCCCTCAGAGTAGCTATTTGCTGCCATTGGATCAACTCAAGGATTTTAAGCCTAATTAAGAGAACGAAGCTCTGATACCAATTGTAGCTCGAGATTTCAACCCAAGAGGGGTGGTGAATTGGGTTTTTTAAAAACTTCTTGCGGAATTAATACAAGTTTATAAAAACTAATAAGCAGCAAACAATTAATACAAGTAATGAGCTGCAAATAAGAAGATTAAGGAAAGAGGATGCAAACACAGATTATAGTGGTTCGGCAATATCGGATTCGTTCTGACCCTACGTCCACTCTTTTCAAGGAACTCCTTGAAGTAATCCACTAAGAAAACTTAGTCGCACAACTTAGCCGGGTGTTGCACAAACCGTACACAAGCAAATTACAGGAATTGCTTAAACCGAACAATCCCCTTCCTTTCGGAAGTTTCCCCTTCCTCTCGAAAGTAATCCCTTTACAAAGATGGTGTAAAGTAAAAGGTAGAGAGACAACAAATGAAAGCTTATTACAACAGAAATGTCTCTCTTTCAAAGTAAAGCTTGAAGAAATGGCTCAACAAGATTATTTCAAAGCTTTTTGTGTTTCAAGAGTATAAAAACTTGATTATGTGAGATCAACTCTTTTTGAATATATGCAGCTTGTTATTGAATGCTTAACTGAATAGGTTTATATAGCAATAAATTAATATGGCCGTTTAGGACTTTAATTTGAAAAATATTTACTTTAAAACGTTCAGATTTGGAGTCTAACAGTCATATTTTTGAACTACCAGTTGACTGGGTCGAGATACCAGTCGACTGGGTTCTCTTGAAAAAATCACGTTTTCAGACCTTCTGGGTATCCAGTCGACTGGTATATATCATCCAGTCGACTGGGGACTTTCTGTCCATTTTACCAGTCGACTGGGTTGATTCATCCAGTCGACTGGGGACTTACTGTCCAATTAACAGTCGACTGGGTTGATTCATCCAGTTGACTGGGGACCTTCTGTCCCATATACCAGTCGACTGGTATATGAACCCAGTCGACTGGGTTCTCTTCCAACCCAGTTTTTCTTCTGTTTTTTCATAAAAAAACATTTGTTTTAAAATTAACGGTTTTAGAAAACCTTTTGTGTTCGAGCCATTGAACAAGCTAATACCATAAGTGAGACTTACATTGGTTCTAAACCTTAAGACCTATACTAGATCTTCAGTCTTCACTTGATACTTGATTTGGTTCGAGTTCTTGCACTTTGTTCCTTGGTTGAATGTGTTTGATCCTTAATACAACTTAGTTTAAACTTATTAGTCAAATAACAGTTGTGTTTTGCTATCATTAAAATACGGGCGAGTGCCAACACCCTTTTTATAGTGAAAAGTGGATGAGTCCTAAAATGGCATGTTTCAGTATGTTTGATCTGGATTGTCGGATGGCAATGTGATAGATGGTCGAGATCGTACTAAGGATTCAATATATAAATTATTCCTTTACCCTTGAGCGGGCATTATCGTTTTACCATTTGTTAGAGAAATAATCATTATGCCTTTAGTCATGTCACGTGTTGTCTTTTGATTGGAGAGTAGAATTTTACCCATAACAAACGTTAAAATTATTTTAATTATTTTCTATTCTTTTAAATAATTTTTTCCACATTCAAATAGATTTTTTTTTTCTACCAGTGACTTATTTTGAGTCAAAAGTTAATAAGTTACTCAACTAGAAATCACACCAAACGGGTGCCCACAAGTTTTGACAATCTAATTATGGCGCCGTTTGAAAATTTTTTTAAGCAAGGTTTTTTTTTCAAGATAATTTTTACCTTAAAAGAAATTTTAGAACTTGAATTTAAGAAGCACCAAACGTCTTAAAGGAAATTGATTTAAGCTTACTTAAAAAACTTCCCAAAAGTCCACTATACAACATCTTCAAAAACCAAATCATGTATATTAATCAAAATCGGGTTAGAAGAGGCATTGATGTAAGTTTTTTGATCCATTCCCTTGTGTATATATATATATATTTTCTTTCGAACTATTCCCTTGTATTTAATTTAAAGGAAATAGAACCTCTAAGATTACAAATTCTCCACGATTTAAGAAACTCACGTCATACATTTTCAGCCCATTAGAATACTAAGGGATCTCCATATCTGGCAGCAATCTTTGTTCGCATTAATTCCCTTTTACTGTACATCATACTTCGCAATCCTAATACAATTACTATAGTCTATAGGAGTTGTATGTAACGCAAATACCCAAAAGCTATAAAGCCAAACATGCGTATATACCAAACTGCATCTCTAATTAAATGTAGATTTCGTCTCTTTCTTATACCACAAATCAATTAAACCCAGAACTGAAATAACTGCAGCAAACTAGGATCGTCATGCGCCAATTTTAACCGAGCGATGAGAGTTATGCAGCAAGAAAAGCTTCTTGAGGATCTTGATGAACACCAACATGCTTGGCGGTTTCCTAGGTGAAAACATGGGGGCACCAGTTCTAGTTTTGGACAACTGACCACAACCCTCATTATCCCCAGATGATGACAATTCTTCATTGAAATCCTCCCACAACATGTCCATCTTCTCCTCCTCCTCATCTCCTTTCTCCAAATATGACAAGCTTTTTCTTTGCTCATACTTGCTTGTTTTTGTTTCCAAGCAATCTTCCTTTTCTTCTTTTTCTTCTTCTCTTTCTTTTCCTTTCATTTGATGGAGAGAATCAGGAGAGGCTGCAGGAGACAGGCGCCACAAAGGCGGTGAATCAATGCTACAACTTCTTGTGGGGAAGCTGAATTCTTCAGTGGCCATGGATTTGTTGCAGAGCTGTTTGTAAAACAAGTGATTAGGAATGAAAAGGGGTGTGTTGTTGGTGGGGGGAAGTTTTTAGGTCAACCGCTTCAACAAGTTTTAAACAATTTCTTTTTGTTTAACCTGAATTGTGAAGATATCTAGCTAATTAAATTACGGGTTCATGCGTTTTAAGCACCCGTGAGAGTTACTATAAAACATGTAAAGTTTATTAATAATAAAAATTGAATAATAATTATTTAAAAAATATATATATAAATATCAAAATTATTATTTAATTTTTTCATAATTACTAATAAATTTTTTCGAATCCATAATAATGTTCATAAAACCGAATCCGCAATACCACGTCTAATAAATTTTTAACCTCTTCTCAAGTGGACCTCTTATCCAAAGCAATATTTTGTTGCTCAGTTATTATTATCATCACTTACCAAATTTTTATTTTTTCAAAAAAGAAAAAGAAATCACAACTTGGTAAGAAAAAGATTCATAAGGCTGGTGAATTTTCTTTTGACATGGCACAATTCCTTTGGATGTTAAAATGGTTGTCTGGGTTAGATTATAGCTAGGGAAGCAGCAGGCAAGACGTATCATCTACCGCCGGATTAATAGGAAGGAACCCTGGCTCTGTGCTTATTTTTTCCACTTTGTGGTGTTGACTTTTGAGCTTTGAAAAAGACTGCTCTACTTGCAGTCTACGTCTGAAACCAACCACAACACCAAACCCTTTTGCCAAAGGAAAAAATAAAGGAAAAATACAAAATTTACATAAACCAAGTCTAATAATGATTAATCAACTTTAATAAACCAATCAAATGTTAACGTGGCAGTTTTTCATTAGTTTGATCCACCTTCACAAACCATGGGCATTGCGAGCAAAGCACCAATTTGCATATGGTAACACTAGTGTGTATCATCGCCCATTGACTTAATTTCACAAAAGTCCATTTAGGGTGTCCTTGTAAAAAAAAAAAAAAAATTTGTTTTCTATTTGATAAACATGATGAAAAAGTTTAAGAAAAGTGAAAAAAATAAACAAAAACTAGTTTAGTTTAATTTTCACTATCCAATCATAAAATGTAGAAAAAAAAAAAACCACCATCCCGCTTTTTTTTTTTACTACATAATAAAAAAATTAAATTTTTTTTTCTTTTTTACCAATTATGACCTAAGGATTGATTACTCCGTACAGAATGCACCAAAGTTTCTGGAAGAGAATCATGAAATGATAATCATTTGACTCGTGTGACAAGCGGATGGTGCATTCTGCATGTGGTGGACCCTCGTGAGGCCTAAACAATCACAACTACAATAGCAAGCTCTTTAGATCATAAAAGTCAGCAAACTCTGCAGTGAGGCCAAGTAGCCATTTCGAGGTACTCAGATGTTATTGGACACGAACCAACACCGACTGGAGCAACCGGGAACCAGACAAGATGACTAGGTGAGAACAAGATTAGACTGAGTATGAAGGTAGACTTCATGGTGAGTATATTCAACAGTAGAACAACATCAAACCAGTGCACTACAAAGTAAAATAAAATGGAGAAATGCTAATTCTAAAAGAGTCCCTGATGAAGTGCTACATACCATTGACTCTTTCTCGATTTCATTAGCCACATTCAATTGTGAAACCCTCGTTTCTATGTAACTGTGAAGCAAAGATACACTGCGTATAACAATCTGCTCAAATTACAATTTTCGAAGAGGTCCGTCACAGGGAGAAAATAGGGGAAGTTAGAACGGGTATACACGGCATCATTTGAAGGTGATAATTTCATTTCAACCCAAGACAAAGTCCTGTGATCTTTTCTCATTGTATTCTTAAAGGATATATGGGACCCGCCCAATATGGCTGCCCAATATGCTAAAAATATACAGGTCAATGGCTGCAAGTTCCTCCCCTAACATGAACGGCAGCAGACTGATGAATAAAAAAAATACAATTATGGTGCCCTCATGGCATCTTGACGTCGAAGAGGAATACCTTCAGGTTCATGATCCAATCCTTCCTCTTCAGAGTGCTTAAGAAGCCGCAGTGGTAGAGCTGGTGAAGAAGCTGCAAGGCAAGTGCAATTGAAATATTAATGATCCATCATCTACGGATCCAAAAAAGAATAAAACACAATTTTTAGGAAAAGCAATGGAAACCCACCCTCAACCATGTCCTTTGTTTTCTGAAGAAGAAAAGTCCCTGAAAGGATTGTCACAAACCCACACATCTCGATGACAAATTGAGTTGCATTTTGTCGATCCCAGTCCTGTATAAAACATAATTACGATTGATAATGTTATGCTTACTTTTATCCCATAAGAAATACATTATTTAAAATAAGTCTATAACTAAACAAATAATTAGAAATTAATCTAACTACATGATAAGCATAGGAGTGGTAATCTAGAAAAGAAAAAGAATATGATAAAAATTATTTATTTCAGATCATAGGATAATTCTGCAGAGATTATTCTTATTTCTCAGCTGCAACAACTTAACAATGCGTCAAAGTGAAAAATTAGCTGGGTTAAGCTATAGCACCTTTCCAATAAGTTACAGATATTTGCATAACAATTTAGGCAAGAGAACTAAGAGGAGAAATCCCGAACTTAATCTCTTTTGATAATAACACTCTTAACTTACCAAAAAAAAAGGAATAATACTCTATGCCATTTAGGCATTTACCACAAGCATATACAACCTAACCATTCCCAGTTCATGTTGTATTTCTATTTCTTCCCTCAAAACCAATCATAAGAATTGTGATCAAAGCTTATAATATACACTAAATATTAATCAAATTCAAGAAACACTTTTATGATTACCGCTCTGTTAATTGTATCAACTCTGATCTGTTGCTTCATCATATAATGCACCTACACTAGAACTATGCCCACCTAAAGCATCAATACAAAGGAAGCACATTTGAAAAACTCTAAGGTTATGCTCATTATAAGAATTAAAGCCTTTAAGTTAATAGTGCAGCCAAATTTAAAATCCATAGCTAAGATTATTACACCGTAACCGATACTTAACTAAGACGGATCAAATAATATTATTCTAATATCTCCAGGTTACAATATCAGCATCATTAACCTAACATAATTGACCTTGAGCAATCCAAATGGCATCATTTTGCAAGTGAGGGATTAATTAAACAGCATTACTCTTATAGGAGTCTGTTACCAAATGCACAAAGGAAAAAGAGAATCAAAAGCCGTATGTATCACCTAAAATTAATTATGAACACTTTCAATGCACTTCTTCCAATTTCTCACAGTGTTTCCAAAAATACATATTTCCTGCTTCCACTTTAACTATTTTCAGAGTGCTTATTGCAGTTTCTCTTCTGACATACTATTTTCAATCACACGTTAACATGTCAAAGTTTTAACTAGATAAAGCCAACCGTATACAATCCAAACAAACTTCATTATACTAAATTTATTATAATAAAAACCATTGACATTAACAGTTTGACACTCAAAACCAGGAATCTAGACAAAATATTCAGGACCATCAAGATGAAAAGCCAATCCTTTAGAGATGTTGGAATATCATGTAATGAAATATCCACCTAGTTGTTAAAAGCCCAAGGCGCAAAGGGCACTTGGAGCCTAGGTGCAAGGCACAAGCAGCGGGCGCGTGCCTGAAGAAGGCAATATTCAAATTTACTAAAATATGTAAAGAATTCTTATAATTCATATGAAACAAACTATATTAAGAAATCATGGGTTTTAATATCTAAATAACTTATCACTATTATTTTAATGAAAACATATTAAAGATATCTTAAGTGTGTAACTGTTTCTCTCTAGAGTCCAGACAAAGCTAGTTGAGGGGAGAAACGGCCAAAAAATATCTTAGAAATAGAATGCATTGCTGATTGCAGGTTGCAGCTATTAAAACAGATTTCAAAAAATTGCAGCCACCTTTAGAGTTTAAAAATTTTAGCCAACTTTGACCAAAAATGCAACCGACAACTGAAAAGATAATTTTTTTATAAAAAAACAGCTGTTTTTGGGAAGATGTAGCTGGCATAGAGAAAGAAATAGGGGAGAGACCAAGAGTGAGAAAGGAGGGTAGAAAGAGGAAGAAAGAAAGAGAGGACAGAGAAAGAAGGTAGAAAGAAGAAGAGAAGATGAGAGAAAAGGGAAAAAAAGTGGGGATAGAGAAAGAGAGAGAAAAGAGAGTAGAATATAGAGAAAAGGATTGGCTTGGTTTTGAGTAGTGTTCTCAGAGGCGAGGGCGTTGGGCGAGGCATAAGCCCAGAGACGTTGGGGCGTAAGCTTTTTGAAATGTTCAGGCATTTTGAATAAAATAATATTAATTAAATTATAAAAATACTAAAAAATTAAAATAATATAAATAAATTAATTATCAATAAACTTTACTAACTTAAGACCTATAAGAAATGAAAAGTGCATTTATATAATTACTAACTTGAATGAACACTAGCAACGAAAAGTGCACTTTACTAAATTAATTATAGCCACGTGCAGTTATATAATTATAAATCCTATACTAATGTATTTGTAAGATGGAATACATGAAAATTTGATGGAGATTAATTTAGTGTTTATCCCACTTATTTTATCACGGGGACAAATTCTATCCCACTCATTTGCACCAAAAAAATTTGTCTTCCCTTTTTACCCTTGTTGGCAGAGTCCCTAATCTTATCTCTTTCTACGTTGTCCTTTTTCTTTTTTTTTTTTATCTTTCCCTTCTCCTTCTCTCTCCCCTCATCTCCTTCTTCAACGTCATCTTCTTCTCCTCGGCAAATCTACTGCAACAATCTGCGCCACCACGTGAGGGTTTACCTAAATTGATGTTGCTATCAACAAGGTCGCCGATGATGAGGCCGTCGACGAAGCCATCGAAACCAGATTTGTGACCAACACAAGCCCCTGCATTTTTTCATTCTGTGCCTCCCTGTATGTTTCCTTTGGATATAATTTCTTCTATGCATCTATTTGGTATCTTTGACTTAATTTTTATTGTATGTTTTATTAGATTTCTTGATTTGGTGAATTGATTTATGGAGATTTGATGGAGATTTGAAAATAGAATACTAATAAATTGCATTGGGCGTACGCCCAGACGCCCGGGCGTCAAAGGCGTACGCCTCGGGTCTGGGCGTTAACGTGCGCCCAGTGATACTTTCACCCCAAGATTTACGCCATGGGGCGTTTTAGCCCGAAAACGCCTCTGGGGCGCGCCCCGGATTCGCCTTTTCAAACACTGGTTTTGAGAGAGAGGTGTTGCTTCAAGTCTTAAGTCTTGACAGAGAAATGACATATGCATTAGAAATAGGGCATATCAAAAATAGGGGTGTGAACCTGATGAAGGTCCCCTCGCCTGACACGTCTAGGTGCAGGCGCAGGCCATGGAGCCTTGAGCCGGGCGTGCCTTTAACAACTATGAATATCCCTCATAACTCGCATGCTTAACAGACATTTGACAAATTTATCTCTAGGCATTCTCATAAAATTACATAGAAGAGAAATTAAAAATAATTACATAGCAGAAAAAGTTCGATGATAATTTAAGTATAAGTAGATTCACCTGGCTGAGGTAACAATAAATTCAAATGTTCCTTTATATATATATATATATGGTTGAGAAAAAGGGATGTATCTTACTCTGCCAGAAAAATTACCTTAAACATGATGACACTGGCCAAAATGGTTAACGATGTAAACATTACATAGTATATAGGAGATACAATAGCTGTGTTGAATGTATCAAGAGCCTGCAATTAAAAGACAATACAAAATATGTTTCCTTAGAGAGAAACTCAACAACCACCAGCTTGAAAACAAAAAAAAAAAGTAGTTTCAAATCGAATTTATATATTCCTTTTCCTTTTATAAGCAACAAGGCAATGCTCCACTATTTTTTTTTTTTTTTTATAAAAAAAATAAGAAAAAACCTTGAGTTTTTTGGAGAGGAAATGAAGGGGTACACATACACCCTTGTTTCGGAGTTTTATAAATGGAAACGATAGGATATGGAGGGGTACCTTTATCCCCTAAAATCCCCTCAAAACTCTAAATGTTTTAATTCTCTCTTGTTTGGGAGTTTTGGAGGCAGAGTAGAGTAAATGAGAGAAATTGAAAGAATTTAGAGTGGTACTCTTCTTCCCTCTCCTTTCCCTTGACCCAAATATACCTTAAGAAAATTAATGAAGATAACAAAGTATGTAGTACTACATTTTTATTCTTGTTTAAATAGTAAAAATTTATAGCCTTTATTATCAGTTGAGACTAGAATGCTGTGGCTCATGAAAATGATAATGAGTAAAAAAGAAAGTGCACTTTATGGATCAAACACGCAGCTATCAAACTTCAAACTGAACCAATTAACTCAACCCATTGCAACTTGAAAGGAACTATCATTGCAAGAGATCAAGTTGGAAAATAACAATAAATTAGGTAAAGTACAATTAGATCTCTCACTTTTTTGATAAGACAATTACATCTCTCGCGTTTGATAGCATTTACAACTTAGTCCCAAGTTTTTGAAAAAGGACATTCCCCTTCAAAAGTTTTAGTTGATACAACAGTTAAATCCAAAATGGCTAATAGTTAAAGCAAAAATTAATGAAAATTGTTTTCTGACAGCCACCTAACATTAGGTTTGTAGCGCTCTGTTGAGATGTGAGTTATTTGTTACACATATATGATGGTTATTAGTTGAAGGGCATTCACATTTTTCTCAATTTCTGTAAAATTTCATAACAGTGAGATGAGTTTGTTTGTTTTTTTTTTAAACTTAGGACTAAATTGTAATTACTACCAAACCTAAGGGATGTATTTGTAATTTACCCTAATAAATTCAACGCGTATTAAGACAATCCAAGGACACTAAAAAACTTGGACTACTATACATGGCATTCCATTTTACAAATTCAACTCTTAGAATGAAGCCAAAGAAACTAGGGATCATGACCATAGGAATTAAGTAGCCAAGCCCTTTAAAAAATTTCATGAAATGGTGTTGCTTCTTCACTTATTTATCACAGAACTGATGACAACATTTGCCTAAAAAATATTGAAAGAAAACGAACACACCAGATGATGGTAACATTCACTACTTTCAAGAAATCAATAACTGAGTGGTAAATATATGGGAGGTAAACTGTAAAATTTCAAAAGATTTAGAAAAGCCCCAACGATATGCATTACCTTGTTTAAATAGTTCAACTGAGTTATCACACATGTAAGCACAATCAAGGTGAAGACCCACGTCTGGGGATATACTAATTGATTCACTCCCGAGAATGTTAACTTAAGAGCTATTCCAAGTGCCTTAACACTCATGACCTGTTAGGGTGCAGGACAAATTTACTCTTACAACAAATGAATAAATGATTCAATAAGTAAAGTGCCAAAATAAATACAGATCAACAGTCAGATTATAAAAAGGGAAACCACTAACAGCATACCGATAATGAGCCCATAAGTGAACAAACCCCGATATAGAACATCACATGTGTCTGCCCATACTGTGGTATAAAATGGACTATGAGTACAAAAACTGCTGCTATCACCACAGCCGCATAGAAAAGAAAAGCTGCAAGACACATGAGATTAATTATGAGAAGGAAAACAAACGTCCATAATGATTGGATACCTTATACATCGTCAAAATTTATTCATGGATGCAGTCCCTTTCTACAGAGAAATAAGTACCTGGCTCCGTTGCAAGATCCCAGACTTCTATGACAGAATCAATCTCACGTTCTTGAGGCGCATGCAGAACAATCATTGTTGAACCAACAACACATAAAACACAACCAAGAATCCCAAAAATGTGTAGCTTCTCCCGTAATATAACATGAGCTAGAGTGGCACTGAAAGACAATACAAAAGTCAACATTGAAAGTAAGGGGAAAAACTGAGATATAACAGTCATACATGACTTTGCTCTTGCCTGATAATGATACTGAGTGCGCCCAGAGGAGTGACCAGAATAGCTGGTGCAAATGCATAAGCGGCAAAATTAGCAATTTCTCCAACAATCACTGCAACATTATCAAATATAAATGTTAGTTGCATACGCTACAGTTCCAAAACCTAAAAGTTGAGCAAGGGTTGACAATGTTAAAAATGGTTCAGCCACACATGCTTGCACAACATGTATCACATGTGGGCATGAATGTATGCATGCATGCACATACATATGTCCACTAGCACGGGTACAATAAGTTAACACCTACCAGTCTCTGCAGCATTGAGCACATCATTAACTACAAGTCGTAGTAGCTGCATGCATATGTCCAACTATGGGTCAAATGATTAAATAGGTGAAGTTTCATAGAATACTATGGTCAACTTTCTAAAAAAAATCTTCTTTAATTATTTTTCTTATCAAATGTAATTACCTCTAGATTAAAAGAAGTTATGCGAAAAATAGTGAGTCCTTATCAAAATGCCTTTATAGAGGGAAGACAAATTTTAGATGCCGTGTTGATAGCAAATGAAGCAGTGGATGCTCACCTTAAAAATGGAGGGGGAGGGGTGATTTGCAAACTTAATATGGAGAAGGATTTTGAACATGTTAATTGGGTATTTGTTATTTATTTATTGACAAGAATGGGGTTCCGGGATAAATGGTGCAAGTAGATTCTTAAATGTATTTCTTATACTTCTTTCTCCATCCTTGTTAATGGGTGTCCATTAGATTTTTTTTTATAGCTTCAAGGGGATCCCTTGTCTCCCTTCTTGTTTACTTTGGTAATGGAGACCTTCAATAAGATGTTGGCGAAAGCGGTCGAAGGGGGCCTTTTAAGTGATTTCAAAGTTGGGAGTAATAGTGGAAGTGTGAATATTTCTCATATTCTTTTTGTCGCTGATACAATTGTTTTTTGTGGGGCGGATGCTAGCCAAATTTTACATCTTCGGTGCATCCTTCTTTGTTTTGAGGAGATCTCAGTGCTTAAAATCAATCTTGGAAAAAGTGATTTAATCCCTCTTGGTAAAGATATCAATGGTCACTTCCTAGCTAGCTTATTGGGATGTAAGGTGGGATCACTTCCTATCTCTTATCTTGGTCTTACCTTAGGTGCTAAATTTAAAGACAAAGGTATTTGGAACCTAATTGTGGAGAAGTTTGAGAAACGATTAGTCGGGTGTAAGAATCATTACAAACAGGGTAGACTCACTCTTATCAAGAGCACTCACTCTAGCCTCCCGATCTATTTTATATCTCTTTCTCATATTCCTAGTTTGGTGACCAATAGATTGGAGAGTATTCAAAGAAGATTCTTTTGGGGTAACACGAGAGAGAAATACAAGTATCACTTAGTAAAGTGGGTTGTGGTTAAGCAACCTTTGGAAAGAGGAGGCCTTAGTCTAAAATCTATCTCCTTAGTCAATAAGGCCATCCTTCGCAAATGGCTTTGGAGATTTCTAATAGAGAGAAACCACCTCTAGAGGAAAGTGTTTGGGGGCAAGTATGGTGTGGATCATTATGGGTGGATGTCTAGGGAGAATCAGGGAGCCTACGGAATGGGGGTGTGGAGATGGATTCGAAATGGGTGGGAGTGTTCCCGTGCTCCTAAGAAAGTTAATTTCTTTGCTTGGGAAGCTTCTTGGGAGAAAATTCTTTCGTGCATCATCGTTTGATGGATTGCTTTCTAACTCTAAGTTTGTGGGAGATGATTTATAGAATTTTGGGGGTTTCTTGCGTGACGGCGGGCTCCATGAAAAATGAAATTTGGGCTTGGAGTGGGTAGAACTGTTGAAGGCATCTAAGGAGGTCAAGAAGACTTATTTGTTGATCCCTCACTCTATTTTCTGGTTAGTGTGGAGAAAAAGGAACCAAAGAGTTTTTGACGAAGTAGAAAGGCCTATTGAAAATATTAGAGATAATTGGTTCAATACTCTCAATTTTTGTTTAAAATGATTTTTTTTTGGAAATGATGATGATATATTAGATTTTTTTGGTTTTCCTCTATTGTAAATAGCCGTTGGTTTTGAGTTGCACCCTCTTGGTGCCGTGTTTATAAATATTCTACACATAAAAAAACTTTCTCAAAAAGGAAAAGCCTCTTTAACCACTGCCACCAACTAGAAATTTAGAGAAGCAATTTGTACTCTAATGAATTTAAAATTTAGAGAGAGAGAGAGAAGAGAAGCAAAGTAGGCCTATTTCCTTTTGAATGAATATAATTATAAGATAGCCAGAGTAATCCATCAACTAGAAAGAATAGAGCAAACTCACTTGTTATCATGCCCACCCACCAAAGAGGCTCGAACAGGTAAGAATAACCTCCAACACCTACAAAAGATCATCATCATATTAGAAAATAAGAAAGTGGGCCACCACAATATCATTGGAATGTCAGAGCATTTACATTGGATGACATTTCTGCCACAGAAAACGCAAGCTTATTAGAATATTATTAATATAAAATAGCAAAATTCACCATTTATTCGATAAATGGTGAATTTTGCTAAAGTTTGTTATTTTTATCCATTCCAAATGTCAGTTCCCGACTATCTTCTCATCATGATTGGAAAGTGTGTATTTATATATGTACACACATATAACATGATTGCAGAAATTTGATTCTGAAACAGTTAAAAGTATTTCCTTGGAAGATACAAATTGACATATTATTTCATTATTACTTTGAATACATTTTTGTAAAAGATGCATAACAGTAATTAAAACTTAAAAGGTTCATGTTTAATCACTGAATGGAGCTAAGTGTTAAAAGCTAAACACCATTGCATAAGCCTGAAGATACGAGAGGACAATTTTTTTTCATTAGGCTATTTAATACCAACACTTCACCATAAAGGGAAAGACTATTTAATGACTTAAAAAAATCTAGGAATATATCAGTAACATATTTTGCTTTTATCTCTATTCCTTCATAAAACAAACCCATAAATTCACAGAGAAGGTGCATCCCAATGGTGAGGATGCGCATTCCAGTGGTGAGGAATGGTTAAATGTCAGTGAAACAGCATAAGACAGTTTTTAATAGTGAATGGATTCAAAGTGAGCCAAAGCTAGTTCACTCTAAAAGAAAACACATTACTCTTTTAATAAATTGTAGTCCGATTCATTTCTCCCATTCGCTGCTTCATATAACAAAGCACAACCAGCAAAACTTGAGAAACCTGAACTGAAGGACATGAAATCCTTAGTGTTTACAAGGTGAACCCAAACAATAAAAAAACTCAGAGAAATGCTACAAGTTTCACCATAGGCTAAAACCCATCAGGGCACTAAGTACCAGATCGACTCAATTCCGCATTAGGGTAGAAAACATCTCACTCCATGACCTTAAATATCATGTGGCCCACTAAATCATATAATGCCACACCAAAAAAAAAGCACTTCATCAGTAAATTCACCATAAACAAATGTCCATTACAGCTTTAAAAAACGCAATTCAACTCCTTACTATAAATCAACAATAAAATGCTTCTAGAAAACAATTTAAACGACTATTATCTACTAATAACAAAATTTAGGATAGCTTCCCTAAAAATCCTACATGATATAATCACAAATTGCATAGCACTTCAACCAACCACCAAAAGGAAGGGAATTAAAAGAAAATCACCTAAAGGAAACAATCAAATACTCATTAGCCGCCCAAATGCTAACAATAGTAATATCGAAACCCATACAACGCATACAAAAGTGGCGAAATAACCCAGAAAGATTCAGTCCATTTCACACCCCAACACATATCAATGGATTTTAGCAATATCACCCTCACCGGCCCTAATGGCAACAATGCTGTACCGTACATCACACAATCAATTCCAGCAACCGACAAACAAAAACCCATTTAATCACATTACTCAAATAAAAAACCAACAAAAGTTGCGAAAAATAAACAAAAACAAAAACCCAAAGCCCAATTGATACCTGCCCTAAGACCAGAAGCACCAGCTTTCTTCAGTCCTTTCTTTTTCACAATGAAACTGGCACCAATAAAGGAGCTGGAAGAGAGAGCCAACACCAACCCCTTGATGTTATCTGCTGACATTCCCTCATAAGAGTCAGTCCAGCTTCCGTCCGAACCCGCCATTCTCGCTCGGACACCACTGATTCTTTTTCTTCTTCACTAATATTTATGCTAACAAAACCCTCAGGTGTTTCCATTCCATATCATCATCCAAAAAAAAAAGAGAGAGAATCAAAACTCAAAGACCCTAATAAATAATTTCAGTTCTCTTAGTCTTCTGCTTAATCAGAAATGATACGCACATTTTACCACAGAGAGAGGAAGTAATATAGATCTTTAAATAGGATCGACTTCTTGTTCGAAGATTTAATAAATAGAAAGAGAGAATATAGGATTTGTGCTTGGTTGGGTAGATCGCGAAATAGAGGGAAAAGGACAGGGAAACTGAATTATCTGTTGAGCAGTAAAATTTTGTTTCTATGTTAGTAGTGTAGTGAAGGATTTTGTTTCTATGTTTTTTCTACGTAGGATTTGTTTCTATGTTAAGATCAGTGCGTGCTTAATGGGTGGCACGTCATTTAATGAGCCACGAACTCAGGGAATGAAGAAACTTCACCAAGTAATTACGAAAACTGTAATAATAATTAAAATTTTAAATTTTTTATTTAGTTATTATTATAGCTTTTTGTAATTATCAGTAAAATCCATTAATTCTGTAGTATAAAAAAAATTCTTACTTAATTATGTAAAAGTGTAAAAAAAATTTCATATATTCGTGTTTATTTAGTTACATGAAATTGAAATTGATTTGATGGAATTAGAATTTCGTGATTCAATTCATTTGAATATATAAATTATAAATGAGGATTATTGCATGTGTCTTTAAGTTATAGGCATTGGCATTTAACTTTCAATCTATCAATGTGACACTTTCGATCTTTATTGAATGGTAATATTTAATTTTTTTTATTAAATGATAAATTATAAATATATCATTGTGATTTGATTTTAATTATAACATGCTTAATTAATATCAAACTATAACAATTCAGTTCATCGTATGAGTCTCGTTAACAGAAAATACAGAAAGTCAAATTTGCTTTTATTAGTATTTACTCTTGTGCGTGTGTAAAAAAAGAAGAAGATAAAAAAACCCTTTGAACCAAATACCAGGCCTTCATATCCACTCTTCTAAACTATTATATATCTTTTTTTCCCTTCGTTTTCAAAACTCTAAAAAAGAAATTTGGGTATCCTTGGGAAATATAGTTGCAACTCTGGTTCGTCTCATCTCCAGGTAAAACGGCATATTTTTTACTTCATATAACATTTTCTCAATATAATCTCACATGTCTCTTTGTTATTTTAATGACAACTTGGTCATTTCAATATAAGATATATGAAGGTCAGGGACAATCTTGACATTTTTAAAGGCATATAACTAGCACATGTTGCCATATCATCATTTTTTGTCGTAGAGGTGAGTAGTTGGATGAAGACGCATTAAAAGTTTGGAGGAGAATGTAAGTTTTTAATATCGACAGTGTTGTAATTAGGGTTAAACCATAATGATGTATTTGCTATTTACTTTTTATTAAATTTTGTTTACAACGTTATATTTTTTGTCAATAAACATTTTAAATATCATATATTCATATTTAATACCCACCTCAATTGCTTCAACCTCCAAAATATCCATAACTTCCAAATATCAGTACTTACCAAATCCCTACTTACTCGTCTCCAAAGCTTGCAATTTAAACTTTCACATTGCCTTCATGGAAGAAGATAGCTAGTAATGCATTAATAGAACACACAAGAGAATGAAAATCGTATCAAGCACTCACAAAACAATTTAGAAATCACCAAAACTTAAAAATTTTAAAATTAAAAACTTAAATTTTGGTGATTTAAGTTAGATTTAATCAAATCCTAAACAATATTTTAATGTCACGTACTGGCGTTAGTACATGGTTCCTTATGCAATCATACCTTGCACTTGTATTACTATTATTCCCATATCCAACAGTGCTCGATGACTCAACTAGCAAGTACTCTGCTTGATCTAAATATGATTGTCTTTAACCCATGGACGTTTCACTATCATTCTTAGCCCTTTTTAGTTCCATTGCAACTTCCTTCATGGTATGCCTTTCATCATCTTTCACTCTTAAGCACCCCCAGCAAGCTTAGTGACATCCTTTAGCTACTTAGCTTTACACTCTTTCACAACACAATCTTTAAGAACATGAACGAAGTAATCTTTTTTTAACGGAATTTGATGAAAAATCCGATGAGGGAATTTGGTGGTTAAGGGTATTTTAGGGTTATTGCTATTTCGAAGTTGAAAGAAATAAGACGGATTTCTTTTTTTAAAGAATACGTTGGTGTGGGTCCCACCTATGTGGCAGTCACCACCAATTAAAATTAATTTTGCTTATGTAACCCTAAGGCCACAGTATAAAAGGAGAAACAATTCTCCTCTGTTGGTGGACGAGTTTCTTTCTTTTCTTTGAGCCGCCGAAATCAGCTTGGGAGCAAATATTTTCTTGGGTTTTCTTTTTTGTTCTTATTCGATTTGGAGGTTGATTTCATCACGGTTTGAGCTCAACATTTTGGGAGTTGATCCCACATGGTGAAGGATTCAAGTTGACGTATTTTGTTTATTCGCTTGCTTCTATTACAGTTTGTTTCAGTAAGATCAGTTTAATATTTGTTTAATAGATTATTGTTGAAATTCACCTTTTAGGGTGACAATAAAATTATTTGTTAATCCTCTAGTTGATCTAGAGAAGATACTTTGTATTCCATTATTTTATAGTGGAGATTTTTACCTGGACTAGGTCTCGTGGTTTTTCCCTTTCACATTGAATGGGTTTTCCACGTAAAAATTTGTTAACTTGATTTTGGTGGTTTGATTATTATTTTTCTACTATGATTATGTGGTATTATTATTTGCCTATTTTATTCATACAAAAAGGAAAAATAGTTCTTTATTTCCCAACAAAGTGGTATCAGAGCTTTTGGTTGATTGGATTGTGAATTATTGTGAGAATTAAAATGAAAGAAAATTCAGGTTTTGGTTTAGTTTCCATGATTAAACTCACTGCCACTAATTACTCAGTTTGGAAGCCTAGAATGTTGGATTTGTTATACTGTAGGGATATGCATGGCCTTATTGAAGGTGATGGAAATAAACCGACAGGCAAAACTGATGAAGATTGGAAGCTTTTGCAGAAGAAAGCTGTCAGTGTGATTCGACAATGGACTGATCATAGTGTATTTCATCATGTAGCCACTGAGACTAATGCAACCACACTCTGGAAGAAGCTAGAATCTATGTATGAAAGAAAGTCTGCTCATAATAAGGCTTTTATCATCAGGAAACTTGTAAATCTGAAATACAAGGAGGGCCACTCAGTTGCAGAGCACTTGAATGAGTTTCAGAGTTTATTAAATCAGTTGACAATCTTGAAGCTTGTGTTTGATGATGAGTTACAGGCCTTGTTATTGTTGAGTTCGTTATCAGATAGTTGGGATACAATGGTGGTATCAGTTAGTAATTCTAGTGATACGGAACGTCGACATTGGCACATGTTAAAGACAGTATGTTTAATGAAGAAACTAGAAGAAAGGAACATGGAATCTCTTCTGAGGCTCAGGCACTAGTTACAAAGAGTAGGGAGAGAAGTAAAAATAGAAAACCTCCTTATAATCGTGATAAATCAGGTGATAAACCTATATGGAGATCAAAGTCTAGAAAATGAGTTATATGCCATTCTTGTAATAAGCTTGGTCATATTAGGCCCGAGTGTAGAAAAATGAAGAGAGAGCAGAATAAAGAAAAAAAAAGGCGAAGAGAAGAAAATAGGCAGTGGTACAACTACAGTTGCATCTAATGCTGATGTTATTGTTGTTTGTGATGATGTTTCTGTTAATTTCACATGTTATTACCCCATTTGGGTAGCTGACACAGGTGCTACATCTCATATAAGTTATCACAAAGATTTATTTTCAACCTATGTTGTTTGTGATTTTGGATCTGTGAAGACAGCTAGTGGTGCTCTGTGTAAAGTTATCGATGTGGGAGATATTTGGTTGGAAACCAACACTGGATGCAGATTACTCTTAAAAGATACTAAACATGTTCCTGATATTCGTCTTAATCTAATCTCCACTACTCAACTTGATGAAAAGGGTTATGAGAGTAACTTCAAAAGTGGAATGTGGAAGCTTTCTAGAGGTTCATTGATTCTTTCAAGATTAAAGAAGATTGATCACTTTTATAGATTGCAAGCTAAGGCATGTCAAAACCAGGTGAATGTAGTTTAAGATGAGTCCATTAAGTTGGCGACTTGGTCACATGAGTGAGAAAGGGCTCCAAATTTTATCCAGAAAACAAACATTACCTATTTGAAAGGCATGTCTCTGAAAAACTTGTGTTCATTGCTTGGCTAGAAAATAAAAAAGAATTTCTTTTCTTAAAACTCCCCCTTCTAGACGTAATGTTATTTTGGATTTGGTTCATTCTGATGTCTGTTATATGAAAGATAGATCTCTTAGTGGTGCCCTCTATTTTGTGACTTTTATTGATGATTTCTCTAGAAAAGTGTGGGTTGTTGCTTTACATTCTAAGGATCAGATCTTTGATGCATTCAAAGAATTTCATGTGAAAGTTGAAAGAGAGACTGGTTAGAAGTTGAAATGTGTTAGAGCAGATAATGGTGGTGAATACAGAGGTCCTTTTGAGAAGTATTGTAGGGATTTCAGTATCATGCTTGAGCAAACTGTTCCTAAAACACCGCAGGAGAATGGTGTAGCAGAGAGAATGAACAAAACTATAGAATAAAAAATTAGGTGTATGCTCTCTCATGCAAAGCTACCTAAAACCTTTTGGGGCGAGGCAATAAAGACTACAATTGACTTGATTAACCTTTTTTCCTTCAGCTCCTTTGAATGGTGATGTACCAGAGAAGGTTTGGACTAGGAAATATGTGTCCTACAAAAATTTGAGGGTGTTTGGGTGCAAATATTTTGTTCACATTCCTAAAGATGAGAGAACCAACCTTGATAGTAAGACTAAAGAGTGTATCTTCTTGGGTTATGCACATGAAGAACTTGGTTACAGATTGTGGGATCCGAAAGAGAAGAAAACTATCTGAAGTAGAGATGATGTGTTCCTTAAGGACCAAACCATTGAAGACTAACAAAAGATTGTGAAACTTAAGTCCCTTAATGAATAACCTGTTAACTTGGATCCAATTTCTTCTCTAGTTGCAGCTCATGATGATCACGGGGGAGAAATTCAGGGAGAAAATGAAGATACAAATGATAATGATAGTGATATTCCTTTACTTGTACCATTTAGTTACTGATTTGCCTCATAATGATCATATAGAATAAGAAGTTCAGCAAGCCCCTACAAAACTTTAGTTGAGAAGATCCACCAGAGAGCATCAACCTACTAGATGGTGTTCTCCTCATAAGTATATGATGCTTACAGATGGGGAAGAATTAGAATGTAATGTTGAAGCTATGATAGATGGTAATAAAGAATAGTGGTTGAAAGCCATGCAAGATGAGATGAAATCCTTGCATGAAAACCACATATATGACTTGGTGAAACTACCTAAGGGTAAAAGATCACTTAAAAACAAATGGGTCTATAGGTTGAAGATTGAAGATAAGAGCTCATAGCCTAGGTGCAAATTACGACTAGTTGTGAAAGACTTCAGTCAGAAGAAAAGATTTGATTTTGAAGAAATTTTCTCACCTGTTGTAAAGATATCTTCTATCCGAGTTTTTTTTGGCATGACTGCTCGTATGAACTTAGAGATAGAACAACTTGATGTGAAAACTGCTTTCCTCCATGGTGATTTAAAGGAAAAGATTTACATGGAGCAATATGAGGGATTCAAAGCCAAAGGTAAAGGACAACTGGTGTGCAGGTTGAGAAAGAGTTTGTATGGACTCAAGCAAGCTCCTTGACAGTGGTATAAGAAATTTGATTCTTTCATGGAGAATCATGGTTACAGCTAGACTACTTCGGATTATTGTGTGTTTGTTAAGAAGTTTTCTGATGATAACTTTAGTTTTCTTTTACTTTTTTGTGGATGACATGTTAATTGTTGGTCATGATATTAGCAATATCGATAAATTGAAGAAGAACCTCAGTAAGTCCTTTGCTATTAAGGATTTGAGACCGGCAAAACAAATTCTTGGTATGAAGATCTCCCGTGATTGAAAACATGCGAAGCTGTGGATGCCTCAAGAAGGTTACATTGAGAAAATTCTTGAGAGATTCATATGAGCAATGCGAAACCTGTTATTACTCCACTTGTAGGTCATTTCAAGCTTAGTATCAAGCAATTCCCTACTAATGAGAAAGATAAAGAATAAATGAAAAGTTCCTTATACTTCTGCAGTTGGTAGTTTGATGTATGCCATGGTTTGCATAAGGCCATATATTGCTCATATAGTTGGTGTTGTCAGTCGGTTTCTCTCTAATCCAGGGAAAGAACATTGGTTAGCTGTTAAATGGATTCTCAGATACCTCATTGGTACCTATAATGCATATCTATGTTTTTGTGATCGTAAACTTATGCTAGATGGTTTGGCAGATGCTGACATGGCTGGTGATATTAACTCTCGAAAGTCTACTTCAGGGTACCTGATGACTTTTGTAGGAGGAGCCGTGTCTTGGCAGTCTAAACTTCAAAAATGTGTTGTTTTATCTTCAACCGAGGCTGAATATATTACCTTGACTGAAGCTCGTAATGAGTTACTATGGTTGAAAAAGTTCTTACAAGAATTGGGCATGAAGCAAGAAAAGTATGTGTTATACTGTGACAGTTAAAGTGCTATCCATCTCAGCAAAAATCTGACATATCATTATCGGTTTAAGCATATTGATGTGTGTTACCATCGGATTCGTGATGCTCTGGAGATGAAGTTATGACTTGAGAAAATCCATATCGATGATAATGGATCAGATATGGTGACTAAAGCTTTGCCTTCGCAGAATCTTGAATTGTACAAAAAGATTGCAGGCATGGCTATGCCCTCCACATGAGTCGAGAGAGGGAGATTGTTGGTGTGGGTCCCTCTTATGTGGGGGCCACCACCAATTAAAATTAATTTTGCTTACGTGGCCCTAAGGCCACAGTATATAAGGAGAAGCAATTCTCCTCTGTTGGTGGACGAGTTTCTTTCTTTTCTTTGAGCCGCCGAAATCAGTTTGTGAGAAAATATTTTCTTAAGTTTTCTTTATTGTTCTAATCTGATTTGGAGGTCGATTTCGTCATAGTTTGAGCTCAAAATTTTAGGTGTTGATCCTACATGGTGAAGTCTTCAAGTTGATGTATTATGTTTATTCGCTTGCTTCTGTTACAACTTGTTTCAGTGAGATCAATTTAATATTTTTTTGGTGGGTTATTTTTGAATTCCACTTTTTAGGGTGACGATAAATTATCTATTAATCCTCTAGTTGATCTAGAGAAGATACTTTGTATTCCCATTATTTTATGGTGGAGATTTTTACCTAGACTAGGTCCCGTGGTTTTTTCCTTTCACATTGAAGGGGTTTTCTACATAAAAATTTGGTGTCTTGATTTTGGTGGTTTGATTAT
Source organism: Bretschneidera sinensis (assembly GCA_023935145.1). Classification (NCBI taxonomy): domain Eukaryota; kingdom Viridiplantae; phylum Streptophyta; class Magnoliopsida; order Brassicales; family Akaniaceae; genus Bretschneidera; species Bretschneidera sinensis. The sequence goes on along the minus strand of CM043697.1, from coordinate 135,688,776 downwards.
TATTTTTCCGCTATAATTATTTGGTATTATTATTTTACCTATTTTATTCATACAGAGATGGAAAATAGTTCTTTATTTCCCAACAGAACGTGATATGGATATTAACTATGGGTATTTGATCATTTTATTTGTCTATTTATGTAAAATGTAATTATGTTAATTGGAATTTGATGAAGGAATTGATTGTTGCTATTTGATAGTTTAAGGACTCCAAATGCCAAATCAATAGTTTGAGGGTGCATAGTTTAGGAACCTACGGTGCAATAATTCTTCATAAAAATACACCATATATGCCATATATGTATCCAAATTAGTGTAAATAGAAAAACATATTAAATATGATTATATGAATCAATTCATATAAAAATATATCCATGAAAAAAAGGAGCATATGACTCTTTTATATTCTCAATGTTTCTTTAGTAAACAAATATTAATTACAAAAAAAATAATAATCTCTACTTCATCTAAAAGTAAATCACTTGGGGCTCGAATGGTAACGTTGTCAACCTTTTGTTTTTTGTTTCTTATTATTAATTAGATTTTTTTTTTAATTTTGAAAATAGAAAACAAGTTTTGTATCGAAACAACTTCATTCTTTTCAAAACCAAAAAAAAAAAAAAACACGTTTGCTTAATCATAACCATTAATCATTATTATCTTTTGCTTTCAATTGTTTTTAAAATAATTGCGGTTATATTTCATTAATGTGTATATTAATAAAACATAATTATGGAATGATCTATGTGAAAAGAATGCTAATTAGCAAGAAATTCAAATGAAGTTTCTAATTTCGATAATTTTTTTTATTGGCAAAACATACGTAGATACCACTCGAATCTGAGACTTGAAGACCCAAGACCTCAACCTTAATCATTGAGCCAAGATCTCATTGGCCTAATTTTGACAAATTTTATTATTTTGATCCAATTTCATCTCTTACGCAAGCTTTAGAAAAACAAAAACTAAATTCAAATGTAAAAGTAAAAAAAAAGAAGACAATCACAAGGTTCACTGTGCTTATAAAGAAAAAAATTCAGCAATAAGTTTGAATATATTTCAAGATAATAAGAATGTTTGTGGGATTTTGAATAAACCGTAGTCATGTTTTGATATAAATTTCTCAGTTGAGACAAAGAATGATGTTTCAATGAAGTTTTTAATGGGGTGATTCAGGTTTTGAAGGCTCTAATTTGAGATGTATGTTTCAAAAGAAAATGCTTACGGATTCATATTGAGTGTTGTCTTAAATTTTGTTTTTGTTAAAGTAAAACTTAAAGTACATATAAATTTTGATTATAAAGTGGTCTCCAGTACATCTCAAAATATAAAGATTTTAAAGTCATATGCAAAAACAGTGTGTTGCAGATTTTACTTCACAATTTTTACTGCGGAGGAGTTGAACTTGTATTGTAGGTTTCTTCTAGGGGTTAGTATGGAAATAAGTGGATCCGTAGACCTGACCCAAACCAGTGTAATGGGTTAGGTTGGGTTAAGATTTTCAAAAGTTTGACTGGGTTTGTGTTGAGAAATTTTTTAATCTTGTAGGTTGGGTTGAGTCATGGCTTAAAGGAATTTCAACTCAAACCTAAACCAGTAATCCGGTTATTATATAATTATATTTTATATATATGTAAAATATACTTACTTTAAAGATTGATAGACTACATGCATATTTTGATAAACTAGTTTGGATTGATATATATATATATATATATATCTTCTCGTTTTTTCTTCTTCTTAGAAACCACCCAATAAAAAATGTTAATTTCATCAAAAAGACTAATTAGAATTTAAATATGTGATAAGCATATTTTTTAATACTTTTTCGTTGAAGAAGACCGTTTGTTTCTAAAAGCTTGTTGAATCGATTTGTTTATCCTATATTCATTCACTTTATATTTTTGGTATGATGCAACTTGGTTATGGAGATTTTAAAATCAAGTCTATATTAACGTCAAAGTTTTAAAGAATTTGATTAATCAAACACATTCAAAATCTATTTTCTATTTACTTTTGTATAGTTTGTATTTAATTAATTATGTCATTTGAACTTTGTGTGAAGTGATTTAAGGTATTTAATTTATAAATGATGGTTTGTAAGATTTAATAAATTTTTGTATGAATTTGATTTTAAATATAATGAATGATTACTAATTATAGTAAAATATTTTTTCTTACGTAATATACTTGCATTAATTTTTATGTAAAGAAATTTTAAATTGATGACTCAAACCGATTTGAATGAATTGAGTTGAGTTGGATTCATGAATTGGATTGAGTTAAGATTTTTTTAACTTAATATAATTAATTTGTATTGATTTTTAGACCGATCCAATTCAAACCAACTCATACTTACCCGTTTCTTCAAAACCAATAATGTAAAAAAAGTTAAAATACTCTACGCGATTAAGCCAAAAAAAAATTTACTGATAAGTCAGTCCATTGCATACCATAAGACCCAAAACTTCTTCCTAGAAAACGCGTTCCCCTAGTCAAGGTGGGCTCCCCGCTTCCGATAATGGACTGGCTCACCCCATAGTCTTGAGGGATGCGAGATTGGATTGGTCATAGTAAAAGAAAACAAGCATACCTCACTCTAAGTAATATAAAATACTTCCATGCCAGAACTAATGTTTGATTTTCTTTTCAAAACTTTCAGTATTTTAAGTGTAATGAAACCAAAACTTCATTCTCATTTTAAAAAATTCTTTACAAAAAATTTAAGTAAAATATATTATACTACCTCTAAATTTGATGAAATGACATTAATATATCAATAATTTTAATACGCACGATTCATCCTAAAATATCAATTTTCACAATTAAGCAGTTCAAAATGAATTTTTTGAAGAATTAAAATTTTAATTAGATATTACTATTCATGATGACCAAAGTACCCTTAGTGTTAAAATATATTCAAGTGATTATGATAAGTTTAATAATTCTATTTATCAATTATTTATCTAAAAATTGTTTATAATACAAAATTTTAAATTATTTGAATTCATATTTTTCTAGAAAAATAAAAACATACAGTATCATTTTAATTTTTAAAATAGAAATTTTCTTTTTATTTTATAATGGTCTTTGATATTCATTTATTTACAATACGACTATTTAATCTTATAAAAAAAGCACATCAACAAATTTTTAATTTTTTTTAATGGTTTTTTATCTTCATTTACTTGAGGATGCGATATGCAATGATATCATAATAATTTTTAAAATATAAAATATATGAAATAAAAGTTGTTTTATACCATATAATAAAATATACATCTATTTAAAATATACTTTTAACAATTTTCGAAAAAGAACGATGATAGTTTTCTTTTTAAAAAACTCTAAAAAAATTCCTTATTAAATATATTTCATCACTAATAATTTTATTTTTTTAAAGTAATATTTATGATACCTAAAAGTACTTTGATCATAATGAAAAATAATTTCCAATTAAAATTTTGATTATTAAAAAAAAAATTGAGCTGTTTGATGGTAAAAATTAATATTTTAAAGTGAATCATGAGTTTTAAAAAAATTTAATATGCTTTCATTGTTTTAATAAATTTAAAAGTAGTGCAATATAATTGGATAAAAAATTATTCCAAATTTGATACGAGATCACATCAAACATTGTCATTTGTCAGTCTCAGAGTCTTTGCCATCAACTCCCCACTCCCAACACGTACACCAAACATTTTCTCTTCTTCTCATAGAAAACACTAAACATCTCTTTTTATCTTCTTTCTTTAAAATTAGTATTCTATTCTTAGATTCTACATTTCTACTTCTATACTCATATTTCTATTCTTCTTTCCTCAATATTATTCTATCTCCTCCCCACTTGGAAACCCAACAAAGATAAACAAATACTCCATAAATTGTTAAATACCCATAAAGATATAAATAAAGCAAGGAAGAGAACTTCGATTATCTTTGTCACTCCTTAAAAATGAGCAGGTATGGGCAAGTTTCCTCTCAGCTCTTATTCTTCTTCATCTTTTTGCTATATCCTTTTGTATTCTCTCAACTATCTTTAAACCTGTGTTAAAAAAAAAAAACTATCTTTAAACCAGACTGTAAATGTATATACTCCTAATGTAAATAATATTAAGAATTTATAGTCTATTGTAAATAGGAAACCTTAGTCCTATTTGAACACTCTGATATACCTTCATCCTATTAGGACACTCTTCTGTAAACACCTTATAAATATAAGTTTCTAATACTTCAATATCAAGCATTCAGAATATACAAACCCTAAATTTCTATTTCAATCTTTTCTTGATATCAGAGCAATAAGATCCAAAAACCCTAAACACTTGTTTCTCTCCCTCTAAATCCAAAATCATGGAAAAAAACTGATCTAATTACCTCTCCCTTCATCGGTCCTTCACTTGGTTCCTTACTCTTCCTCATTAATTCCCCAACTTATCCACCTTTTCCCTAATCTCCCTCTGTTCTTCGCTCCTTGTATCACCCACCCGGTTAATATTAAACTAGATAATTCTAATTATATTTTTTGGCACTCTTAATTTCTCCAAGTCCTTATAAGTTACGACCTGATCGGGTACGTTGATGGTAATTTCCCTATTCCTACCTAGTTTTATTATTCTAGTGATGGCACCACAACCCTTAACCCTACTTTCTCACCCTGGCTCCGAACGGACCAATGCCTTCGCACTTGGATTAATGCAATCCTTACTTCAGACATATTCCAAGACATCTATGATCTTCGTACTTCTCGAGATGTCTGGCTGGCCTTGGAACAACGTTACCCTGATTAGTCTAATACAAGTGAGTTTAACCTTCGTCTTAAGCTTCATCAGCATACTAAAGTTGGCAAATCTATGGAACAATATCTTCGGCACCTCAAAGCCATAGCTGATGCTCTTGCTACCATCAATTCACCTCTCTCCAGCAAAGATCTCATCTTCTATACCTTAGCAGGTTTGCCTATCAAGTATGAAAGCTTCATCACCACAGTTACCAACACCAATATCGCTCTTACCTTTGACAATCTGCGCTCTAAGCTGCTCCTCCAAGAACAACGCCTGAAGCATCTTTAAGTCCCTTATCAGCTTTCTGACCCTCCTACAGCCTTTGCCACTACCACCACCTTTGGCACTTCTCGTGGTCGTGGCAGGGGTCATTCTGGTTATCAGGATCATGGCCAGGGACGTGGCCGTAATACTGGTCATGGTACCTCCTCTCAGCATGGTTCAGGTACTAAGTAGTCCTCTCACTTTTCTCCTATATTTAATTGATCTGCTGGTATTTCATTTTACAGTCGTGAAGGTTTATTAGGACCATATCTTGGCGTATCCTCCATGTCATGTCAAATTTGTCACATCACAGGTCACCTTGCCTTTATTTGTCCTCATCGGTTCAATCATGTTGTTGTCTCTCATGACTTGCCAAAATCTTTTGCTACCATGTCGCTACCATGTCACTTGGTGAGTCTAATGCCGCTCAATGGTACCCTGATACGGCTGCCTCCACTCACATGACTCTTCAGTCAAGTATACTTACTAACCTTACACCTTATTTTGGAAAAACCAAAATTTTGGTTGGTAATGGATAATTGCTTGATATTAATAAAGTTGGTTCTACTTTCTTACGCACCTCCATTGTAATACCCATATTAGTAAAGTAAGGGTAAAGAAGTAATTTAATAAATATGACATGGAATTAATATTTATATATATATATATACGCAAATGATTTAGTATTGAATAAAAAAATTCGTTTGAAAAAAAACTGGATGCGTGGGGGCATAGTTACAAAGAAAATGAAAAAAAAAATCCAGAATCGTCCAGAAGAAGGAAAAAAAAAATCTGGCTCTCCAAAAGAAGACTAAAAAAAAAAAAAGCTGTCAACAGGTGGCAACACCCGTTGCCAAGAGATTGAAGCCTTGTTGCATATGTTAGGCAGTAAGGCCTATGCATGGAGCATTTTGGGGAAGAGCTGCTGAGTTGCAAAATTTGTTTTGCATATATATATATATATATATATATATATATATATATATATATATAACGTAATTTATTTTATTATTTATCAAATCTTGTTTGGTTTTCCTTCAACTACGATTTAAATTACTCTATTTCTTTAAACACTTGGGGACCGACAGAAAGATTGCAATAGCAAATTTTTGAAGGTGTTTACAGGAGAATTTTATAGAGAACAATGGGGAGCTCTAAGAAAAACATAAGGTAATAAAGTGAAGTTTATTTTTGAAATTTAGCATACATGAAATTTCCCATAATTCAAAGTGAAAATTTTCAAAGGGTGTGAATTATGAAGAATTGAAGAATAAATTAGAAATTTAATATAAATATTATGTCAGGTGTTGATGATCAACAACCGGGGGAAATTTCTGAGAAGAGCAGGAAAGGCAAGGAGTTGATCCACGGGTAGCTCTAAGTGTTACGAGGTGAGTTAGATTTACTTAAAGTAATCAAGATAAATATGAAATATGTAGTGATAATATTAGAATAAATCATAAACTTATGATTTGGTGATAGATGAAAGTTAGTTGATAGGTATGATAGGAATATTGGATGTGTAGAGAATTATTTTATGAGAAATAATATTATTGGAATAATGAGTCGATTTAATAATAAAAGCGATAAGTGAAATTCTTGACGAGTTATGGTTGATAAATCGATATGATTTATGAGGAGAGGAATTTAGTGAAATTTTTCAAATAATAATTTGAGAATAATCATGATAGCTAATTTAAATATTTTAATTCATGTTTGTTTTTATATTATTGTTCATATGCATATTTCATATCATTGTTCATATGCATATGCATGAAATAAAAGAACCGGGAGGGGGCTGGTCTAATTGAAAAACTGTGACAGACGGTATATGCTGGAAATAAATGAAAACTGTGACAGCCAATATATACTGGAAATGAAAGAACTGGGAGGGGGTCGGTCTAAGATAAAAATATGTCGACATGTGGGAAGATGTTCCCTAATAATAATTCATGCATTGCATCGGTTTTAAATATTGATTGCATTATTGAAATGCTGAAGTGTTATTTGTTATTGTACATTTATTTATAGATGAATGAGTCTCACAGAGAGGCAGTTATGGTGGAAAAAAAAACGTAAAAGTATGATATGATAAGACCATCTAAATGGTAGACTTTATGCTGTGAACCTCATAAAGAGGTGATTATGAGATAACTGATGGTCTTAAGGTGAACAAATCTATAAGAAGAAGAGATTGATAGAGAATGAGACTTATGATATGTGTAGTGATAGTAGAATGTTATTATCAAGTTATATGAGATAGAAATGATTAAATATTAAAAGACTATTTATAAAAGTTGAATACTTCTAGTAAATTTAATTCACTGAGCTTGTGAAGCTCATCCCACATTGTACAATGATTTCAGGTAGCAGGCATGACAGATAATTTAGTGAGTTGAGGTTTAGATGAAATCATTATCTGTAAGCCACGTACGTGTCCACATCCTCAGACTAATGAGAAAATAAAATAAAAATTTATTTGTAAATATTCATACATTTTACGTTGTATACAATGTTTAAGTCAAGATCAGAACCCCGTGTTCGTCCGGGGTTCTACAGATCTGGTCCCGTGAAGTATGCACCAACTCTAATAATCTCCCGCTTGGTAAATACTTCACACACATGGAAAATTTCCCAGGACTCTGTTTCTTCAAGCCCACATCAGTAGCACACCACTCAAACTTTGCTAGACTAACTGCTTTAGTTAAGAAATCTACGTTGTTCACTGCTGTATTGACTTTCTCCAAGATTATCACATTTTCTTCAATCTTTTCCCGGATGAAGTGATATTGGATATCAATGTGCTTCATCGGTGATGAAATGCAAGATTCTTTGCTAAGAAGATAGCACCTTGATTATCACATTTCACCTTCACTGCTTTTTGTTTAAACCCAAGCTCAGCACATAACCTTTGAAGCCAAACCACTTCCTTTCCAGCATGAGTTATTGTCATATACTCTACTTCTGTAGATGAAAGGGCAACAACACTTTGCCTTTTGCTCATCCAACTTACTGCCCCACCAAACAGATTGAACACATACCCATTTGTAGATCTCATGCCATCAATGTCTCCTCCCTAGTCAGCATCAGCTGATCCTACAATATCAAGATTCTTCTTACCTCCCATACTTCCATAACATAATACAAACTCTGACGTGCCACGAAGATATCTAAGAACTCTCTTGATTGTAGTCCAATGCTCATTCCCAGGATTAGACATATATCTACTCAATACTCCCACTGCTTGGGCAATATCTGGTCTAGTACACACCATGGCGTACATCAAGTTTTCAATAGCACTAGCATAAGGTACGTGCGCCATATCTTTAGCTTCTTCCTCCATCTTCGGACATTGTTATACAGATAACTTGGTTCCCAAAGGCATGGGAGTCCCTACCGGTTTGTTGTCAGACATGTTGAATTTCTTCAACATAGTTCTTCTGACTTAGCCATAGTTTTTTATTTTCACGATCCCTCTTTATCTGCATGCCCAAAATAAAATTTGCTAGCCCTAGGTCTTTCATGTCAAACTACCTTGCCAATAATGCCTTCACAATGCTAATCATATTCATGTTATTTCCAATCAACAGTATATCATCCACATACCCCTAACCTTTTTCACGTAAACGCAGTGATCAGCATAGCTGTGAGTGAGCCCAAACTGAATGGAATATGTATCAAACTTTTGGTACCACATCTGTGATGACTGCTTTAGTCTATACAGAGACTTCTTCAATTTACAAACCAACTCTTCCTTGCATTTGCTCACAAAGCATTCGGGCTATTTCATGTAAATTTTCTCATCTAAGTCCCCATAAAGGAAAACTGTCTTCACATCCAATTGCTCAACCTCTATATCATAAGCAACTGCCATGGATATGACACATATAATAGATATCAACTTTACTATCAGGTAAAATATCTTGCCATAGTCAATTCCCTCTATTTGCGAGTATCACTTTGCAACCAGACGTGCCTTGTACTTTTCTACCATTCCATCTGCATTTGTTTTCTTCTTGAAAATCCATTTGCACCCAATTGTCTTCCTATATTTAGGCAATTTCAAAAGGCTCCATGTTTTATTCTTGTCCAGTGCCTGCAACTCATCTTTCATAGCATCCTCCCATAGATTTGCCTCATTCGAGGTCCTTGCCTCTTTCACTATGCTAGGATCATCACCAGTAATATTTAAAGCATATAATGCACTGCAAGCAATAGCGGAATACCTGATGGGTGGTCTCCTAACACGTATGGATCTCCTTATGACAGACATAGTTTCTACCTCTGAGCTAGCATCTGAATCCTCATCCTCTACATCAGAAACATGAATATCTTGCTCAAACCCAATTGACTCGGTATCTAACATATCTGGTGCAGTCTTTGGGGTGGTTTCCTACTCTTTATCTCCCAGGCTAAGATCAATCTGAACATCTTGGATAGCCACTACATCTCTTTGTGTTTCTCTGAACACAACATCTCTACTGTAAACTGTACTCTTGTTTTTTGGATTCCATAACTTGTACCCCTTGACCCCATCCTTATAAAAAATGAAGATACACTTCACTGATTTGTTATCAAGTTTGTTCATCTTTTCTTTTGGCACATGCATATAAGTATCACATCCAAACACTCTAACATGAGTTAAACTCGGCTTCTTCCTGAATAATACCTCAAACGATGTCTGATCCTGTAAAGCTGATGTAGGTGACTTGTTCTTTAGATAACATGCCGTAGCTACAGCCTCTGCCCAGAAATCCGACTCCAAGCCTGCACAACTCAACATACTCCTCGATTTCTCTATGAGTGACCAATTGAGTCTTTTGGCCACCCCATTCTGTTGAGGTGTATATAGAGTTGTTTTCTATCTTGCAATGTCGTTTGTCACACAAAAATACTCAAACTTGTCTGAGCGAAATTCCCCTCCATTATCTGTTTTCAGTACCTTTATCTTTCTTTCCATATGATTTTTTACCAATGCTTTAAACTCACAGAACTTATCAAATGTTTCAGCTTTACTCTTAATGAAATATATCCAGCATACCTTGAAAAATCATCAATGAAAGAGACATAATACCTTGATTTTCCAAGAGATTGGACCGAAACTAGCCTAAACACATCATTATGTATTAAATCTAGAATACTCTTTGCCCTCGTGCTAGCAGACTTAAAACTCACACGGTTCTGCTTGCCATGTAGACAATGCTCACAAAAACAGAATCCCATGGGGCAATCTGGGACTTTCTTCACCATCTGCTTTTACGATAAATTAGATAGTCCATTTTCACCGATATGCCCAAGCCTTTAATGCCACAACATAGAGGACGTCTCCTTATCATCAGTCGCCTTCTCAGAGATAAAACCTTCATTGCACTGACTTTGTACTGTATTTTCCAGCAGCATGTACAATGTACCATACCAAACACCTCGTGCAATTACTAATGATACATGAGTCTTCTTGCACAAATTTTTGTCACAGCTGAAATTTACTCCTCCATTTGCCATCTTACTGACTAATATTCGGTTATTGCTGAGACCCGAAATATGCATCATGCTTGGAAATGTTCTAATTGTCCCATCATTCATCCTCAACTTTACTTTCCCATTACCAATAATTTTCACCAGAGAGTTATCTCCCAATAAAACATTTCCCCATCAAAGGTTTCATACTCACAAAACCAGTCCCTATGAGGTGTTATGTGAAAGGATGCTCCTATGTCAATTATCCAAACACTTAGATCTGATTGAGCCAAACAGGATGCCATATTTAAGTCACCAGCATCATCATCATACTAGTTCCTATTACCTGAAGCTGATATCTCGCCTATTCACTTTTTATGGTTTATACTCTTACTTTTGCATTCATTCTTTAGATGCCCAGACTTCCTACACTTCCAACACTTTAACTCAGATTTATTCCTACTTTTCGATCTTCCCCTAAACTTGGGTTTATCACTATGCCACTTGTAGGCTTTATCATGGGTTCGCTCACTCACAGATAAGGCCTCTTTTGACGAATTATTTGTACCCTGCCGCCTCATCTCCTTAGACAATAGTGCTGTCATAACATTCTCAAAAGACAGATCAATCGTACCACTACCAATCGCAACAATCAAGTTATCCCACGAATCAGACAGTGAACAGAGCAGTGTAATAGCCTTATCGTCATCCATCACATCAATACTAATAATAACTGACCTATCAAAGTGTTGAACTCATGTAGATGAACAGAGAAAGAATGGCCCTCAGCCATTCAAATGTTGTACAACTACTTCGGCAGAAACAATTTATTTACTAAAGATTTACTCTGATAAAGACTTCCCAGCTTCTTCCAGAGATCTTTCACAGTCTTTTCTCTAGAAACGTTTATCAGCACAGAATCAGCCAGGCACAACCGAATTAGACTTCGCGCCTTCTGATCAAGCTTCTCTCACTCCGTGATGGTCACTGAAGATAATGTCGAAACCACCACCGGCGATGCCTCTACCGTGGATATCGTACTCTTTGGTATCTCATCGACTATCACCATCCACAGATCTCTATCCACGAGTAGATCTTTCATCATTAGTTTCTATAACTCGAAGCTCTTCCTTCCGAACTTCCCGATTTCAATCTGTGATCCAATCGACATCTCTGATCGTTAATCCTCGAACATAAGGCTTTGATACCAATTGAACGATTCGAGACATGTCAATCACATGAATTATAACTGAAAGAAAAGAAAACAAGATTTACCCAGGTTCACCCAAGAATAAGGCTATGTCCTGCCAGAAGTTTCTTATTATCAACCTCACAGATCTCTCAGTTATAATGTATGCTCAGTATATAAAGAGTATTTACATGCAACTTAAAACGTCCTAATGAGGGTCTAATTAGGTTTCTGTTTTGCTACAGAACTACGACTCTTCATGGGACCAAGCCTAAACTGTTAAGCAAAAAACCAAGCCCAACTTATGTACATGGCCCAAAAATTTCAGGGGCACTGCCCCCTGCTCGCTATGATTGATGATTTGATGTGATTTATGAGGAGATTAATTTAGTGAAAATTTTCAAATAATAATTTGAGAATAATCAGGATAACTAATTTAAATATTTGAATTCATGTTTTTTTTTATATTATTGTTCATACGCATATGCATGAAATAAAAGAACCAGGAGGAGGTCGGTCTAATTGAAAAACCGTGACAGCTGGTATATGCTGGAAATAAATGAAAACCGTGACAACTAATATATGTTGGAAATAAATGAAAACTATGACAGCCGGTGATATGATCCACGCCAAGAACTAAGAAATTGATGGATCAAGAAGACTTCCAAGATCGTCTAGAAGTAGATTTATGTGAGATTGCGACCCGTTGCTTATATTGAAGCAAGAACCTTGGTATAATGAAGACTTAGACCTCGACACATTGCTTATATTGAAGCAAGAACCTTGGTATAATGAAGACTGAGACCGCGACCCGTTGCTTATATTGAAGTAAGAACCTTGGTATAATGAAGACACCACAATCAATTATGGAAAGATTGATTGATAAGTCGAAGATGAACACCACGGAAACTCTCATAAGTTCAAAAGTTCTAAAAGAACCAAAGAAAATTTTCTCTCCAAAAATATGAATCAAATCTGAATTATCTTATTCCAAAAAGCCAATAGCTATTTAAATACATGAGAATTCGTAACCAATTAGAAAAAGAAAACTAAGGAATTTGTAACCAATTAGAAAAAGGAAACTAAGGAATTCGTTTCATATTAGAATTCTGGTAACTGAATTTTGGTAACCTAAAATCCAAATAAGGAAAGTACCTAACTTGGCATGCAAGCCTTACAATTCAGCATTAAATTAATAAGGAAACATTTTAAGAAAAGGTAATAAGAAAAATTGCAGCCAATCATTTTCCTTGATGAGCCAACCAAAACGAGTAAGTCTCCAATTTTGGAAAAGTAAGATTTTAATTCACAATCTTGAGTTGCTAGATTATTCCGCATCTTGAATTATGGAAACCCATTTTTGTGGTTCACATCGCATCATCCTTGGACCCTCAAAGATGGTTCTTAGCCCAAATGTGTTGAATTAGCCCATTGAGAGTTTCCTTGAACCTTTTAGCTCAAGCTCTTGTAACTGGACCAATTGGAACTTGAATAGGATCCGTCTCCCATTTGTTATCCGTATCCTCATCATTCTCCTCCTCTTAAAAAGGATTTGTCCTCAAATCATCACCTATATCAGAAGGTTTTAAATCAGAAACATTGAAAGTGGCACTAACATTGTACTCACCTGGCAAATCTAATTTGTATGCATTATCATTGATGCACCATCTCCTTTAGGAAGTAACTTTGAACGCTTTTGTGCTGGAAATCTTTCTTTCCTCATGTGTAATCAAACCCAATATCCGGGTTGAAAAATCAGCTGTCAGTGACCTTTGATCAATTGGAACACCTTCTCTTGCTCGTCTCCCTATTTGAATCCAACATTCTTCTTGATGACTTCGGTAAGTGGTGCGGCAATACTACTAAAGTCTTTCATGAACTTTCTGTGAAAACTGGCAAGTCTATGAAAACTACGAACTTAACCTACACTTGTGGGACTTGACCATTCTTTAATCGCACAAATATTCTCTTCATTAACCTACATTCCTTGTGCACTCACAACAAAACCAAGAAACACAAGCTTATCGGATCAAAAAGTGCACTTCTTTAAGTTAGCAAACAACTTCTCTTTTCTAAATACATCCAAAACTGATTTTAAATGCACAATATGATCATTTAAGTTTGTGCTATAAATGAGAATATCATCAAAATAAACAACAACGAATCTGCTTATAAAAGCTCGCAAAACATGGTTCATTAATCTCATGAAGGTACTTGGTGCATTTGTTAGTCCAAATGGCATAACTAACCACTCATATAAACCATATTTCGTTTTAAAAGTAGTTTTCCATTCATCACCTTCTTTCATTCTTATTTGATGATATCCACTTTTTAAATCAATCCTAGAAAATTCACATGCACCATGCAGTTCATCTAGTATATCATCTAAACGAAGAATAGGATGTCGATACTTTACCGTTATATTGTTGACTACTCGGCAATCAACGCACATTCTTCACGTCTCATCCTTTTTAGGAACCAAAATCACCGGAACAGTGTACGGGCTCATGCTTTCTCTTACATACCCCATTACCATCAATTCACTAACCTGCCTTTGTTGCTCCTTTGTCTCATCGAGATTGCTTCGATAGGCTGGTCGGTTTGGAATTGTAGCACTGGGCACGAAATCAATTTGATTTTCAATTCCTTGAATAGGAGGTAAGCCATTTGGAATCTCCTCGGGAAAGATATCATCAAACTCCTGCAAAAGAGAAACAATAGAACCAGGCAAAGAAGAGTCAAATTGGTTAGTGTTTAACGCATTTTTGTATAAAAGTACAATCATTGGCTGATTAAAACCACTGCACTTTTTATTTCACTCGTTCTTGCATAGAAATTTATTTTTCTCTCAATGGCCGAATCAGCTCTCTTATTTTCTCTCTCAATTTTTTCGACCTCTCTCATTTTTTCTTTCTAATTTTTATTCGTTCTCTTTTTCTCACTCTCTTTTGTTTCTTACTCTCTTTTTGTAACCTCACTTGATCTTCATAAACCTGCTTTGGTGTCAAAGGAACTAGAGTGATTGTCCTTTGATTGTTTACAAACGAATATTTGTTGGTGAAGCCATCATGCTTAACACGCCGATCAAATTGCCATGGTCGGCCTAGTAACAAGTGTCCAGCTTGCAATGGAACTACATCACACAAAACTTTATCTTCATATTTTCCAATCCGGAAGGAAACTAACACCTGTTTGTTCACCCTCACTTCACCACTATCATTGATCCATTGAAACTTGTAAGGCCGAGGATGTTTAATTGTTGGCAGCCATAATTTCTCAACCATTGTAGTGCTAGCAAAGTTAGTACAACTACCCCCATCAATAATCACACTACACACCTTGTTTTGCACGTGGCATCTAGTATGAAAGATGTTTTCTCGCTGCACTTTGTCATCTTCTTTAATTTGCACACTTAGAACTCTCTTTGCAACCAACAATTCTCCTTGGGCAGCGTATTCCTCATCACTCACATCCTCCAATGGTGGCATAGATTCGGTATCTTATTCACCCTCTGTTTCAATTTCACCATTATCTCACAATACCATAACTCCTTTGTTCGGACATTGGCTTTCTATGTGACCCCTACCTTGGCATTTAAAACACTTAATATCACAAGTTCTAGTGGTGGAAGAATCAGTTTTACCTTGATTTCATGGTTGGTACTTTCTTGCTTTTGCTCAGTTTTGGGCTTAGCTGGGACTTGTTTCTCCTCTTTCTGCACAAAATTCGGCCTCCAAGATGAACTCGAGTTAGGGTTTTACGGTGTATTATTGCCCCTCCTCTTGAGTTGGTTCTCAATTTTGACAGCCATGTGCACCATATCTTCCATCTCCATATAATGATGCAACTCCACCGAATTAACAATTTTCCTGTTCAAACCAGCCAAGAACCTAGCCATAGTAGCCTCTCGATCCTCCTCTACATTTGCTCGGATCATAGCTACTTCCATCTCTTTATAATAATCCTCCATACTCCGATTACCTTATATAAGACTTTGCAATTTTTGGTACAACTCACGGTAGTAATTGCTTTGAACAAACCATTTCCTCATCACGGTTTTCATCTCCTTCCAAGTCTCTATTAGATGCTCTCTATTTCTTCTGTTATTTAACACTAGTTGATCCCACCAAACAATCGCATAGTAACAAAAATTCAATGGCCACAAGTTTAACCTTTTTAAGCTCGGAATAATTATGACAATTAAGTACTAATTCTATCTTTTTCTCCCACTCAAGGTAAGCTTCAGGTTCATTTTTGCCTTGAAACGATTGAATCTTTATCTTAATACTACCCAAGTTATTATCTTCCCGATTCTTAGCTTCTCTACCTCGACCACCAAATCTCCTATGGCTAACAACCGATTCCCGATCATCTTCTTCCTCAAACCTATTCCCATAATACTCTTCATCTTCAACTCTCTCTCCTCTAGGTTGAGCTCTCTCCCTTCTACGCACATTAGGAGCATTTTGTTGCTATATCACATGTGCATTTTCTATCTGATCTATCTGATCTATCCACTCATGAACCTGTTCCATCTCTGTTCTCAATACTCTCCTTATCTCACCCATTAAAGCCTCTATGAGCAACTTCGAATCAACCTCTCCCGACATATCTCCAAAATTATTTTTGTTCTTGTTGTCTGACATGTTTGTTGCAAAAACAAAGTTAGAAAAAAAAGAGGACCTCACACACTCCCTCATGTGTTTCACTCAAAGAATGAGTCACTTAATTTCACTAGTATTTTTACACAAAATCAGATTGGCTTTTACCTTCTTATGTGCTCACCACTCTTGCCTTTTTCCACTCATAATAGTCCTCTATAGGTTCTTATCAAACTAACCAAACAAGTATAAAAGTTTCCAATAACAATTCACGAACAACTCACAAAGAAATTCAGATTTAAAGGCTAGAATACACGGAAAATAAAGCTGAGAAATTGAAACAAGAACTGAAAGGATTGAATATAAATATCACACTTTTTTCACGTTTTTTTTTTCTAAACTGGAAATTCGTTCTTTTTTTTTCTTTCGAATTTCCACATTTTTTTCACTTCTTTTTAATCAAAACCAAAGATAAGCAAACCTGCAACTAGAAGGCTCTGATACCAACTGATATGATTCACGCCAAGAACTAAGAAATTGATGAATCAAGAAAACTTCCAAGATCGTCTAGAAGCAGATTTATGTGAGACCGCGACCCGTTGCTTATATTGAAGCAAGAACCTTTGTATAATGAAGATTTAGACCGCGACCCGTTGCTTATATTAAAGCAAGAACCTTGGTATAATGAATACTGAGACTACAACCCGTTGCTTATATTGAAGCAAGAATCTTGGTATAATGAAGACACCATAATCAATTATGGAAGGATTGATTGATAAGTCGAAGATGAACACCACGGAAACTCCGATAAGTTCAGAAGTTCTAAAAGAACCAAAGAGAATTTTATCTCCAAAAGTATGAATCAAATCTGAATTGTCTTATTCCAAAAAGTCAATAGCTATTTAAATACATGAGAATTCATAACCAATTAGAAAAAGGAAACTAAGGTTTTCATAACCAATTAGAAAAAAAGAAACTAAGGAATAGGTTTCATACTAGAATTATGGTAACTGAATTCTGGTAACCTAAAATCTAAATAAGAAAGTACCTAACTTGGCATGCAAGCCTTACAATTCAGTAATTAAATTAATAAGGAAACATTTTAAGAAAAAGTAATAAGAAAAATTGCAGCCAGCCATTTTCCCTGATGAGCTAACCAAAACGAGTAAGTCTCCAATTTTGGGAAACTAAGATTTTAATTCACAATCTTGAGTTGCTAGATTATTCCAAGCTTGAATTATGGAAACTCTTCCTTGTGGATCACGTCGCATCATCCTTGGGACCCCAAAGATGGTTCTTAGCCAAATGTGTTGAATCAGGCCATTGAGAGTTTCCTTGAACCTTTTAGCTCGAGCCCTTGTAACTGGACCAATTGGAACTTGAATAGAATCCACCTCCCATTTGTTAGTCGTGTCCTTATCAGCCGGTATATGCTGGAAATAAAAGAACTGGGAGGGGACCAATCTAAGATAAAAACATGTCGACATGTGGGAATACGTTCCCTAATAATAATTTATGCATTGCATCTGTTTTAAATATTGATTGTATTACTGAAATGCTGAAGTGTTATTTGTTATTGTACATTTATTTATAGATGAATAAGTCTCACAGAGAGACAAATATGGTGGGAAAGAAACATAAAAGTATGATATGATAAGAATCATCTAAATGGTAGACTTTATGCTGTGAACGTCATAACGAGGTGATTATGAGATAACTGATGGTCTTAAGGTGAACAAATATATAAGAAGAAGAGATTGATACAGAATGAGACTTATGATATGTGTAGTGATAGTAGAATGTTATTATCAAGTTATATGAGATAGAAATAATTAAATATTAAAAGACTTGTTATACAAGTTGAATACTTCTAGTAAATTTAATTCACTGAACTTATGAAGCTTATCCTTCATTGTACAATGATTTCAGGTAGCAGGCAGGACAGATAGTTTGCTGAGTTGAGGTTTAGATTAAATTATTATCTATAAGCCACGTACATGTCCACATCCTCAGACTAATGAGAAAATAAAATAAAAATTTATTTGTAAATATTCATGAATTTATGTTGTATATAATGTTTAAGTCAAGATTATAATGATGTATCTCCCCTGTTGAGGGTTAAAGAATGATGTAAAAATTAATGTTGGCGCTATTTTTCTTGTTGTATATATGTGTTATGCTGGGATTTTCAAAATGTGACAACATCGTCTTGAGGGTGGCGAACTCGGGATGGGTCGTTACATCCATTAAATCACTTTACTTTAAAAATGTCTTGCTTGTCCCACAATTTAATTTATGTTAAACGTTTATGTTCTGATAACAATCTTATGTTGTTATTAAGGACAAGATTAGGAAGAGAACTCTTCTCAAATCCTCCAGTAATAGTGACCTCTACCCTTTTCCACTCGGCTCAGTCACTCTCTCTCCTCTGGCACTAGTCTCTCGTCAAGTCTCTAATGATGTTTGGCATTGTCGACTTGATCATTTAGGTCCCCGTATATTTTCTCTTTTACAAACTCGCAAGAATATTTCATTGTCTTCTAAATATTCTGGTTTTTGTTCGAAGTGTTAGTTAGGCAAGTCTAAACATTTACCTTTTGATTCTGTTCAGCATTGTACTGACCAACTTTTTGCTTTAGTACATTCTGATGTTTGGTAATCTTCTATTTTATCAAATTTGGATTATCGATATTATGTTATTTTTATCGATGATTTTTCTCGTTATTCATGGATTTTTCCCGTGCGTAAAAAATCTGAAGTCTTTCAACACTCTTGTACCTTTAAAGCTCTTGCTGAAAATCAATTTTCTACAAAAATAAAAACTTTTCAAAGTGATGGTGGTAAAGAATTTGATCAAAAGTCTTTCAAACAATTTTTTGCTCGCCATGGTATTACTTTTCACATATCTTGCCCAGGCACTCTTTAGCAAAATGGTGTCGCTGAATGTAAGCATAGACACATTAGTGAAATGGCATGCACCCTCTTAATTCACTCATCTCTTCCTGAGTCATTTTGGGTCGATGCTACATACACTGAACTTTACATCATCAATCGTCTCCCTACTCATGTTTTGCAAAATCAAGCTCCTTATACAAAATTGTTGTCTAAAATTCATGATTACTCCTCTTTTCATGTCTTCGGGTGTGCCTGCTATCATAACCTCACTGCCAATGCACCCCACAAGCTTGCACCTCGATCCAAATAATGTGTCTTCTTAGGTTATGCTCAAAATTACAAAGGATATAAGTGTCTAGATCCCACCACTGGTCGTGTCTATACCAGTCGTTATGTTGTCTTCCATGAACTATGTTTTCCCTATCCTACTCTCACTGCACCTATTCCTTCCCCTACACCTAACCACTAATCCATTCCTCCACTTGTTCTTACTACGGCGGAATACCTGCATCAATCTTCTCCCTCCATCCTATATCTTTAGTAACTACTGTTCTTAGTCTTCTTGTTCCTAATCTTCATTCTCCACCACCGGCTCTCATTGCCTCGCTGCCTCCACCTTCAGTCTCTAATCCTAAACCCCTAATTTCCTCTCCCGTCACTCAACCCACCCCACCAATGTCTCTCCCCTTACCATCTCTTTTATCCGTCTCCTCAGCCCCAACCTTGGTTTCTTCCACTCCCATTATCATTCCCTCTCCTGAACCAACCGCTCCTTCTACCTCCACAGACAAATACAATGATTACTGTCTCCAACCTTCTCAACAACACATCTTGGAGTGTGTCCAGTCAGCAAAATCCATGTTTATGAAAGGGAGTTACTTGCAATAGCCACACAAACAACTTCATACTTCCCCTTTCTCTATCTGAGTTTGGTCTCTCTAGATCTGATTTTTACCCTTTCTTTGCCAGATTGATTCTTTGCAGTCTATTGATCTCTCCAACAACATTTGAGATCAATCCCAGATGAGTTCTTAACTGGTTGTGGAAAGATTGATGGGTTAAGCTTGTTGAATTGTAGCAGGAACATATTAGATTCTTTGCCAACTTTCCATGGTTTTGTTCAATTGGAATTTTTGGATTTCTCTTTCAACTTATTGAGGGGAAACATTGGCTTACAGTTTGATGATCTTGTTGTGGAAAAAAGTTTGAGCCTTAGTTTCAACAATTTCAATGGCCCTGTCCCTACCCACCTAGGAAAATCAAAGGTTTTGGAGAAACTTGAGCTTTCTATGAATGCCTTCACTGGTAATATCCCCCAAGAAATCACAGATTATAAGAATTTGACCCTTATTGATGTTGCTAGTAATAACCTTTCTGGGTCTATTCCTGTTGGAATTGGGAATCTCTCCAAATTGGAAATCTTTATCCTTTCTAACAATCTTTTGAGTGGGAAATTCCAAACACCATTTCGAAAATCACAACCCTTCAGCGTTTTGCAGCCAATCAAAATAATTTTGGTGGTCAAATTCCTAGTGGAATAACTAGATACACAAGGAATTTGGATCTTAGTTATAACAACTTGCATGGATCAATTCCATCAGACCTTTTGGCGCAATCGAATTTGCAGATTGTGGATCTTAGTTATAACAAGTTGAATGGATCAATGCCTGAGAGCATATCTCAAAGCTTGGTCAGGTTGAGATTGGGAAGCAATTCACTCAGTGAGCTGATCCCTTAACAACATTTGCAAAACTAGAGAAGTTGACTTATCTGGAGCTGGAAAACAATAGCTTTACTGGTTCCATACCTCGTGAATTGGGTACTTGCAAGAGCTTGGCGCTACTGAGCTTGCCGGTTGAGTTGGGTATCCTCAGCAAACTTCAAGTGATGAAACTTCAACTCAGCAAGCTGAGTGGAGTAATCCCAGATGAAATTACTCGATTAACGAAGTTGTCCACACTGAATGTCAGCTGGAATTCACTCAGTGGTTCAATTCCTTCTTCAGTTTCAAACTTGCAAAACCTTGTCAATATGAATTTACAAGGCAACAATCTTAGTGGTTCAATACCTGATGCATTTGGCAACATGAATTCTCTGTTAGAACTCCAGCTTGGACAAAATCAGCTCAGTGGGAGAATTCCAAAGATGCCTTCAAGTTTGCAGATTGCTTTGAATCTCAGTAACAACCTTCTTGAAGGGCGTATCCCTAACACTCTTTCTCAGTTAACTGGATTAGAAGTTCTGGATCTCTCAAATAACAAATTCTCTGGCCAGATTCCAGATTTCTTGACTCAATTGGGATCCTTAACACAGCTGATACTTTCTAACAATCAGCTCTCAGGAGTTATTCCCAATTTTAGTCGACATGTTTCACTCTAACACAAATGGAAATCCTTAGCTTATCAATTCAACGACGATATCAAAGACTCCCGCAGAATCATCGGGGAAGAAGGGAAAGTCGGTCGCTGTGGCAATTGTCATTGCACTTGCAGCTGCTGTCCTTGCAGTGGGGATCCTCACAATTGTTGCTCTAGTAATCTCAAGACGCTTCTATAGGGTCAATGATGGGCAACTACAACCAAGCGAAGATTTTCTTCTTCCTCAGATCATTCAAGGCAATATTTTGACTGCAAATGGAATCCATAGATGGAATATATTTTGACTGCAAATGGAATCCATAGATGGAATATCGACTTCACCAAGGCGATGGAAGCGGTTTCAATTCCAGCAAACATGCGCTGAATGCTAATAATAATCTAAGGATTATTACATACATTAGATTACTAATTTAATAATTTGAATATCACATTCACGATGTTTATGATATATTGTTATTTCGGTAACACCAGAGTGATCTCAACACACCAATACGTGCAAAACTGTATGGTTAGTTTCTTCGTCTTTTGGCTCTCTATGTTTTGTATGCATGACAATTTTGTAATGAGAAAACTTATCAAGTTAAGAGAAGAGATATAACTTAGCTCATATTTAACTTAATAGGTAACTCATCATAGTTCTTTAGGTTCGTCAAGCTCACACTACTGTTCAACTATATCTAAGTCCTATCTAACCAACCACGAGATCAAGTGGATATTAGACCCACAAAATATATCTCAAGAATCCAATCTTTATAAATACAAAACTCTACAATTTAATAAAAGTCTGTCAGTAATATTAAAACATTTTATTTGAAGCTAAGCAATTCACATGTCATGTTTCCTTTGGCCTATGTATTCACTGACGGATAGTGCTTAGCTATTCTATGAATATTCTCCAAAAGGTATCCTTTTCGACGCTCTTAACAGTAGCTTGGGAAATTCTCTGGATTGGGCAAGTCGTTACAGTATAGCAGTTGGAGTAGCTCGGGGTCTTGCCTTTCTGCACGGATGCACCTCCAGTCCAATTCTCCTCCTTGACCTTTCAAGCAGAAACATAATGCTTAAATCCCTGAAGCAGCCACAAGTTGGAGACATTGAGCTCTGCAAAGTGATTGATCCCTCAAAGAGCACTGGCAGCCTTTCTACAGTTGCTGGTTCCTCGGTTATATTACTCCAGGTGAAGAACTGTTTCACAAGTGAATGTTCAGCTTCCACATACATTGATACTTTTGCATATTACTTCATTCTTAATAGAGTACAGTAATAAATTTCCTGAAGAGTTTCAGACAGTTTTAATCAAATTTCATAGTTTAATTTATGATTTTAGTCTCTGAACCTTGTGAGCTTTTTGTTTGGTGGTTTGCAGACTATGCTTACACGATGAGGGTGACAATGGCAGGAAATTTTTACAGCTTCGGAGTTGTTCTGCTGGAATTGCTAACAGGAAAGGCAGCAGTGAGTGGAGGAACTGAGTTAGCCAAACGGGTATCAACTAATTCAGTGCAACAAGATAAGCGGGATCACATTCTTGATTTTAGCATCAGCAGGGCATCTTTCAGTGTCCGAAGCCAGATGCATCAATAGAACACACGTAGAGAATGGATATCGTATCAAGCGCACACAAAACAATTTAATCATCTCCCGTCACATACTGGCATTAGTACATGGTTCCTCATGCTATCATACCTTGCACTTGTTGTACTATTATTCCCACATCCAACACTACCCGATGACCCACCTAGCATGTACTTTGCTTGTTCTAAATATGACTGTCTTTAACCCATGGATACTTCACCATCATTCTTAGCCCTTTTAATTCCTTTGCAATTTCCTTCATGGTAGGCCATTCACAGCACAATTATCAAGAACATGAACCAGGCAATCTTCTTTTAACGGAATTTGATGAAAAATCCGATGAGGGAATTTGATAATTAAGGGTATTTGAGGGTTATGGTTATTTGGAGGTTGAAATAAATAAGGTGGATTTTTTTCAAAGAACATAATATTTTCTATTTAAAAATTGAAATGTAGATTAAATTCATGGTGAGATTAAATATTACTTTGACAAATTTAAATTCGAATATTCTCTATTTAATTATGTGGCATTCAATCTCATCGTAAATTTGAGGCAGTTTCAATTTTTAAAATGAGAGGATAGTGATAATTTTTTAAATAAAGTGAGGTAGATATTAAACGTGGGCATTTGATCATTTTACTTGTCTATTTACGTTAAATGTAATTATGTTAAATAGAATTTGATGAAAATTTCGATGAGGGAATTGATTGCAGTTATTTGATAGTTTAAGGACTCCAAATGCTAAATCAATAATTTGAAGGTTTACATGTTATGAGTGCATGGTTTAAGAATCTGCAATGCAATAATCCTTTATAAATATAAACCATGTATATATATATATATATCCAAATTAATGTAAATAAAAAATATCTTAAATATAATTCTATGAATCAATTCATATAGAAATATATCGATGATAAAAAGAACATACAACTCTTTTATATTCTCAATGTTTCTATAGTAAACAAATATTAATTACAAAAAAAAAATCTCTACTTCATCTAAAATAAATCATTTGGGGCACGTAATGACAACGTTGTCATCATTTTTTTTCATTTTTATTGTTAATTTTTTTTTAAATTTAAAAATAAAAAACATGTTTTCTATCAAAACAACATATTTTTCGTAACAAAAAACATGTTCGATTATAACTAGTAATTATTATTATCTTTTGCTTTCAATTTGTTTTTAAATAGTTATGATCAGATGTCACTAATGTGAATATTAATAAAACATGATAATGAAATGACATATGTGAAAAAAATGCTAATTAGCAAGATATTCAAATGAAGTTTCTAATTTCGACAATTTTTATCATTTTGATCCAATTTCATCTCTTACACAAGCTTTAGAAAAAAAAACGAAATTCAAATAATCATAAAATTTGATACAAACACTTCTTGAATTTATTGATTGAATAATTTGTTATATTAATTTTAATGTAGTCCCATGCCTATGTGGGCGATGATTAAGATACCTCTGTTCTTGGTTAGTGGTTTGAACTTCAAATTCTATAGTTATTAGATATCACCTTCTCTTTAGTAAATATTTGTAAAATAATACTTACTATACATATAAATTTTGATTATAAATTAATCTTTATTACATTTTAAAATTTAAAATAATTTAAATTAATAAATTTTGATTATAAATTAATTTTAATTATATTTTAAAATTTAAACAAATTAAATTAATATGCAAAACAATATAATTCAAACTTTACTTTATAAATTTTATAGCTGGGCAATTAGAACTCGTGATTGTAGGTTTCTTTCAACTGATAATGTAATAAGGTTGAAAATACTCCCTATGTAAATGTCGATCCAACGGCCACTTGCACACCATAAGACATAAAATTTCTTTGTAGAAAACGCGTTTCCCCAGTCAAGATGGGCCCCCCCGCTCACCCCATATTCTTGACTAATGTGAGAGTGGGTTGGTCAAAGTAAAAGAAAATAAGCATACCTCTCTCTTAGTATTATTATAAAATACTTTTATATGTTCCGACTTGAACTTTCAAGATAAAATGAATTAATATTTAGTTTTTTCAAAAATTTTAATATTTTAAGAATAATGAAACCAAAGCCTCATTCCCATTTTAATATAGATAAGATAAATTATATTAAATTATTTTTAAATTTATTAAAATAACATTAATATATCAAATCTTTTTAAAATTCATTCAAAAATATAAATTTTCTCTATCAAATAACCCAAAATAAATTTCTTTGAAAAATCAAAATTTAACTGAACATTACTTGTCATGATGACCAACATACCATTAAGTATTATAAAAGTTATTTTTAAAAAAAATAAAAATATCAGGGATGAAACATATTTAACAAATAAATTTTTATGCATTTTTTAAAGAGAAAATTATCATCATCATTTTTTTTCAAAAATTGTTAAAAATATATATTAAATAAATTTATATTCTATTATATGATATAAAAGAATTTTTACTTCATATATTTTATATTTTAAAAAAATATTACGATATCATTGCCTATCACATCCTTAAATAAATAAAAATCAAAGATCATTATAAAAAAATTAAATATTTTAAATGAAAATTTTGTTGATATGTTTTTTTTTATAAAATTAAATACCTTAACATCTCAAATAAATGAATATAAAAAACATCATAAAATAAAAATCAAAGACAAATTTTTTAATTTTAAAAATTAAAATGATACTGCATGTATTTACTTTTTAAAGAAAAATATGAATTAAAATAACTTAAAATTTTGTGTTATAAACAATTTTGAAATAAACAGAATTATTAAACTTATCATAATCACTTGGAAATATTTTAACACTAAAAATATTTTGGTCATCATGAAAATTAACATCTAATTAAAATTTTGATTATGTAAAGATATTCCTTTTAAATTACATGAAAAAAATTGATGTTTTTAAAATAAATAATAAGTTTTAAATAAATTTAAGATATTAATCTAATTTTAATAAATTTAAAGATAACATAATATAATTTACTAATAAAAATAAAAATTATTAAAAATAAAAATCCCCAATCTGATATGAAATCACATCAAGCATTGTCATTTGTCAGTCTCAGAGTCTTTACAGTCAACTCCCCACTCCCAACACGTACGCCAAACATTTTCTCCTTTCCCACAAACTTCCTCGTAGAAAACCCCAAACATCTCTTTTTCTTTCTTCTCTCTAAAGTTATTATTTTATTCTTAGATTCTGAATTTCTACTATACTCCTATTTCTATTCTTCTTTCCTCAGTATTATTCCCTCAACTCCCCACCTGGAAACCTTACAAAGATAAACAAATACTCCATAAATTGTTATATACCCATAGAGATATAAACAGAGCAAGGAAGAGAGCTTCGACTATCTTTGTCACACCTTAAAAATGAGCTGGTATGGGCAAGTTTCCTCACAGCTTTTCTTCTTCTTCTTCTTCTTCTTCATCTTCTTGCTATATCCTTTTGTGTTTTCTCAGCTATCTTCAAAGCAGACAAATACAATGATTACTGTCTCCAGCCATCTCAACAACACAGCTTGGAGTGTGTCCAGTCAGCAAAATCCATGTTTATGGAAGGGAGTTACCTGCAATAGCCCCACAAACAACTCCATACTCCACCTTTCTCTATCTGGGTTTGGTCTTTCTAGCTCTGATTTTTTACCCTTTCTTTGCCAGATTGATTCTTTGCAGTCTATTGATCTCTCCAACAACCAATTGAGATCAATCCCAGATGATTTCTTAACTGGTTGTGGAAAGATTGATGGGTTAACCTTGTTGAATTGTAGCAAGAACATGTTAGATTCTTTGCCAACTTTCCATGGTTTTGTTGGACTGGAATTTTTGGATTTCTCTTTCAACTCATTGAGGGGAAACATTGACTTACAGTTTGATGAACTTGTTGTGCTAAAAAGTTTGAGCCTTAGTTTCAACAATTTCAATGGCCCTGTCCCTACCCACCTAGGAAAATCCAAGGTTTTGGAGACACTTGAGCTTTCTATGAATGCCTTCACTGGTAATATCCCCCAAGAAATCACAGATTATAAGAATTTGACCCTTATTGATCTTGCTAGTAATAATCTTTCTGGGTCTATTCCTGTTGGAATTGGGAATCTCTCCAAATTGGAAATCTTTATCCTTTCTAATAATCTTTTGAGTGGGGAAATTCCAAACACCATTTCGAAAATCACAACCCTTCAGCGTTTTGCAGCCAATCAAAATAATTTTGGTGGTCAAATTCCTAGTGGAATCACTAGATACGTGAGGAATTTGGATCTTAGTTATAATAACTTGAATGGATCAATTCCATCGGACCTTTTGGCGCAATCAAATTTGCAGACTGTGGATCTTAGTTATAACAAGTTGAATGGATCAATGCCTGAGAGCATATCTCAAAGCTTGGTCAGGTTGAGATTGGGAAGCAATTCACTCAGTGAGCTGATCCCTTCAACAACATTTGCAAAACTAGAGAAGTTGACTTATCTGGAGCTGGAAAACAATAGCTTTACTGGTTCCATACCTCGTGAATTGGGTACTTGCAAGAGCTTGGCGCTACTTAACTTGGCTCAGAATGAATTTACTGGTGTATTGCCGGTTGAGTTGGGTATCCTCAGCAAACTTCAAGTGATGAAACTTCAACTCAACAAGCTGATTGGAGTAATCCCAGATGAAATTACCCGATTAACGATGTTGTCCACACTGAATGTTAGCTGGAATTCACTCAGTGGTTCAATTCCTTCTTCAGTTTCAAACTTGCAAAACCTTGTCAATATGAATTTACAAGGCAACAATTTTAGTGGTTCAATACCTGATGCATTTGGCAACATGAAATCTCTGTTAGAACTCCAGCTTGGACAAAATCAGCTCAGTGGGAGAATTCCAAAGATGCCTTCAAGTTTGCAGATTGCTTTGAATCTCAGTAACAACCTTCTTGAAGGGCGTATCCCTAACACTCTTTCTCAGTTAACTGGATTAGAAGTTCTGGATCTCTCAAATAACAAATTCTCTGGCCAGATTCCAGATTTCTTGACTCAATTGGGATCCTTAACACAGCTGATACTTTCTAACAATCAGCTCTCAGGAGTTATTCCCAATTTTAGTCGACATGTTTCACTCAACACAAATGGAAATCCTGAGCTTATCAATTCGACGATATCAAAGACTCCTGCAGAATCATCGGGGAAGAAGAGAAAGTCAGTCGCTGTGGCAATTGTCATTGCACTTGCAGCTGCCGTCCTTGCAGTGGGGATCGTCACAATTGTTGCTCTAGTAATCTCAAGACGCTTCTATAGGGTCAATGATGGGCAGTTACAACCAAGCGAAGATTTTTCTCTTCCTCAGATCATTCAAGGCAATATTTTGACTGCAAATGGAATCCATAGATCAAATATCGACTTCACCAAGGCGATGGAAGCAGTTTCTGTTCCAGCAAACATTGTGCTGAAAACAAGATTCTCCACCTACTACAAAGCCATCATGCCATCAGGAACAAGCTACTTCGTCAAGAAGCTTAACTGGAGCGACAAGACATTCCAATTGGGCAGCCGTGATAAATTTGAACAAGATCTTGAGGCCTTGGGAAAGCTAAGCAACTCAAATGTCATGATTCCTTTGGCCTATGTATTGACAGCAGATAGTGCTTATCTATTCTATGAATTTTCTCCAAAGGGTACCCTTTTCGAGGCTCTTCACAGCAGCACGGGAAATTCTCTGGATTGGGCAAGTCGTTACAGTATAGCAGTTGGAGTAGCTCAGGGTCTTGCGTTTCTGCACGGATGCACCTCCAGTCCAATTCTACTCCTTGACCTTTCAAGCAGAAACATAATGCTTAAATCCCTGAAGGAGCCACAAGTTGGAGACATTGAGCTCTGCAAAGTGATTGATCCCTCAAAGAGCACTGGCAGCCTTTCTACAGTTGCTGGTTCCGTCGGTTATATTCCTCCAGGTGAAGAACTCTTTCACAAGTGAATGTTCAGCTTCCACATACTTTGATACTTTTGCATATTACTACATTCTTAATAGAGTACGGTAATAAATTTCCTGAAGTGTTTCAGACAGTTTTAATCAAATTTCATAATTTAATGTGTGATTTTAGTCTCTAAACCTTGTGAGCTTTTTGTTTGGTGGTTTGCAGAGTATGCTTACATGATGAGGGTGACAATGGCAGGAAATGTTTACAGCTTCGGAGTTGTTCTGCTGGAATTGCTAACAGGAAAGGCAGCAGTGAGTGGAGGAACTGAGTTAGCCAAATGGGTATCAAGTAATTCAGTGCAACAAGATAAGTGGGATCACGTCTTTGATTTTAGCATCAGCAGGGCATCTTTCAGTGTCCGAAGCCAGATGCTTGCAGTCCTCAAGATTGCTCTTGCTTGTGTTAGTGTCTCACCAGAATCGAGGCCAAAGATGAAGAGTGTGCTACGGATGCTTCTCAACGCGAGATAAGCCCTTGCCTTATGATACGAATTAAGACAACTATAGAAGTAGCATCTGCACAGAAGATGATCATCTGAATTTTATTTTCTGCCACTATAATATAATGGAGTTGTATTTAGAGAGCTTTATATATATATTGCCATATACAAGGCATGACTGAGCTGCATCTGAAGCCAAATAGCCAATCTGCATGTTATAAACAATGGTAAATTTATGATAATTTCTCATATATAATACAATAGGAAATCAGACAAGTGAAAGAAAGTAACAAACTATTCTTCTTTGGTGGCATGCGTATGACAGATTTTCTTGGCTTTTCGATTGATGATATCAAGTTTATTAAGAAGGTTGGGCACAAAGAAAAGGTAAGAGTATTAAGAGGAGATTAGTAATGGCTTCACTACTTCCACTAAAAAAAGTACAAAATTATGATCCACTTTGATTTCTTTTAATAGGGTTTGGCTCGTATCCAATAATTTAATATCTAGTGTTCTGTTAGATCTTTGCTAATTTAAGATGCGTATACCCTGAAAGAAACTTGAGGAGAATTGAGGAGATAAAGAGTATTTTGCACTATTTTCAATTGAAACAAATGAGATTGCCGAGTTTAAACTGACATAACGCAACATACTCAACTTATAGAAGTACCAACACTTCCAACTTCTTAATTCTCGTTACTATTGATGCTAAATGCTTTTTCATTGTGGTTGCATTGAAATCTCCGGCAAACAATTCTTACAAAACCATCCATTGAACAATAAGGAAAACCTCAGAGACCAGGCAGATTATTAAGAAAATAGATTAATAAGACAACACTTTTTTTTTATCAGAATAAGACAACACTAAACAACCAAAAAGTTCAAAAAAGAAAAGGAAAAAAAAAATATCAAACACATCACTTGAAGAAAATTAAACTCAGATAAACACTGCTTCTCAAAATTCCGCTCTTCTCATAGAACTTTGAACAGTGTGATTATCTCCAACATTTCTCCACCTGAATCGGCTCTATCAAGAACTCAACACCAATTAAATATTAGCGATGGTACTACAAGGAAAGATATCTGACCACAGAAAAGCCAAGAAGATCTCATTCAACCACAGTGATGTTAGACTAGAAGGTCAGATCTTTGGGATCCTCAATAATCTTCGCCAGAGTTTGTAAGAATTGAGCAAGATCGGCACCATAGATAACACGATGATCTGCTGTAACATTTACCTGTAACCCAGAGATTTAAGAATTTGTACGCTAATTCTGGACAACTAATTAGAAAAACCCAATTCAGAGAACATGATGGCAAAAACACGTTTGTTACCTGCATCTGGTTCTTCATGCCAATTCGACCATCCTTACTAGCCACAACAGTAGGCAGAGATGCTCCTACAGCCATAATTGCTCCCTGCATCAATAAAATCCGGATAAATAAATTTAGCTGCCACTCAGGTATATTGAAAAATATTCATACTGAGTTAAAACACTTACAGTTCCAGGTGGCAAAATGGCATCAAATCGGTCCACGCCAAACATCCCAAGGTTAGAAAGAGTGAAAGTACCTATAAAAATAACCAAACAAGTGTAATTATGAGAAATTGCAAAATCGAAAAGTTAACCAAAAGCTTTTCTTTTTGAACATATGGTCAGCAATCAAGCAAGCGTAATGGCAACGAATATTATAGGAAAATAAACTTTAAATAGAGGACAAGTTCACACAACCAAGAACTCTAAACTCTATGATCACAAAATATATATCTCAAGTAGCACTTAGCATAAAAGATATTACCAAGAATTATTCAGAAGCTGCAAATATTATATGGCACAATAAACATACCACGTCAAAATAGAAATTATTATGAGCCACAGTAATAATCTGAATTTCCTCTTTATGAAAAAAATCTGAATTTCCTAATCACCCAGAATTTAAGTCTCCATATTTCTGCTTTCAGCAGGGTCAAAAAATGCTGCAATATATCCAGTTATGGGATATCCAAGGCCTAATAGATCAAAGCAACAAATTGATCCTGCCAACCTATCAACACCAAGGACCTCAAAGAAAAAATAGCAAATTAATGTGGAGCATCGAAATACCTAATCTATGAAGATTCTAAACTAGCACCATTTGTTTGGTTAGAAAAATACAGAGACTAATAGGCAAATATTAGCTATTATGGAGTCAAAGAAAGAAAACCTACAAATAATGGACTAAGGCAGCAATGACATCACTTGCTCTGTATAAAGAATGCAACTATAATGAACTGGGTAGTTTCAGTTAAACCTAAAACATAACAGGAAATAATTACTACTTCGTATTAAACATGCTGACCTATATCCCAACCTAGATCCTATATGCTAGTTTATAGCATCCCAACGCAGATCCTGTATTTAGAATATAGTTATTTGATCTTGAGCAAGAATACAACCCTTGCCAAAATGGTACAACCCAAAAAGAATGGACTCAGCAAGGTCGTTTAGGATGTCTGCTATTCATCTTCATACAAGAAAAAAGAAACTGAATTGAGATTCTTTTGGCAAAAAAGTAGAATATGAAATCAAAGTTGTTAAAGATATATCATGGAAAATTTCTTTTCACAAGCAATTACCCAACAAGGTCAGCTTTCTCATATCACAACATTATCTACCAGACCAGACTCTTTTTTTCTTTTTCCATGGATGCAGTGCATATAAGCTAAGAAACACTTGAATAGATACCTAGAACGCTGCACTATAAGCTGACAAAAACATATTATACAAAAAGCAAATACCTTTTTTTTTTATTAGTTCAACAAATAACCAGTATTAATATCGAGAGATGTAACTTTGATGTAGAATAGTAGGAGACAGAGAACAAAGTAACAAGAAAATAGGAAAGAAACAATCTCAATCACAGGGAACTAGCAAACCCAATCACAAGGTGCAATCCATTATCAATAAATAATATTTTGTATATTCGTCAAAAGCTAACTCAAAATAACATAGGGATATCTAATATATAGACATCTTAGAAACCCTAGTAATACCTAAATAAGGAAACTAAATAAAACCTAAATATTATAATATCTCATTTCTATTTTTTTTGTAAGTAAAAAATATATTATAAAGTTTTCTAAATTAAATCCCTAAAACCATAAATCCTAGTACCCATAATATTAGAAAATTACATAATTACCCTTGCAATCAAAATAACCCATAATACCTAAATTAAAAGCTCTAAATCTATTCTTCCATGCATACTCCATCAAACTTCTAATTGTTGAGAGTCCTAATTAAGTTTCCTATTATGTGTCATAGTAGGTTTCTTAAATCTTATCTATTTTATATCTATCTTATCTAGTTATGTCTCTTAGTCCTATTAGGTTTGATATTCACAAGTCTAAACATTCATCTCTTGAATTGTAATCAGAAGATCAATAATACACAATTCTTTTCAATTCTTTTTGTTAACATGGTATCAGAGCTTTAGGATTTTTTTTGGAAATTCCACAGCCTTCATCGCTTCATCTATTTTGGCCTTCATAGCCGACTATATCTCTGGCTTTTATTGCCAATTTTTTCTTCACTCTAACTTACCTTCTTCTTCATCATTAACCCACCATGGCTGAAAATACCACTATGTCCACAGAAGTTCTCAATCATCTGACTTCAGGTGATCTGCAGAATATTCAAGCAGCGTATAAGCTGAAGGAAAGAATTATCTGAAGTGGTCCCAATTTATCCGCGCGTATTTGAAGGGCAAGGGAAAAATAAGTCATCTTCTGGGCACAGGATCGAAGGAGAGAGATCCCAAATTTGCAGCGTGGGATGAAGCAGATTCCATGATTATGTCTTGGTTATGAAATTCCATGACTCCTGAAATCAGCGACACCTGCATGTTCCTATCCACAACGAAGGAAATTTGGGATGCTGTTCGACAGACGTATTCGAAAGCTCGTGATGCGGCTCAGGTGTACGAGATCAAAGTCAAGATCGCTGAAATGAAACAAGGCAGCAAAACTGTCACTGAGTACGCAAATGCGCTTAAGAATCTATGGCAAGAGCTGGACCATTATCGCTGTTTCGAGACCAAATTTCCAGAAGATGCAACAACCTTGAATAATTTCATCGAAAAAGATCGAGTTTATGACTTTCTTGCAAGACTTAATGCTGAACTTGATCAAGTAAGGGTGTAGATAATCGGCAAAGAAGAGATACCCTCTCTGAACGAAACCATCTCTCTGATTTGGGCAGAGGAGAGTCGAAGAGGAGTGATGCTCGAACCCCAAGCTCCTGAAGGTTCTGCTATGGCGACAAAAACAAACGTTAAGACGGATGGAAAGGCAGATCTGTCTCGATTCTCAAACCCGGATAGCCGGGATACTCTCTAGTGCACTTATTGCAAGAAATCGAGACACACCAGAGAGAGGTGCTGGAAACTGAATGAAAAACCATCGAGCAAGGAGTGGGGATACCAAGGAGGGCAGCAACATAATCTGGGACAGCAGCGGAACCAGTCCTATTTCACCATGAATCAACCAGGTTCAAACCAGAGTATGCTTAATATAGAGGAGGTAGAGAAGCTAAGAGGACTTCTGGGATCACTGAAAAAGCCTAGTGGTTCATGCTCTCTTGCATTCTCAGGTAAGTTCTCATTTTAAATGTCTCAGATGAAACTATCAGGAATTTATGGGTCATTAACTCAGGAGTCACAGACCATATGACTCATTCTTCACTAAATTTTAGCACCTACTCTCCATGTCCTAGCAATCGAAAAATAGCAGTTGTTGATGGTTCTTTAACTACTGTAGCTAGTCTAGGAGATATTCATATCAGTCCTTCTCTTATTTTAAAAAATATTCTTCATGTCCCAAAGTTGTCCACCAACTTAATATCCATTAAAAAACTCACACATGATATAAATTGTAATGTACTTTTCAATCCTTCTCAATGTATTTTTTAGGACCAGGTTTCGGGGAAGAAGATTGGACTTGCTAAGGATAGAAACGGGCTCTACTATCTTAACGAACCAAGCAAGTCACATATGGTCAAGAATAATTTATCTCTGTCATTTCTATCATCATCCAATAAAGACATCATTTGGCTCCACCATTTTAGACTAGGGCATCCATCTTTTGGAATCTTGAAAACTATGTTTCCTACTTTGTTTAGAGGTCTACGTGCTGAGTATGTGAGTTTGCGAAGCACAAACGTGTACATTTTCCAATCAACAATAATTAAAGCCCAGTTCTGCTTTATTTGATTCACAGTGACATATGGGGACCCTCTACGGTTCCAAATGTGTCTCATTATCGTTGGTTTGTCTCTTTCATTGACGATTGTACTAGGGTTTCTTGGATCTTTCTTCTTAAACATAAATCAGATGTAAGCAGTGTACTCCCAAACTTCCACAACATGATTCAAAACCAATTTGGGGTAAAATAAAAAGATTCCGATCAGATAATGCAAGGGATTATTTTAATCAAGTCCTATCTCCATATTGTCAAAAAGAGGGAATCATCCATGAATCTTCTTGTGTTGATACTCCACAACAAAATGGAGTGGCAGAGAGGAAAAATGGTCACTTGCTAGCCACAACCCGAGCCTTTCTCTTTCACCATAATGTTCCAAAACACTATTGGGGGGAAGCCGTACTCACAGCTGCTTATATGATTAATCGTCTACCTTCTTGGGTGCTAGGGTTTAAGTCACCAATGGAAACAATATCCCAATTCTATCCCTACCTTCGTACAACAAATAACCTCACTCCAAGAATCTTCGATTGCATTGCCTTTGTCCATGTTCATAGTTGAAACAGAGGAAAATTAGATCCAAGGGCTCTTAAGTGTGTTTGTAGGTTATTCGTCCACCCAGAAAGGATACAAATGCTACCATCCACCTACACATAAATTCTTTGTCTCCATAGATGTCACTTTTGAGGAAACAAAACAATACTTTAACCAGCCTTATCTTCAGGGGGAGACTTCATTTAGTGAAGATAAGGATAAAGATATGTTTCTGCTCGATCTACCTACTCGTGAATCATTTGTGTCCACCGGATTAGCCCCATCTGATCTAATTCCAGTCGAACCAGCTCCAGCTGACCCACCTGTATCGGCCGAACCATTCCAGCCGGCGTCAACACCCACACCCACCCACACTAGACCCATGACAAAGCATAATGAACGTCATGACTCTATGCGATTTGTGCCAGCTTATTCAAGGAGAATAGACTCATATCCTAATCCCATGCAAGTCCAAGCTTTAACTCCTGATCCTAAAAATGAGGTAAATACAATTTCTGACCAATTTCAATGAACACCAGACCATGATCTTCCAATTGCTATTAGGAAAGGCACAAGAGAATGCACAAAACACCCATTGTATACTTTGGCAAAATTCGTCTCTTTTAAGAAATTCTCACCCTCACATAGGACCTTTCTAGTCAGTCTAAACTCTATTCATATTCCTGATACTTTATCTAAGGCATTATCTAATGAGAATTGGAGAAATGCCATGAGTGAAGAAATGTAGGCACTAGAGAAGAACTAGACGTGGGAAATAGTTGACTTACCACCTGGAAAGAAGGCTGTGGGTTGCAAGTGGGTGTTTACCGTAAAATACAAGTCAGATGGCTCTCTTGAAATATACAAAGTCAGACTCGTGGCGAAAGGATACAGGCAGACCTATGGTGTGGACTATCAAGAGATATTTGCTCTAGTAGCTAAGATGAACACGGTGAGAGTTTTGTTGTCACTGGCTGCTAATTTCAACTGGTATTTGGAGCAATTTGATGTAACAAATGTCTTTCTTTACGGCGAATTAGAAGAGGAGATATATATGGACATTCCTCCTGGATATGAGCAACAACTGAGAGGCAACAAAGTCTGCAAGCTAAGGAAGGCGCTCTACGGCCTAAAACAATCTCCACGAGCTTGGTTCAAAAGATTCACCAAAGTGATGCTAGCCACCGGATACAAGCAAAGTCAGGGAGATCATACACTCTTTATAAAACACTCGGATGCAGGGGGAGTAACGACCCCTTTTGGTGTACATAGATGACATAATAGTCACAGAAAACGATGAGACGGAGAAGGAAGCTCTACGAAGATGTCTTGTCAGTGAATTTGAG
Source organism: Bretschneidera sinensis (assembly GCA_023935145.1). Lineage (NCBI taxonomy): Eukaryota > Viridiplantae > Streptophyta > Magnoliopsida > Brassicales > Akaniaceae > Bretschneidera > Bretschneidera sinensis. Next base: position 135,652,107 of record CM043697.1, on the reverse strand, counting down.
ATAAAAGAACTTGGGAGGTTGAAATACTTTCTAGGAATTGAAGTAGCTCATTCTAGAGAAGGAATCTTTATCTCACAACAGAAATATGTGACTGATCTCCTTAAGGAAACAGGAAAGTCGGCATGTAAACTAATTTCCACACCGATTGAACAAAATCATAGACTTGGAGAAGCGAAAAATGATCCAGCCGTGGACAAGGAGAGGTACTGAAGACTGGTTGGGAAGCTCATATACCTTGCCCACACACGGCCAGACATTGCTTATGTCGTGAGTGTTGTCAGCCAATTTATGCATAGCCCAAGAGAAGTTCATCTACAAGCTGTCCATTGCATACTACATCACCTAAAGGCTAATCCAGGACAAGGGATTCTATTTAGAAGAAACACGGGGTTAGTCATTGAGGCGTATACAGATGCTGACTTTGTAGGTTCACCGGTTTATAAAAGGTCCACGACAGACTATTGCACTTTCCTAGGAGGCAATCTTGTAACATGGAGGAGTAAGAAGCAGAATGTAGTGGCAAGATCAAGTGCTGAAGCAGAGTTTAGGGCAATGGCGCAAAGAGTTTACGAATTACTGTGGCTCAAAATAATTCTTGAAGGCTTAAAGATTAAGTTGGATGGACCTATGAGGCTATTTTGTGACAACAAGTCGACTATCAACATCGCTCATAATCCCATTCAGCATGACTGGACAAAGCATATTGAGGTAGGTAGACATTTCATAAAAGATAAGTTGGACAGCGGATTAATCTGCACACTGTACGTCCCAACAAACAATCAACTTGCTGATGTACTTACAAAAAGACTGAACAGTGAAGCATTCCAACGACTTATATGCAAGCTGGGAATGAAGGATGCATATTCACCAACTTGAGGGGGAGTGTTGAGAGTCCTAATTAGGTTTATGTTGAGAGTTCTAATTAGGTTGTTGAGAGTCCTAATTAGATTTATGTTGAGAGTCCTAATTAGGTTTCCTATTATGTGTCATAGTACGTTTCTTCAATCTTATCTATTTTATATCTATCTTATCTAGTTATGTCTCTTAGTCCTATTAGGTTTGATATTCATAAGTCTATATATATGACTGTTGAATTGAATTCAGATCAATAATACATAATTCTTTTTGTTAACACTAATTACTTAGAATGGAGTTTTGATGCATGGTGGGCAGCAAATGTATTCTGAATAAAGCTCTAGTAATGAATCGAAGGTTCAAAATATTCAACAACAATCACTAAAAGCAAATACTGTAATTCAGGATAATGTGAGGTGAGCCAAATTTTCCTTCAACCTACTACGGCTATACTTAAGCACCCATCACCTCACCAATTACAATAAATGATACTGCAGTACTATAGTGCTCTTGTAGAAAGTTTGTTTTTTCCTTAAAAATGATATTTCAAATTCAAATGAAAAGGATTATTTCATGTTATTCCTTTTGTTGAGTATAAATGTGTTGAGACTTACAACAACTGATAAGAACGGCATGAAGTATGAGTACCTGAATTGTATTCATGTGGTTGCAGCTGCTTGGCTCGGGCCTTATCAACTAATTCTTTCCACTTTCTCGACAATGAATATATGTCAACCTATGCACAGTAGGAGAATGCCCCTTAGAAAATGATAACTACATATATCCAGCTAAAGTCAAAAGGCAGAAAATGTGGAAAAACAAGCACCTTATCAGCATCCTGGAGCACCGGTGTAATTAACCCACCGTCAATAGCCACAGCAACTGCAATGTTGATGCTACTGTTATATGTAAAACTGTTACCATCTCTACAAGAAGAATTTACAACTGGATGTTTAACCAATGCAAGTGCTGTCGCCTTTGCTAGCAGTGCTGTCATTGTTACTCCCTTGAGCTTAATCTAAAAAAAATAAATCAATCAATCAAGACAAGATGAAGGTACTAGTAGTATGAAACAATAAATAATCATTTAACAGATACTGGTCCCAACTTATTAAAAAATTTAGACCAAGTTTATCATTCTCTGAGCATAAGAATATGCTATCCCATAAGCATCAAACTCATTCTTAAGCAATAAGTGAATGTAAATAGAAGCAAAGAAAATGTATTACTCCTATTATTTTTAAACATCCTAATTCAAGGATGTACTGCTATTTATTCACCTTATGTTGAGCATTAAGAAGCGAGATGGCATTCTTTTTCCAAACATAGATAGAATGCACTCCAAAGACTCTTGCAAAAAAGATTCTATGAAATCGCTCAGTATCAAGCATGTTCTTAAGTAGCCAGCAAACATTAGAAAACAAAAATAAATTATCATTTTTAATGCCCCAAGGATAAACTACTGAACATTGAGCACAAAAAAAGGAAAGAAAAAAAAGGATACAGAGCTTCAAGGCTTCTTAAACACAAGCTATTTGCAAAGGAAACAAAAATCAAGAGATTAAAAATGTAAAAAGGTTTTAAATGTCACCCTGTCCTATAGAGTAGCAAACATGAAGAACAGTTTAGCATTCTATAAATCCTAAATCAAGGATAAACTACTGAGCATTCAGCACAATGAGAGCAAAATGTCATCTTATGCTTAAAAATTCCAAAACAGTTGTCTAGACATCCTCAATCACACACCCACACAAAAAAAAAAAAACAAATTCATCGTTTACCATCAAAACCACAAATATGAAATACCTTTTTGTACAAAGCATCAAGGGCATTCGTGGTGATAGTGTACCCAACTCTAAACGTTGGCACCGCCAAACTGTCCACCATATTCCTGCTCACGGCACCCTGCATTGTGGTAAAGGGCACAACCGTTCCCAACTCAATCCCTGGGGCTACTGTCCCCACCTTTGCCGCTTCCGCCGGGGCCATCACAGGAGCCGCAGCCGCAGCAGCCTCAACATCCTTGGCCACAATCCTCCCCATGGGCCCACTCCCCACTATACTCTCCAACTCCACCTTCAACTCCTTAGCCAGCTTCTTCGCGTACGGAGACGCCACTACCCTCTTCCCTCCTTGGGAGGCCGGGTGCACAGCTGCCGCAAGAACCTTGGATTCCGCAATTTTCTCCTCCTTAGAAGTAGTGGTTGCAATTGCAGTTACAGTGGTAGCGGTACTAGCAGTAGTCGTAGTATCAGTAGCAGCAGCAGCAGCAGATGTAGGTGTGGAAGTAGAGGAGTTAGAGTTGGCTTTGGATTTGGCCTCGGAGATCTCGTCCTGGGTCTCGGCAAGTAGGGCGATGGCTGATCCGACGGAGGCGACGCCACCTTCCTCGACCATGATGGCTGCGAGGTAGCCGTCGTAGAAGGTCTCGACGTCCATGTCGGCCTTGTCGGACTCGACCACCACCACACTCTCGCCCTTGGAGAGCTTTTCGCCCTCCGATTTCATCCACGACACGATCTTTCCCTCCGTCATGGTCGAGCTCAGCGCCGGCATGAATATCTCCCGGATCTTGGCCCGAACCGGACTGACCGATGTTTTACTCCGGTGGGTCGAAATGTGGAATCGCGGTGAGGAGGAGTTAAGGTTTCTGCGGAGAGAGGGAGAGGAGGAGAGGAAGGAAGTGTGGAGAAGGTAAGACATTCTTGGCGATGTGTTTTCGAGAAAAATTGAAGAAGAAGGAGAATTTTGTGACGTTTAATGGGAGATCAGGCGATGTTAAATTGTTAATTTGGGTTCTCTCGAAAACATCGAAACAGGGCGGAGCTCTCAACTACCCTACCGGTGATTTTTCTGATGATAGTTAGTTGATTCAGAGAGAGAAAGAGAAACATTTACTCAATTAAAAAAAATATATATCTATATATATTTTAAATTTTAAAATTTATTTTAAAAATCTTGAAATTAAAATCAAATTTTCAAGACTATTGGGTAATTGAAGCAGGGAACGAAAAACATTGAATCATTAGTTCATTAGTCCAACTAGTAGGTCATTAATTGAACCGTAAGTTAATAAAAAATAATTAAAAATTTATAAATAATTTTGTAAGAACATGATTATATTATATCAAGTATTTATATAAACATATGAAGTTTTAATTATATTTAAAAATTATGTAATATGTTTATTATAATAAAAATATGACTAAGTTATATTTCAAAATTTATTTTAATTTTTTTATATAAAAATAATGTTATATAATCAATTTCATTATTATCATAATCAATTTTAAATAAATTTTTTTGTTTGGTTTGAGTTTACTGTAAAAAAAATTAAAGTTTGACCTAATCGAAAATAACATTTATTATATTTTAATATATAAAATAATACATAAAAATATAATCAATAAATTATTTAGGCGTAAATATTTATTATATTTTTAAATAAAATATATCTCACAAAGTATTTATTTTAATAATTTGGATAATAAAATAAATTTTTTAAAAACAATGATACCAAGCCAATAAACAGCCTTGAAAAATGAAAATAAGCTACATGAAATTGAGGAATTGCAGTGCTACTGTGCTCCTAGCCTGAAGTTGAGTAAAATAAAAAAAAAATTAATCTATTTATTTTGTTTGATGACTCTCAAGGTTATAAATACCGTACTGCGGTCGGCACGTACCCATTCTTAGAACAAAACATGTGTTCGACAGTTTGGAAGAGAGGAGTATATAGGGGTGGGGGGGTGATGGAGGGAGAAGTGAAAGGAAAGAAAGATTGTTAGTCAATCATTGTTTGTATGTTTAAAAAATAATTGGAAAGTAAAGGTTGGTAAATATCTTCACCTTGTTTGAGAGCTTTTTTAAAAGAGAAAGAATGAATTACAAGTATAGTATTTCTTATAAAATTTGAATAATTGAAAAAAAAAATTGAAATTACATAATATAATAATAACCCTCAATCCTCCCGTGGAGTTATGAACCCCCTCTCAATCCACTCTCTCTTCCCTAATTAAAAAAAAAACTCTCAAATAAAGGTGTGGTACCCAATCCCCTCTCCTTCAATACCTTTCGTCCCAAACATACTGTTAGTTTTATCTCTTATTTGGTTTCAAAAAATAATGATATTATCGATGAGTATTGGTAATACCATAAAAAGGCAATTGAATTTTTATTTTTTCTTTCATTTTTTAGATAATCTTCTCTCACCTTTGTTATAAAAAAAGGGTGATGATAAATTTTTTATCTTTACTTGGACTTGAATTTTCTTTAATGTGTATATATATATATATGTATATTGATATTATAATATGTCATCAAATTTGAAACTGTACACCGAGATAGATTGGTATTAGTACGTGTGTCGTACCAATAAAAAGAAAATGATACCTCATCCGGTCCAATATTTATAACTATGGTTTATCATCCTTCATGCTTGGAAAATGATACATAAAAAATATTTATTGGTATATTGACCAAAAAAATGTTTTATTCTGTTGGGTACATGAAAGAGAGTGCAAGGGTGTATGGGTATGTTTAGTAGGAGAGATAAATAAAAAAGAAAAAAAGTTTGTGAAATGCATTTTTGTATTGTTTTGTAAGAAAGAAAAGAAAACTGAGAGATTGATGTTTTCTTTTTATGTGTGTAAATCATAATTATCTCAAATTTGGAGGATTAGAGAATGAGAAATAAGAAAAAAAAGATGTAATTATTATCTTACCAATTTATATATATCTAATCCCTCACATTAAGAGAAAAAAAAAAACTAAAATGATAGAAAGTATGAAGAAAGGTTTTGAAATTTTTTCTTTTGTGTTTAGTGGAAAGGGTAGAAAAATAATAAAAAGAAAATTGTTTTCTTCATCCCTTGTTTAGTAGTGGGAAAGTGGAACAAAGTGAAAATAATATTCATTTTACAATTGTACTTTTTATAATGTTAATTTGATTAACTCAACGAAAATAAAATAATAAAATTATAATCTCATATCTTTTTTCTCTCGAATCTTCTCAATTTGGAAAAATAATGATTTATGCATGTGGGTAAAAACATTGGTTCTGTTAGTATTCTTTACTCGCACTCCTCCCTATCACGAAACACACCTTAACATTATGAAAACTATCATGGTAGTAATGATACTATTTGCATTTTATTCCCTCTCATTTTTCACTCAATTAAATAAAATAAAAAAAACTATTTCTTTCTCAATAAAACCGGCAAGGTGAAAATTGTGAGTGTACCAGGAACACAGAATTCCAAAATTAAATTAAACTTTCTCAAAACAAATAAATTGGAAAAATCAAGCGACTGTAAATAAATTAAAAAAATATAAGATATACATCAATGCTTATCGGAGTAATTATTCAAACGAAGGGTTTAGTGAATACACCCCACCGTTGGATAAACTTCTGTGAAAAGAAATCCTCCAACATGGGAAGATGTGCACACTCAAAACATCTAAAGAATAAAAGAAGTGGCCCAGCAATCGCCCCCACTGCAGATTCTTGACAAAGAAAAAAGAATTCTGCAAAGTGGTGCCAATGACCTATAGTGGGGAACATTGTACTAAAAGAGCCATATGAGAGAAGGCAGGCGTGTGGATACAAAAGCGGAGCATTCAAAGAATTTTGAAATCCATTTCCACTCCACTTTCAAGGAAATACTAGCTTTTAAGAGAGGAAGTACTTACTCGAATTAGTTCAAGCCTTACCGTATGACCTCCCGGGGGGGGGGGGGGGGGGGGGAGGGGAGGGGGAGAGGGGAAGGGTGGGAACTGTATTCTCAAACCATGCAGACAAGTTCACGTTTTTCAGCAACTAAAATAAAGAAAATATGGGTTAATTGAGTCTCCTCTCAAGCATATAGATTGGCACTCGTTATACTCCTGCCTCAATTACCTATGCGTCCCAACTCTAGGTTATTACACCCTTTCTCTTGAAGCATATTGTTTGTGGTAGTATTTATCCAGATCGTACTATGTTGACATGATTTTTATAAACCTTTGTTATTTACATTCATTATAAATTTATAAGCAATCAACTCAGAAACCTCCCAGCATATACCCCTTATATGAAAAAATGGTTAACTTTGTTCCAGTCTCTACAAGAATGGAGAGCAGAGCTAGTCTACCTTTCTGATAGGTCATATGCTCTTTACACATTTCACATCGAGGATGAGAGTAGTTTGGAAGGGCCATGGATGTACAAGATGGAAACATATTCCATCTTAGTGTTGCAGAAGTCCTTTTCCATCCCTTTTGCTATAGGGGACAAAGTTTCAAAGTAATTTTTTTGAAAATCCTCATGAAAACGGACCAGGTTGAACAGATGGAAGAAGGCACTTGACATTTTGGAATACCATGGATCCTTGCAAAGATATCTGGCCGCCTGCATTGTTCAACCTGTAAGAGAAAAAAAAAAACATGTTCTCAAAGTATTATTGAAGATGGCTAAGGCTTGAATACTCGTATTTGGATTGAATGAAAACAAATTAAAGAACTTGCACTGGGACTGATTTGTTGAGATGTGTGTTGGGTTCTGAATTGTAGCTGCACTCTCCTTTTATACAAGCTTGGAGATTAACTTCCATGTATTTCTTCAACTGTCATTAATGTTTCTGATTTTCCCACCTTCTCCACGTTCACTCTTTGTCAAAGAGATGACTGATTGTCACTTTCCACAAAATAACTAATTTCTTTGATTGGGCTTCATTTGTAACTATTAAACGGAGTGGACTCTTGCCTGATGATTTAAGAATAGAATCCACCCAAACCCGCAAGAAGCCGCCCGCAGTAAAACCAAAGATATCTTTATAAAGTAAAAAAAAAAAAAAATTAATGAAGGTTAACAAGTTAACTTTAAATGGAAAACCCGATTAATCCTCTAATTTAGGATGTTAAAAAACTTGTCAAATAAAAGGTTTGAAGAGTTATTTGGAAAACCCCCAAAACTTCGCTCTTTATAATTTCAATAAAAAAAATCTACTAAAGAAATCCCCCTTAAATGGAAAGGTACAAAGATCGATTCCTCTGCTCGAAATAGAGGTGGATTCAAACCGAACTGAATCCGAGTTGAAGAAAGCTCGATTCGTACGGTGAAATTCATACTCGAGCTCGAACTCGAGTTAGAATCGAGCTTTTCGAAATAAAATAATAAATATATAAAATAAATATAGTATATATAATAATTATTTAATTTATTAATTAAATCAAACTAGTTCGCGAGCCTAACGAGCCGAGTTTGACATTGCTCGAACTCGACTCGATAAGCTAACCGAATCAAAATCACAGCTCAAGCTCGAGCTCGAACTCGATTTAATCGAGTTTCGAGTTGTTTCATCCCTAGCTCGAAGTGTATCCACCCTCTCTCCCAGATTGCTTAGAAAAAAAATAAATGAAAAGGTTGCAGGTAAAATTACAAAACATAAAATAAAGTGAGAATATGAGATAAACAATGTCCTTTGTGGCTATGGTGGAAAACTAAAAAGAAAAATGTAGTTGTAAAGTAGCAGAAGATCATCTGTTCTTCGACTTGACAGGAACTCCTTTGTACATTTGTACTCGATCCTTCAATGCATCTCGCCTGGGCCGTGCTAGCTTATTGTTAGGATCAAAAAGTAGCACTTCTTCAAATGCCTTTAGAGCAGACTTCAAATCCTTCTTCTTCTCATACGCATCACCAAGGTTGTTCCACGCTGTGACATAACCTGGTTGCAGCTTTACAGCAGTTTCAAATTGACTGATTCCTTTGTCCAGCTTCACGTCACGGACATAACTTACACCAAGGGCATTGTAAACCTGTCCGAATATTTAATTGAAAAATAGAAAATAGCAAACTTCATTGATACAATGCTTCTCATGAAGATGATGAAACAAACAGAAAACATATTTTAACATGCCTGATTTTCTTATGTGTTCTTTTCTCTTTCCCATTTTCCTATGTAAATCTCCTTTTGAAGTAACATGCTCCCACAAGGAGGGTATACCAATATTAGTTGCCAAAGGCAATGGCTTAACATCAAAATGTGCCAGCATAACTAGTTATAGGGTGTCATGGTAACAGAACTTGAGAGGTGAAGAATCATAATTCACTCTTGGGGTGATTGAAAAACAAAAATTATGAATGTAAGACTCATGAAGTTAAATAGCCAAAAGCTCGAAGATGAAGTGAAAATGCAGCATAGGAACTAACCAGTTTGACAAAAGGACCCATGTTAATAATGCACTTTGAAGGCCATAGCACATTAGTTCTCTATTTTACTGAATCTATTTCATCTTCTAGACTAAATAAGTCCAAATCAAATATAAGAAATTCCAGTTGTATGTACATTGTGGATAATTAGACTTAATCTGAAGGCATAACCAGGGCAAAACAGAAGTTCCAAAAGAATTTTTGTCAAGGTAGCCTTACGGCTGATTTCTTATGGGAGAAGTGGAGTTAACCCTGAGCAGTTGGAGGTTGACTTTTGAGTTCATAAGGTGTCAATCAATACTTCTGAGTCAAAATAAATACCTGGAGTTACATAAAGAAATTCAATATTAAGGGCTCGTTTGGTAAGGGATCAAATCCAATATTTTCTGTTTTCAGAAACAAAATACAGAAAATGGACCATGGAAGGGTTATATGCTAGCTTTGTTGTGGCATCTAAATTGAAGGTGGTTAATGGGGAAGTGAAAAGGTGGAGTAGGGAGAACCTCAGGGATTTTAGAGTGAAGGAGGCTATACTGAGAGAAATAAGTTTCTCTATGAGAACGAGGTTAATTCTGGTCTTGAATAGTGAGAGAGAGTACTATAGGATACAACTTAAAATGAATCTTTCTAATGTTATTTTCATTTAATAACTTTGAGGAGTCTAAATCCTCATTGCTTAAGACGGGGAATATTAAATTCTTCCATAGAATGGCCAACCTCATAGAAAGTACAACTTTATGAGTAAATTTAAGGTTGACAGATTGGTACATGAGGAGGCTAAGGGGATAAGGGAGGCCATTTGTCACTTCAATAAAGATCTCTATAGGGAATCAGAAAATGTTCGACCTTCCATGATGGGCTTGCTGATGCAGGAAAAGTAAAAGAATTATGTACTATTCTAGGATTTCTGGGATATTAGGGAATTATTATGTTTTGATTTATTTCCTATTAAGTTGGGGATTTTATTTAGGAGTTATTATGTTTTGATTTATTTCCTTTTATGTAAGGGATGTTATTAATTCGTAGGATTTTCTATGTACGGGATGTTATTAATTCGTAGGATCTCTAACTTGCTTGTATAACACCTTATTATGTTGATTTTGATATAGCTGAATTATGAATTGAATAAAAGATTATGGTATCTTGTCTTTTTTTCCTGTCTTTTCTAATCTCTACTTTCTTATCTCTGTCTTCCTCTACCTGATCTAATTTCTCTTGGTATCCCCATGCTTCACTGTTGTTTTTCCCCTGTTCTCAATTTGTTTCTCTTGATTGTTTGTTCTAAATCAAATTGGTATCAGAGCTGAAAGGTTCTGCATTCTTATCTCTATCTATCCCTTAAATAAGATTTTGGTACCAAAAAAAATTGTTTTTTTGTGTTGTGAACAGTGTCATCGCTACAGTGCAAATGAACACTGTCGTCGCTACAGTGCAGATGAGCAATGCCGATGAATAGTGTTCTGTTTTTTTATTTATATATTTTCTTTTTGTAGTTTCTAATGAAAAAAGAAAAAAACAATAGAGAAAAAAAAATCACAAGTTTTCTTTCTGTTTTATTTATGTTCATTTTTTATTTACATCTAATTGTAATCAATTGTGAAGAATGAGTGAGTTGAGTCGAGTTTTTCTGGTTACAGTTCATCATGTATTATATTCAATTATAGAAGATGTTCTCTATCATATTTTTCGTCCTTTTGGTCATATTGAGAAAATTAGTTTTCACCCAAATTCATTGGATTTTCAAGCGCTTGTGCAAATATAGTTTATCTCAATATGCTGTTTGGACTGAAGCTGAATTTGATGGTTGCTGCATTTATGACAATTGTTGCCAGTTGAAGATCGAATATTCAAACTTTGAAATTCGGCTCCTCAAGTTTCAACAACTCCTTGCAAGAATAACAAAATTAGTGGAAGCAAATTTTGCCAAAACTTCTATCCATCAAGGTTCGTGTTACGACGACACCAAGTATGAAGCCATTTCTCCAATCCAAGAGAACTTTGAAGAGCAAGCTTCAGTCATTGCAGGACTCAAGTCTCACAATGCACAAGATGTATCTCTTGAAACCCTTCATAATGAAGATCACCATTGCCAGCAATCACGAGTTTTGATCCTTCATCCCTTCAAAACTCAAGGTCAAGTGTTTTGCAAGTGGGGTAGAATGATGCAAAAAAGAAAAAGAATTATGTATTATTCTAGGATTTATGGGATATTAGGAAATTATTATATTTTGATTTATTTCCTATTATGTTGGAGATTTTATTAGGGAGTTATTATGTTTTGATTTATTCCCTTTTATGTTAGGGATGTTAATTCGTAGGATTTTCTAGTGTGCTTGATGCCTATATAAGCACTTTATTATGTTGATTTTGGTAGATTTGAATTATGAATTGAATAAAAGATTATGATATCTTTTGTCTCCTTTTTCATTTCTTTCTAATCTATGCTTCCTTACCTCTGTCTTCCTCTACCTGATCTAATTTCTTTCGGTATCCCCCTGCTTCTATGTTGTTTCTCCCCCGTTCTCAATTTGTTTCTCTCTTGATTATTTGTTCTACATCACTTGCATTTTGATAGAGTTAGGGTAGAAATTAGCTCATTGGTTGGAAAGTCCCTTCAAAGAATCTTGAGTGCCCTAAAGGCTTGTAATGGTGAAAGGCACCAGATTCGAACGACTTTACTCCAGCCTTTTCCCAAGCAAATTAGGAGATTGTCAAGGATTATATGCTACAACTCTTCTCGGAGGTCCATACATCTGGTGAATTTGTGGATAGCTTGAATTCCATGTTAAGTGTTAATTCGAAAGAAAAGTGAAGCATATGGGGAGTGAGTACAAACTCATCTCCACGGTGTTGGCAATGAAGTTGAAGAGGAGTGTGTACAAACTCATCTCCAAGGTGTTGCCGTTTGCAACTTCTATAAAGATCTCTAAAGGGAATCAAAAATGTTGGACCTTCCATGGAGGGCTTGCATTTTGATAGAAATGGTTAGCTCATTGGCTTGAAAGTCCCTTGAAGAATCTTGAGCGCCCTAAAGGCTTGTAATGGTGAAAAGCATCGGATTCAAACTTTACTCTAGCCTTTTCCCTAGCAAATTAGGAGATGGTCAAAGATTATATGCTATAGCTCATCTCGGAGGTCCATACACCTGGTGAGTTTGTGGATAGCTTGAATTCCGCGTTAAGTGTTGATTCAAAAGAAGAGTGAAGCTTATGGGGAGTGTGTACAAACTCATCTCCAAGGTGTTGGCAATGAAGTTGAAGAGTGTAAAAACTCATTTCCAAGGTGCTGGCAATGAATTTGAAGAGGGTGGTGGAAAAGGTTGTGGGTCTGCATCAAAATGTGTTTGTGGAGGGTAGACAAATTCTTGATCTCACGTTGATTGCATATAAGGTGGTGGATGCGCAGCTAAAACAAGGGGAAAATGGTTATATCCAAGATTGATATGCATAAAGCATATGATCGCGTTTGTTGGAATTTCCTCGTGTTGGAAAGGATGGGATTTGGTGCTCGATGGTGTTGATGGATCAAGGAGTGGATTTCCTTCACCTCTTTCACAGTTATCATTAATGGGTGCCCATTCGGATACTTCCAAATGGTCTAGAGGTATTTTCCAATGAGACCTTTTTTCTGCTCTTCAATTCATTTGGGGAATCAATGGTTTTAGTAGAATGAAGTATAAGCAATGGAAGAAGGGATTTTGAACAGGTTTAAAGTGGGTGGAGACTGTGATCTCTTAATTGCTCTTCATCGATGATTCTATCATTTCTTATGGAATGGAGATTGAATAAATAATCAATTTAAGATGTTTATTACTTTGTTTCCAAGCTTAAGGTGATGTACAACAGTACAGAGAAATTGAACAATAACAAGAAAATAAAGATGGAACAAAGAAAACTAAAGATAAAATGATCCAAATCACATGGAATCGCAATCCAAATCACATTAACGCAAAGAACACCGCAACCCAATCACAGGGCGCGAACAACACACTCAATCACAAAGTTGTTTTGTTTCAAATAAAACTAATTTTAATTCATTCATAAGCTAAGTAAAATAACATTGAGACGTCTCTTGTCCTAGACCGATAAGGAAAACTTAAATAAGAAAACTAATTAATTAAATTTAAATAAACTCTAAATACTCCTAATATTTTCAATCACATAATTATCACCATAATTAAAATATCCTCCAATTTCCAGATTAAAATCCCTAATTCTAAGCTTAATTGTGTACTCCATCATTCTCTACCACTTAGAAAAAACACGACCTTGAGTTGAAAAATGTTGAAGAATCAAGAGCTCTAATGCTTGAAGAAACAAAGCATGGTAAGAAAACTCATTGAACCCGAAGAATCTGTGAGGTGGAAAAAATTTCACCGGAAATATTTGTTGCCAAGGTGCTTGAAACCACGTAGGTATGATATAATCAATATCAAGGACATGCATATCAACCCTAACCTCAATCTTGCCATCAAACTTCTCTTCTTCTTTGTCTTTACCTTTTCAACATCCTCAATATGCTCAACAAACTCATCATCTTGCGGGATTAGTTTGCCTAAAACAACCTAACATGGAATTGGCTCAATAGGTGACCTTACCTCGAACATCTTCATCCTTGATGGCTTCATCTTGGCTCGGGACTTGCTCATAGTTAGAAGTCTTCTTATCATCAATCAATGTCTCAATGTCAATGGGTTTGCAGTTTTCATTTCTAGAACATCGTTCAATTTCACAACATCTAGTAAGGGCTTGCACACTTCCTTACATTCATTCGGCAACTTACTCATCTTCTTTTCATACAAAGAGATTGAACGATAGTGAGGTTTTTGTTCTATCACATTCTTATCATAACAACCATAAGCATCCCCATAAGTATGATCACAACCATCATAACCACCTTTTGGAGCGTAATAATAATTTTTATACGAATGACCATCATCATCATAAACATTCAAAGCATTTTTGTCTCTATAACTACACTCATACTCATAGTCAATTAGTCATATTGCCGACTTAGGTTTTCAAGTTTTCGAGCGTTAATACGAACCCAACAACTAAGTACTTTATATTCCTCCAAACTTTGACAACAAGAGTGCGAACCATACCTTATCCATTAAGATCTCAACCCAGCCATATACTTTTAGTCATTGAAAATTTTATCTTGCACGATTTGAATTTTTTCCAAGCATCAGTAGGCATAGTACACCACTGCAAATTTCTGCCAAAATCTACCTGGTCAACAGTCAATGCGGTCAACCCCTGGTCAACAGCTCCACGTAGAAGGAGCATAGCAGAAGAAACCCGGCTCAACTAAGCCTTCACTCCAGTCAAACAGATACAACTGACTAGAAAAAGAAACTCAAGCGCGACTCCAGTGTTGGTGTTTGACGACGATCTAGGCGGCGGAACAAGCTGGTTTTTCAGGGTTTTGGGTGGCCGCGAACGTGATGGTGGAAACATATATTGATAAACCTCACCGGAAAAGGTAGATATGGTGTGGCGCTGTGGGACGGACTTGTGGATGTTGCGGTCTTTTCCAGCAAAGGACAGGCGCGTGAAAGGCAGAACTGAACAGATCGGAGAATTCCGATCTGGATGGTGTGCCCAGATTCCAGCGTGAGGTTTTCCAGCAGTGGCGGCGGCGCATGGTAGAGCTTCTTGAGGTGGAACCGGCTGAGATTTGAGGGATTTTTCGCCGGAAGTTTTAAGTCGGAAGATGTTACTGTACACTCCTGACAGTTCACGATTTAGTAGCTGGTGTGTTTTTTTTTTTTTTTTCAAAACTGATATGGATTTAGGGTTTGTGTGATGGATTTGGAGTATTTTGATGTAAAACAAAATTTGGCTGAATGGTAACAGTGGTGGCGGATCGAAGTTTGGGCTCCGTTACCATTTGATGTAGAACAGTAGAGAGAAATTGAACAATAACAAGAAAATAAAAATAGAACAAGGAAAACTAAAGATAAAACGAACCAAATCATATGGATCTCCCAAATCACATGGGAATCGCAATCCAAATCACATGACGCGGAGAACACCGCAACCTAATTACCTGGCGCAAACAACACACTCAATCACAGAGTTGTTTGGTTTCAAAGGAAACTAATTTTTATTAAATCATAAGTTAAGTACGTCTCTTATATAGATCTTGGAAAACCTAGTCCTAAACCGATAAGGAAAATTTAAATAAAAAAACTAATTAACTAAACTTACATAAATTCTAAATACTCTAAATATTTTCAATTACATAATTATCTCTATAACTAAAATATCTCTCAATTCCTAGGTTAAAATCCCTAATTCTAACCTTCATTGTGTACTCCATCATAAGGTGAACCTAAGCAAAAGAGAAATGATTGCTTTGGGTACTAAGTATAAGGATGAAAGTATATGGGACCCTAATGTGGAGAAGTTGAAGAAGAAACTTACGGGCTGAAAGAGGAACTACCACTCTAAGGAGGGCAGCCGTAGATTGACCCTAATGAGGTTAAGTTTGGTATGGAAAGGTTGGGTCTTCTAGGGAGGGTAGGGATTCTTATGGGGTGGGGGTGTGAAAGTCGATTAGGTGGTGAAATGAATTCTTCCCTTATATACATTTTGATGTTTTCGTAAGGATGAATCTATACGGTTTTGGCAAAATTCTTGGTGTGGGAACTCTCCCTTGAGGACTCGATTCTCTGAGCTCTTCTTTACTGCTATGGAAATAGATGCTTTTGTAGGCTCCAATGTGGTGCTGGTTGATGGAAGAAGAGTGGTGTGGGAGATTAATTTTACCAGCAATGCTCATGATTGGGAATTAGAGAACTCAATTTTTTTTGACATAATGGTGTGAGGTTGAATTTCAATAGGGAGGATAGGGTTAAATGCATTTTCAAGTCAAACAGGTGTTTGATGTTAAATCTTTTGATGAGGCTCCTTCCAGTTGTCAATCGGTAGAGGGTATAACAATTTTTCTTTGCAAGATGATTTTGAAGATTTGTACCCCCGCTAAAGTTGCTTTCTTTGCTTGAGGCTACTTAGGAGAGAATCTTGACTTCAGATAACCTCCAAAACAGGGCGAAATCCTTGTCAATAGATGCTTTGTTTGCAAGAAAAATGCCAAGACAGTGTTTCGAATTTTATTGGGATGCTCTTGGACTAGGAAGGACCAAGCATTCTCAATCTTAGGCATTAGGTGGGCATGTGACATTTCAATGGAGGAGTTATGGGTTTGGGCAGGGATTTGAACTTGCAAAGAAAAGTAAGTTGCTTACTTTGGTCTTATCGATGTCTTTTGGTTGGCTTGGAGTGAGAGAAATACAATAGCTCTTCATGGAGTCCAGGGGTCTCTTTAAAATCTTCAGAATATATGGATCAACACTAGTTTTTGGTTCAATTCTCATTATTTTGTAAATGAGTATGAGCTTGTTGAGTTTATATGGTTTTTGTCTAGAAGATGATTATTTTTGTACAGAGGCTGGCACCCCTTGGTTCCTATTGAATAGAGTGAATTGCCTACTAACCCTAAGATTAGTATATATATATATATATATATATATATATATATATATATATATATATAAAGAGAGAGAACATAATAATGAAAATACATAAATACCCTTAACACTTTCCCTCAAGCTGGAACATGCTCCAACTTGTTACAACAATACTCATCCAATTTGTTACAATTAAATTCAAACCCAAATAATAACAAAGTTCATAACAGTTCAGGGAAACTATGCCCAATAAAACCATTAGGTCACCACGTTGACATCACCTAACGACAATATATCAACACATGATCCATGAACAAGATCCGAGGACACCAAAAAGACAAGACCCTCAACTTAAGGGTCAACAAGACAAGATAGACTGGAACGAGCTGCTTCATGTAGGCTGAATCAATGAAACATGTCAGATTGGGTCGTCTTAAACAACCACAAGGACAAATCTGATTTGGATCCGGGTCGGGTAAGGGTTAGAACAACCAAAAAAACCACAAAACATTCTTTCTTCACTCAGCCACCAAAACCAAAGAAAAAGGAGAACAACTACTCCAACACCTGACCATCAACTAGAACTCACCTGATCTGTTGGAGAAGACAACCAGAATACTGTTCATGGACACTGTAGCGGCATTGTTCACTTTTTTTAGGGTTTATTCAGGATCTCAAGGAAACAGATTGCGTCGTTGAAAAGCTATGCGCAGAGGTGTTGTGCATGACGCCCTAGAAGATGAACATAACTGAGCAGATGAATAGTCCGGAACAACAATAGAGAAGGCGGAGGCCACCAGAATCACATTGGAGAAAGAAAGAGGTGACGACAAAAGGTGTTTGGTGGGGTGGTTAACGGTAGGCTTATAGCTATCTAAAAAACTAGGGTTTCTATTTTTTTTCTTCTTTCGTTTCCTTTTTTTGGGTTTACTCAGAATGCCCGTCAGGATTCCATAGACATACCATGTTGAAGTTTATTAGAGTGAATTGCCTACTAACCCTATGGTTAGTAGTCATATATATATATATATAAAACATAATGAGTAAATACATAAATACCCTTAACACTCCTAACCCTAATAATCCTAATAGTTCCTTATAGTGCTTTTGCGATCTTTTATTGATAAAAAGAAAGAAAAAAGTGTAATCTAAACAACAATCAAACTAGAGGAGGAACTCTATTACAAGACTAAAAAGCAACTGAAAACTTAGTGCTCAAACCAATATCATAAATTAGGAATTGAAAACAAGGTATTGTAACACAGGACATGCAGACAGTGTTCAACCAAATACAAAGTACAAGCCACACTGCCTGTGAACGATGTAGAAGGTCCAAAATGTTACCATACCTGGGCAAGGTCTTGATCATCTCCATCCCATTTCTCAATTGCCTGAAGCAAATATTTGGTCGCCGCAGGGTAAAATTTCCTCCTCAGCATCACCGCACCAAGTTCAAAAAGCTCAGTAGCACTGGCATCACCACTCCTTACTTGTTCCTGAAATAAAGGGAATAAGAAAAAAAAAATAATGAAAAGGATGATGAAGCAACACATTGCAAGCAGCACCTACTATCCATTAAAAGAGCAAAAAAGATGACAGACTGCAAATACTTTGGAGTCCCCATAAATGTCAACAATAGTTTTACGGAAGTAAATAGCAGAGGAATTAAGTTTATCCAAATGGCATAGTGAAAGAAACAAGCTGTTACCTGCAATTCTTTAGCAGAAAGGTCAAGTTCTCTACGTACAAGGACTTGACGGATCACAAAAAAGGTACCAACCCCAAGTAAACCTAATAGTAAAAGCAGATAAGATAGCTGGATTCCTAATTCAAATAGCTCCCCGATCTCATAAACCGCATCTAATTTGATATTTTCATTCGCATGTGCTGGTTGAGTAGAAATCATCCACGAGGTTTGTCCAAATAAGAATGCAGATCCCAATATTAATGGCTTCTTCTTCAGAGCTAAATTATCATCAACGAGTTGAGGATTCCTCAAGGAATCTGCACAATAATGATTTATGGAGCTGATCCCACATGTAATTAAAGTAATAATTGTGGACTCTTAAAGTAGGTCAAAAGTATTTAGGGAATGGTTATGTGGAGGCACCCATCGAGTAATGCCAAAATGATAGTCCAATTTTGAGTAAGAATCTGATTAACAGAAAATATTATTAAGACACTACATAGCATATACAGAATACTTTTTCTACTGACTTGGCTCACTCATATACCCTTTTTTTTGCTAAGCCAATCATATGCCAAATACATCACTGATAATAGTCAACCTGTTTCAAATTGTTAACAGACATTTTAAGGATTGGAAACAACATGACATAGTATGCATAACATGAACTTATTTTTGGTCGTTAAAGCAAAACATGACCTAAGACATACAAGATAATATGAGAATGAGAGTCATGCCAAGCAACCGAAAATCTAGTTGTTGGTTTTGTCATTCTTTAGCAGCGAGTTTACTTTTGTACCTTAATAGGCCAACTTCTAATTTATGCACATATGAATAAAAGAAATGTGGTTCAGGAACTGCAAGTTTAAGACTCGAATTCACACAGGAGTCGTATTGCAGATGTATGTCATTGAAAGACAACCATGAATACATTCTAAATTCCCAGATAGACAAATTATGATCATTAAATTAATTGACACAACTTATTTAAGACTGACACAGTAGAGCCTTCTGGCCTTTCAGCGCATGAGCTTTTCTTAAAGTTCAGCATAGGAGCTTTTTAATATGGTATATATTATAATAGTGGTTTTGGATGACATAGACTAATAAAAAGGTAGAAAATGGCGATGTCAAGATCATGTTCAATGAGCGATCAATGATAATAAAACTCTAAAGTGAGCAACAAAAATCAAATTAGAGTAAAAGTAGCAGGGAAATACTCTCAAAATTTGTTGAGGTCAAGCATCGCATTGCCAATTCCTTTCCAAATATCTGCCTTCACCCATAATGTTTTCAGACAAAAAAAAAATTAGTAACTGTAAATGTATGAGCATGATCATTAAAGAAGTTAGCATAAAAAAAAACGTTTATTGGTTTCATTTCAGCATGGTTATATTTATACTACTAATAAAAATTGACAAGTTACCCATGAGTACAGTTCATGAAACAAACAGTGGATTATTATGCTTTAGCTAAATACCTAAATCACAAATCTTCCCTAAACAGCTAAAAACCAACTACCATAAAGGGCCTATTTTCCTCACCAGTACTACTTGAGCGCTTATGGTTATCATCATTTTCTTGCCACATAAAGCATCAAGGTTAAGAAAAAGCAACTTACTGTCAGTTGACTTGATTGGCCTCAGTTCTTGCTTTTTCCTACCATCTCAAACTTTGATTGATGTCACCAAACAAGGTAATTTTGAGAAAGCTGTCTTGTTCAATGGAGCCAATAATGTAGGAAGGTTTAATAATATTTCTAAGCCAGTACATAAAGGAAATAAATTTAATTCAGCTTGTCAAAGAGAGGTACACAACCCAAGTAATTCGTGTAACTTCTGAAGGGCTGATACAAAGACTCTTTTACCATTCTCTAAGACCATCGAACCACTAGTTGTAAGCGTTGAAGTTAGATTTAAATGTATCAACAAGAGCAGAGCTCTACCAGATGAGCTATGCCCCCCAAACAAAGCAGAATAAAATAAATAAAAAAAGGCTTTTCGATAATAAGCCCAACTTACTGCAATCACCAATATTTCAACCTCATTAATGTCTCATGGCCTTGTGGCTAACAATCTGATCTGTGAATGTCCCACTCCCTAGATTAAAGCATTGTTTGGTTCACCTTTTTGCATTTCAAAAAGCAAATTCTATAATGTTTTGCTTTTTATTACAACATAAAAGTGATAAAGATAGGTATATTTGAAAATTATCTTATTTTTTTAGTTTTTTACCTTTTGATTTTTTCAATTTACATTCAAATTCACTTTTTACGATTTATCATTCAAAAACCATCATCAAGAAACATACAAAAAGGTCAGTAAATCTCTCTCAAGACTTTGTTGAGAGCTTGAAAGATTTGATATTGAAATAGAGAAAGCAAAAACTTTGATTCAAAAAGAACAAATACTACTAGAGAAATTCATCAAAAATAAAAAATAAAAACGCTAGAGAAAAATTTGCTTCAACTAGAAAGCAAATTTTCTGCCCTTTGCGTGTACCATAGAGGTGGCAAACTGGTCAGATCGGGTCAATCAGGTTGGGGTTGTGGGTTTGGGTTCCGGCCACGTTGAGTCTCGGGTCGATCGGGTCGGGTCATTTCAGTCTCTGGTCGTATTGGGTCTCAGGTCGGATCGGGTCAACAAAATAGATATTTATGATTAATTAAAAAATATTTTATTTGCATATAATAGGACTAAACGAGCTATATTTTCAAATACGTGAAAATTAATTAATAATAAATCAATTCTTAATTTTTTTAAATAATATATTTAATTTTTTAATGCAATATGCAATGTTATGATTCTTAATTCCAAAATTCAGTATCTCAGACAACTGATCCACAAAGTTATTCTCACTAATAATATCTTATACTAAATTTTGAAGATTAAATTTCATATAATCACTTCATTCTATGATATTTTTTCAAGATAATTAAAAATAAAATTTTATTGTGACTTGAAAAACAATGCAAAATTTACTATTATTCTCGATTTTTTATTTGAAATTAATGAGATTATTCATATTAATAGAATGTTGAACCATGCATATCTACACATGTAAATCAATAATTTATTAATTGTTATATAATTTATTTATTTGACAACTAGTAAACTAACTATTATCCCAGTTTTAGAAAGCAAATTGTTTTTTATAAAAAAATATATATTTTCAAGTCATTTTAGGTTGGGTCGTTTCGGGTTTCGGTTGTCCGGGTTCGGTTCATGTTGGTTTCAGGTCATTCAGGTTCGGTTCAGGTCATTTCGGGTTTCGAATCACTCAGATTAGGGTCAGATCGGATCATATTATTTTGATATATTTTCGGATTAAGTCAGATTTTGCCACCTCTAGTGTACCATAGTTCTTTCTTCAAAGTATAGCCAATTAATGCTTTTTCTCTTTTTACCTTTTCTTTCCGAGAATCAAAGAGTAAAAATGTAGAAAATCCAACCAAAAATACAAAGACTACACTGTTCACTTGATTCGTGTAGCATTTAACAAAGAATTACACGTCACTATGTTAACAGATTTATACAACTAGGTTCACATAAATGGATCAACTGTAAAGTACAAGGGGAAAAATCTGCTCTTCATCAAGAACTCTTATCTTACAAAAATAAATGAATTAATGTATTTTTTAAGGGGAAAAAAAAAGATCCCTAACCAGATTTTCTAGATTTTTAATGGAAGAAGACTCTTTGTCCATCCCTACATCGCACAAGAAGGCAAAAAGTAAATAAAAGAAACTCACAAGAACCCTAAGAAGATTTCTAGTTCTGGGTTAAATTTGACATTACAGAAGGTCTAAAAATGTAGTACTTAAGGAAAAACAACCGAGCTTCCTCTTCAAGAGTTTCTCATATCACAGCCACATACCTAAAAAAAAGGCCTACCCATCTCATTCAATTTTACCTAAGGCAAAGTTTTAAAATAGAAACACCCCAATTCATTTTCGAATACCACTAAAACACTACCAGAATCTTCCAATTCGGTTCCTTCTTGACCAGAAAAAGTTTCACCATCAAATATTCATATCTTTCTCTATTTGGTTCTGGTAAGGATGCGTAGTCTAACTTTTACTTCAAAAGCCACAAATTTCGCAAAATACACCTCCTCTATTTTCATGAAACTAAATTAATTGCTGCATAATAAAGCACTAAAAATTACCAGCCATAATCATACTAGAAGCAACCACTCAAATAAAATAATAAGCACATAATTTCACCTAAAAGAATAAATGACAATATCAATTGAGAAAAGGGTTTGTTACCTGAGAAGAGAGCTTCTTGGGCTTGAACTTTAGAGACCCAGATGAGAGGAGAGAGTGAGAATGACGAAATTTCGGTGCAAGATAGACTCTGTGAAGTGGAGGAGGAGAAATGGTCGTTTGGAGAAGCATTTTATCTTCAAACATCTACTGCTTGTTTGTTTATTTTGTGAACTGTAAACTTTCCAGTTCAGGTATTTTGAGACAAAAGACTAGAAGAGTTCGTTATCGGATGAAGATAAAGATACACTTAACCGGTGCAGACTGCAAACAGTCGCTATTCAGAAGAAGATAAGGCCGTGTTTGTTGCAGTTTCAAATTCACCATACTTTTTACACATTTTGTTTTCTTTTCTTGTTTTGTCCTCTCTAGTTTTCTACTCACGATTTTTAACTTAAAGAGATAAATATGATACTCTACTAATATAAGCTTATCAATAAACTAAAATAATGGAGAAATTACAAGGTAGATTAAAACTATTACTATCATCTGTCAACTAAACATATCAATGTTTGACACATGAACAAGTGAGCTTAATTTTATTGCAAAGTGAACTTGGTCAATTAATTATGCTTAAAATTATAATTTTTGCAATACGAAAAATGGGAAAAAAAAATTTACTACTTAGACGGTACTGACTTGTTCGGTATTACTTCTACTCATTTGTTGACATCCAATTTATATATTTAAAAAAAAAAACTGACGTGAAAAATCATCAACGTGTTGACAAATTAGTGGAAATGATATTGAGCAAGACAATACAACTTAAACACTAGAAATTTTTTTAAATAAAATTTAATTCACTTATCCACGTGTTGCATTATTATGTTTAGTCTATGAATGATGTTAGTCTTAGTTTATTCAAGATTTTTTTGAAAATATGAGGTGTGAGCATCACATAAAAGTAATATAAAAAATAATCATGTCATACATCATCAAAATGTCCGTTGTATACAAACAAACAAAAAATCCATCATGAATGCAGTCACTTCAAGTTTGAGTCCATGATTAAAACATGAAGATTTCAAAATAATATTCATCAAACGTTCAGTTATGTCAAGGAGCTTCTTAAATAGCCATATTATGGGTTTTAGGTAACTTTCCCCAATAGCAAAATATATCTTGGCAGCACGACCAAAATACCACTGGACTATCAAAGAATTTCAAGAAGTTGGTTATTACCACCCAGTTCCTCTTCTACTGCTGCGGAAAGTTATTTTATGGTGCTTTTACGCAAGAAGCAACTGCTAAACCAAACGAGTCCCTAGTAATCCTGCGTAACACATACACAGCTACGATGAGGAAGACGATATCCATAGATTTTCTTTGATTTCATTCTTAATCCACAGATTTGGTCCTATCCAACACCCTAAGCGGATCAAGGCACCTAGTGCAAAACTCACACTATAATGACTTGCCAATACTGCACAGGGGTGGCATTAAGATCATGGCCGGAAAGAAATCCCCATTTATTCAAAGCCATTACAATAGGAATTACATCACAAAGACTAATGAAGGAAAGAACGCTTATTTAAGCTAAAGAAATTACAAATACATGGGACCACTAAACAAATATGATACTACAATTTAGAATCATTGGATCCCTGATACAAGCAAAAATAAAATACCTAGTCCCATCACTAGAGATTATTTTAGCTCAAGTCCCCTCCACTTTTCTGAGCGTAATTACAAGATCCTGAAATAAGTAGAGAGAATGAACTCTCTGAATCATCAAAAAGAGGTCGAGGGAACTCATGAAATCCACCAAAATTACATGAATCAAAATTCAATGGTGAGAAACAGCTAGCAGGATCATCAACATTCCCTTTCACATCCATGTTACTTTGAACACCACTTGCACCAGAAGCAGTAGAAGAAAAGTTGAAATTTAAACTTCCAACCTTATTTGTTGCTTCATTGATTTCTCCTCGACCAGATGGCCCAGCTGATCCTTTAGCTTCATCAAGTGAAATGGCAGGAGTGTGACCTTGGAACAGAGCAACATGTCCAAACAGCTTGTCTTTCCGGGAGAATGTAGTGCCACAGGAACAAAGCCATTTGTCCTTGCCACAATGCTTTTCATGAGTTTTGAGATCTGCAATGACTGAGAACTTCTTCGTGTTGCACCTACTGCAAATGAAACTTTTGTCGCAGTGTGTTCTCTTGTAGTGGTTTTTTACACATAAGATGGTCTTCAAAGGCTGAAACTTTTTGTGATCCTTGTTACGTTTGCAGCCAGAAAATGGACAAGAATACCTCTTAATAAGCATTGGCTCGGAGTTGGATTCTTTATATGGTTTTGCCAGTGCAGCTGGGGTTTTGTACTCATCTCCATGACCTCTCATGTGCATCCGTAAATTGGCATCCCTCTTGAATCCCTTCCCACATATCGTGCAGAAGTGAGTATGAGGTGCAAGGATTTCTTCTTTTTCTAACTGCAAGATCTCATAGGAACCAGGAGGAAGGTGCTCTCCTTCATCAGCATCTTCTTCATCTTTCAATTCATGTTCTTCAACGGTGTAGTTTTCATCAGCCCTGCAATTACCAGGAAGATCAATCTGATTGGAATGATCAGAGACTTTGGTTCCACCGGTATTTTGTGTCTCCTCACCGCCGTTAAGGCCTGTCCCATAAGGAAAGTGAACTCCACCAAGCTGCCCAAGTTGTCCAATAGATGGATCTGCTGTTGAAAGCGTATGCTTCACTGATGGGAGTAGACTACCAGCAGTAGAAATCAGCTGTACAATAATAGAAGTCAGATCAGCAGTGATGAGCTGCTGTTGCTGAGCTACAAGTTCATCAGGGCGCCCAAAAACCTGCCCTTTTCGGCCAACAATCAAATGCACTAAATCCTGCAGCTGATGGATCTTTTGTTCCAGGAAAGACAGATTGTTCAGCATTGCTCTCGGGTCCCAATCTTGAATTTTATTGGCTTGGAGTGTCTCATCCGCCTGACCATTTTCTTGACCCGAGATTTTCATTGGGTTATTTTGGTTGCAATGAAGTGAAAACTGGGGTTGAGAAGGCTGGTTGAATTCTTGGAAAGGTGGTTCAATCCTGATGCCATAATCTAAAATGGAGGGTTCTTCCCACTTCTGCCGATTTTGCTGCGAATTTAAATTGGCAAAAGACAAGTGATCTGAGGAAACCTTTTTCAATAGCTCATTACCAGAGGAAGAAGAGCTTCCCCAATTGTCTGGACATAGCCTGTCTTTAATATCCATTTTCAAATCCTTATCTCCAGTATCAAGATCCAATCCGAAAAAAGAAGCTGGAATTCAGTAACGGATATAGCACTTATTCATCAAATGTTGAAAATAAATTCAAAATAAAATGGAAAAAGTACACTTGTTGCTGGCATCAAATTATATACACTTTTTTTCAAAAAAGAAGAAGAAAAGCGTTAAGTGTAAAATCATTACTGCAGTCAGAGTACAAACTCGTGAACTCCATCAATTTTTTATAAACCCTAAATCTCAAACTTTAAATAAAGATCCATTTGGGTCAACCACATAATCTTATTTGCTCATAGATATGCTAGGAAACAATAATCCACTATTCATTTACAAATGCAATCATGAATTTAAGCTAAGTTCTTCCATGCAACCTTTTCCAGTGAAAATTATAATGAATACAAGCAACTAAAAAATCATAAATAAACACAAGCAACCTTTTCCCACTGAAAGGCAAAATCTCCTCACAATCTAAAAAAAATACTGGTCTAGTGAAGAATTTACTCCATAAACTTAAATCACACAGACCAAAGATCAAACAAACCTAATTCGACTATGGTTCAGTCAAGATCATTTCCAATAAACCTAGATTACTGCACAAATTTTATATTTCTTCAAGTCAATGAGTATTCCACAATCTCTAAGATCACTTGAAAATTAGTACTAGAAAAAAAACTTTCGCAGCAAGTAAAATATCAAAAGATCTCATAATTCATAGAAACAGAAGCTAAAAATTATGAGCTACAAGGCTAAAAAATAGGGCTTAAAGAAAAGGAGTAAAACATTTAACGAAAAGCACATAACAGAGCCATAAATTACGTTTCTCAAAAGGACCCTAGAGAGAGACTCACCAGACTCTTAAGATGGGTTAGAGGAATGTAAAAGAAAATTGGAGTTTCGACTGAATCAATTTATCATCCATCTCAATGACCAAGGAGAAGGCTACTGTTTTACTCAAGTGGGACCATGTTAAGTCAACTCTATCAATCTTCACCGTCCATTTCAGAGATCATTATCAATGGTTACCATAATAGCTGTGCTGTTTTTTGATAAGATTGATGCCACCCATTAATCAAAGCCGTTGGTGGGTTACTTCAATTGGACAGAAGGTGGATCCCACACAACTCAGATGATTCTCTCTCTCTGAGATGCATATGCTTCATATTTGACTTCGTTTTTTGTTTAGTTAATATTTTATTTATTAAAAAATGAAAGTTTTTTATTTGGGGAGTGTGGAACTGGTGGGGTTGGATGCTACGGTGCTACCGGGAACCTGCGGCACCGCCAGCCGCCATTCAAGGTGTGAAAATACTTTTTTTTCTTTCCTTTTTCCTAGGAAAGAGTCAGCATTGCAAGCCTCTATATTGGCAGTCTAGGTTATGGTCAGGCTCAACTTTTGTGAAAAAATGGAAACTTTAATTATTTAGTTTTTTATATGGCCCAGCTTTTTTATTTTTTACAACCCGGAGAATCCTCTCCATTTGAATATTTTTTCTATTTTTTTATGCATTTTAATGTGTTACATGTGGTAAGGCAAATTCTAATGCATGAGATTATCTTATGTTCTTTTGACTTTTAAAATTCTTAAATCATACATTTAAACGTGCTGATCAATTTTTCTTACATTTCATAAGTTTCTCTAATGTAAACTCTCTCTCTTTGAAATAAATTTATTACTTTATTGAGTATTTTTCTTACATCGCAATCTCAAGTGAATAAGTTTATTATTTTATTGAGTATTTTGTTGGGTGAAGCAATCTTAAGTTAATTTAATTTTTTTTTGTTTTTTTTTAATTTTACAATTTGTTTAATCAATAAGAGGCATAAGAAATTGGTTGCATTGTTCATATCAACAAATTAAAAGTAGTTTTATATGACATCTGTCGCTTTTCTTTTTTTTTTGCAATAAAAAAAATTTATTGATTTGTTCCGTTTTGATCTACGCTGAATAATATATTTGGATTTGCTTCGCTCTCTTATATTTATTTTGGTTATATATAATCAAAACCGTAAATCTATGAATTGAGATTGTGCTTAACATAAATATGTGAAGACCAGTGATAATATGTTTTATGCATGCTTCAGAAAAAAAAAAATTTTATCGGAAGAAATTGAAGCGAAACTCTAATGAAAATATCATATATTTCGACTCACCCTAAAATAAATTTCGGGCTTTACTAACAACATAAATTTGTCAAATTCAAATTTACTTTGAAAGAACTTTACATTTGAAATGATCTTGTCTAATTTTAGAATATTGATTTGATATTATTCAGAGCACAAATGTTGTAGCAGATTAGTAAAATGTACCTAAAAAGTAAGAGAAATTAGAAGAAGAATATTGACCATTTCTTTATTTTAACTTTTATTCTTTCCTTTTCTTTTTTCTCTTACTTTTTGCTAGAGCACTCCCCTTGTGAAACCCGTAAAGGACAAACCATGAGCCAGTAAGAAAAGCAACATGTTAAAAGAGTGTTTTAATATTTATTGTTGATGTATTAGTGAACGACAAAATACTCTTTTAATTGAATTATGTTTATACCCCTTTTCATTCTTCTTTTATCTTATATGCTATCTAAGAATAATACTTGATTCTTGTAAGATCCATATTCTTAAAGTAAAGATAAAAAAGTAATTTGATAGATATTACATGAAATTAATATATATATATATATATGAAAGATTTACTATTGAATGAAATAATTTTTTTGAAAAAAAAGTTGGATAGTTGCTGCTAAAAGAAAAAAAAAATAACGCAAACGGTTGGAGCCTAGGTGTAAACCGCCCAACATGCAAAAATGCATGTTGGACAGTGCACATGAGAAGAACCGTGGTGGCAAATTGTAATAACCGTATTTGTAAAGTAAGGCTAAATAAGTATTTTAAAAAATATGACATAGAGATAAAAATAATACTTAGGTATTTTAAATGCAAAAGTCAAATTGTTAATTTAAAAAAAAGAAAAAAAATGATGCTGATGTCCCAGTTAGAAGAAAGACGAAAAAAAAAATAACAAAAAAAAAGACGTTGATGTCTCAGTCAGAAGAAGACGAAAAAAAAAAGATGTTGATGTCCCAGTTAGAAAAAGACAAAAAAAAACAAAAACAAAATGACACTGATGTCCCAATAAAGAAAAATAATCAAATTGTGGTAATGAAAATTTGTGAAGGAGACGTGCCTGCTTTGCACGTCTCCAATCACGTGGAAGTTGGGGAGAACTGAAGTGGTGACAATGCAAATTTTTTTAACTGCCGAGATTTTCCTTTTCACAGCAAATTTATATATATATATATATATTGATAAGTAGATGTATCTATATATTTAACCAATTTGTTTTATTTCTTTTAAATTATTCTAGTTCTTTAAATATTTTAGGACCCAAAGAAAAATCGAAAGAATAAATTTTTGAAGGAGTTTACTATGGAATTTCATAGAGAATCACGAGACACTATCAGAAAAATAGAAAGTATTAACTTAGTATTTATTTTTGAAATTTTTAGCATTCATGAAATTTTTCCGAATTCAAAATGGGAATTTTCAAAGGGTGTGGTTTATGAAGAAATGAAGAAATAATTAGAAATTGAATACAAATATTATGTCAGGTGTTGGCAGTCAGCAATCGGGAGAAGTTGCTGAAAAGAACGAGAAAGGCAAGGAGGTGATCCACGGGTAGCTTTAAGTGCCACGTGGTGAGTTAGATTTACTTTAAGTAATCTAAATAATAAATGAAATATCTAGTGATAATATTAAAATAAATTATTAGCTTATGCTTTGGTGGTAGATAAAAATTAAATTAACATGTATAATATGAATATTGGACACATAGTAAATTATTATGTGAAAATGAATATTTTTAGAATAATGAATTGATTAAATAATGATGGTGATAAATAAATAATTGACAAGTTTTGATAAATAAATTAATGTGATATATGAGGAGAGAAATTTTGGGAAATTTATTTCCATGAGAAATTGAGAAAAATCAAGATAGACAAATTTTGAATTCCTATAGTTTTTATATTACTAATTATATGCATATTTCATATAATTGCTCATATGCATATGCATTAAATAAAATAAAAGAACCGGGAAAGCAGTCGGTCTAAGATAAAAACATGTCGACATGTGGGAAGACTTTCCCATAATAATAATTCATGCATTGCATCTGTTTTACATGCTGATATATATATATTACTGAATGTTGTTGAAGTGATAAATTTAATGGTAGATAAATGAATCCTAGAGAGAGACAGTTATAGAAAGAAAAGACATAGAAATATGAGATGTTATGAATAAGTTAAATGTTAGACGAAACGCTATTAGTCAGTTATATGAGAGTTAAATGATTAATTATTTAAGGGCAATTTAGCAAACTGAATACTTTTAGTAAATGTAATTCACTGAGCTTGTGAAGCTCATCCCTCATTGTACAATGATTTCAGGTAGCAGACAGGACAAGTAGTCTAGTGGGTTGATTGTTAGGCGAAATCATTTTTTTCTGTAAGCCACGTACGTGTTACTTCCTCAAACAAACGAGAAAATGACTTGGAAAATTTTTATTGTAAATATTCATGTATTTTATGTTGTATATTATGTTTAAGTAAATATCAGATTTATGTACCTCCCCTGTTGAGGGTTGAGGATTAAAATAAAAATTTATGTTAATATTATTTAATTGTACTGTTGCATATATGTGTCGTGCTGGGATTTCAAAATGTGATGACACCGTCTCGAGGGTGGCCAACCCGGGATGAGTCGTTACAATTTTGGTATCAGAGCCAGGTTTTAAGATTATGTAGACTGCATGAGAACTTAAAAAGTGAAAGATCTAAATAAACTATATTTTAAATGCAGATTCTAAAGATGACATGTGGTCGTGTTAGAGCTAGAGGTAGAGTTTTGAATCAGAGAGGACGTGGTAGACCCCCGATTTTTAGAAGAACTGAAGTAGAAGAGGAAATTGAGTCTGTGGTTCCAGCAAGGGAACATGTTGATAGTGCAGCTGGTACTAGTGGAGCTGGGAGAGAATCTAAAGTTAGGAAGGATGAATTGAGAGACGTTCTTAATCATGTTATAGAGATGATGAATGTAGCTAAAGAAATGGCTAATAATCTGCAAAAGAGATTAGAGAAAAATGAGTAAAGTAGAACTTGAGGTGGCAAGTCGAGAGGTTTATGAGGGAGAAGGTGTGTTTGCACGTGAGATACAAGGGGACATTTTTGTGAGATTTCTTAAGTTTAGACCTTAGTCTTTTAGAGGATCTGTAAATCCTATGGAAGCTGAGCAGTGGATTAGACATGTGAAGAAATACTTTGAAGTCTTACCAGTGACAGACAAACAGAATGTTGTTTTTGCTTTATTTATGCTAGAATGTGAGGCTTCATAATGGTGGGAAGATATTTTGCCTAGGGTAAGTACACAGGTGGAACAACCATTAACTTGGAGTAAGTTTAAGGATGATTTCTTTGCGAAATCCTTTCCAGATACATTTCAAACCCAACAGATGAAAGATTTTATTCACTTAAGGCAGAATACCCTATCTGTGGTGGAGTATGATAGTAGATTTATAACTCTGTCAAGATTTTTACCTGAGTTAGTAAGTACAGAGGAAAGGAAATGTAAGAGATTTTTAGACGGGTTACACTACGAAATCGGATCTAAACTCTCTTATATGGGCATAAGGAATTATGTTGTACTGATGGATAAAGCATTACAGATTGAGAATGATTTGATGGAGTTAAGAGGTAGAATGGATTGACTGAAGAGGTCTAGATTTGAGGGACCTAGAGGCGGCAGCAGTATGGGCGTACAGGGTGGGAGACCACCCCAGATAGGGGGTTCCTTGTCACAAGAAACTGTAGAGCAAAGTCAGAGGCAAGCATGATCTATTGCTTCTGTAGCTCAAAGTAATACCAGTGGGACCCCTTGATTTGGGAGACAAGCTATATGAACTGGGAGTTATGGTAGAGGAGTGAATATGCCACAAAGGAGAAGTGGTAATCTAATGTATAATCGAGAGGCATGGGCTTGCTTTAGATGTAATCAGACGAGGCATCTGGCTCGGGATTGCCCTATGTTGATATTCTTTGTATGTGGTAGAGGAGGACATATTGCTGCCAATTGCCCAGCAGGAAAATCTGCTAACGTAAGCATGGGAAGTGTTGGGAGAAGATTGGTGGAGAGAGGTGGTAGATCAGGGAGTGTGCGAAGCAGAGGTTGAGGATCAGTAGTAGAGAGAACGGGACAGCCAGCTTCAGTCCAGAGATAGCAGAGTCTATGCATTGACCCAGCAGGATGCACAAGCCACTCCTGATGTTGTTATGGGTATGATATCTATCCTTGGTAGGCCTGCTAGATTATTGATTTATTTTGGTGCAACCCATTCTTTTGCATCTAGCAGTTATATGAAATCTATTGATGCTAATGCTAGTCCTTTGATGCATGTTATTATTGTTGAGGTTCCTACTGGAGATAGAGTTATTATGAAGACAATCTATCAAAGTTATGTGATTAATATTGCTAATAGAGAATTTGAAGTTGATTTATTGCATTTAGATATGACAGATTTTGATTTAATTCTGGGGATAAATTGATTATCTGCATATCATGCTTGGGTAGATTGTTTTAGGAAAAATATGGTGTTCAAGATACCCAGACACGAGGAGTTTAATTTCAGGGAGAACGTAAGATACTTGCTAATTATCTTATTTCTGCCTTAACTGCTAGTAAATGGTTGAGGAAGGGTTGTGAGGGGTATTTGGCATATGTGGTGGATTCTAGCAAAGAGATTAGGAAGTTAGAAGAAATCTTGGTAGTAAAAGATTTTTTTGATGTTTTCTTTGAAGAGTTAATTGGGTTGCCTCCCAATAGGGAGATTGAGTTTTCTATTTAGGTGATTCCAAGATCAGCACTCATATCCATAACACCCTATAGAATGGCACCAGCTGAATTGAGAGAGTTAAAAGTTCAACTTCAGGAGTTGCTAGATAAACAATTTATCCGACCTAGTATGTCACCCTAGGGAGCCCATGTGTTGTTTGTCAAGAAGAATGATGGGACAATGAGGTTATGTATTGATTATAGACAGTTGAATAAGATCACCATCAGAATAGATATCCTTTACCCAAGATAGATGATTTATTCGAGCAGTTAGAAGGAGCTAGAGTGTTTTCTAAGGTAGACTTGAGATCGAGTTATCACCAATTGAGGATAAAGGAGGGGACGTGCCTAAGACTGCTTTTAGGACACGTTATGGCCCTTATGAGTTCCTAGTGATGTCATTTGGGTTGACTAATGCTCCTACAACATTTATGGATCTTATGAATCGGGTGTTTAAACCATTCTTGGACAGATTTGTGATTGTGTTTATTGATGATATTTTGGTGTATTCCAAGAATGAATGGGAGCATATGCAACATTTGGAGATAGTGTTGGAGACTTTGAGGAGAGAGAAATTGTATGCGAAATTCTCTAAGTGTAAGTTTTGGTTGAGTGAAATATCTTTCTTATGGCATGTTGTGTTAGGAGAGGGGATAGTAATTGACCCATAGAAAGTAGAAGCAGTGTTGAATTGGGAAAGACTCATGGGTGTAACTGAAATTAGAAGCTTTTTGGGGTTGGTCGGTTATTATAGGAGATTTATCCAAAAAATTTCTATGATTGCTGGACCTTTGACTAAATTGACCAGGAAGGATGTGAAGTTTAGGTGGTCAGAGGAATGTGAGAGAAGTTTCCAGCGGTTGAAAGAAAAACTTATTACTACTCCAGTATTAGTGCTTCCTTCTGGTGATGAAAGATTTGTGGTTTATAGTGATGAGTCACATCAGAGGTTGAAATGTGTGTTGATACAACATGAGAAAGTTATAGCTTATGTATCAAGGCAATTGAAGAACCATAACAGGAATTACCTGACTCATGACTTAGAGTTGACTGTCATAGTTTTTGCTTTGAAGATTTGGAGACATTATCTATATAGAGCCAATTGTAAAATTTTTACTAATCATAAAAGCTTGACACATTTACTGACCCAGAAGAAGTTGAATTTGAGGCAGAAGAGCTAGATGGATTTGATCTGTGATTATGACTGTACGATTCACTATCATCCAAGAAAGGCTAATGTAGTAGCTGATGCATTGAGTAGGAAGGCTACAGGGAGATTAGCTGCTATGAGAAGTCATAATACTAGCTTAATGATAGAGTTAAGAAGAATGAGGTTGTAGTTGAGTGTCAATGATAGAGGAATATTGATGGCAAATATGGTGATACAATCTCCTATTATTGATCGTTTTACAGATGCAGGGTAGAGATGAGGGGATAGAGAAGATTAGGCAAGAAGTGTTGAGTGGGAAGTCAACTGAGTTTAGAATTAGAGAAGATGGCATGGTAGTATTGGGCCATAGAGTTTGTATTCCCAATGATGTGGAGATAAGAAAGGAGATTCTAAGGGAGGCTTATGATTCTGTATATTCCATGCACCCAGGTAATAATAAGATGTATAGGGGGTTGAAACAGAATTACTAGTGGTAAGAGATGAAGAAGGATGTAACAGAATATATCTCTAGATGTTTGACTTGTCAACAGGTGAAATTTGAGAATAGACATCCAGCAGGTTTATTATAACCTCTTCCAATACCTGAGCAGTCATGGGAAAATGTGAGTATGGATTTTGACTCTGGTTTTCCCCGTACCCAGAGAGGGCATGACGTTGTGTTGGTTATAGTGGATAAACTTTCTAAGTCTTCACATTTTCTTCCTATTAAAACTACCTGGAGTCCAGAAAATTTGGCTGAGTTGTGTGTAGCAGAGATAGTAAAATTACATGGAATACCCTTGAGCATTGTTTCAGATAGAGATTCTAGATTTACCTCTAGATTTTAGAGGGCTTTCCAAGAAGTTGTGGGTACGTAACTACAGTTTAATACAGCCTTTCATCCATAAATTGATAGGCAGACGGAGAGAATCATCATAATATTGGAAGATATGTTGAGGGCAAGTGTATTGAGTTTCTCAGTGAGCTAAGATGCTTATTTGCCTTCGATCGAGTTTGTATACAATAATCAGTATCAAACTAGTATTTGGATGGCACCCTTCGAGGCTTTATATGGTAGAAGGTGTAGAACTCCAGTATGTTGGGAAGAAGTTGGAGAGAGAAAGATATATGGCCCAGAAATGATAGATTTGACTACTGAGAGGATCAAACTGGTTAGGGAGAACCTCAGAGCAGCTCAGAACAGACAGAAGGGATATGCTGATAACAGAAGACGACCTCTCGAGTTCCCAGTTGGTGATTGGGTATTTTTGAAGATATCTCCGTGGAAGAGAGTGTTGAGATTTAAAAAGAAGGGAAAGTTAAGCCCGAGATTTGTGGGGCCATATGAGGTAATCAAGAAAATTGGACCAGTAGCATGTCGGTTGGATTTACCTCCGGAATTAAAGCGATTACATAACGTGTTTCATGTGTCATTGTTGAGAAAGTACTTGCACGATAAATCCCATAGCATCTCGAATTTGGCAATAGAATTTCAGGAAGATTTGACATTTATGTAAGTACTGGTCAGGATCCTAGATAGAAAGGAACAAGTCTTACGCAATAAAATCATTCCCTTGATTCAAATATTATGGCGAAATAGAAATGTCGAAGAAATCACGTGGGAGCATGAAGCAAGAATGAGGAAAAAATACCCCCAACTCTTTTCTTGATATTAGGTAATGAAATTTTGGGGATGAAATTTTTGTAAGTTGGGTAGATTTGTAATAACCGTATTTTGTAAAGTAAGGGTAAATAAGTATTTTAATAAATATGGCATAGAGTTAAAAATAATACTTAGGTATTTTAAATGCAAAAGTCAAATTGTTAGTTTAAAAAAAATAGAAAAAAAAGACACTGATGTCCCAGTTAGAAGAAGACAAAAAAAAAAGACGATGATGTCCCAGTCAGAAGAAGACGAAAAAAAAGGACGTTGATATCCCAGTCAGAAAAAGACGAAAAAAAGAAAACAAAAAAATGACGATGATATCCTAGTCAGAAGAAGACAAAAAAAAAACAAAAAAAAAAAGATGCTGATATCCCAATAAATAAAAAATCAAATTGTGGCAGCAGGTAATGAAAATTTGTGAATAAGGTGTGCATGCTTTGCACGTCTCCAATCACGTGAAAGTTGGGGAGAATTAAAGTGGTGACAATGCAAATTTTTTAACTGTCGAGATTTTCCTTTTCGCAGCAAATTTATATATATGTACACTGATACGTAGACGTATCTATATATTTACCAAATTTGTTTTATTTCTTTTAAATTATTCTAGTTCTTTAAATATTTGAGGACCCAAAGAAAGGTCGAAAGAACAAATTTTTGAAGGAATTTACTGCGGAATTTCATAGAGAATCACGAGACACTATCAGAAAAATAAAAGGTATTAACATAGTGTTTATTTTTTAAATTTTTAGCATTCATGAAATTTTTTCTAATTCAAAGTGAGAATTTTCAAATTATGTGGTTTATGAAGAAATAATTAGAAATTGAATACAAATATTATTCAGGTGTTGGCGGTCAACAATCGGAGAAAGTTGCGGAGAAGAATGAGAAAGATGGTGATCCACAGGTAGCTTTAAGTGTTACGTGGTGAGTTAGATTTACTTTAAGTAATCTAAATAATAAACAAAATATCTAGTAATAATATTTAAAAAATTATTAGCTTATGCCTTGGTGGTAGATAAAAATTAAATTAATATGTATAATATGAATATTGGACATGTAGTAAATTATTATGTGAAAAGAAATATTTTTAGAATAACGAATTGATTAAATAATGATGGTGATAAATAAATAATTGACGATTTTTTATTAATAAATTGATGTGATATATGAGGAGGGAAATTTTGGGGAATTTATTTCCATGAGAAATTGAGAAAAATCAGGATAGAAAATTTTTGAATTCCTGTAGTTTTTTATATTACTGATTATATGCATATTTCATATCATTGCTCATATGCATATGCATTAAATAAAAGAAAAGAACCAAAAAAGCAACCGGTCTAATGAAAATAAAAGAACCGAGAAGATAGTCGGTCTAATGAAAATGAAAGAACCGGGAAGGCAGCCGGTCTAATGAAAATGAAAGAATCGGGAAAGTAGTTGGTATAAGATAAAAACATGTTGACATATGGGAAAACATTCCCATAATAATAATTCACGCATTGCATCTGTTTTACATGTTGATATATATATACACACTAAATGCTATTGATGTGATAAATTTAGTAGTAGATAAATGAGTCTCAGAGAGAGACAGTTACAGAAAGAAAAGACATAGAAATATGAGATATTATGAATAAGTTAAATGTTAGGGGCAATGCTATTAGTCAGTTATATGAGAGTTAAATGATTAATTATTTAAGGGCAATTTAGCAAACTGAATACTTTTAGTAAATGTAATTCACTAAGCTTGTGAAACTCATCCCTCATTGTACAATGATTTCAGGTAGTAGACAGGACGAGTAGTCTGGTGGGTTGATAGTCAGACGAAATCATTTTTTTTTTGTAAGCCACGTACGTGTTACATCCTCAGACAAACGAGAAAATGACTTGTAAAATTTTTATTATAAATATTCATGCATTTTATGTTGTATATTATGTTTAAGTAAATATCAGATTTTTGTACCTCCCCTGTTAAGGGTTGAGGATTAAAATAAAAATTTATGTTAACATTATTTAATTGTATTGTTGCATATATGTGTCGTGCTGGGATTTCAAAATGTGATGATACCGTCTCGGGGCTGGCCAACCCGGGATGGGTCGTTACACAAATATATAAATTTGTTTTTTTTTAATAAAAAAAATGGACACAAACACCTGGAGCCCAGGTGTAAACCGCCTAACATGCAAAAATGCATGTTAGACAGCGCATATGGGAAGAACGGTGGTGGTTGATATATAAATTTGGTTTTTTTTTGTTTTATTTTATTTATTTCTTACCAAATCTCGTTTGGTTTCCTTCTTTCTTCAATTCAAATTATTCACTTTCTTTAAACACTTGTGGACTCAAAGAAATTTTGAAACATTGAAATTTTAAAGATGTTTACGATAGAATTTTTAAGAGATTTGAGGAAAGCTTTAAGAAAAACAAAAAGCAATAATGTGAATTTTATTTTTAAAATTACGCATACATGAAATTACCTGGAATTTGATGAAGAAATTAAAGGGTATGAATTATGAAAGAATTGAAGAATAAATTAGAAATTTTAATATAAATATTATGTCAGGTGTTAAAGATCATCAATCGGGCGAAATTGTTGATAAAAGCATAAAAGGCAAGGAGGAGATCCACGATTAGTTTTAAATACTACGTTGTGAGTTAGATTTACTTTTAGTAATTGAGATAAATATGAAATATAAAGTGATGATATTTAAATTAATTATTAAACTATGATTGAATGATATGTGAAAGTTGGTTGATGGATATTATAGGAATAATTGATATGTTAAAAATTTATTATATGAGAAGTACTATTATTGAAATAATGAGTTGATTAAATACATAATGAAAGGATAAATGAAATTATTGACAAGCTATGATTGATAATTTGATATGATATATGATGAGATAATTTAATGAATATGATAAAAATAATAATTTTGAAAAAGAGCTGGATAGCTAAATTGAATGCTTGAATATATGTTTATTTTTATGTTATTGCTCATATGTATATTTCATATTATTGTTCATATGCATGAAATAAAAAGAATCGGGAAGGCAGCCGGTCTAAATGAAATGAAAAGAACCAGGAAGGTAGTCGGTCTAAATGAAATGAAATGAACCAGAAAGGCAGTCGGTCTAACTGAAAATAAAAGAACCGGGAAGGCAGTCAGTCTAAATGAAAATAAAAGAACCGGGAAGGCAGTCGGTCTAAATGAAAATAAAAGAATTGGGGAGGCAACCGGTCTAAGCTGAAACATGTTGACATGTAAGAAGACGTTCCCAAATGATAATGTGAAATGATTTGATAAATTAAATTCATGCATTGCATTTGTTTTAAATATTAATTTTTATTGCTTGAGATGCTAAAGTACCATTCTTGATTGTGATATGATTGATAGACAAATGAGTCACACAGAGAGACAAATATGATGAGAAAAAAATATGACAGTATGATATGATAAAAAAAAATGATTTGCTTAATTGATTATATGTTGTGAACCTCATAACGAGGTAAATAATGATATTGAATTGATAATCTCACGATGATTAAATATATGAGAAGAAAGATGGATATATTTGATGATTAATTTAGGAAGAGATTGATAAATGATGAGAATTATAATATGAGTAGTGCTAATAGAATGCTATTATCAAGTTTCATGAGATAATAGATGAATGAATATTGGAAAACTATTTGAACGATTGAATTATAAGATGTGACTAGAAGTATAAAAATCGAGTACTTCTAGTAAATTTAATTCACTGAGCTTGTGAAACTCACTTCTCATTGTTAAATAATTTCAGGAAGCGGACAAAACAAATAGATTGGTGAGTTGAGATTTAGAATGAGTCATTATTTGAAAACCACGTGGTCCATATACTCAGACTAATAGAAAGAAAAAAATATTTGTAAATATTCATACATCATATGTTGTACATATTATTTCAGTTTAAATTTGAATAATGTGAGGATTGATGTATAGATATATATACATTGATGTACGTTTTTATATTGTTGCATATATATGTCGTGGTGGGATTTCAAAACATGACGATACCATCTCGAGAGTGGCCAACCTTAGATGGGTTGTTATAGTTCTACACCAGTGTGGAGAAACCTCCTCCTACTCATTAACGTAATAACTTTACATTGAATCATATATTAAAAAATCGTGTAAAAATCACATTATTTTCTTATTGAAATATTTAATAAATAAATCAAATATTTTATCATGTGATTTGCACATGATTTTTTAATACATGACTCAAAGTGAAGTTATCACATCATATCAGTGGATAGGAGAAGGTTCCTCTACACTGGTGTGAAGCCAAGTATTATTAACTATCTAATACATTTAATTTAGAGCGTTTAAATAGTCATATTATCCTTATTTTTTTTATATATGTTCAACACGTATATGTTAAATTAGAGTAAAGAATCCAATAACATAGGTTGACTTGGTTTACGATCTTTGAAATGATGATTAATTCGATTTAATTAAGCAAAATATTTGGATTTTAGTTCAATTTGGTGGATATGTTTTTGTTAGCAAGTTTTTTTTTCATGAAAATTTTAGTTGTTGATCATATTATGTTTTTGGATATGATTTTGATATGGTGTTTTTTTTTTATATATATTTTTTTATGTTTCTTTCCTTAATTTGTTGATGTAATACATATAAGGTCTTCATACTTAGAAACTCGATAATAGTAAGTTCACTTTGCGCACTGCATGTTGGCCAACATAGGATCCGATTTATTGTGTCGGATATCAACTCTGTTTTATTAAAAATTGTGAAGTAAAATTTGCAGGACATTGCTTTTATATATGGATTTGAATTCTTTAAATTTTGATATTTGATGAAGACCACTTTACAGTCAAAATTTAATTTTGAGATTTGATTAGGACCATTTTACAGTCAAAATTTATGTGTACAACAAACTTTCCTTCACAATTTGTTACCACAACGGAGTTGATCACTTGATCTCGTCTTATACAACTTTTAAACCTTGATTGCTCGGTTGATCAAGGTTTTTTCTATTTATTTTATTCACGGCCGATTATGTTGAAACTTGCGTTCTATAAGAGATTTTCTAATAAGTAGTGGTGGGAACCAACTTTTACATTGAAAAGAAAATATACTTAGGGCAATGATATTGGCACTCCACAAATGGTTATTAGCACTCTATTTATTTATTTTTTTGAACTTACAATGATACATTTAATTAAAATTAGATACTGAATTTGACTTTTGAAATACAATCACTATCATTAATCCTCTTTACAAGTTTTCATAATAGAAAATCTTTTATTAATTACTCATTCATCTCTAACTCTTTACCTCTTCATTTTTGCAGTTAAAATTTTTATTTTTGAATTTACTTCTTTTTTCATTTGTTCATAACAATGGATAATCAACTGACAGAATATGTGCTCCACTTTAAATATTAATAATTATCAAGACTGCGAAGTTAATGACTCTTTTTAATCAATTTATTTAGAATTATTAATTGAAAATAATAAATTTTAAGAAGATTTTCATAAGTTAGATCATTTGTATGTAGTATGATCAATTTTTGTCCCACGAAGTTAATTCATGTCTTTAACAAAAATTGAAGGAAAAATGGAGAAAAAACAAAAGAGAGAATAAAAACAAAGGAAAAAAGATAGCAGAAGAAAAAAAGTTTTGTTGTAAATGTGAAGAGGATAAAGAATTAGAAGGATGAAGAAAGAGTGTAATTAATGAAAGATTTTGTATTATAGAAATTTGTAAAGATAATATGACAGAGAAACTAAGCCCATTTTTATACAGGGAGAAGCTGACAAGGATTTCGAATTTGGACAAGATATTGCGGTTGAGGAGTAGCAAGGAAGGGAAAGATGGTGGGGAAGAGGTGGAGAAGGAAGAGAGGAAAGGTAGAGGAAGGAACGATTTTGCTGTGGAGGAGGTCATAAAGGGAAGATATTTTCTCTCAAGGGCAATATGAGCATTTTGAAAAGTGATATCATGTTTGTTAAGAGAATCTTCAAGGATAATTGATTTCAGAGCTAGCTGCTGCTGGAA
This sequence comes from Bretschneidera sinensis, assembly GCA_023935145.1. Classification (NCBI taxonomy): domain Eukaryota; kingdom Viridiplantae; phylum Streptophyta; class Magnoliopsida; order Brassicales; family Akaniaceae; genus Bretschneidera; species Bretschneidera sinensis. The sequence continues at coordinate 135,610,639 of CM043697.1, read as the reverse complement.
TCTCTATGGTTGTGGGCCTTGTAAAAGGTTTTGTAAATTAATGCAAAAATGTTATCATATGCAGATCTCTTTCTAGTCAATTAAGTTGTAAAAGTGCTCTCACCAATTATAATGTTTTAGTTAGTGGTAGGCCTCTCTATGCGTTGGGTTTTAATGAAAAATTTAAAGTATTTTATTCTAAAGATAATTGGAATTGAGAGAATCCACTTGGGAGTTTGAAGAAAATAATATCTTCTGTGTAAAATTAATAATTAGAAAAATATGTTTAACATATATATATATTGAAATAATTGCATCAAATGTTTCCTAAATTATTGTTCTCTAACACTTAGATAATTTAATTATGTATTTGGTACAAAAAATCTTCAAATTTCAATTAATTGCAATGTAATTCTTTTAAATATTATTCATTATTGAAACTGTCTTAAATATTTAATAATATAAGAAATTTAATCATGATTTTTTGCAACATAAAAATAACTGTGCTCTACCATTAAAAAAATTATGAATTTTATTTAGTACAAAATATATATTTTTCATATTTTTTTAGTATTAAAAATTGAAAAAACACAAACAAAAAAGAAATTAGCATGTAATGTGAATTTTTTTCAAAAAGTTATTGTATGACCTCCAAATGATTTATATAGTTTATTTATATTTTTTATTAGTATATTCAGCCATCTCAAAGTGAAAAATAAAATATATATTATATTGATGAAAAAGATAACATTACAATTAACTTAAAGTTTATTTGATGTCAAATTCATAATTTAGAGACTTAAATGCTAAACTGTCATAATTTGAGGATTGATACAATTACCCCTAATTATATAAATTATATTTTTACATATAGATTAGAATGAGTCCATGATTTTTTTTTCTACATAAGATATTTTTTGGCTTTAAGCTTGACGTAATTACGATTCAAACTTAAGACCTTCTAATGAGGGTGACCTTTTTTTGAAATGCAATTAGTCTGTTTCCACGATATTTATTAACATAAAAAAAAAATTTGATAAAAATTTTATCTTGAAAACAAATTTATCTCCCGTAAAAATAAATCTTCCCTTTATTGAAGTCCAACTAAGAGATAAAAAGTCCAACGATGAGAGGACAAGATTGAGCTGGTGAATAAGTCAATAAATTGCACCACGTATCACAACAGATTTTACATAACTATAGATTATAGGTTTTTTTTATGTGCTTTGAATATTTCCTTAAAGTTATTGCAAAGAGTTTTCCACAAGTTAAGAGAATGTACACTTAAAAAAAAAAATGGGAGGAAAGAAAATTGCAAAAAACAGAAAAGTAGGTGAAGTGTAATTTTTTTTGATTACTCGACACCTTTGCGTCAGAAGCCGTCAGCTCGAAGTAAGGTTACGCTGACGGGTAGGTCCTGCCATTTGGTCCTTTATGGCTTGGATTAGAGTTTATTGGCTATGAGTTTAAGCCGAGGCATTTTTGCATCTTATCCTTTCTTTTGAAAGCTTCGGTTAGCCTAGTGGTATGAAAGAGCTGTGAGGCAACTCTGGTAGGAACCATGTGGCTAGGGTCATTTTTCCATGTCAATGAGAGTTGTTGAGCCAAATCATTCAATACCTTCAGCAATACGAGGGAGTTCCATAAATGAGGTCTCTTGGTGTTTGAATGTACTGAGTTTTTATATCTTGTTTTTTGAATTGAATACTTTCGTGGCTTAAACACTTTGTTAGTGCAGTTTAAATAGTGTTTTGTCATTATTAAAATCAAATACGGATCAACAATCTCCCCTTTTTTATGATGACAAAACTAAAGAGAGAAAAACGGTTTTAAAAGCTAAGTGTTGGGTTTTTGAAAAAAATTGGACAAAATTTCTTCTGTTTTTCTAATAAAACCAACCTGTAAGCATTCCAAATACAGTTCATATACAGTTACATCAAACTCAACTAAGCAATGTAAGATCATATTACATTTGTCAATATGTTCGGAGCAAAGTTCCCCCTAGATTTATGCTTTATTTTAAGTTTTCATGTAGTTTTCCCTTATACTTTGATTTTTCTCTCCCGTTTTAACAACAGCAGAAAAAGAGGGATATGCTGATAACAGAAGACGACCTCTCGAGTTCCCAGTTGGTGATTGGGTATTTTTGAAGATATCTCCGTGGAAGAGAGTGTTGAGATTTAAAAAGAAGGGAAAGTTAAGCCCGAGATTTGTGGGGCCATATGAGGTAATCAAGAAAATTGGACCAGTAGCATGTCGGTTGGATTTACCTCCGGAATTAAAGCGATTACATAACGTGTTTCATGTGTCATTGTTGAGAAAGTACTTGCACGATAAATCCCATAGCATCTCGAATTTGGCAATAGAATTTCAGGAAGATTTGACATTTATGTAAGTACTGGTCAGGATCCTAGATAGAAAGGAACAAGTCTTACGCAATAAAATCATTCCCTTGATTCAAATATTATGGCGAAATAGAAATGTCGAAGAAATCACGTGGGAGCATGAAGCAAGAATGAGGAAAAAATACCCCCAACTCTTTTCTTGATATTAGGTAATGAAATTTTGGGGATGAAATTTTTGTAAGTTGGGTAGATTTGTAATAACCGTATTTTGTAAAGTAAGGGTAAATAAGTATTTTAATAAATATGGCATAGAGTTAAAAATAATACTTAGGTATTTTAAATGCAAAAGTCAAATTGTTAGTTTAAAAAAAATAGAAAAAAAGACACTGATGTCCCAGTTAGAAGAAGACAAAAAAAAAAGACGATGATGTCCCAGTCAGAAGAAGACGAAAAAAAAGGACGTTGATATCCCAGTCAGAAAAAGACGAAAAAAAGAAAACAAAAAAATGACGATGATATCCTAGTCAGAAGAAGACAAAAAAAAAACAAAAAAAAAAAGATGCTGATATCCCAATAAATAAAAAATCAAATTGTGGCAGCAGGTAATGAAAATTTGTGAATAAGGTGTGCATGCTTTGCACGTCTCCAATCACGTGAAAGTTGGGGAGAATTAAAGTGGTGACAATGCAAATTTTTTAACTGTCGAGATTTTCCTTTTCGCAGCAAATTTATATATATGTACACTGATACGTAGACGTATCTATATATTTACCAAATTTGTTTTATTTCTTTTAAATTATTCTAGTTCTTTAAATATTTGAGGACCCAAAGAAAGGTCGAAAGAACAAATTTTTGAAGGAATTTACTGCGGAATTTCATAGAGAATCACGAGACACTATCAGAAAAATAAAAGGTATTAACATAGTGTTTATTTTTTAAATTTTTAGCATTCATGAAATTTTTTCTAATTCAAAGTGAGAATTTTCAAATTATGTGGTTTATGAAGAAATAATTAGAAATTGAATACAAATATTATTCAGGTGTTGGCGGTCAACAATCGGAGAAAGTTGCGGAGAAGAATGAGAAAGATGGTGATCCACAGGTAGCTTTAAGTGTTACGTGGTGAGTTAGATTTACTTTAAGTAATCTAAATAATAAACAAAATATCTAGTAATAATATTTAAAAAATTATTAGCTTATGCCTTGGTGGTAGATAAAAATTAAATTAATATGTATAATATGAATATTGGACATGTAGTAAATTATTATGTGAAAAGAAATATTTTTAGAATAACGAATTGATTAAATAATGATGGTGATAAATAAATAATTGACGATTTTTTATTAATAAATTGATGTGATATATGAGGAGGGAAATTTTGGGGAATTTATTTCCATGAGAAATTGAGAAAAATCAGGATAGAAAATTTTTGAATTCCTGTAGTTTTTTATATTACTGATTATATGCATATTTCATATCATTGCTCATATGCATATGCATTAAATAAAAGAAAAGAACCAAAAAAGCAACCGGTCTAATGAAAATAAAAGAACCGAGAAGATAGTCGGTCTAATGAAAATGAAAGAACCGGGAAGGCAGCCGGTCTAATGAAAATGAAAGAATCGGGAAAGTAGTTGGTATAAGATAAAAACATGTTGACATATGGGAAAACATTCCCATAATAATAATTCACGCATTGCATCTGTTTTACATGTTGATATATATATACACACTAAATGCTATTGATGTGATAAATTTAGTAGTAGATAAATGAGTCTCAGAGAGAGACAGTTACAGAAAGAAAAGACATAGAAATATGAGATATTATGAATAAGTTAAATGTTAGGGGCAATGCTATTAGTCAGTTATATGAGAGTTAAATGATTAATTATTTAAGGGCAATTTAGCAAACTGAATACTTTTAGTAAATGTAATTCACTAAGCTTGTGAAACTCATCCCTCATTGTACAATGATTTCAGGTAGTAGACAGGACGAGTAGTCTGGTGGGTTGATAGTCAGACGAAATCATTTTTTTTTTGTAAGCCACGTACGTGTTACATCCTCAGACAAACGAGAAAATGACTTGTAAAATTTTTATTATAAATATTCATGCATTTTATGTTGTATATTATGTTTAAGTAAATATCAGATTTTTGTACCTCCCCTGTTAAGGGTTGAGGATTAAAATAAAAATTTATGTTAACATTATTTAATTGTATTGTTGCATATATGTGTCGTGCTGGGATTTCAAAATGTGATGATACCGTCTCGGGGCTGGCCAACCCGGGATGGGTCGTTACACAAATATATAAATTTGTTTTTTTTTAATAAAAAAAATGGACACAAACACCTGGAGCCCAGGTGTAAACCGCCTAACATGCAAAAATGCATGTTAGACAGCGCATATGGGAAGAACGGTGGTGGTTGATATATAAATTTGGTTTTTTTTTGTTTTATTTTATTTATTTCTTACCAAATCTCGTTTGGTTTCCTTCTTTCTTCAATTCAAATTATTCACTTTCTTTAAACACTTGTGGACTCAAAGAAATTTTGAAACATTGAAATTTTAAAGATGTTTACGATAGAATTTTTAAGAGATTTGAGGAAAGCTTTAAGAAAAACAAAAAGCAATAATGTGAATTTTATTTTTAAAATTACGCATACATGAAATTACCTGGAATTTGATGAAGAAATTAAAGGGTATGAATTATGAAAGAATTGAAGAATAAATTAGAAATTTTAATATAAATATTATGTCAGGTGTTAAAGATCATCAATCGGGCGAAATTGTTGATAAAAGCATAAAAGGCAAGGAGGAGATCCACGATTAGTTTTAAATACTACGTTGTGAGTTAGATTTACTTTTAGTAATTGAGATAAATATGAAATATAAAGTGATGATATTTAAATTAATTATTAAACTATGATTGAATGATATGTGAAAGTTGGTTGATGGATATTATAGGAATAATTGATATGTTAAAAATTTATTATATGAGAAGTACTATTATTGAAATAATGAGTTGATTAAATACATAATGAAAGGATAAATGAAATTATTGACAAGCTATGATTGATAATTTGATATGATATATGATGAGATAATTTAATGAATATGATAAAAATAATAATTTTGAAAAAGAGCTGGATAGCTAAATTGAATGCTTGAATATATGTTTATTTTTATGTTATTGCTCATATGTATATTTCATATTATTGTTCATATGCATGAAATAAAAAGAATCGGGAAGGCAGCCGGTCTAAATGAAATGAAAAGAACCAGGAAGGTAGTCGGTCTAAATGAAATGAAATGAACCAGAAAGGCAGTCGGTCTAACTGAAAATAAAAGAACCGGGAAGGCAGTCAGTCTAAATGAAAATAAAAGAACCGGGAAGGCAGTCGGTCTAAATGAAAATAAAAGAATTGGGGAGGCAACCGGTCTAAGCTGAAACATGTTGACATGTAAGAAGACGTTCCCAAATGATAATGTGAAATGATTTGATAAATTAAATTCATGCATTGCATTTGTTTTAAATATTAATTTTTATTGCTTGAGATGCTAAAGTACCATTCTTGATTGTGATATGATTGATAGACAAATGAGTCACACAGAGAGACAAATATGATGAGAAAAAAATATGACAGTATGATATGATAAAAAAAAATGATTTGCTTAATTGATTATATGTTGTGAACCTCATAACGAGGTAAATAATGATATTGAATTGATAATCTCACGATGATTAAATATATGAGAAGAAAGATGGATATATTTGATGATTAATTTAGGAAGAGATTGATAAATGATGAGAATTATAATATGAGTAGTGCTAATAGAATGCTATTATCAAGTTTCATGAGATAATAGATGAATGAATATTGGAAAACTATTTGAACGATTGAATTATAAGATGTGACTAGAAGTATAAAAATCGAGTACTTCTAGTAAATTTAATTCACTGAGCTTGTGAAACTCACTTCTCATTGTTAAATAATTTCAGGAAGCGGACAAAACAAATAGATTGGTGAGTTGAGATTTAGAATGAGTCATTATTTGAAAACCACGTGGTCCATATACTCAGACTAATAGAAAGAAAAAAATATTTGTAAATATTCATACATCATATGTTGTACATATTATTTCAGTTTAAATTTGAATAATGTGAGGATTGATGTATAGATATATATACATTGATGTACGTTTTTATATTGTTGCATATATATGTCGTGGTGGGATTTCAAAACATGACGATACCATCTCGAGAGTGGCCAACCTTAGATGGGTTGTTATAGTTCTACACCAGTGTGGAGAAACCTCCTCCTACTCATTAACGTAATAACTTTACATTGAATCATATATTAAAAAATCGTGTAAAAATCACATTATTTTCTTATTGAAATATTTAATAAATAAATCAAATATTTTATCATGTGATTTGCACATGATTTTTTAATACATGACTCAAAGTGAAGTTATCACATCATATCAGTGGATAGGAGAAGGTTCCTCTACACTGGTGTGAAGCCAAGTATTATTAACTATCTAATACATTTAATTTAGAGCGTTTAAATAGTCATATTATCCTTATTTTTTTTATATATGTTCAACACGTATATGTTAAATTAGAGTAAAGAATCCAATAACATAGGTTGACTTGGTTTACGATCTTTGAAATGATGATTAATTCGATTTAATTAAGCAAAATATTTGGATTTTAGTTCAATTTGGTGGATATGTTTTTGTTAGCAAGTTTTTTTTTCATGAAAATTTTAGTTGTTGATCATATTATGTTTTTGGATATGATTTTGATATGGTGTTTTTTTTTTATATATATTTTTTTATGTTTCTTTCCTTAATTTGTTGATGTAATACATATAAGGTCTTCATACTTAGAAACTCGATAATAGTAAGTTCACTTTGCGCACTGCATGTTGGCCAACATAGGATCCGATTTATTGTGTCGGATATCAACTTTGTTTTATTAAAAATTGTGAAGTAAAATTTGCAGGACATTGCTTTTATATATGGATTTGAATTCTTTAAATTTTGATATTTGATGAAGACCACTTTACAGTCAAAATTTAATTTTGAGATTTGATTAGGACCATTTTACAGTCAAAATTTATGTGTACAACAAACTTTCCTTCACAATTTGTTACCACAACGGAGTTGATCACTTGATCTCGTCTTATACAACTTTTAAACCTTGATTGCTCGGTTGATCAAGGTTTTTTCTATTTATTTTATTCACGGCCGATTATGTTGAAACTTGCGTTCTATAAGAGATTTTCTAATAAGTAGTGGTGGGAACCAACTTTTACATTGAAAAGAAAATATACTTAGGGCAATGATATTGGCACTCCACAAATGGTTATTAGCACTCTATTTATTTATTTTTTTGAACTTACAATGATACATTTAATTAAAATTAGATACTGAATTTGACTTTTGAAATACAATCACTATCATTAATCCTCTTTACAAGTTTTCATAATAGAAAATCTTTTATTAATTACTCATTCATCTCTAACTCTTTACCTCTTCATTTTTGCAGTTAAAATTTTTATTTTTGAATTTACTTCTTTTTTCATTTGTTCATAACAATGGATAATCAACTGACAGAATATGTGCTCCACTTTAAATATTAATAATTATCAAGACTGCGAAGTTAATGACTCTTTTTAATCAATTTATTTAGAATTATTAATTGAAAATAATAAATTTTAAGAAGATTTTCATAAGTTAGATCATTTGTATGTAGTATGATCAATTTTTGTCCCACGAAGTTAATTCATGTCTTTAACAAAAATTGAAGGAAAAATGGAGAAAAAACAAAAGAGAGAATAAAAACAAAGGAAAAAAGATAGCAGAAGAAAAAAAGTTTTGTTGTAAATGTGAAGAGGATAAAGAATTAGAAGGATGAAGAAAGAGTGTAATTAATGAAAGATTTTGTATTATAGAAATTTGTAAAGATAATATGACAGAGAAACTAAGCCCATTTTTATACAGGGAGAAGCTGACAAGGATTTCGAATTTGGACAAGATATTGCGGTTGAGGAGTAGCAAGGAAGGGAAAGATGGTGGGGAAGAGGTGGAGAAGGAAGAGAGGAAAGGTAGAGGAAGGAACGATTTTGCTGTGGAGGAGGTCATAAAGGGAAGATATTTTCTCTCAAGGGCAATATGAGCATTTTGAAAAGTGATATCATGTTTGTTAAGAGAATCTTCAAGGATAATTGATTTCAGAGCTAGCTGCTGCTGGAATCTCTATGGTTGTGGGCCTTGTAAAAGGTTTTGTAAATTAATGCAAAAATGTTATCATATGCAGATCTCTTTCTAGTCAATTAAGTTGTAAAAGTGCTCTCACCAATTATAATGTTTTAGTTAGTGGTAGGCCTCTCTATGCGTTGGGTTTTAATGAAAAATTTAAAGTATTTTATTCTAAAGATAATTGGAATTGAGAGAATCCACTTGGGAGTTTGAAGAAAATAATATCTTCTGTGTAAAATTAATAATTAGAAAAATATGTTTAACATATATATATATTGAAATAATTGCATCAAATGTTTCCTAAATTATTGTTCTCTAACACTTAGATAATTTAATTATGTATTTGGTACAAAAAATCTTCAAATTTCAATTAATTGCAATGTAATTCTTTTAAATATTATTCATTATTGAAACTGTCTTAAATATTTAATAATATAAGAAATTTAATCATGATTTTTTGCAACATAAAAATAACTGTGCTCTACCATTAAAAAAATTATGAATTTTATTTAGTACAAAATATATATTTTTCATATTTTTTTAGTATTAAAAATTGAAAAAACACAAACAAAAAAGAAATTAGCATGTAATGTGAATTTTTTTCAAAAAGTTATTGTATGACCTCCAAATGATTTATATAGTTTATTTATATTTTTTATTAGTATATTCAGCCATCTCAAAGTGAAAAATAAAATATATATTATATTGATGAAAAAGATAACATTACAATTAACTTAAAGTTTATTTGATGTCAAATTCATAATTTAGAGACTTAAATGCTAAACTGTCATAATTTGAGGATTGATACAATTACCCCTAATTATATAAATTATATTTTTACATATAGATTAGAATGAGTCCATGATTTTTTTTTCTACATAAGATATTTTTTGGCTTTAAGCTTGACGTAATTACGATTCAAACTTAAGACCTTCTAATGAGGGTGACCTTTTTTTGAAATGCAATTAGTCTGTTTCCACGATATTTATTAACATAAAAAAAAAATTTGATAAAAATTTTATCTTGAAAACAAATTTATCTCCCGTAAAAATAAATCTTCCCTTTATTGAAGTCCAACTAAGAGATAAAAAGTCCAACGATGAGAGGACAAGATTGAGCTGGTGAATAAGTCAATAAATTGCACCACGTATCACAACAGATTTTACATAACTATAGATTATAGGTTTTTTTTATGTGCTTTGAATATTTCCTTAAAGTTATTGCAAAGAGTTTTCCACAAGTTAAGAGAATGTACACTTAAAAAAAAAAATGGGAGGAAAGAAAATTGCAAAAAACAGAAAAGTAGGTGAAGTGTAATTTTTTTTGATTACTCGACACCTTTGCGTCAGAAGCCGTCAGCTCGAAGTAAGGTTACGCTGACGGGTAGGTCCTGCCATTTGGTCCTTTATGGCTTGGATTAGAGTTTATTGGCTATGAGTTTAAGCCGAGGCATTTTTGCATCTTATCCTTTCTTTTGAAAGCTTCGGTTAGCCTAGTGGTATGAAAGAGCTGTGAGGCAACTCTGGTAGGAACCATGTGGCTAGGGTCATTTTTCCATGTCAATGAGAGTTGTTGAGCCAAATCATTCAATACCTTCAGCAATACGAGGGAGTTCCATAAATGAGGTCTCTTGGTGTTTGAATGTACTGAGTTTTTATATCTTGTTTTTTGAATTGAATACTTTCGTGGCTTAAACACTTTGTTAGTGCAGTTTAAATAGTGTTTTGTCATTATTAAAATCAAATACGGATCAACAATCTCCCCTTTTTTATGATGACAAAACTAAAGAGAGAAAAACGGTTTTAAAAGCTAAGTGTTGGGTTTTTGAAAAAAATTGGACAAAATTTCTTCTGTTTTTCTAATAAAACCAACCTGTAAGCATTCCAAATACAGTTCATATACAGTTACATCAAACTCAACTAAGCAATGTAAGATCATATTACATTTGTCAATATGTTCGGAGCAAAGTTCCCCCTAGATTTATGCTTTATTTTAAGTTTTCATGTAGTTTTCCCTTATACTTTGATTTTTCTCTCCCGTTTTAACAACAGCAGAAAAAGAGGGTGTAAACTCGAAAAATAAGCAATTTAAACACCATAAACATGAAGATAGGGAAAAAAAAACAAACTTATATGCAGAAATTAGGCATGATTCAGAGTTGGAAAGACTTTCCGGAAAGAATCAGAAGTTTGCACATAAATGTTACAAGCTAAAGATTATAGATAAGTATGAACAACTTAAATCAAGCAGCCATATAGCATAAAAGTAACATTATATATATATATATATATATATATATATATATATATGAGCAATGGACTAAACAAGTAAAGCTAAGCAAGTAAATAGATACATCAATTCATCATGAGCTTTAAGGAAGCTGTCTGAAAGTACAAGTACATTTATGGATATAATGAAAATGAACGTTCATGCTAAAATGTCCAATAGCTGAAAGTACATAAAAAAATGATAAAGCAGAAACTCAGTGAGCAAAGGAATCAGAGTTGTCTCGAAAAAGATCCCAAAACTCAGCCAAAGAGCCCTCAGTGTGCTCCCGATGCAACTCGAAATCGTCTCGGAGTGTGCGGAGGTCGCGACACATGTGATCAATAGAAGAACTCAAGCTCTGGAACCCGAACTGCATGGATAGCTGGAGGCTTGTCATAGCCTGAAGTAAGTCACTGTATCCAGCCTGACCAGCACTATAGCCACCATGCTGTAGACTAGGTGCTCGCTCATCAGTGTCCATCACAGTAGGAGGAGCTGTATCACTATGAACCTCATCGACCTCCTCGTTGCTGTCATCCTCCCTGATCTGAATGTTCCTCCCAACCTTGGAGTAGATTCTCGGATCGTGCATCCCATCTTCTTCAGAGAAAAGACATTGATGATGTTCTTGGGGTCAATGTCCTAAGCCTTAGAGGCGGGTAGGGGGACATGAAAGTGCTGGAGGATCCGGGTGATGAGCATCTCGTATGGGAGGTACTCGGAGTCATTTCCTTCGCCATTTATCATGTTGGTGAGCAAGAGGGGGTAGATATTGAAATGGTGTCCTGTTTTGAAACACCAGATCAATACCACGTCTATCTTAGAGAGATAGCCCTGACTCCCGAGTCTCGGGTGGATGGTCCAACTCACAATGAGAGTGAAGAACTTTGAGGTGAGGGGCATGTCACTACATTGGTGAAATGTAGTGGGCCTAAAGATGTAGTTAGGGTCGCCTCTAACAATCTAGCATGCCTCCTCGTAATCAATGTTGTCTGGCCATCCATCCAGATTTCTTTAGACCCCTCCCACAAGGATCCTCGAGATATTGACCAGAAGGTCAGTGTTTACCTCGAATTCTACACCCATCACACTGGTTCTGAATCGAAGAGCCAATAGACTCGGTTTCACCAGGTTGGCGTAGAACTAGTGAATGAGGCATGAGTAGTATTTTTTGTGGATGTTTACAAGGGGTGTTAGGTGAATAGCCTCAAAAGTAGGGTATATGTCAAAATTTTCATGACGGATAGAATTGAAATCAACGAATCTACCCGTCATAACCTTTTTCTTACGGATGACAGAGTTATACCTAATATTGGCGGCGGGGCTCCAGAAAAGCGAGTCATCGAGCTCAAACCTCGCATTCTTGCTTGAAGAACCAACTAGCCCCTTCCCCTTAGTGTTTGATTCCGAGGACTTCTTGGACCAAGGCCTTGTAGGCGCGTGAGGTCCTCTAACGGTGGTTTTGATCTGAATTCTCTTTGACACTGTGAAATGATCGTTTTTAGAGAGAGATTACGAGGAATAAGGATTTTTCAATCGTGAAAAGTTGAAATGGAGGTGATATAGGATGAGATTGAGGGTTTTATGTGGTTTTGAGAGATTGTGGACAGAAATCAAGGATTTTCTAGAGAAAGAGCTTAGGGTTTTCAAAAATAGCGTGAAAACTGAAAAAATCTGAAGAGACTATTTATAGAATCGTGATACCAATCGACTGGGTTAGGGTACTAATCTACTGGGTCCTTCATAATTTGGAGAATTTTTGACATACAAGTCGACTGGATCAGGACACCGATCGACTGGATAAACTGGCAGAGACATAGCAGTCGACTAGGTGAATCATACCAGTCAACCGGGTAGGCCACCAAAATTTCAAATTTTGGCTTCAAACAATGTCTTGTAGTACCAATTGTATGGATGCTTTGTACTAGTCGACTGGTAAAATGAGCAGTGGGATACCAGTCGATTGGGGTCAATATACTAGTCTACTGGGCCTCCAGAAAACTTAAAATTTTGAGCTCCAACTTGAAATTTCAGCACAAAATTGTTTATCTATGCCATCTTGAGTGGGAGATATATTAAATAAGAGTTAATACTCATTCACTAGATGTCAAATATGCATATGATGAATGTTCATGCAATCAAACATACATTTTTATCATAGTCTATCAAACTCATCAATAGTCTAATTTTGCAAAAGTTATCTTCACTTAAGGGTTTTGTAAGAATATCAGCTATTTGATCTTCTGAATGAATGAATTCTAGTCTAATATCCCTCTTTTGAGCATGGTCTCTTATGAAGTAATGTCTTATTTCTATGTGTTTGATTCTAGAATGCTGAATAAGGTTTTTGGTCAAGTTGATAGCACTGGTGTTATCACAATGAATTGATATATTCTTAAAGTTCATCTCATAGTCTTCTAATTGTTGTTTCATCCACAACACTTGTGCACAACAACGGCTGCTACATATTCCGCTTAAGAGGTTGATAATGCAACAAAATTTTGTTTCTTGGAAAACCAAAAGGTTAACATTGCACCTAAAAATTGGCATGTTCCACTAGTGCTTTTTCTATCTAGTCTACAACCCACAAAATCAGCATCTGAATATCCGACAAGCTCAAAAGTTGATTTTCTAGAATACCATAACCCTAGGTTTTGAGTCCCTTGTATTTATCTAAGGATTCTTTTTACTGCAATTACATATGATTCCTTAGGATTAGCTTGAAATCTAGCACACATGCATACACAGAACATTCAGGTCAACTTGCAGTTAAATAAAGTAAAGCTCCTATCATGCTTCTATACGTTTTAGTATCTATACACTTACCTTTTTCATCCAAGTTAAGTTTTGTAGAAGTGCTTATAGGAGTGCCAATTGACTTTGAGCTTTCCATCCCGAACCTCTTTAATAGGTACTTGGTGTACTTTGATTGATTGATGAAGATGCCTTCTTTTAATTGTTTGATTTGAAGTCCAAGAAAGTAGGTAAGCTCTCCCATCATGCTCATTTCAAATTCACCTTCCATGTACTTAGCAAACTCTTGACACATAATTTCACTAGTAACACCAAATATAATATCATCAACATATATTTGAACTAGTAGTATATCATTTTTGTAATTTTTTGTTAAGAAAGTTATGTCTTTTTCCTCTTGTAAAATTATTTTCAAGTAAAAACTTACTTAGTCTTCTATACCATGCTCTTGGAGTTTGCTTCAACCCATAGAGAGCTTTAGAAAGCTTATAAACATGGTTTAGAAGATTAGGATTTTCAAATCCAAGAGGTTGCTCAACATACACCTTGTTGAAACGTATTTGATTTTAATAATGACAAAACACTACTCTAATTGAACTAACAGTTTTATCTAAGTGTTTAAGCGGCAAAAGCATTCAGCTTATCAACAAAGATGCAAAAACTCAACTCGATTCAGGCACCAAGATAAGACAAAAGATCTAGAATAGGCATTAAGGTAATTAAAACAATTGTAAATCTATCATGTTCAAATACTTAGCTTAATCCATGGTTTATTTTAGAAAAGACTTTGACAAAACTAGCCATACAAATGTTTCTAAGTCAAAAACAGTTTTAAAACATGAAAAACTGGGTTGAAGGACAAACCAATCGACTGGCTCCACATACCAGTCGCATGTTTACCTCTTCTAGACCAAATGCAACGTGTTCTTGATCTTTTCTCTGATCTTAATAGGGAGCTTTCCAAGTTTTCTATATCAGACAGCACCCCTAACAACAACACAAGACTGGGGGGTCTGGCTTTCTTTGTTTTCTGTTATGTCAAAAAGAGCTTCCCCTGCACATCAAAAAGAGGCTATGGGTTCTGGTTTCCTTTGTCGATTGGTTTAGTTTTGATTTCTGAAAGAAATTTCCCTTCTGACAAAGACAAGTTCACAGATTCTGTCTTGAGAGGCCTTTGATTTCTCTTTCAGATATTGGTTGAAAATCAAAGAAAGGCTCTTGGTTCTGCTCATCTTTGTCGATTTGATTAGTTTTGATTTCTGAAAGAAATTCCCATTCTGGCAAAGATGGATTCACAGATTCTATCTTGAGAGGCCCTTTGATTTCTCTTTCAGATAGTGGTTGCAAATCAAAGAGAGAGGCTCTTGGTTCTGCTTATCTTTGTCGATTTGATTAGTTTTGATTTCTGAATGAAATTCTCCCCTTATGGGAAAGATGAATTCATAGATTTTGTCTTGAGAGGCCCAGATAAAGGTTTGGAAATACCTCCAGTGTGTTCATTGCATTCTTGGAAAGGGCTCTGGATTTCAATTTCTTTGGCTGCCACTTCTTCAACAGGTACAGAAGAACCCAAGCTCATTAAGAGGCCAGACTTTTGCTTCCTTCTCCCAGGGAAGCTCTCTTGGTTTTCTCTTTCAAATATGAGTTTTATGACTAACTCAGGTGAGCTCTGGTTATCCTTATCATATTTCTCATTTTTGGGTCTCCCAGATAACTCCCACCATAAGCGCTGACCCGAGGCTTGAAATTTCCATCGCTTTGTGGTCATTACTTGATGGGCTGTCATCTCCTTTAACATCAAACATTATATCGCTTACCCCTGCATCAGAGGTGCTGATGGGATCTTTTTCTTCACAAATAATTCTGAATTCTCATCAGAAAATAAGGAATCTGTACGCTCAAAAATCAAATCCAGTTATTGAATTTCTTCATTTTCAACTGGGACAGACATATCTTCATCATGTACAAGTCAGACCCAGAAGGAAACCGAGAAGGAAAGATCAATAAAATCTTTAGTCTTAACACACACCACCTTCAATCAACATTTCTACAGCTTCAACAATAAATTCTTACCTGGCATGTTTCTTCTTCCACTACTAATGAATCTTTATCTTCAATGCACTTATTTTCGATTGATAAAGCATTCTAAACATCGAAAGGACAAAGGTCAAAATCAAAAAACAACCCAAGCATTGAGTCTACATTTTTCCACATATATTCTACACGCTTGTAATGTCCAACCAT
The DNA here is from genome assembly GCA_023935145.1 of Bretschneidera sinensis. NCBI lineage: Eukaryota > Viridiplantae > Streptophyta > Magnoliopsida > Brassicales > Akaniaceae > Bretschneidera > Bretschneidera sinensis. The sequence goes on along the minus strand of CM043697.1, from coordinate 135,594,779 downwards.
GAATTCTATCCTGACATTTTCTTTTTCGCTGAAGTCTTTCCTTCAATCTCATTTGCAATTGATAAAGAATTTTCATTCTACAAAATTTCAAAATCAAATAAAGAAAAGAGCTACAATGGGTATATTTTGATTCTTGACTGCCACCAAAATCGACATTTTAAGACTTCAGTTGATAAAGAGTTCCCCAAAAGATAACGACTAAAGCTTAACAAACATCTTATGGGTATTCTAGATTTTCACTAGCAAAAGCAAAATTCCTAACCTGATGTGTGTCCGCTTCATTTTTATCTTCAAGCACTGCATTTTCCTCCTCTTTTTCCATTGACACGTCCACTGGCGACACAAACGGGTTATCCGTATCATATGCGCAGCTTAAAAGAATCCAATGCAGCCTGTAGACCCTGGCTGAGCCACCAACCCTTATGGTATTACCCCTCGTTCAGCTCCACACGAACCCTGGTTCTATCTTCTTGAAACCCAGGTTCCATGTACTGCAACAAACCAAAGTACCAATGAAGAACCCAAAAATACATAATACAGTCCAATATTTAAGAAGAACAAAAAAAAGTCCAAATGAAAATTAACAAGAACCATCAAGAACACAGTAAAAAGTAAAATTAAAAAAAAAAAGAGTGAGAGAGAACAAGAAGTCAAGAAACCTTCAAGAACAAAGAAAACAAAAACCCCTCAAATAATATGGGACCAATAAGGGAATTAAAGTGAAAGATTCATTACCAGATGATAAATCGATTACAGACAGCTTCTGCGAAGAGGGCTTTAAGCGGATTTGGAGGTGGAATCTGCTTATGCTTGGGTGGGTCAACATGATGTCGCAATCAGGGTGCCGACCAACGATCAGTATCTCTTCCATTTCTTGATCTTTGTTATGTTCATCTTTTAGTGACGTCACCCATTCAGGCTTGGAAATCAACGGCGATGGCGGGGATGGTGGTTTGTTGATTACAAAAAATGTTCTTGAGAATTGCACCCTTCTTTAGTACCGTAAACACTGGGATTTTACTCTCTTCTTCTCTTTCTTCTCTTTCTTCAGGTCTCTTCTCTTTTTTGTCTGCCATTGGGGAGAGAGAGAGAGTGGGTTCTGTAGAATTTGGGAGATATTTGGTTCGGTAAGCGAGAGGCTTTAGAGAGAAAATGAAAAGTTTATGTTGGTGGGGTTTTGAATTTTTTTTATAAGGTGGGATTTCTTCGATTTTAAATTTTGAAAAGGTGACCGCTAAGGCATTAAGAGTTACTTATACGGCTACATCTTTACCATTTCGCAAGGTGGGGCAAACTGCAAAGCCTGTTATGGGAAATTAGTATCATCAAAATTTATAAAATTAAAAGGCATTAATGTTGTTTTAATATAAACAAAATCTAACATATTAATGAATAAACTATTATCCTAAAAAACTGATCAAATATTCTAAATCTAATCATGTTTAATCTTTTTTTTCTAATTGTTAAACAAACAAAGTGTTAACTCAAATTTGGTCAAAATAATACTGTAAGAATGTGAAAAGCAACTATTTGCAACGGTAAATGGGATTCTTTGTCAGGGTGGCGTGATTTGGATTCTAGAAGCATGTGAAAAGCAGCTTCTTCGGCGACCGTGACTGAGGTCTTAACTTTTCTTCTACTCGAGTGGGACCGTTGCGAGATTTCGGCGAGAATTGTTCAACGGAAGTCACTATTTCATTGAAGTAAAAATCGTAAGGCACGAGCCTTATTCTAGAATGATGGCTAAGGTCGTGACTACAATATTCAATATCAAATCAGTGTACCCGACAACAAAGTGGAAGATGACATCATGAACTTACTAGCTAGGCGACAAAGTGAAGAGGGAGAGAATATTGATTCATTGAATCGACAAATGCATTCATGTCAAAGCATAGGGTGATGGAGAGAAACTGAGCCCATTTTTGCATAGGGAGAAGCTGACAAGGACTCTTAATTTAAGGGGATCTGTAAGTTTTATGAATTTGGCCAAGATTTCGCGGTTGAGTAGGAGGTGGAGAAGGAGGAGAGGAAAGCAAGAGGAAGAGGAAGAAATGATTTTGCTGTGGTGGGGATCATAGAGGGAGGAGGAAGGGAAGAGATTTTCTCTCGAGGGCAGTATGAGCATTTTGAAAAGTGATATCATGTATGGTAAGAGAATCTTCAAGGATAATTGATTTCGGAGCTAGCTGCTGCTGGAATATCTATGGTTGTGGGGTGAAGTTTGGGCTTGTAAAAGGTTTGGTAAATTAATTATGCTTCTAAACTCAAATTGATGGAATCACAACGTCTCACTTTGTTCTTATGAATAGCATTTTCAATTTTAAATGTAGTTTCTAGTTATTTAGCTTTTTTATTTAAATATAGTTTTCTAATTTTATTAAGGTTTACACTATTATATTTTATATATAATTTTGTTCATGTAATATAATACCACTCGTTTGAACATATTTTTCTTTTTCGTTCTAGATTATTATGCTTATGTTTTTTTGTTTTGTTTTTGGTTCCTTCGATCAATTTAGTCTCTCCATTTGCGGTTTAGTTCAGATTTGATTTTTTTGTCAGTTTCGCTATTTATTAAATCAATTCCTATCTAGTGTACTCTAGTTATCAAGATTTTTGGGCATGATCTTTCCATCCGTGATTCTACGAAGAAGGCTCTTGTTTGTGATGAAGATTCTCACTTTCTCAAGTTCTGATCTTGAATCATAGTAATTCCCTTATTTCTGTATCCTTCGACAATTCTCATCCAGTTTTGTGAAAAAGTGTTAGAGTCGAGCTCGTGTCTTTCACTTTGTTTCGACCAATGTTTGGGTTTTTTGTCTTATTTCTAACGAAGGTACATGCAAAGAGGTGAGCTGACATGTGAAAGTGAGTTACTTCCGCTGAGAGTTCTTCATCAAATATTGTCGTTCTCAATATTTCTTCGATCTGATTTACAAACTTAATTCAGCGTTTATATTTATCACAATGATTTTAAGAGAGGGTGCCAAAATATGTAAAATCTAATTAGATTTGGTTTTCTAGTTATTTAGTTTTCTATTTAGATTTAGTTTCCTAATTCTATTAAGCTTTTTATATAAATTTATTCATGTAATACATATTACACACAAATAATGGAGTTACTTTCGCTGAGAGTTCTTCATCCGATATTGTCGTTCTCAATATTTCTTCAATCTGATTTACAAACTCAATTTAGTATTTACATTTATCACATTGATTTTGAAAAAGGGTGCAAAATGATGTAACAACTTCCTAATTAGATTTGGTTTCTTAGCTATTTAGATTTAGTTTCCTAATTCTATTAAGTTTTTTATATAAATTTATTCATGTAATGCATATTACACACAAATAATACAAAGTTTCTTTTTAATATCTTATTTTAACACTATTTCATTTCCTTCTAGTTTTCTAATCCTTCTAAACATATGCATTTTCGTGCCTGCTTTTCTAATCCTTCTAAACAAATAATACAAAGTTTCTTTTTAATATCTTATTTTAACACTATTTCATTTCCTTCTAGTTTTCTTTTTAATATCTTATTTTCTCTTGTACAAAACACTTCACATAATATTCCAATAATTTCCTAAACGGTTACATGATACCATCTGCTTCTCAACTCAAATTGACAGAATCACGAACGACTCTGTGAATAGAATTTTCCATTTGTCAACGTTACTCTTCCCCAAACGAGAGAACCTTTCAGGTAACTGTTTAAAATCTTCATTTTGTCAGCATCACTCTTCTCCTTTAAACCATATACAGTACACTATCTGATAAAATCATTTAACGGAGACTATAAATGATTAGGAAAAACTTAAGTGGCTAACTTCTAAAGCATTAAACCATATATGCGTTTGCAGATGCACCAAAATGCATTACACAGGTGACTGCAAAAATTTATCCTTCCAAAGCAAGAATACTGATCTGGCGTTCAATCATCATTTTTGCCCAAAAGAAACAGGTAATACAGGCTAAATTGTTTTTTAACTGAAAGAATTGATATGCCCGTAATGAGAATTGTGGAGCAAAATGAGCTTCAAACCCTTTGCACCTTCTCCCTTAGATAACTTCTTCGAACGGCTATACTTCTCCTTCAAAACCACATCATCTAAGTGAGACCATGTAAGTCCTCTAGGAGAGCTGTCAGCCCACAAGAACCTCTCAGAGAAGGGGTTCACCAGACTCTCACGGAATTCCTGAGCTGTCTCACAGATTAGACCCTGAAACAACATAGACTTACAGAATTTGTATCAGACAACTCAGAAAGAAAGAGATACATATAGATAAATATATAGACAGGGAGAGAGATCTGCCAGCAGTACTGGTACCTCTGCCATGGCTTTGATCTTCAAAGTGACATCATTACTAAGCAGGACGAGCTGTCCATCATTCTTCACCTTCCTATAAAGGAGGGCACAATCAAGAATATGGTCTTCTGCTGTCGGGGAAACAATTTCCATCAAATCCCCGTGCACTGGAAATAGATCTGACCTTGTTGTCTGACAAGAAAACCCCCCACCCCCTTCACTGAATAGAGACTGAGGAGAAGCAGGCGGTGTTGGTGCAATTGCCTTGACCTCCTCCATTGAGCTCTGAACATGAATCCAATACTTTGTTTTTGCCATACACTCTTCGATCCATCCTAAAGCTGCAGAAGCCTCTGTGGTTCTTCTGAACAGACTACCATGCCGGTTCAAACAATCCAGTTCCCTTATGACTGAAACAAAGAAAACAATCCTAGTTGTTAGGAAAGAGATTCATGCAATAAAATTAATTTAGAAATTCAACTAATTACTTAATGTGACGAAAAGAGATTTTGGATATTTTCTTTTTTTGATTACCCATTCTTGGAATGATTAACTGAGTCCCCTTGAGACCTTGTAATAACTGTAGTGACTTTCTCGACTCCTTATCCAGAAGAGAAGTAGTGTCCACTATTATAGTCCACCTCCTCTTACCATCTCCAGCATAGTGATTCTACACAAATGAACTTCAGTTACTCCATATACTTGGCAAAGCTACTACTAAGAACCATAAGAATGAACTCTTAGAAGTGAAGGTTTTGGTGGTGAACTTACAGAAGAGTGGCGAATGATTCTCTTCTCCATTGTTTTTGAACAACTGACAGAATTTCTGCTTCTTGTAGCAGCTATAGGGACTTCTACATCTGATCCACTTTTCCCTGGAGAGTTCCCAACTAAAGATTGAAATGGCACCCTTTCTGTTCTTCTCTTCATTGCAGAAGCATCTTGATCCAACTTCACTTGGTTTCTAGAGGTGCATCTTGCCGGTTTTTGCTCCTTCAGGACTTGTATCTGGTTGTCATTCCAATTTTCTTCTGACTGAAAATTGGGGTTAAAAGCAGCCTTTGAAAATGATCCGTATGCCTTGGAGGAATGTTTAGTTTCTTCTAGCTTACCCATCTTTTTCAAGGACTTCAGTATGAGGGTATTTGGGGTGAGATTCTCCTTTTCTGGAGTAAAGATTTCTTCTTCTATCTCCTCTGAACCAGAGAAAAGAGCTTTAGAAATCGATGTATTTTCAACACCCTCCTGCTCTTGCAATTCAACTTCACCACGATTACCAGCTCCTCTGGTCTTTCCTTTGCTCCTGCTTGTTTGAACCTGAAGAGCAGCAGCAGCAGGTTTACCTCTTCTAGACCAAATGCAACGTGTTTTTGATCCTCTCTCTGATCTTAATGGGGAGCTTTCCAAGTTTTCTATATCAGACAGCACCCCTGCGACGGCACAAGACTGTGTGGTCTGGCTTTCTTTGTTTTCTGTTATGTCAGAAAGAGCTTCCCTGACAGGTAAATACGAGTTCACAGATTCTGCAGCAAACCTCCCCATTTCTCTCTGTTCATGGCCTTTCCTTGACACCCTCTGGTTTTTACCTTCTCCAAGTCTTTCAGCAGATTTCCTGTTCACCAGCAAGTTCAAATTTTGATCTGCTGCAAAATTTACTAAGTTTTCTCTTTCAGATAGTGGCTGCAAATCAAAGGGAGGCTCTTGGTTCTGGTTTTCTTTGTCGAGTTGTTTAGTTTTGATTTCCGAAAGAAATTCCCCTTCTGGAAAAGTTGAATTCACAGATTTTGTCTTGAGAGGCCCTTTGTTTTCTCTTTCAGATGGTGGCTGCAAATCAAAGGGAGGCTCTTGGTTCTGGTTTTCTTTGTCGAGTTGTTTAGTTTTGATTTCTGAAAGAAATTCCCCTTCTGGAAAAGTTGAATTCGCAGATTCTGTCTTGAGAGGCCCTTTGTTTTCTCTTTCAGATGGTGGTTGCAAATCAAAGAGAGGCTCTTGGTTCTGCTTTTCTTTGTTGATTTGATTACTTTTGATTTCTGAAAGAAATTCCCCTTCTGGGAAAGAAGAATTCATAGATTCTGTCTTCAGAAACGGGCTCTGGATTTCAGTTTCTTTGACTGCCACTTCTTCAACAGGTACAGAAGAACCCATGCTTATTAATAGGCCAGACTTTTGGTTCCTTCTCCTAGGGAAGCTCTCTTGGTTTTCTCTTTCAGATATGAGTTCTATGACTAACTCAGGTGAGCTCTGGTTATCCTTATCATATTGCTGATTTTGGGTCTCCAAGATAACTCCCATCTCAAGCGCTAACCCGAGGCTTGAAATTTCCATCGCTTTGTGGTCATTACTTGATGGGCTCTCGTCTCCTTTTACATCAAACATTATATCGCTTACTGGCATCAGAGGTGCTGATGGGATCTCTTTCTTCACAATTAATTCTGAATTCTCATCAGAAAATAAGGAATCTATATCCTCAAAAATCAAATCCAGTGATCGAATTTCTTCATTTTCAACTAGGGTAGACATTTCTTCATCCTGTATGATATGTCAGGCCCAGAAGGAAACCGAAAAAGAAAGATCAATAACATCTTAAGTCTTAACACATACCACCTTCAATCTACATTTCTACAGTTTCAACAATAAAATCGTACCTGACATGTTTCTTCTTCCACTACTAATGAATCTATATCCTCAAAAATCAAATCCAGTGATCGAATTTCTTCATTTTCAACTGGGGTAGACATTTCTTCATCCTGTATGATATGTCAGACCCAGAAGGAAACCGGAAAAGAAAGATCAATAACATCTTAAGTCTTAAGACACACCACCTTCAATCTACATTTCTACAGTTTCAACAATAAAATCGTACCTGACATGTTTCTTCTTCCACTACTAATGAATCTTTATCTTCAAGGCATTTATTTTCGATTGATAAAGCATTCTAAACATCAAAAGGACAAAAGGTCAAAATCAATAAACAACCCAAGCACTGAGCCTACATTTTTCCAGATTTTTTCTACGCTTGTAATGTCCAACCATGAATTCTATCCTGACATTTTCTTTTTCCAGCGCTACTGCTGAAGTCTTTCCTTCTATCTCATTTGCAATTGATAAATAATGTTTATTCTACAAAATTTCAAAATCAAAGAAAGAAAAGAGCTACAATGGGTATATTTTGATTCTTGACTGCCACCAAAATCCACATTTTAAGACTTCAATTGATAAAGAATTACCATTTCAGAAGGTTTTCCCCAAAAGATACAAGTACAGCTTAACAAATATCTTACGGGTATTCTAGATTTCCACTAGCAAAAGCAAAATTCCTAACCTGATGTGTGGCCACTGCATTTTCTGCTTCAAGCACTCCATTCTCCTCCTCCTCTTTTTCCATGGACACATCCATTGGCGACACAAACGGGTTATCCATATCATATGCGCGGCTCAAAGAAATCCAGTGCAGCCTGTAGACCCTGGTTGAGCCACCAACCCTTATAGTATCACCCTCGTTCAGCTCCACACGAACCCCTGGTTCTATCTTCTTCTCTGAAACCCAGGTTCCATGTACTGCGACAAACCAAAGTACCAAGAAGAAGAAAAAAAAGTCAAAATGAAAATTAACAAGAACTATCAATACTCAAGAACAGATTAAAAAGTAAAATTAAAGAGAGAGAGAGAGAGAGAAAGAGAGAAGAAAAAGAAGAACAAGAAGACAAGAATCCTTAAAGAACAAAGAAAACAAAAACCCCTCAAATAATAAGGGACTTATAAAGGAATTAAAGTGAAAGATTCATTACCAGATGATAAATCGATTACAGATAGCTTCTGCGAAGAGGGCTTTGAGCGGATTTGGAGGTGGAATCTGCTGATGCTTGGGTGCGTCAACATGATGTCGCAATCAGGGTGACGACCAACGATCAGTATCTCTTCCATTTCTTGATCTGTTTTATGTTTATCTTTTAGTGACGTCACCGATTCGGGCTTGGAAATCAACAGTGGTGATGGCGGGGATGGCGATTTGTTGATTACAAAAATGTTCTTGAGAATGGCACCCTTTTTTAGTACCGTAAACACTGGGATTTTACTCTCTTCTTCTTTTTCTTCAGATCTCTTCTCTTTTTTGTCTGCCATTGGAGATAGAGAGATGGCTGGGTTCTGTAGAATTTGGGAGATTTTTGGTTCAGTGAACGAGAGGGCTTTTGAGAGAATGAAGGTTTTTGTTGGTAGGGTTTTGAATTTTTTTTATAAGGTAGGATTTTTTGGATTTTAAATTTTTGAAAAGGTGACCGTTAAAGCGTTAAGACTTAATTATAACGGCTACAGCTTTACCTTTCGCAAGGTGGTGCAAACTGGCAAACTGCAAAGCCCGTTATGGAAAATTAGTATCAGTTTGTAATAATGACAATAAATTTTTATAAAAAAACGAAAAGTGTATATTTTTTTAACGGTGATATTATTGGGACCTGAAAATTGTTATTGAAATTTTTTCGAGTATGTTTGGCTCACAGTTTTTTATTTTCAGTTTTTGAAAACGAAAACAGAAAATAGTTTTCTGATGAAAAAAAACATGTTTGGATAACATTAATTCGAAAACTATTTTCAAAACAGAAAACAATGAAATGTTGTTTGGATAATTTTATTTTGAAAACTGTTTTGATACATCTTGTAATTATTTTTAGTTTTGAGTTTAAATTTAAAATCTATATTAATTTTATTTCTCATATTTACTAAATACTTAAAAATAATTAATATTATTTTATTTTCAAAATTTTAATATTTTTTTATATACCATGGAAGAGAATAAGATAGAGAAGTGAACACTAATTTTAGGGTTATTTTTTAAAAATTATGTCAGAAAACATCAATTTGGAGTTTTCATAAAAAACTGTTTTAGAAAATTACTTTTGAAAACTGTTTGTCAAACATAAAAAAAATTTCGAAAACTGTTATTAGTTTTCGAAAACTCTATCCAAATATGTTCTTATTGTTTTGCTTTCGTACTTAAAACTTACAATAATGTCTAATTAAATTACTTACTTAAAATGTTCGACTTTAATTAAAGACATTATGGTAAATTCAACAAACAAAAAGTGTAAACAATATCAATTAAACCACTGTTTTTTAAATAAGACAATATATACTTATTAGTTTTTCTTTTTCGAAAAAGAGAACATACTAGTTAATAAAACTTAATAAATACATGCGTTATTTATGCTACTCATCATGGGATCACCATGTTCATGATGAGATTGATCCAATCATCATAGTACATATACATGAAAAATTTTACTTGTGATTAATATTTTTTACTACTTTTCATATGTAATTGAAAAACAATAATAAATATTATGTTTCGATTTGATTAAAAAATTATCCAAATATAATCATAAAAAATTATAAAATTAAAAGACATCATGGTTGTTTTAATATAAGCAAAATCTAATACGTTGATAAATAAACTATTATCCTAAAAATTCTTATCAAATATTCTAAATATAATCTGTTTAATCTGTCTTTTTTGTTATTTTTAACCAAACAAAGTGTTGAAACTTAAACTCGATCAAAATAATGAATGTAACTCTTCTACCGTAAAAATTATGAAAAAAAACATAAAATACATTGTTTTTGCATATAAATTTAAACTCCTTAAATTTTGATATTTAATAAAACTCTTTTCATAATTAAAATTTATATGTATTGCAAGTTTTCTTTCACATTTTTTACTCCAACATAATATTGTAAGCATGCCAAAAGCAACCATTTTTCAACTGTAAATAATTTGAGATTTCCCCAAAATAAGGCCATACTTCTTTTTCTATGGGAGAGGGGGTTCGATAAGTCAACCTTGACGTATACATCTTTAAGAAGATAGCTCTATCAACTTAAAAGAAAATTAAACCTCCAACCAAAAAGACAAAAACTTAAAAATTAGGCCACTAAAACCTTGAAAAATGAAAAGGGGGAGGAAGAAAAACTATCCAGCATCGAAGAAACAGATCTAAACACGAAAGGAACAAGAACGGCTGCTGGAAAAGATAAACCCCCAGATGACCAAACAGCACAAAAATATAAAAAAGAAGATCAGTCCTGCTTATTACGAGAAAGCCTTCCACGGTGCCTGAGCTCAGCTTTTTTCCACCTAACGATAAGGTAACACAGGGAAAAGAGGGTGTTTACCTGTAAAAGAAATTACAGGGTTCATTAAAAAACAGAACTTCATAGAAAGTTAGCTTTAAGGAGCAACTTATGAGATTGTGAACACTCACCAAAATAATGATCGCAATGACAAGAAGAGGCCCAGACCAGAGTACCGATAGAAACAGTCCATGCGGATCAAAATAATTTTGAGTTGCGAAACTCTTCCAATTGTCACCCAGGAATCTGTTGAGCCTCTCAGCAAAATATACTCCTGCCACTATAACACATCATCCCTAAATAAGTTGGACTTCAAAATATTTCCAAATAGAAAGCAATTAAAGTCACATGGGTGTATTGAATGCATGTACAAGAGTGCCTGTCTGTTTATTCATGAATGCATTCAAATTCCAACCATCCTGGCAGCAGATCTTCAAGATATTGGGAGGCTTCGCATATCAACTTTATTTCCTACCCACTTGGAACATACAAACAATTAGGACCCTTTTTTATATATAAATAAGACCTTATGGTTAGTAATGCTAAATAATCCTGTTTTGGTCCCACTGACTCATCAAAATTTCCAACCGGTTTGTAAAACCAATATATACAAGCTAGAAAAAGAATGAGGAACTTTAATTTTTCTCACACTGCATTTAACGGCCAGACATCCTAGTTTCTTGTTACATATTTAGATTATATTTTGGTCAGTCAAAATGTGTTTCAACATGTTAACTGCTTTATGTCATCCAGATTTTGTGTTTCTAACATGTTAACTTTTTTATATCATCCGGATAACATATCAACCTAAAATCCTACTTTGTGGGGAGAGGAGACAGCAGATTTTATACACCAATCATAAATAGAATTATCACACTAAGCATCTGTCTATTACCATGAAAATAGATCTGATCTGAGGAACAGCTGATCTATGTCCTTTTAGGCTATCTAAGCATCCTATGACGCAGCTTGTAGACAGTACATAAATACCAAGATAGAGAAAGGATGGTCTTCAAAGCAGCAGTAGTTGTTGTCAGTCTTGAGATTCACATGGTCAAGCAGCTAAAAAACTAAGAAATTTTGTTCACCCCTTTCTTCTTTTCTTTGTGTGTGTGTGGGTGGGGTAGGGGGGGGGGGGGAGGGGAATAAGAATAAATCAATTAAAAGGAACAAGAGAGGGAAATCAAAAAAGTTACAGAATGTTTGAAGGAATATGAAGTTGAGATGCAAGTGAAGATTATCCTCAAAACCCCATCTAAGGAAGTTTTTCGATCCCTTCAAACACCATGCTGTTTCTTTCCATTCAAAAATACCATGTTACATGAGGAGGTACAAGGTTCATGGATGACAGTATTCAAACAGCCAATAAGCCAACCCTAAAGTACAAACACAAAACAAGAACCTATCCTTCACAAAATTTCCAAGAAGCATATTTAAAACTAGATGCAGCAGTAACAGCATAGGGAAAGTGATAGGTTTGAAATTTGTAACTAATCCTCCATATCAAGGTGCAAGTGTAACATGACAAGTAAAACTGCAAGATGAGATATAATAACACTTAGGGCATACGAACAGCTAATTAATGAGTTTCCCAATACTAAGGAACATACCCAGGAAGATGTGTCAACAGAGCCAAATATGATCAGAGCTCATAAAGAATTAGGGGCCTTTCATAAATAAAAATGATGGAAAAATGTGTAAGCCACAATCAGCTTCCTCAATAAGCAAACATTAGATGAGGAAGACGTTACCGTCACCTTAGAAAACCAGTGCACTAGAACTCAATGATAGCAGACATCACAGGACAGATCATTAATAGTCATTACCACTAGTGAGTAAACAAAGCTATCATATCAGTTAATTAACAAACAAAATTAATTAAAGCATGGAAAGAAAAATGAGATTCAAATACAGAAGATGACTGTAGAGAACATGAGAGCAACAAACTTACATGCCAGAAGGAATAAGCACATTTGGAAGTTGCTATTTTTCCTTGAGAAAATGATTAGCATCAACAACACAACATGAAATGTCAATAAGCATATTAACCAAGGCTCCTGTCAAAACAAAAGAAAAAGGGAGTAAAAACAATATATAAGAACTTTTGGAAATTGGATCACAGAATCATTCCAAACAAAAGAAAAATATTTGCTATCTAACATTAGAGAAAAAAAAATGTAACATACCAAGAAAGTACATCAAAAGAAAATGCCTAAGATCAGTGTAAATCAGCTAAAAATTGTTAGAAAGAAGAACATATGAGATGTGCACCCATTTGGGAGTTCAAAATAGTTTTTTATTTTTTATTTTTTATAATAAGGAGTTCAAAATAGTTAGATCGTAAAACTTCAATTAATTACACATAACCTAGACTTATATTAGACACAGCTGGATGAGAAAAGATCAAACATTAGAAAGGCTAAGAGCCAGTGGTGCCCCCTTGAAATCTTAAGAATTTCTTGAACTCTATGTATAAATCTCCGAGACTTTTATAGAAGTAATTAATTTTGACCCCACTAATAAAATTGGAAGGTTTTAACATCTAAATGAAAAGTCTAAAAGTAATAGTACTATGAAAAAAGAAGCCTAGAAAAAAATGTAAATGTAATTCTGAAACACAAAAATATGAGTCATGTGCTAACTGGTGGTCCCACTATGGTGACATACCACTTGAAAGTTGAAACAACAAGCACAAACACGCCTCACCATGAAGGCAAAACTTACGGGACTTTTCATTTTTCAAAGTCTAAGAGTAATAGTACTATGAAAAAAGATGCCTAGAAAAAAATGTAAATGTAATTCTGAAACACGAAAATATGAGTCATGTGCCAACTGGTAGTCCGACTATGGTGACATTCCACTTGAAAGTGGAAACAACAAGCACAAAAAGGCCTAACCATGAAGGCAAAACTTACAGGGCTTTTCGTTTTTCTTAATGTAGTGTTTTTTCTTTAAATATTCCTCTTTTGTCTGGCAGAAGAAAGTAGAAACGAAGTGAAAATAAAGTCAAGAAAAATAATAGATAAATATCCAATCAACTAATTTAGAGGTAAGTGAAAATGCTTTAAATTGTGCTATAATATTTTGCTTACAATATTCAATTTCTTGATATATAAGTTACAAATTATAGAACTATCACTATTATCTATAGATTTTTCCCATTTATTTTTGCTTAAGTTGCCCTACTAAACATATAAACTTTTCGTTTATAAAAGAATTGAATTTGGTTAAAATATTTGTCTTTAATTCAATTAATGGATTGTTTCTCAAAAGAAAATCAAAATTGGAGTAACCATAACTTGCCAAAGAAACTAGTTCCCATTATAATGTGCAAAATCTTTAAAAGTAAAATTTTCTTACGATGTTATGTATGCTCTCATAGTTTGGAAATAATACGGCTATATTTCTATTTAAAAATATGATATATTATTATTTCATTGTACCTTACAGAAAAAATTATTATTTCATTGTACCTTTCAGAAAAAATTATTATTTCATTGTATCTTTCAGAAAAAATTATTATTTCATTGCCTTTGACCCCACTGATTAAAAGTTCTGGATGTGTTACTGGTAAGAGCCACTAAAGATAAACTTATAAAGCATGTAATCGAATCAAAAATGCATGTAGAAAACTTTGACTGAAATCCCAGCATAACATTTTCTGTAAACTACTTTCTATATTCAGATTTGGAGATTGAACCCTTAGTGTTTCACTGTCGAACTCAACACCCAATTTTTCATTATATACATCAAATGTTTGTTGAAAATTTTGACTATTATGGAGAACCACATTGGACTATTACATTAAAATCACACCCATTCAAAAACATGATGACCTTCACACTTGCATCTCACTTGAGTTTGCTAAAGATAGCATGTATGTACTTGTGAGATATAATCTTGTCCTGCAAAATCTCCAACAAGATTCAGGGGAACAAGATCACTCTCAACAAATGAACTAATTAGAAATTTCTACTGCTATAACTCCTTACCCGTGTACGCAAGTTGGAATATGGTTATTTTAGCATATATTGATGGTCTTTCCAGATAAAATATCAATCATCACAAATTCTTTAGCATTTGACACCACATTATACTATGCTTCAGTCAAATACGTTTTAAACAATACTAATAACGAACATGGACCAATAGCAAACAAAAATGGGCAGCAGCCAACTAAAGTAATACTTCCATATACAAGTCCATCCATATAAAGGCAAACATATGCAATTATGCATACATAAACCTCCAGCTTAGCACAGCTCAATTCGACATAATAGGCAAATTAAGATTTATAAAAATAGAAGAAAAAATCCGTTCCAACAATGCCTCATAGTTTCTCGGGAACAAAACATAAAATAGATAAGAGAAAACAAAGTGAGGAATTGGGGGGTTACCTTCCAGTCGATGGCATGGAAGAAACCTATGAAGTTATCATAGGCGGGTCGGAGCCCCGAGCGGAGCTCCGCTGAGAGCTTCTGCACCAGATCTTGCATTTGCTCCATGTGCTGCTCCATAGCCGATCTCAGCTCTTCCATTCTTTGTTCGGATTTTATCACTCAGATCCAACGCTCTGCAACTAGAAAGGATTGCAAATCCCTCTATCTCTGTCTCTGGTAAAGGTAATGATGCGTAATCCTCAAGTCTCTCTGCAAGTTTTTTATGGGATTAGAGAAGTCGATACCTAGCTAAGTATAATACGAGTTTGCTAAAGCTCGGCAACTTGACACAAAGCATGTGTCGTTACTAAAATCTCCTAATTCTTTACACTTTATTACGCTTGTGTCCACTGTGACGTGGCATATTGCTTTTGTATTGTATTGTAGTCCTACACTCCTACCAAGTTTAAGACATGGTTTGTTAAAACTTGCGAAAACCGGGGACTTATTTTTTAAAATTTTTGCTTATAATTGAAGTTAATTGACTTTTTATTGTTCTGTTACAAACTATTTATTTTTTGTTCAAAATCATTCGGCACGATTATTTAAGTTTGATAATAATAAGTAATTGATGATTTGTGGTAACTTTTTTATGATTATATTATAATTTTAAATATAATTAATATAAATTATTTTATAATTTAAATCTCGTAATTAATTAAAAAATCATAAGAAAAATATTTAACATACAACAAAGATTATGAAATCCGATAACAAATATATTATATATTTCATAAATTATAAATTCATAAATAAAATATATTACATATTTCATGAGTTATAAAATTCATACATATCATAATGTTCTCAAATCTCTTATTCTACTTTAGTGGTTTAATTATCATTATTTAATTATGATAATTAATATAAAGAGTACAATCAATGAAAATAAAAATAATACATTATCAATGATGAAACAACATCTCATTATGATTCAATAATAAGACAATGTCCCATTATAATCATCACCGAGCTAAATGTATTATCGATCTAAATAAAGTTTATTTCTATGATCCTGTGAACCAAAACTGATTTGCATATTATAAATATCATATATAAAAATTAATTAAATATATCAATTTAATAAAAAAAAACTGCATATAGGTATACCAAACACAAATGACATCGATAGAAATGTTTTTTATTATTCTTAAACGTGTAAGTAATATATAGCTGTATATGTTCATTTCCATATGCACAAATTGGTGTCCTCATCATACCAGTGCATAATTATTACCAACTATTAAATTGTTGATCTATAAATAACAACACCCACGTTTATAATCCAAATTATTTGATCAAACTAAAGGAATTAATAAAAAGAATAAATACCATACCATCAAATAAATTCAATCCATTTGTCCAACTAACATAAAAATTAGAAAAAATAACATCCTAACAAAAAACATAAAAATCTCAGAAAAAGAAAACAATATCCAGAAGCAAACATCACATAAACCGATTACATAAAGACATGCCAAGGAGTATCACTAGACACCGAGGTCGATGCTCGGACTTAGCGGGAAACGACTGTGGCCTATAGACAGGTGCACCGACAGACTTATTTTAAAAATGTGAAAGGCATCATAGGAGGGGCTAGTTTGTAAGCAACAGGATTTATCTTTTGTTGTATCTAAAAATATCCACAGTACCTCTTGGCCAGTTTGTAGGTTGTTCTTTGTGCTATTGAATCTTGTCTATAATGCTGCAGTTTGACATGCACCTAATCAAACGCTTCAAATTCTAGTGTTTGTTGAAAATCAAAGAATTGATTTGTTTTAAAAATCCATCCCTTTCAATGATCCGTAAGAAGTCACAACAAGCTTGCCATCTCCACCATTGTAGTCGTCTGTGTGCAACTCAGAACTTGCAACAGTATCCCTTTGGCATCTTGTGTGGAGAGTTTCAGATTCATGGTTGTAATGGCGTCCTGCATCAATCTCTGTGATTCAATGAGCTTGGTAATTGCATCATCTAATTGGTGAAGTCGTGTTTCGTCTGCTATTGTTACGGTTTACAACGATGTAAAACAATGAAAGCACCAAATGATAGACCTTGATTCAAGACAATGGAACTTTCAAAAATTAAGAGAGAAAAATAGAAGAATTTGAGAATTTGTTTATTGATTGATTCTATATGTACACAAGCACTCTGTTTTATAGTACTGTTATCCTTCTCCAATTTGGTTGTTAACTAACTAGTAATTGGTACCCTCTTGATCAACGGTTCTGACGTGTTGGGATGATTGCCTTCTGTTAAGTTCAATTGATAATCATGATATTTCTTAGGCTCTTCTCTTGCTCCTGCTGCCTTCTTCCTTGTCTTCAGTGTGCCTTTTTCTCTACTGTATCAAACCACGTGATAAGTGACATTTATTTTCTTGTGTCTTTTGCCTTTTAGCTTGTTTTATTTTCAGTGTTCGATTATGTAATGGGTAGTTTGAGTTCTACTTCTGTGAAGATTATGATGCCCAGTGAAATGTAGTTTTGAGATGATAGGAAAAAAAATGTACTACAGTTTTATTCCTTTATCAATTAAAAAGCTTACCAAGAATGACATTTTAGACCATCCTAACAATTCTCACTTGCAAATAAAAATTAACATTTTGGCCTACAAAAATTAAAAAAACTCAGTCAGTCATTTAGTCGAACATGTAGCCCCCACATGTTCCGAAAAACATAAACAACAAATTTACAGTGCCCGCTGAAATGGTGAAACGCATCCATGTGCAATATATCGGCATATTTCGGATTTTAGGAAATTTGATCTGAAAGGAATAAACCAAGGCCTGATCTTTGCTACTTCAAATTTTTCTTTACCAATCTCCGTTAAACGTGGGAGCTCTAACTTATGTAGAACAAGATATCCAATCTTAATAACCTGGTTATGTAATCTTCTCAAGCAAATGCAGGATAAACAAATTGATATGCTTTAGAAATCTCAAGAAAAAGTTCGATCAAATTTCTTGGGCAGCCAAACACACCATGCTATTCTCAAATACAAATACAAACAATGATTGAATCAACATTCCTGCTAGTAATTAGAAAATTAAATCCTACATTTGATTCGAAAAACAAAACCCAAGAAATCAAAGATCCCGAATCACCTTAATACTATAATTTTTTTCCGGATTAGGAATGGTTGGTGTCAATGGCTGGAGACAAAGAGCATAATTAGAATATAATCAGTGTCTTTGATGAGATAACAAAGTCATGATTAATAGTTTTCAAAATGAAAGCTGAAAACATTTTTTTGATATATTTTTTAAAAAAAACATATTTGAATAACTGTAACTCGAAAATTGTTTTTAATATAGAAAACAGTTTTCAAAATAGAAAACAGTAAAATGTTATTTGGATAATCTTATTTTGAAAATTGTTTTGACACACTTTCTAATTATTTTCAGTTTTGAATTTAAATTTAAAATCTATATTAATTTTATTTCTCATATTTATTAAATACTTAAAAATAATTAAAATTATTTTATTTTCTTTTTAAATTTTAATATCTTTTATATAACATAGAAAAAAATGAAACAGAGAAGTGAACACTATTTTAATGTTATTTTTTTGAAAATTATATTATAAAACATTTAGGAGTTTTCAAAAAATTGTTTTAAAAAATAGTTTTTGAAAACTGTTTACCAAACATGTTTTTAAGTTTAAACTTAATCTAAACATAAGGTTTTGGGCGTGAAAACTTTATTTTTTTAATAAATGACATCTTAATTGGTTATTGATCAACCTAACAAAGAATTGTACAGCCTATTTAAATGGCACGAACGTGTAAATTTTTTGAGGCTAATTTGCTTTTAATTGACAATAAATTAAGGGTTTGCTGTTCCAAATATACCCTTTATTATGATTATATATATATATATATATAAATTACATATAATGATATATTTATAAATTTAAGTCACACCTTACATTAATTATAACATAATTATCATATTTAATATCCCTTAATAAATACTTTAAGACACCCGTTAACCAGACTTATAAATTAATTGTTGATTGATATTATTTTTTTCATTAATTGTTGATTGACTATTAATTATATAAATTTTAGAGATTAACATTCAAAATCAATTTTTTTAATTTATTTTAAATATAAAAAAATCTAATAATTTCAAGACATTTCACGCCATCAACTTGCCATGAAAGCGTGCTCATAACTATAATATATATATATATAGGGGTGTCAATTTTGGACACGACACGTAAACCCGACACAACACGACACGAAATAAAGCGTGTTAGTGTTGAGTATAATCGGGTTCGTGTCGTAATCGTGTCGACACGATTATGACACGGAATAATCGTGTCGTGTCGCGGGTTGACCCACCAACCCGAAATGACACGATTAATGGGTCGCGGGTTGATGGGTCGTGTTGACACAGTTATGACCCATGACCTATTTATGACCCATTTAAAAAAATATCTATTAAATTAAAAAAAAAATCTTAATATATATATATATATATATATATATATATATAAAATAAACCCTAATACTAATTTTACAATCCACAGACACAGAAATGGGTTAAGCGTGTCGTATCGTGTCGGGTCTAACACGACCCGTTTATTATATGGGTTAAACATGTCGTGTCGTGTTGTGTCGGGTCTAACACGACCCGTTTATTAAACGGGTTAAGCGTGTCGTGTCGTGTTACCCGTTTAATAATCGTGTCGTGTTCGTGTTGGGTTTTCTTGACACGATTAATAATCGTGTCGTGTGTTGACCCATTAATAATCGTGTCGTATTCGTGTCGACACGAACACGACCCGGCAACCCGAATTGCCACCCCTATATATATATATATATATATATATATATATATATATATATATATATATAAATCAAGTATAAGAGAAATTATTATTCGGTTCAGATGCAACACATCATTTTTATACCGAACCAAAAATAAACCGCCACCTAACGCACAAAAGGTTAGAAATTGAAACTTGATTTGGTTAACCAAAGTTAACAAACACCGAATCAGCACAAAACACCTGGCAGATTTTGTCTCCTATCCCAAACGAAAATTTAGCAGACAAAAGTAATAACGTTGACATGAACACTGAGTTTATTTTATATACTTCATGTTATTTAATTTTAAAAGAAACTAAAAGTTATATTTAATTTTAAATTTAAATAATATAATTTATTATACTTAAATACTCTATTTAAATTAATTAATTAATTATTATTTATAAAAAATTATATAAAATTGTAAATTTTGTTTCGAAACGTTTTGGTCATACAAGTAAAACTGAAGTGAAGGATATAAATAATTGTACTAAGGATAACTAGAAAGTGACATATGGGAGACGGGTGTCGAGTGATCAAAGAATTGAATGGTTACGTGGGATAAAACTGAAGTGAAATGGTAAAGAGTTTTCTAAGATGATAATTAAGGTAATTAATTACAAATTTATTAGTATAATTTTTTATTGTTTTATTAGAATTTTAAATTGGATGTTGTATTGTTATTTGGGTTTTGGATTATGTGGGGGATGTTACATTTTTATTATTTGATATATGAATGATTTATAGTTTTATTATGATCTGTATTTTGCATATATAATTTTATATATTTTTAAAATGTATGTAATTTGACATGTATATATCTGAAAATACTATCAAACCCGAAACGACACACCGAAACGAAATCGAGACGTTACAGAAAAATAGATAAACTGAAACTCTGCCAGGTGTGAAATTTATAACTTTGGTTTATATATATTCAAAACTTTGATGTATCTTAATTCTCAATAATAATAAAACAACATACATTATTTTATATAAAATTAATAGATTTAAATTAAAATATACATCGCATTATCTTAATGATAACATATTCTTGAATTGTATTTTAAAAATATTTATCATGTGTATAAGTTTATTTTATTATATTTATTTACTTGAATTTGATTTATAATTCATATTGCACACCTTCTATTCTTTTTGTTCTTTGTCTGCAAGCCGGCGTTGTTGCCAATTTGTGGGGTCATGAAAGGGAAGAAATTATCGTAATGTTCTAAGTTCGCATTATTGACGTCATCTAAATTGAAAGATTAATTGTTCTTTATCTTAACAGAGTCGTAATTAGCAAGCATCTCCTCCGCTGGAGTTATGTTTTTTTTTCTTTGTATTTGTTTCACTTTTAATCAATGTTAAAGGAAGTTTGTTATGTATGGTTTGTCTAAATACGTTGTCATATTTTTTGAGATTCAATCGTTTGATTGATAAAATTTAATGATAGACTTTTTGTTATAGTCAAAAGCACGAGTTGAAGATTTTACAATAAATTTAATTTTGTAATTAATCATTACTTAGTGATATTAACAATTACAACAATTGTGAATATTAATAAAGTTATTATTTAGATATTTTGAATATAATATAATATAATAATTTAAATTTATAATTTTATCAATTTTTTGTTTATGCTATCAATCTATTTTTCAACATCTATATTTTCAAAATGTATATAATATGACATATACCGTATAACTTACTTGGGTATCTCGCAAAAAAAAATAAATAAAAAATAACAGGTATCATTTGAAAAGTTTATGGAATGGTTATTTTTGTTTTTTTAGTAGAAATTAGTTGAAAATAAGTTTTTAGAAATTGAATTTGTGTCCGAAAAAAGTGTTACACTACTGTTTTACTAAATTAACAATAACTAATTTTTAACTTTATTATTATTTTAGTAAAAATTATTTTCAAACTATTTTATAAATCAAAACGATACTTATTATTGAAGTAGAAAATGAAAATATATTCCTTAAAAAGAGGTAAAATTTATTTCGGATCAATTAAATAAAAATGATGAATCATTTTCAAAATAATAAATATATATATAAAATAAATTAGTTTTTCAAATGTTGACTAAAAAGAACTACATGTTGTATTAAATTAATACATTATGAAACCGTGATGGAAATTACCGTTTTTATAGAAAAATCATGATACTGTCTATTTGAAAATTGAAATGAATTCAAATTTATGGTGTGATTGAATACCACATAATTAAATATAAAATATTTAAATTCAAATTTATGAAACATTTAATCTTATCATGTTTATTTCAACCCTATTTAAAATTTGACCATACCTTATAAAATACATTAAGTCGGATAAGTGATTTAACTGGTCAACTATTTTTAAATTTAATATAATAAATAATCCCGTACATTGTACGGTCACAAGCTATCGAGAAAAAAAAACCCCTTCAAATTTTGAAAATCAAAACGTTATATTGTGACTCTCCCCTCTCATCCCCTTTCTCTACTCTGCTCTCTCTTCCTCTCTCTCGTTGCTCTGCTCCTCTCTTCCTCTCTCTCGTTGCTCTGCTCCTCTCTTCCTTTCTCCCTCCCTTTCCTCAACCACCCTGGTCCGACACGGCACCACATCCTGATCAGGCGCGGCATCACATCCTGTTCTAGTCCCGCCGTGCTCACTCTCCAGCGCCGTTGAGTTCTGAGGTGAATCTCTCTCCCATTTTTTTCCTTTGTTTAGTTTTGGAAGTTAAGGTTTCAGTTCTTTTCTATGTCCCTGTGTTTCGCCTTTAATTCTTGATTTCATCCGTTCTCTCCGTTCTCCGTTTCCCGACGACGTCCAAGCCGTTGCGCCACTGCTCTATTGGTAGATTGGTTCTGCTCCAAAACCCATAACTGCTTTGGATTTTTTTGGGGTTTTTGAACCACAAGAGCAAGAGTTAAGAGTGGAAAACCTTTGCTATGATTTTTAGAACCAGTTTTATGGAGTTTTTAAAATCGGAAAGTTTTTGTGTTGTTTAATTTGTTGAACTTTAAAGTGTATTGTTTAAAGTAGATTTTTGATTACTGAGCAACTACCCCCAAAACCTCATCATCTTCATCTAATCTCTTAATAGTTGCTCATCTCTCACTCTGACGCCCCGCACACGACCAAGATAATGTGATGAATTTATTTGATTGTTCACTCATGTGATGAAATTATTAGATGGCATTTACAAAGACCAAACTGTAAGGTGAAAAAATATACAACTTGCTCTGTTATCTCATGAATTTCCTTCTGCTGGGCTCTCATGCTTATTTAGAATGATGAAATCAGATAAATTTGCAAATGTATTTTTATCATGATGAATGCTTACTTTCTCTTAGATTTTGGTGCAAGTTGTTATTTAGACTACATTTTATTGTCAACAATGAATTTGGCTACAATTGTTAAGGTGAATATTGAGGCTGAGAGCTTAAGGCCTTTGGGCTCTTTTCCATTTATTTTAATTTTTTCAACAGTGGGAAGAAGCACTAACACAAGGTATTTAGCTCCCAAGTAATCTTCAGTTACCCTCCTATAATGAAAACTGTAATAGCAAATTTTCGTGGTATATATCTTTGATAGAACTAATTAATTACGCTTCCTTTTAACACATTATCTCTTGGTTTGGGTCCTGCTAATAAATTTTTGTAATGTCTCTTCTCTTTTCCTCTGTTGTGGTAATGATTATGTCAGGCTTGAATTACTTTCAGCCTATATGCTAATAGATCATTGATTTCTTTTTTTTTATTTTTTATTTTTAATTTTTGATTCTCTAAATCGTGATCCGTAGCCAACCTCCATGATGCACTCCCAAGCTTGACATTGTTGCCGTAGATTCGCAGCTCAGCACATTTATGATGCACATGGATGGATATATAAAGCATGCAAAGAATTTTGTTTTGTTTTGATGGATCAGCCATAGTTGTTTAGATACTACTTTAGCACTTAGCAGTACTAGAATTTCTGAATAAGTATATGAACCATATATGTATGCATGATTTTCTCTTTTGTGATTGGTGTGTGTAGGTGGAGAATATAGAGTAAGCTCTGTTGTACTTTCTGGTGGATCTTAAACTAAAGCTGTGTTTTTTTAATGTCCTTCAATTTTAAAATTTCAAGCTTTTATCCACACTGTTTTGTGAGTGAAACTGTATCTTTATGGTTTTTGGTTGGTGAAATTGGTCCTAATGTGCCCATAGGTTTTGCTGTTTTTCTTTATCGGTTTCTAACTTCGAAGTGTGTTATAATTTTAATTCCATGAACTGCAATACATTTTAGCATTTTGAAACATTGGTCTTGTTATTTTGGTATTCGTAAGCTAGTGATTCTATTTAGGATATATATGATGAATGTTAATTTTAAATGATGAGGGTAAGGAAAGTATTTGGCTTCCACCAAGATCTTGATAGACCATGATGTCAAAAGGGAAGAACTCAGCTTCCAGCAAGATTTGAGTAGTACCAAAGAGGAAACTTATCTCTAATCTGCTTCCAGAGGACTATCGTACCATTGCAAGCATATTAGTAGAAGAGGAAACCTGAGAACTGATGTTAGTCTTGGGAAGAGAATCTCATTTGGATTCTATCCCACTATGAATATTTTCTTATCTCTGCCTATATAATCATGTCTGCCACTGAACTTCTTTTGAGAAGTTGGATAAAGTATGCTCCTTTCATTTGTAACTAGTGCTTCAGTTGTATTTAGTGATATATAATTTGATTGAGATGATTGACAAGTTAAGGAAAAAAACAGGTGTTTTATTTCCTCTTTGATAATGTGTATACATCATTGATTCAACAAACAGTTATTCAAGTATGTTGTTGTTAGATGTGAGAATTATTTTTCTTACTTTGGTTTATAATTTCTTTTTGCCTTTGATATAATGTGTTGACTGTTATATTGTCATTTATTTGTATTTTCAGTCTTACCTTCATGTTCACGTCGGCTTCTTGATCTTCATTATGGGAGGTGATGTGTAACTGATACCGCTCATCTTCATCCTCATTCTTTGTTGGCTTTAGCTATTTCTTTGGTTGTTGCAAAGTGGATGAAAAAAAAAGGTAAACTGCAACTTCAAGTTCCTATTTTTGATGGTAATGATTGAAGAAAAATATCGACTTCATTGAGGTTAACAATTTATTCTTTGATGCTTCGTGTTATTTTAAGAGACGAAGATATTAAGAGACAACATTGTTTATTTATTTATTTGCATCGCTGCGTTTGAAGGCAGTTGTGATTCTTGTTTTTCACCTAATTTGGGTTAGCCAAATGATCTTTTCGGCTTGGTTTGCATACCAAATGGTTGAGTTTTGTCTTTTAAGTTTTATTTTTCTTATCCTTCTAGGATTCTGGATGTATATTGGTGCTATCGATAATGTTAAAGGACTCTGTTGAGAATATTATATGATGGATGTTTATTCACTTTACAAATCAACACTTTGAAAGCATTTGTTAAAGCTTTCTTGATGCAAATTCCCAAGATAATTTTTTCTTTTTTGGTTCTGTTCAAGATTATAAAATTTAATTGTTCTTTTAGCGATTAAATATGTGCTCTCTATTGTTGAGATTATTGATAAACAAAAAAAGGTTAGACAAAAGACTTGCAAAAGATCTTGATCACATAGCTATGTTATGTACTCCAAAGGGGTAAAAAGAACATAAAACAGGGAAGAGAAGCATAGGTAAAGAAGGGTAATTAAACAAACTGGAAACAAGTAATCATACATGAAATCAAATTATAGTCATATTTCATTTTTATTTATAATTGAATTAATATTTTTCTCGTGCATAGCACGAAGTTTTTGCTAGTTAGTACTAGATTGTAGAGGATAGTAACATACAAACTCCTCACAAATATGGAAATAAATCAAATATTATAAACTGAATTTGTTGCCACTAAGATCTAAGCAAATCTCTAACCTTGTGAACCACAGCTAGAACAAACAATAAAGTCTGACGTGCATGTGTTTATGGGTTTTGTTGATCTGTTTGATTATCTTCTGTGGAGATGTTGAAAGATAAAGAAAGGAGATTTTTTAGGTTTATGTTGTTGGGTTTTTGTGATTTTAAGTTTTTTTTTTTTTGTAAGGAATAAGAAGAGTGAGTTCTAATGGAGGATAGTTCAAGAACTGGGTTACATGACTTCAATTTGGCTTCAAGAAAAGCTGAAGAAGCAGGTTGGTATTCTTTTCTTTCTCTGTATATGTGTGTATTTATGCTCGTTTTTGCTACATTATTCTCTGTTTGGTTGCTGAGAAAATGAAGGAAATGAATTTAATGCTTTATGTTATTCTGTTGTAATTTCTTTTCTTTTTTTCCCTTTGTGACTTAATATAAAGTAAATCTTGTTTGGTGTTGGATAATCAGAAAGAGACGTCTAAAATTTCAGTATCTATCCTCGCCTGTCTTTTTTCAGCAACCAAATAGAGGATAAGTATAGAGTACTTTAAGAAAATATGTGAAATAATCTCTTTGGTGTGCTGGTTTTGCAGCTATGAGGCGATTCCAAGCTGTTGGTTGGCTTGAAAGCATAGTGGGTCCCCTAGGCATATCGAGTCAGTTATCAGAGAGAGAGTTCATTTCTTGCTTGAGAAATGGTCTGATTCTATGCAATGCCATTAATAAGATCCACCCTGGTGCAGTTCCGAAGGTACTACTATTATATTACCTCCTGTAATTCATGCATTCTTATTGTTTGTTTTCCATTTGGTTGAGGGAAATGGAAAACAAATTAAAGAAATGAGAAATCGAAGTCTAGATTTTTTATATATGTTCTGCTTTTTACTTCCAAGCTTTTTATTAAGCAATGATGGGTCATTGGGGCCAGTTAAAATTATTTTACTAATGTTCTGAGCAAATAGTCATTGGGATTTATATCGCTTTTAGTTGTCTAATTGGTTTTCAAACTTATTTTAAGGTTGTCAAGATTAATTCACATTTGCAATCACTCACCCGAGAATTCCAACCTCCTTCTGCTTATCAATACTTTGAGAATGTTCGGAACTTTCTTGTGGCAGTCGAAGAGTTGAAGCTTCCTGCTTTTGAAGCTTCTGATCTTGAAAGAGTAAACTGATTGCTTAATTGTGTATATGTATATGGCTTTTGTTTGCAGTATTCACTATGACTGAGTGAACTGTTGGCTTGTAATTCTCTCAGGATACTTTGGAGTCAGGGTCAGTGAGCAAGGTTGTGGATTGCATATTAGGCCTTAAATCGTACCACGAATGGAAGCAGATGGACAGTGGGAATGAATTTTACAAGCATGCAAGGTCTCCTATGGTTCTGCATTCTGCCAGTGGGATCCATTCCAAAAGCTCTTCAGATTCCCGTAGGCGTTTGGACATGTCTGTCGTGTGTGATAAACAACCGCCTTTGGATGGTGGAATTCAGAAAACTGAAGGTTTTTATTGTTCTCTTTTGCCCATGTATTCGTATTTATATCGAATTCATGCATGAGTTTTCAGGCATCATTATAAACAGATTGTTACTTACATTTAAATATACAGATAGTAAAGCTGTTTTGCTAATCAATGAGAATGTTTGATGTTATGATATGTTAAATGAGAAGCAAAATAGAGTACTGTTTTATGGGAGTACTATGATTATTAACACCTAAACTAGAACCTTGAATGATTATAGTTTCATTTGGATTTTAGTTGCAGATAGCAATCATGACCGTAACTTAAAATGAATTCAAACATCATACGCTGGTCTACACTAGTGTCTTATGCTCACTTTTGGAAAGTATTGTTTAACAGTTATTGTTCTATTTCCTGCTTGGTTTTGTTTTTAGATATACTTTGATGCGTTAAAAAATGCTTTAAAGAGAATATTAGTTATGTAAAGTATGTATCTTGATGTTATGTGTTTACCGTCACTTGGTACTTTTAACTTCTCTCTTACTTTTTATGATGCATTAGATTTTGTAGATGCACTTGTCAAGGTACTAGCTGGATATATGGTTGACACAAAGGAAAACATTGATGACAATCTTTTCATTTCTCTTCGTAATGGAAACCTGGTAATGTTCAATTTTTTTTTATATATATGTGTTTTGCTTCTATTAGCATATAATATAGGACTGAAGGACGAGATTTGAGGTAGATTATGTTCTTTTGCATTAAGGTTTTTTCTTTTCGTTTGCTACAGGATTCAGTCAAGTTATGCAAGATCATTTCAGGTTTCATGGATGAAAAACTTCAATCTAAGTTCCCCGAGGTGAGTCTGATTTAATTAAAAAATTTCACATTGCACCATTGTTTCTAATTAGGTGATTAACTAGGCCATTCCTTAGTTTTACTAAATATGGCTTCACCCTTTCTCAATTGTATTATACACAGTAAAATGCAACTCCTTCCTGATCATGATCCCATACTTCACTTAATTGTTGTCTATCAAAACTCATCTTTTCTGTGATCAGCCTATCCTCTTCACATGCACATCTGAGTTTGGGTTATGCAAATGGTTATTTTGCAGTATGTTGGTTTTACTTGGGTCTATATACAATCTTCATCAATAAAGGCATGTAGCTAGACATTTCTGTGCTCTTCACAAGTCCAGGAAATGGGAATGCTAGACTTCATTAACTAGAGAGTTCTCTCGGCATACCAAGCACTTTATTGAGTTATTGATCACCCTTAGTTATCTAAATGTCCTACAGAGTCTAGACGCAGGCTTTGTTGGACAAGCATTTATTCAGTTTAAACATCATATATAATGTGAAACGTTTGTTTTAGAATTGTAGCTCTAAAGTTATATGATCTGTCAAACAAAGACAACAAGTATAAGGCCACTTGGTGTGAACTAAAAATGGGAAATGCTTTAATGAAAAGCAGCATGTTTTGTACAAAAAAGTTAAATTAAGTAGAATTACTAGTATAAAAGTAAAATACTACCAGAATTGAACCTAAACTTTGAATATTAGCATTCCTTTTTAATTAGTTCTTAGTTGGAAGCTTTCTTTTTTGCCAATGCTTTTCAGCTTTTGCTTTGATAAATGGGTTTGGGAGTAACAACATCTATGTCTTGTCCCAAAACAGCTTAAATCAATGTTTAAAGATTTTATGAAAGAAAGTAGTAGTTCACCTGCTCATTTAAAATCTATGCCTCTGGAGGATTTACCTGTTCTCAAAGAATCTCAGGTATACATTTTTCTTTTCCTAATCTCATTATAAACTTTGCTTTATGAATATAAAGCTCTTAGAAAGATCATAGTTCTTGAACCATGTGTTAAGTCTTCTCAAGCTCAAGATAGTACTTATTGAAAGAAAAAAAACGTTTAAGATCGTTACAGTATTCTTTTCTTCTTCATTCTTTCAATGCATAAACTAAAGAAATTAATTCATTTTGGCTGTTGTGAAGTGATTTTGATTATGAGAATTAAAAATTTGTTTTGTTTTGTTCGAAGATTTAAATCCAATGGTTTAAAAGGTTGCAAACTTTGAAAGGCAGATGCTTCTTATGGAAATCTACACAATATAAAATAATTCTTACTAGTATTCAAACACTGTACTTCATAGTAATATAATATTTTACTCTTTTGTTGGCTAAATCCTATACTTTCTTGCTTTATTTTAACTTGTTAATGTCGCCTCAAAAGCCATCTTTAAAACCACATCTTTCAAGTCCATTTTGGCATGTGTTTAATGATCTTTTTCCATTTCTTGTCTGACGTCGTTATTCTCACATGGTTTTCTTTTGAAAATGTAAAAGTTTAGTGTAATTGAGTTAATAGTTCCTTATACAATCATTTTTCTGTCTTACCTGCAAAAGTATTATTTCTTTCCGAAAATTATGGCTGGAACTAATGTAACTTGTACCCTCTATTTCTTTTGACAAAATCAAAGTATTCACAAGTTGAAAGTCAAGTTGTGTGTCCATACAGATTTTGAATTCTTCTACAATAAATCTGATGCTAGTGTGTAGCAACCTCTTTCTGTACACTTGATATTTAATACCTCTCACTTTGCAATGAATCTATTATTGTTTAGATGTTTCTTTATGAACTTGTGAAGATCAATTTTGATGAAAAATAGATACACCCTTTTACAGTGTTGCAGAGTTTGCTTAAGAAAGGGTAATTGCAACCACAAGCATTTGTTGCAAATGCAAGAGAAAGAACTTCTGGTAAGTATTTGTTTTGTTTCTACACCTAAACCCTTTTGAGAAAGAACTCTATTCATACCTTAAACTTTGCAAAAGTGCTCTCTCTCTCTCTCTCTCTCTCTCTCTCACACACACACACACACACACACACACACACTCAGACAAAGCAAACTCATATACAAGATCTGTTCAAATTTGACATATATCTTTTGGAAATTCTTTTACTACTGAACTTTACATCAGGTGTTTTGCTTCTCAAATTCTTTTTTGTTAGTGTCTTGTCTCAAAAGACAAAAAAATGAGAGGGTTAGGAGAGGGATCTAACCCCATCTTCTAAAACTCTGTTTAAGAAACATGTCGAATAAGATTCTGCTTTAGGAATTAAGATTCATCTATTCGACATATTCATAATAAAATACACGTCAAATTTTTGTAGTGCTAAGGAAGTTACCAAATAGGACTATATTTTCTGGTAATGATGCCTTTTCTGGTCTTAAGCATGCACTGCTAAAGCTAGAATAAGAATAGTTGTACTTTTTCTTTTTACTCTTTATTAAAGGGTTCAAGCTTGAATTATTTCTCTAGTGCATGAGTACAGCACCTCAAGAAATCCTTGACCATTATCCAACCAACAAAAGTTTATGGTGATGAATTTCCTTTTTAAGGGTATGCTAACATAATTTACCATATGCATGCAATTGGCATCCATTGAATTTTATGAAGTTTGCGTTTGAAATGTATAACATGTTAAACCTTCACTTACTAATACTTTTCCCTATTGTTCCAACAAGGTTTGAATATTTTGTTTTATGGAAAAGCTATTTCATATAGCCAGTAAGCCAAAATTAAATGACTCCAATATTTAATGATTTTATGAACTGTCAATGTTGACTCTTTGTTTGTCTCTGTCATGCTCGGTTTTTAACTCTTAGGACCTCAAGGCCTTGTTGTCAAGAACAAGGAGGGAATTTGGAGACTTACAGTTCCAACTGCAAAGAGATTTGAGAGAACTAGGTAGGTGACATTATTATGAAAAGAATATATAATTAGTGAATAATCATCACCATTTCCCAGTCAAGAAACCCTTGTAGTTAAAATTACATTATTCTCCACTTTTTATTATCCTGAATCTGTCCTTTCAGTTTCAAAATCAGTTTTATTTATTTTATTTGTTTTATATTCTTTTTGGGCATCTTTACCACTTTAGACAGCTTCAAATGTGATCTACAATTTCTGCCAAGATTTTGTGGTTCTTTGATTTCCCTCCTTCGTGACTTCTGGACCATCTACATCATCATTATATCATGATAATCTTGAATAATATCGGAAAGGTTTTTATCATGCACGTGTTTGCATATTTTCATTATTTTGTTACATTTCTTAAGTAGTATATTCAGGTAATCTCTTTGCCTTGGCTTAGTTAACTGACAGCATTAAGCCCTGAGGGTTTCCCAGAGTTCCATTCTTTGACATTGAGTTCCTAAATTTATATGCACATGATGTGTTCTTTGAAGTTTTTACAAAAGTTGTTTTCTTTGGTCATATTTTGCTTGGGTTCAGGAAATCAAGTACAGGAAATGTCTACTGCTGCTTTTGGTTATCACAAGGTGGTGAAAGAGAATAGGAAATTATACAACATTGTTCAGGATTTGAAAGGTGAAATTAGAGTTAATGTATCCTAATCTTAACATTTTCAGAAGCTGAGCGTTATTTTAAGCATTAAATTTCAAATCTTTTAATCCTACCCTAATAAAACATCTCCTTCAGGAAGTATCAGAGTTTACTGCAGGATTAGGCCCACTGTCAGTGCCGAAATAAAAAGTGTGATGGATTATATTGGAGAGGATGGTTCACTAGTGATTTTAGATCCATCAAAGCCCCACAAGGATGGAAGAAAACTTTTTCAGTTTAACCGTGTGTTCGGTCCAACGGCAACTCAAGGTGAAAATTTCATACTATGATCTATTATCATATAGTTTCATACACTAATCTGATTCTCTCTTGCTTTGACTCTTTTTTTCGTTTTACCAGATGAGGTATATAGGGACACTCAACCTTTAATTAGGTCAGTAATGGATGGTTACAATGTATGCATTTTCGCATATGGCCAAACTGGAGCTGGGAAAACATATACCATGGTAAGATCTGCATCTGATTTAGCTTCAATTAGATCGAATTTTGGTGAATCTTCGTATTTTCCAAATGATTTGACTTAGTCATTTAAAGATATGACAGTGAATTGCATTTCCAGTTGTACAGATTTATTTTTATCTCCCATTTGTTTAGCAAACCGTCTGCACCATATAAGTTCTGGTAATGAATTCTTCAAAGATTTTTCCATCTGATATCTCTCTATTGTTACAGAGTGGTCCGTCGAGCGGATCGACTAATGATTTGGGGATTAATTATTTAGCCCTCAACGATCTCTTTCTGATATCTGACAAAAGGAAGGACATCATTAGTTATAACATTCATGTCCAAATGGTTGAAATATATAATGAACAAGTTCGAGACCTTCTCGTAGAAGATTCATCTACTACCAAATATCCTTTCATGCCTACTGTTACAGCCATACAGAATTATCTTGTTAAAAATAAGCATTTTATAAAAATTTCAGAGCAAGAAGCTCTCACCTTGCTTGTGTTTTAAGAATTCATATGCAAAAATATTTATGTTCTTAACCATGCACAAATTAGAGATTCGAAGTTGCCCCACTGAGAATGGCTTGAGTCTTCCAGACGCTACAATGTGTCCTGTGAAGTCCACAGCTGATGTTCTTAAGCTAATGAAGGTTGGTGAGGTGAATCGTGTTGTCAGTTCTACTGCAATTAACAACCAAAGTAGTCGCTCTCACAGGTCCGTTTTGAAGCTGTGACATAAGTATTTTTTTCTTTCCCTTTTTTATATTATACTGACAAAGTTTCCCTTTTTATATTATACTGACAAAGTTTCCCTTTTTATATTATACTGACAAAGTTTCCCTTTTTATATTATACTGACAAAGTTTGCTTTCCCATTTCAAAGGAGGGTATCTAAATAAAGATAATTATTACATAAACTGAGATGCAAGGTACTATCAAATACTGATACGATGGTATAAAATGTATCTGCAGTGTCTTGACTGTTCATGTGCATGGTGAAGATTTGTCTGGAGGCATTCTTCACAGTTGCTTGCACTTGGTAGACCTTGCAGGAAGTGAAAGGGTTGACAAGTCAGAAGTTACAGGAGACAGGCTCAAGGAGGCACAGTATATTAATAAGTCTCTTTCTTGTCTAGGAGATGTAATCACAGCCTTGGCACAGAAGAATTCCTACATCCCTTACAGAAACAGCAAACTGACACTTCTCCTTCAAGACTCGTTAGGTTGTAATATATCCATTGAAGTTCCCTTTTTCTCCAAATCTTCTGGCTGTCTAGTTATAGTTTATTCTCCAATCAGATCTTGCCACATCATTTTATCCGATGGGTTTTCTGTTTAGCAATATGGCTTAAAAAGTTTTGTAACCCTTGTTTTTCGTTTTACAATGAAACTAACTCACCAAATTATGATGTGACTAGCTAGTTCCTGTATTTTTCTGAAAAATTCATTTGCATATATACTAAATATTTTCTTTTTGAAAATATATTGCTTTAGGTGGACATGCCAAAACATTAATGCTTGCTCATCTGAGTCCTGAAGAAGACTCGTTTGGAGAAACAATCAGTACTTTGAAGTTTGCTCAGAGGGTTTCAACTGTTGAACTTGGTGCTGCTCGTTTGAACAAAGAGAGTAGTGAGGTTATGCGACTCAAAGAGCAGGTATAGATATTCATTTAAATAATTATGTCCTCAAATAATTATTGCCATAGTCATTTACCTCGGTAGTCTTTGATTGGCTGATTGAGTTTACTAGTTTGCTCAAAAGCCAAAAATAAAATTTGTAGGCTTTTTAAGTCATTCAGGTTACTAGTGTTGCGGTTCAGAGTTCACATACATCTAATGGCAGAATAGTAATGTTGTTCAAGGTCACATGATGATTGTTTCCTAGTTATTGAACAATTCGAGACCTATCAATCACACGAATTATAAACAGAAAGAAAATAAGACACGATATACCCAGGTTCACCCCAGAATAGGGTTATGTCCTGCTAAAAGTTTCACTATTATCAACCTCACAAATCTCTCGTTACAATGTGCGCTCAGTACATGGAGAGTGTTTATAAGCAACGTAAGACGTCTTAATTAGGGTTTTCGTCCTGCTGCAAAACCACGGCTATTCATGGGCCCAAGCCCAAACCGCCAAACAAAAAACCAGATCAAAAACATGTACAGTGTATGAAATTTTCGGGGTCACCCTGACCCCTTCCCGCTCACCAGGGAGCGGGACCTCGTGGTCGTCGGGTGTTCTACAGATCTGGACCCGTGAAATATGTACTAACTCTAATAGTTATGTGGGTTGTTTCTTCCACTTAATATAATTTCAGAACATAATACAGTGTTGGATAGGTTCCCGATAACTTTATTGATTGAGCCATGTAAACTCTTATAAGCCATATAGCTACATATCTTGAATTTCTGGCATCAATAAATGATTAAACCATCTTTTGGGCACGATAGTAAACTTTAATGGTCTTCTTGCTCTGTATTGTTGCAGGTCGAAAGCCTTAAGAAGGCATTGGCAAACAAGGAAGCACAGAATGTTTTTTTTAATAAAACCAAGGAACTAAAATCTCCCTGGGACAAACCAGTACACATGACTGAGAGAACTCCTCCACGTGTCAGAAGATTAAGCATCGAGAATGGTAGTACCACAAATACTGAGAAAGTGATGAATCCTGAAGACAAAAAAGGACTAAAAACTCCTGTACCTACCCGTGTGCGGAGATTGAGTTTGGAAGGTCCAAGGTGTGTTAAGAAGGAATACATTCAGCTAAAAGCATCTGATGATGTAAGGAAGCCCATGCCACTTGAGAAAGTGTCAATACAGAAGCAGATTCAAGATGCAGAAGCAATTTCAAAACCATTTGGGCATTTCAGTAATGGAAGTTCCATGATAGAGGTCCATCATATTAAAGCTCCCCGAAGTCCTACAAGTTCTTATCAAAAGAGAGCTGTAAAAATGGATAGCAGAACACAAATTCCACATCTTCAGCTACCAAAGACACCTGAGCATCAAATAGTTGCCAGAAACGAGGTTCAAATTGTGATGCAAAGCGAACTCACTCCTGTAGATTCTCGGACAACGAATGGAAAAGGATCTCAAATAAGGAAATCCCTACGAACCATTGGAAAACTAATTAATGTCTCCGAGAAGAGGTAGGTGAATTCGTATCAAACCTTTTTTCTATGAGACTTGAGCAGTTAAGTAATTGCAAGGCATATATCATCACAACACTGAAACATTTCTCATAACACAAATCAGTAACATTAGTAGCTAGGATGGTTAGAATTTCTCATAACACTAAACATTCATGTCAAATGTTTATTGACCATGACAGCATTATCTGATTATTGTATCATAGTGAACATCCTTGAAACTAACAATGGAAATGCTTACAACAGGAACCAACAGAACATAAGGGAAAGACGGTCACCCAGAAAAGGTGAAACCAATTGCAACGATGAAATGTTGCCACTTGCAGCCAATGCAAGGGCACTGAGGAGGCAGTCACTCACTGGCATTCAAGCATCAGGGTCAGAGAGGTCCAGGAGATCTTCTCTTGGAGGGAAACCAAATGACTATGGTAAGCTTATCTGAGACAAACATCAGTTCTTGTGCCTCATTTCATGCTTTCTGTATGTATATTATATATACTGAGTTTCTTTCCATTTTCCTTTGCAGATGCAGGTGACTCTAGGAATGCCAAGACACCTCCTCCAGTCCACCAATCAGCAAAGACAATAAAGCGGTGGCTGTAGATCGTTTAAGGCTGAGTAAGGAGACTGCAGTGGTGCTTTGACTCGAAGCATACTTCAAGAATAGCCCATAGGACTACTGCTGACTGGCTCATGCATATAATGATAGATGGGGCAAATTATTAAAGGTCATCTGATTCACAATTGACCTTATTTGAAGTGGTAAATTTTCAGAGTGTAATAAGCCCTAGATAGATAGATCCTGCTGGAAAATTTTGCTGATAAAAATATTCATTTCTTTTCCTCTTTTCATTTTCTGCTGAATACAGTCCATTTTGTCAAGTAGCAACGGTGTTAATTGCAGACAGAACTGGAGAAATCATTAGTAATATCTGTCTGTTTATGCTTGAGGAATGGAAAGATTTGATAAGGTAGCTGATCTGGAATACATGCTCTACCAAAGAGGTAACTGTCGTGTGGGACATGCAGCTGCCTCGTTGGGAGTAGTTTTTTTAAAACTTTTTTTTATTGGATCTATGGGCTAGGCAATGGGAGGTTATCCCTCAATCCTGGTGTGACCGAAATTCGATCTCAGGTCTAGTTTTCATGAGCTTTTATTAAGGCTGACTAGTTGCTTAAGTGGTAAGTTTGGAAGCAGACTGAGGGTTAAAGGGAGAGTCTGGGGATTTTAATGACTCAAGTTTTCCGCCATTATCCTTTTGGGTAACCGATTTAGAAGTTAAACGTTGCTGATAATTTTAAGCTTTCAATGAAGCACTGCAGAACTTCATCTTTTTGTATAAAAATCTAAGAAAAGTTCAGTTCTTCCACTTCTGACAAGTATTAACGAGAACTGAATCATTTGCCACAACAGCAACAACAAAGATTGGTGAGGCCCATAGTAAAGTACAACATCATTCCATACTATTTAATGGTGGCCGACTATTTAATGATTTTTCTGTTTAATGGTGGTGAGTTGTAGGTGAAATTGACAAAGGTCTTGGGTGTTAATAAATCTAATTTAAATTACTAAAACTTAAGTTTTTAATTTTTTATATTTTAGTGATTTAAATTTGATTTAGTTAAGTATTCAAACAAAGTCCAAATGCCTTCTAATAAGAAAAGTGTTAATATTTTGGGCTTGAATAAAGTGATTGTGGGCCTATACATAAAAAGTAATTATTTGGCCAGGGTTTTTAAAAGTGAAATTGGATATGACCTTTTCATTTCAGGCTTGCATATTATTGGATTTGTACCATACTAATTAATTTGTGGAATCAATTTGACTTATTTGGACTTAGATCTTCTCCTCAGCTGTTATTGCTGGACTTCCCTTGTGGTTGGCTTGGATTTTAACTCGGCATAGGTGCTTGGGTTCTGTATAAAAGTAAACTGTTAAAAGTTTGGGCTTAAATTCTCCCACCAATTTGAGAGAGAATCACTGGTTTAAAGACTTGGCAATTGTTCTATTTTATTATATATTTTTTTTGTACTAAATATTATATTACACGAACTATTCACTTTATTTTATCATATTTTTGTTGAACCCTTGACACCCAAGTAAAGGTATGGCACCCGGACACACCAAATTAAAGGAAATTTATGAAAAATATTTAAAATAGATGAGTCTAACACTCGGACATGTATCCGTGTCAAACACTCATATCCGAGTCCAAGTAACATAGATTAAATATACATAAATAAATGTCACATGCTACCTATTCATGGTAATAAGTTTTGAGATAATAGTTTGGAGCTAATGTGTATAATTAGTCTTATATGTAACTATTTCTTTTTTCCAAATCTAAGCATTTGGTTGGATAAGTTAATTTGGTGTTTTAAACTGATGCTTATTTTTTTAAAAAAAATTTACAAAAAAATATGATCAAATTAATCAAATCAAGCCATATATTAATTCATAATTTAATTGTTGTTTGATGGGGTTTGATTTGATTTTACTAAATTCTTTGCAAATTTAAAAAAAAAATGAAAAGGAAAGAGTTGGGTTAAGAAGAAGTTCAAGTTCAAAACCTTCAACAAGTTATTGGAATAAATTAAATTAACAAGAAAGGTATAACAAAATTTAGCAGTAAGAACTTGAGTGTCAAAGTCTATCATTTATTCAAATGAAGTTACAACAATTATGAATGTGTTAGAATTGCTGCGATATATATCATACAGAATGCCATGTAGAGGCTGTAAGCAAACACCTATCTTGCCACCCTAGAGAAATAGCCTTCCCATCATCTCTTTCAAAAACCTTAAACCCACCATTATTATTCTCTCCCTCAAATTGAAGGGGACAATAATGGGTTCTTATTTTCAGTAGAAGCTTTGCTTGTATCATTGACTTAGAGCTTAGTCTAATCCCTGCAAATCCATGTCCTTCCATTCTCCCTTTCCATGTTTCCATCCTCTCATATGTTGGAGTGCTACAATTCTTGACGTCGTGGTTGAGCATGCTTTTGATCTCTTTACCAAGATGGTTCTTCTCGATGCTTAATCTTTCGCTACTCTCTAGCGGGAGGCAATCATCCAACGAATCGAACATTGCTGCAAAATAATGCAGAGACTCCATAAATCTTGATAAGAAGCTTCGTGGGCTTCGGTTACCATCTTGCTCAACCAAGACCACAATGGAAGGTTTAAGTGAGTGTACTGATTTCAATGTGTCGGATATCTTGAACAAATTATTCAGAGTGTTCAAATGAAAGACTAAATTAACAGCAACCGTTTCGTTTCTCTTCTTTCTCAAGTTAATGAGCTTTGACCCTCTTAATAGGCCTTGAAATTCAAAGACTAGATTGTGAAACCCTTTTGAGAAGCTAACTAGTCTAGTCTCAGTTTCTTGCAATTCTTCCATGCCTTTTCCAAGTCCTGTAATTCGAAGAGATATTTTATTCCCACTGCTCGCCTTTTCGGAAAGAGACTGTATAAGAGAAGGCCACTGGAAACCATAAGAGACATCAAAATCGATTACATGCAATGCACGGTTGTTCTGATCTTCCTCTCTCTCAAAAGCTTCGATTATAGCTTGATTCGCAGTGAAATGAGCAAATTGGTAATAAGGAGACACCCGATAGAGATAGGTAAAAGATAAAAACTCTTGTTCACTTGTCGGGTTTTTCATGATCATATCGTAGAAGGGAGATTTCGGAGTGAGAAGCCTAGCAGCCAAGCCATCTGCGAAATAAGCAACAACTCGCTGCACTGAATCGCCGGTCAAGGACACGCTTTGATACAATTCGGTGAGATTTTGTAAGGCTGAGTAGAGATTGTTGTCGTCAACTGCAGTGGCGGTTATGAGCAACAAATGGATCAAATGAAGGCCTTCACGATTATTTTCTTCTTCAACCAATAATGTTCCTTTTCTCTTGCGGTCGAGCTTTAACATTTG
Source organism: Bretschneidera sinensis (assembly GCA_023935145.1). Classification (NCBI taxonomy): domain Eukaryota; kingdom Viridiplantae; phylum Streptophyta; class Magnoliopsida; order Brassicales; family Akaniaceae; genus Bretschneidera; species Bretschneidera sinensis. The sequence goes on along the minus strand of CM043697.1, from coordinate 135,555,752 downwards.
CTCCCTCATTTGAAGAAGCTTGAATATCTTCCCTTCACAATCTAGGTCACATGTATTCACAGGGTTGAAAATAACCTTTCTCTTCTTTCTTCTCCTCTGTTCACAAGTACTACTCGAATCTGTAACGATTGCAAGGCTAAGATTCAGAAGCTCCTCTTTATCAGTATCAGTATCTTCCATTTTGTGACTGTTGTGTGTTAGAGAGAGAGAGAGAGAGAAAATTAAAGAAGTTGTAAATTTAGGAGATGAGAGACAAGATCACGATGGTTAATTTATGAGAAAGAAGTGGGAATGGGAATAATTCATAGAAATTCCTTTGTGTCATGACATGAGAATAGAACCAAATTATGAGTACAAGGAAGGGGGATTTTTGATTTTGCAAATTTTCAAAGGGATATATATGTACATGGAAAGAGAAGAAGGGTATCTTTTTATTCTTAGAAACAGTGTCTTAATTATGTGATTGTTTGGAAAACAAATGAAAGGGTTTGATTTCAAGTCCTTTGGTAGTTGGGAAGGCTTGAAAGATGCCATATGCAGTCGACAAAAAGCAGCGGGGAAAATATGGGGAATCCAAACCTACCGTCCTCCTAGGAGACTTGTTCTCATTTTTTCCTTCTAGAATCTAGAGGCCATATTTATAACAAACTAATACTACTATGTATATACTGTAAAGAATTTCTTGTCTTAGTATTCTTCTTTAATTACTATGCCTCCAAAATGAGCCGCATTTGGATTCCTACACAAATAAGAGCAATTCATGACCCCATTTATCAACTCCTTGCCATTACATATACCATTACATATATATACTCATCAAACATATATACTAGCATCTTTGTGTTAATTAAAAGAGGATAAGTTAATTGACCAATTATCATAAAAATTTAAGCTAATGAGAAGAAACATAATGATATATTTTGTTTTATTTAACTCTCACGTGCCCCCCACATGTAAGCCAAGTAAATGATTAATGAGTTTTGTACGTACTTGAACCCAAGTACAAGAAAGTGGTAGAAGTCGAAAAAAAATTAATGTACTTTGCATAAATGCTCAAATTTAGATTAATTTTTGTCTAGACTTAGGTCATGAATTTTTTTTTTCACCAGAGGTATATTTCACCGTCAAATAAAGAGAAAGGCAAGCTGGGAAAGTCTTGATAAAGAAGGAAGAATCAGCCTTATTGTTTGAAAACCCTAGCTCATGCAAGGCATTCCCAAAGGTTTGGTAGTAGGCCATTGGTGCCTGTTTCAAACCATACAACATCTTATGCAATTGACACACACGATGAGGGTGAGAAAGGTCCATAAAGCTTACAGGTTGCTGCATATATACATCTTCATTAAGGTCCCCATGAGGAAAGCATTGCTCACACCCAACTGATAAAGAGGACATAAGAAAGAGCAGGCCAGGGACGAAACCAATTGAATCATGGGTGCCTTGACTACGAGACTAAACATTTCATCATACTCCATGCTAGGTTGTTGGTGAAACCGCTTGGCCACTAGACAAGCTTTGAAAATTTTATGGAACCATCATATACTTTTGAGTTTTGAATACCCATTTTGAGCCAGTGACAATCATCTGTGACTTTGGAGGGACAAGATCCCTAGTTTTGTTGCGAAGAAGGGCATTGAATTCTTCAAGCATGGCATGTTTCCAATGATCAAATTTAGTTGCGTGTGAGAAACAAACTAGATCAATATTGGCAATAACATAAGAATGATCGCATGAGAAGGGAGATTCCAACGCCTTCCAAATAGCGAGCAAGGTGTCGAGCCCAACTATTTGAGAGATGACTGATTCACTGAGTGTAGCATTGAGCCAACTGATCAGCATTTTATTGATTTGTATATAAGTCACATAAACAAGGTTGTAGACTTAAGAATCATTGGTGAATGAATATTTGGGGGGTGCAAAGCAAGAACCATCAACATACTTGAAAAAGTCCTAGCTTCAGAGAAAGAGGGGGGCGGGGGGAGGAGAGCTGACATTGCCATAGCAAGTGTTTCTGTTTAGTTTGACAAAGATATGATGAGAAAAGTTTCGAAGGCGATGGAAGGTTGGCATGCTGGAGAAGTTTGAGGTTTGAGGTATGCTGCAGAGATGGGAAAATTGAGGAGTTTTTGAGGTTTGGGTGGTTGCCATTGGAAAAATAAAGAGAGAGCGAAAAAAATACTTAGTAGAGAAACAATAAAGAAGGATCATGTTGATCAATGATCAATCTCTGATACCATGTAAGAACATAAGGTTTGAGAATTCTGTCACGCAACAATGTTTGTGCTAGAGAGTTTGTCCAATTTCATTTCGCACAAAGATTAATGCAAAGTATAGATTTTCCAAAACACCCTAAGGACTATTAATTATTCGATTGACATGATAGGACATGTAATCTTTCACCTTCAAAGTGCATTGTATGGTCTCAAACAAGCTCCGCAAGATTGGTTCTCCAAGTTTAGTTTGACAGTTAATAAACTTAGTTTCACTTCTAGTCCCTACAATAATGTTCTTTTTATTCGACATATTGATCGGGGGCATATTCTTCTTTTTCTTTATGTTGATGATACGGTAATTACTGGGGATTATCATCATGGTATTTCAAAACTAAAACAATTTCTCAGTCAACGGTTTGAAATGAAAGATCTTGTCTCTCTCAACTAATTTCTAAGCTTGGAAGTTTCTTCTGATCATTCTGGGTAATTTTTTACTCAAGCAAAATATGCCTTTAACATTGTCTCTTGAGTTGCCCTCAGTAATAATAAGGTCTCCTCTATTGTCCTGATTAAGACCCATGTGAAATTTATCGCTAAAGATGGTACGTCGCTTGATGATCGTACTTTCTATCGACAGCTCGTCAAGAGTCTTGTTTATCTTACACTTACTTGTTTTGACATCGCCTTTGTTGTGTATCTTATTTGTCAGTTCATGTCAGCTCCCGTACTACTCACTTAGTTGTAGTACACATTTTTCGTTATGTCAAGGGAACTTTATTTATTAGTCTTCACTTCTCTATTCGCGCATCTCTTGTATTGCGAGTTTATTTTGATGTTGATTGGGTCGACGAGCCCATTGATAGATGTTCCATTATGGGTTTTTTTTTTTTTTTTTTTTTTTCTCTTGGAGATTCTCTTTTCTCTTGTCGTAGTAATAAACAATAAATTGCCTCGAGATCCAACACTGAGGCTGAGTATTGTGCGGTTGCTAACACCGCCTTCGAACTTCTTTTGTTGTGCTGGCTACTATAGCACATGCGAGTTACTTTTTCCTCTGCTACTTTTCTTCATTGTGATAATTTTAGTGGTATTTAGATTACTCATAATGACGTGTTTCATTAGTGTATTGAGTATACTGGGAATGGTTGTCACTTTATACATAAACACATTGTACGTGATACAATTCTTCTCGTATCCATCGTCTTCATCAATCAGCCCAATGATGTGTTTATCAAGCCTCATCCGTCCGAACGTTTTCATACATCAATTTGCAAACTCAAATTGGTGTTTGTATTAACACATTGAGTTTGAGGGTATGTTAGAATATCTTTCTATTGTAATTAGTATTATATAGTTAACCTAATTTAGTTTATAAATACTATCTTGTATATTGTTAATATTCATTTTCAATATACACAATATATTATTTATCTCTAAGTATATTGCTATAAAAAGATTAAAAAATCATTTTTTGGAATTCAAACTGTTCTGATTCTCATTTTCTAAATTATTTATTAAAAAAGCATTTATTGTTTTTAAAGACGGCCAAACGCATATACATATATATATATATATATTATCTTGAAAAACAAAATTCGGGACGGTAATCTAAAACAAAAAAAGGCACCCACTGTTTTTGCGTGGGGTCGAGTAATTAATAAGTGCATGCCTACTGATCCTGTCGGTTAAAAAGACTTTGTTTAGTATTTTCATTTTTCATGTACTTAATGGTCTTCCCACTTGTTTCATTAATCTACATTTTAATTGTATAATAATCTTGAATTCTTTATATGTTTTGTTGTTTCTGGCTATATCGCATAAAACAAAATATGGACAAGTAAAATTATTATATTATATTATATAAACCTCAAAAATCACATAAAACATGGAAAATTTTGTTTTGGCAAAGATTCGATCGAGTACTTTTAATTGTCTTGTTTATGGAGGACAGGTAATTAATTTTGCCTACTCATAATTACTCTCAATCACTTTTATCAATGGCAGCAAAGCTGATGCTCCCCAATATCCATTCTCCTAGGTTGACATATGGCAACTTCTTGGTTGTCTTTCGATTATAACATGAATGCATAAAACCCATTGTATATCTCACTCGTGGTATTTCGGAATCGGTTTTACGGTGATTATTATATGGATAAAAAAAATTAATAATAATAATTTTAACATTTATTTTTTTAAAATAATAATTATTTATTTTTTTGTGATTATGAGTAAAAAAATTTAATTTCGTAATAATTTTTATAAAACAGAATAAAATTTTTATTAATAATCAAGTAAAATTTAAATAATAATTTTAATATTTACTATTTATTTTTTGTATAATTATTAATAATTTTTTTTTGATTTTATGATAATTCGTACCAACGAAACGATCGATTTCATTAAATCACCGCACATTTACATGAACACTTCCCACATATTGTGTATTAATTATTTAAAAAATTCGAATGATTTTTCAAAATAACATGAAAAAAATGTGTAGATTAATGAATCGGTGATAGTTGAGAAGAAATGATAGAAATTAATTTGATGCGGAAATGACAAAGTCAGCAGACATAGATCAGTAAGGTTGGCCATGAATGCTAGTCTAGATTCCTCATCATCATCTGCGTTGGAATTTGGCCTCCTTTGAAATTTTCTTTTCTTAATTTTCTCCCTTGTTTTGTCAGATGACTGAAGTTCTTCAAACTACTCTCTAATTCTCCATAAATCTTTACGTAACCATTCTTTTTTCTGGGAAGAGATAGAATCATCATTGGATTAAAATAATCTTGCAATCTGATTAAAAAAATTTCAATTATCTTTTTATATGAAAAAAAATTTATTTTATTTTTAAATAAATTGAAAAAATTACTTAAAAATAAATTTTTATATTTAATTTTTTTATATTCAATTGTAAATTTCATCTAAATTCTCATATTTAAAATGTTCAGAAAATACGAAGAATTCAAAAAAAAGAAAGAGAAAGGGAGAGAGATGTAGAGAATGATATGGAGAAAGAGAGAAATAGTATTTTGGACTGAATAATTTTTTACCTTTTATTTTATTGAATTCATTTGTATATTATATCAATTCTTATAGAATTTTCAACAAATTAATTTAATTTCGTAATGAATTCATTTTGAAATGAATTTCATAATTATTTTTTTCGTTCCAAACATCTAAAATCACAAATGAATTCAATAAAAGTTTTAAAATTTATTTGTTCGAAACATACTCTAAACTATTTGCCGAGTTTCACACACTAATATTGTTCCAAATAATAACGACAGTGAAAAGTTAGATTATTATTATTATTACTTCATCTATCCCATACTTTTAGTCACTTATCACATTTTTTACTTAACTTTGACCTTTAATTATTTTATATATATATATATATGTTATTTTAAAAATATAAAAATATTTTTAGAAACTTCTAAACTCTATTTATGTATATATGAAAAAAAATTAAATTATCTTAATGATTTAACAATAGAAAAAAATTATTCATATAATTAACTAAATAGTAAAAATAACAAAAATTATGAGACATAGAGAGTATTAATTATAATAATTATAAGGACTAGTACAAACACTAAGGTTATGGTTAAAGGCTGAGATTATTACAGTGTGATATTGATACCTATTTGACCTTTTCTTTTACTTCTTTTGTTTTTTTTTTTTTTCGAATCTCTAGTTACTATGTTTTGAATGTTCTTCCGATCAGAAAAAAGGATCATCATCTTCTTAAAATGACAGATACCTCATCTGAATTTGTCTTTGTTGGGTTTTGATTCCTTACGATGAAAAGGTCATTTTCTTACTAAGAACTTTTGTCCTCAATTAGATATGAAACGGCAGATTTATATTCAATGTTAGATTTGGTATGAGTAATGCTTTCGTTTGAATGTCATCACATTGCCCCACTGTCAATGCCCATTTTGTCTAATGACACTTTTGGCACCCGACCAAGTGTTTTTGCTTTTGATTTTTTCTCCTCTTTTTTTGGGTGAAAGATTCTGTCTCACATAGTGGTGGATTTTGTCAAAAGGGATTGATAATTAACACTCTCATTGCAATTAGCATTGCCAATGTCTGGGTCCCTTGAAATATATTGAAGGATTGAATAGTCAATGGCAGTATTTACAAATATTGGGTCAAAATTACGTGAAGCGAGTTCTAATATAGCCTCTAAAAGTGTTTGTATGCAACGAATACCAATGACGAAGGAAGAGATCAAGATTCAGTGACCGAACAAGTTGTGTTGGCTATTTGGATTTCAGAAATGAGGATGGCAAAGAGATACAAATATGTAAATTTATTGAGAAACTAATAATATGACATCATTTTCTGCGGCGACAGTTGGGGGTGGATAATGTTATTTAATTTTCCATACGATTTGTCATTGCAGAAGCCAACCAATCTTGGTCATAAAAGCATCTAGACAGTACAATGATCATTATTACTTCTAGTTTTACAAGCATTTCCAGCTGTTCATCATCGATCCTCTAAATCATTGAGATTCAGTTTGCAATTGCATGCATTACCAACATACAACAATACAGAATTCAGAACAGAAATAATGGCACATATACATGCTCCATAAGTGATAAATATCAACCTAGAATTATCTTTTAGGCAATGCCGCAGATAGAACATTTCTTCGCTTCTTCTTAAAGATAAATTGCAGAACTGAGCTTACCAGTGGATAACTTGAAATAATGGCAACAAAAGCAAGCAACCACATTGACCTTCTATTCTGCCGAGAAAGCTGATTTAAGCATCTCCTTACAGAAGAAGTTATATTAAGGGACTTGACATCCTGGATTTTTTTAAGTTGCCCAGGGGTTTCAACAATGTCAGGCAGATCACTAGACTTCACTTCTGTCTGGCTCTCGTCTTGTTCTATTTCTGAAACCATTTCATTAGTTTTCTTACAACGAGTCTTCTGCCATTCAGGTATATCTTCCACCATATCATTTCCACTTAAATCATTGCCCAGCGCAGCCAACATTCCATCTTCTGCAACATTTACATATGGGCCTTGATCAATTGAACATCCCAATGATGACTGCAGGCCAGGATTCGGTGTCTGCAAATAGATTACAACAAGTGGTACATTATCAGAATGGCCCATAGATGCATAAAGTGAAAGAGGGCAAGAACTGACTTTAGTAAATCTCAAAGATCGTGTGGTGGTTATTTTGAGAGGATCAAACGCAGTTCTGCAACAACTATTTCAAATACCTAATACTCAAATATTCTCACTTTTTTTTCCCGCGGGGGGGGGGGAATGGGAGAGAGATGAATAATTTTCTTTTCAGTTGAATAAACAAAGTAAAGGTAATGAAGAATAAACTGACCTTCTGTACGTGCATATATGGACCAGAGCATAGAACATCAAGAAATTCATTAGCAGCCCTGACCCACCTACACACCATATTAAAAAAACAAATATAAACAAGAAGCATCCATTTTAGAACAATAAGTCTTCTCGTATGTGCTTTCCGAAGGAATGGCATATTGATGACAACCATGAAGACTTTGACAGTTAATGTGATTGTTCTAATTATATGCAGGGCCATCTAGCTTCTGCCCCCGCATCCAACAAGTTCCCATTTACTTTTGTGTTGGGAAAAAAAAGAGCCCATCAGCGAAAGCTAGAGAGAACATTTGCTAAAACTAATGAAGATCTACAAAAACCAGGACCAAACACAATCTAATAGTTCGAGCTTGTGTTTCTTACCTAAAAAAGTAAATAAGGTGCAATAGATGATAATAATCATGGCATAGAATGTATCAATGCGTTGGGAATAGTTTTGCGATGTTGCAGCGGAAATTCCTCTTAAACATTTTGAAACTAAATAAATCTTTTGGAGACGAATTGCTTTAAAACCATAAAAGATATCATTTAGATGTTATAGCTTATGATGATAGAGCATGGTATAAAAGTAACATGGAAGAATGGAATACCACAGGCCAGCTGCAGTTAATTCTTCAAAGAAAGCCAGATGTCCTCCATGCTGTGTAGTAGCCAAGACAATATTTTTATTCGCCCTATTGAAGACAAGCTATCATTAATCTGCTTAAAATGATGTTAAAAGAAATTATTAAAAGAAACCATTCAGGAGCAGGATATGAGCAGCCCACCGGCATTCATCCCAAGGAATTGCTTCCCTGGTACATACAGGATCATCCAGAGCACTGATACACAGTAGTGGCACTGACACACTTCCCACAAACGTAGCACTGCTACAATGCCTATAGTATGTATCCACAGTCTGAGAAAACAATATAATATATTAGCTAACTCAAGAAAAGAAAAGGCAACTCCAGTGTAAAGAGAAGAAATGCCAAAAACTAATACCTCGAATTTTCCCACAAGGCAAGTGGCGAAGTTGTCAAAATCTCGGATAGAACGTGACTTTTGAAGCACAAGAGAACAACCAAACGAACAGCATTTATTAGAGGAAGCAGAGCGTGTGTATCAGGTATAGGCAAAACACAACATTAATGCCTCAGAACAATAGACTTACCCTTTTTTTGGAACCAAATGAAACTGAAATTCATTTTATTTTCAAATGAATTGAAAAAGAAATCCATTTTATTTTCAAATCAATTGAAAATGTAATATATTTCATTTTCAAATGAATTGAAAAATCAATTATTTACGAAGTAAATTGAAATGAGTTTTTGTATTTGACTTTCTTATGTTCAATTGAATTATCATGTTTATAGTATTTGAAATAAAATGAGAAATTGAATTTAATATTTCTTTTTCCTTAAAATATCCATAACATTCTAAGCAGTATTATTTATGACCAAAAAAAAATACATGAAGCAAGATATTCTTACTTTTTTGTTAGAGAAAGTGAAAGAGAGAAAATGTGAGATTTAACATTTTCATTTAATTTAAAATCACAATAAATGAAAGCATAAAAAACATAAATAAACAAATCTCCATTTTTTATGATTCAAAACATGAAAAAGCATAGTTCAAAGAGAGTTTTACACTGTTAATAATTAATAATAAACGGCAACATGGTTAGCTTGTGCAATGTGGGGTCACTTTTTCTTTTATTTATGCATTAACGATAACCATATCAGGCTGTTCTCACATTCTAAAAATAAATAAAATGGCCTCGCTCTCATGTACCGTTTAATAAATTGTTATGGTAAGTGTTGTGGGTAAAAACCACCGTCCAATCAGAGTGGGTAAAAACCACTGTCCAATCAGAGTGATGACAACACACATCCTAACTAAAGACAAAATGGTCATTTCTCAAACCAGGGGTGAAACAGTAAATAATCGCCTAAGGGCAAAAGAGTAATTTTGTATCAAATCTATGGTACAATCTCGACCATCCATCAAATCACCATCTGACAATCTAGACCAATCGAAACAGAACTTCCACTTTTAAGACCTATTTTTCACCATAAAAAGGAGTCTCAACCTCATTTCCCGTCCAAAACTTTTTTCTCTCTAGAACTCTCTATCTTTAAAAAGCTTTACAACACTTTCAGATATCTCTTAAGCTGCTAAGTATCGACTTGAGCGTTGTAGAGTCCCATATAGAACTCTTGGTCGTCACCAAGTGTCTTTTCAGGTACTTGCCACGCAGCAATCAGGTATCCAAATCAACAAGCACCCTTACACTTCCTTGAGGATCCTACCACGTTTGTGCACCCGCCTCTTCGGTTCTTGATATTTTTTGGCATCATTATATTAAACACCGTTTGTGGGAAAACCAGTAATTCACACCAACAAATTCATCTGAAGATGCCTCTAAGAAAGATGGTCACCAAAAAGGATACTCTTAACTAGGATCCTGAGGGAAGTTGCCAAGGTGACCGACCCAACCTCCCTACTGCACTGAAGCAGCAGCACTGACTGTCCAGCCTAACTCTCGGCGTAACGAGCGCCTTGAGGCCTTGCTAAACGTTGAGAGCTCGCAACGCCTCCATCCTGCAGGTTACAACTTCCACTCCCATGGTCCCTCACAGCCGTGACAGTAGAGAATTGGAGGGAGAAGACAGTCTACAAGTCCTTGAGGACAAATTCAATACTCTGGCTGCCTTGGTCTAGAGTGTCCTATCTGTGGAGCTCTTGGAGAGGCAGAACACCAGGAGACATAAGCCAGATGATAGAGACGACACCAACAGGTGCCCAAGGCCCTCAATGGGACACAATCCTGACAGACATTAACGAGAACTCTTGGTAGGATATAACACCAGAGAAAGAAGACTCAATGGATCAGAGAGAAGACGGGTCCGAGAGCGCCAACACCAGTCAGTAGGGATGCTCATTAATTGGTTAAAATCAATTAACCGAACCGTTTAGACCGTTTAAGTAAAATGACTTGGTTAATCGGTTAAATTGGCACTAAATTGATTAACCAAGTAATGGATATCGGTTAATTTTTCGGTTAGCAATGCCATTTCGACCGTTTAACCGATTAAGAAATTAATTAATATTAATAATATATTAAATATAAATATATAATATATAATAAATTAAAAAAACCATCAGTATAAACTAAATATATAATAAACTAAAAAACCTAAGTATATAAATAGTGTCGGTTAACCGATTAACCGACCGTAACCAATCGAAATTAATTTGATCGGTTAATGTCGAAAGGCTTAGGTTAATTCGGTTGGCTAATGTCGAAAGACTTAGGTTAATTTAGTCAAAATAATTAAAAATTTTGACCAAAAAAATCGGTTAAAATTTTTAACCGACCGTTTCAACCATACCGAACATTTGCACACCCTTTATCAATGGGACATAACAGGCAGTCTAGCACCCTCCTAACGACGTGCAAGTATGAGGAGTTGGTCTTTCGTATTCCTTTCTATGCTCCTTCCTAAAAGCATAGGGGGCAGTACAAGAACCGAAAGATGGAGAAGAAGATTGACGACATAGACCACAGGCTGAATGCAGCACTGAAGAGAAAAGGCACCTTAGCTCCGAAAGAGCTCGACATCAACCACGAGCTGCCCTTCACCCGAAAGATCAAGGACGAACCTCTCCCTAGAGGTTTCAAGATGCCGACACTTAAGCAGTACAACAACTCCACCGAATTGTCAGATCAGTTGACCGGCTTCAAGACCATCATGCTCCTCCACAACGTTTCGAACACGATCATGTGTCGAGCCTTCCCCTCCAACCCTAAAGGGGATGGCTTGTACTTGGTGCTTGAGACTGACACCAAGCCCCATCAACTCCTTCAATCAGTTGAATTATAAAGTTCGTTCGCCACTTCCTCAGCAGGAAGACACACACGACTTCTGCTCTGTTATCCAATCCAAGGCAAAGGCATGATGAGAGCCTTCGAGACTTCATCAGTCACTACAGCTGATAGCCTTGAAAATGAAGAAAGTAACTTCCTCCTTCTCCTAGGCAATGCTGACACTTAAGCCCTCTGTGATGGGGTACAGAAGGGTATGGGGATAAATTTGTAATTTTGTAATATGTGGACAAATTTGTAATTTTATAAAATGGGGCAAATTTGTATTAGGATTAGGGTTTTTTTATTTACAGTGTTAGCTTAGGGTTAGGATTTCTAAAGATATCTATACAAGAGATCCTCTATGTTACTTTTCGATCAGCTTTGAATAAATAAAAACCAGATTGATAGTGAGTATCAATTCCTCTCAACCTCCAAGGTAGTCTGGCTTCACTTCTAATCTCCAGGGTAGTCTAGTTTCTATTTCTTATTCTACTACTGTTCTACATCAGTTTGGTATCAAAGCCTAAACAAATCCCCAAACTCAAATCCAAAAACAAACCCATATATACAGTCATCCCATAAACACCAGTACACAATATGCCCAAACACATATCCACAAATCAAACAGAGCCTTAGGCCAAAACAGCTTTAACGCAGATTCGTCATGTTCCGGTGATCTCCCGATATCACCGCCACCACCCAAGGACTCGCCGCCCCAAGCCACCCACAACTTGAACTTTTCAGGCTCAGCCGCCATGTGCCGCCATTTCCATCGCTGGCCATGACGCGCCATTTCCACGCCTCGAAACAGCCCCACCTCCTATTCGAAGCCGCGACTCTCCTGGCACTCCGATCTATGGCTGTCGGTGGTTTCACGCCGATCCGAAGCCACCAGTAGCACCGCCGACCTCAGGCGACTCTAGCCCGCTACGTCTGACTCCAGCCGCCACCACCTCATTTGCCGCCACTGGACGCCGCCCGTTTGCTTTGTTGTCGTTGCTTCCTTTTTCACTCTGTAAAACAACACTGATTACGTACTTGTCCTTTTTTACGTTTTTTTTTATTTAAAAAAGAGTCCGAACAAAAAAAGGAGTGTTGTTGTGTTAGTCAAAGTGGGAGAGAGAGTGAAAAAAAGAGAGAGAAGGTGGTCAGAGAGTGAAGTGAGAAATTGAAAAAAAAATTGTGAGAGAAAGAAAAAAAATTGTGGGAGAAAAAAAAAAGAAATTGTATTCACGAGTAATGGGTTCAAACTGAATCCTTTGTGTGACCATTCATGATGCATTATATCCGGTCACACAGGATGTATTGCATAAGGTTTTTGATCCATACGAGTTTCTTGAGAAAGTTATTATCTCACAAACTGATAATGATTTTCAAGCTATTGTGCAATTTGCTAGGCACCAAGATGAATTTTGGGCTAAAACAAAGTTGAATGGTCGTTGCATTTACGATTATTGTTGCTAGATGACGATTAGGTATTACTTACCAAAAGAACAGATTCTGCCAAACGAGGCTTTTCTCGAGCTCCAAAAGGTACTTGATAAGTTTCTAAGAGAATAGAAAGCTTCATAGCCGATTTTAATCGCAACTGTGATTTTATTCCCAATCCATCAAAGCAGGTTAATTATGTTCACTTCAAACCTGAGAACCACGAAGATGAAGCTTCCAAGATCATTAACTTAGAGATGCCTCATGACACGCCAGAAGTCCTTGTCAAGCAAGTTGAGACCACGGATTGCAACCATGCCCATGACAAGAATGAGGAGCTGAGCAATGTTGAAGTTGATAGTCTAGATATTGAAAGGGTGGTCAGTGAAAAAAGTAAACCAAAACAAACTTTCACACCTAGAGAAAAGATTGAAGACATGAGTGAGACAGTGGCTGTTATACAGGCTCCTGGTGTTGATTTTGTCCTACCTGTTTGGTTTGAAGCACCTCCACAGCCGACCTTCTTCGCCAAAAAAATTTCTTTTGGTCAAGACCTCATTTTTCAAGCCTTGCGTGACTATACTTCACTTTTACAAACATCACAGTTATTATTACTTCTTCACTTCAAAACTCAAGGTCGAGTTTTTTCTAAGTGGTGGAGAATGATGGGGTACATAAGGGTATGGGGACAAGTTTTTAATTTTGTAATATGGGGGCAAATTTGTAATTTTATAATATGGGACAAATTTGTATTAGGATTAGGGTTTCTTTATTTATAGTGTTAGCTTAGGGTTAGGATTCCTAAAGATCTCTATATAAGAGATCCTCTATGTTACTTTTCGATTAGCTTTGAATAAATAAAAACCAGATTGATAGTGAGTATCAATTCCTCTCAACCTCCTCCAGGGTAGCTTGGTTTCACTTCCAATCCCCAAGGTAACCTGGTTTCTATTTCCTATTCTATTACTGTTCTACATCACTCTGACTTCACGGTCTCTCTAGCCAAGTGTCTAGTTAAGACTGTCAGAATTCTTCAGAGTGCTGACAAGTATGTCAATGTAGAGGAAGTCACGCGAGTGAAGGAGTACGACGAAGAGAGAGATGGCAAGAAGCGCAGAGCGCATGACCAACTAAATACGAAGGAGGAAGAGACTCCCAAGAAGTCAAGGTTGGAAGAAAGACTGGACGTCCCAATACCCGAAGTTCGAGATGTACATTCCTCACCACCAAAAGGGAAAATGTCGTTATGGATATCCAAGACAAGGAGTACGTCTAGTGGCTTGGGAAGCTAAAGGGAAATGCCAACAAAAAGGACAAGAAAAAGTGGTGCGGGTTCCACCACGACTACGATCACGACATTGACGAGTGTGGGCAATTGAAGAACGAGATAGAGAAACATGTTAAGAGAAGCTTTCTTAAGAAATTCGTCCAAGAAGAACAAGCTAGGGAAGACTGCCTAAGACGCCCCCCTGAATGGTAGATCGAACCGCTACTGGCACTATCCTAGTTATTGCTAAGGGCTGGGAACTGGAGGTGCTTCCTCACAGGCAAGGAAGGTATAGCAAGGAAAGTGTGGACAATGAATGGGCTGAACAAGAAGCTCAAGACTGATTAGGCTATCACCTTCACCAATGAAGAATTGGAGGGTGTCCACACACCCATGATGATGTAGTGGTAGTCACCTTAACTGTTGCCAACTACAAGGTCAAAAGGATATTTGAAGACAATGCCAGCTTAACAAACATCTTTTTTTTCGAGGCCTTTGAAAAGATGAAGATAGACATCGATTACCTTCAGCTTGCAGACACTCCTCTCTATGGTTTCACAGGGAGCCTGTCAAACCAGAAGGGTTAATAACCTTACCAGTTACAGTAAGGAAGGCATCACGTCAAGTCACGGTAACAATCACCTTCCCTGTAGTCAAGCTCCCCTATCATTCTGGGCAAGCTAAGTATGAATGCCATGAGAGCGGTGGTTTCCAGCTACCACCTCAAGATGAAGTTCCCCACGGATAACGGAGCGGGAAAGTCTTCGATGACCAAATCTAAGCTCAACAGTGCTATATGCCGTCTCTAAGAGGGAAGACCCATTCTGTTGATCTACCCTGCAACCAGACCAGGGAGCATGGCAAGGAAGAGAGAAGAAGGTGGTAGATTACACCACCTAAATAGTAATTTTATTTACTTTGTCTTTAAATTTAAGCAATAAAAGATGTAAGTGTTAAGTATTGTCAGATGCATACACCCGCTTAAATGATATGTCAAGTTGCCATAAACTTGGAGACAACCTTAAGTAGGCGTACCCGTCACATCTAAGGACCACCTCAAGTGAGTGGAGGAAGACCTAGGATGTCTTAGGCTTGGAGAATATGATCAACTTCGTATTATCACTCAAGAAATTGATCGCACCAACTCTCTGATTACGAAACCCGCCTTACAATGGGTGAAGGTCAGTCACCTCTGAGATGAGTCCTCTAAGACAGAACTGGCTGACACGCAACGAAGCATAGGGGAAAGGGGTCACAAAAGCTAAGCGAGATGGCTAAACCCCTCCGGCTCAACGAGTCCGCCCAGAGGAAACAACACGAGTTCAAAACTTAGACCTTAAGGTCAAGTAAAAACTTAAGTCACAACTAGAGTGGTATGTCTTAAGCCTACGGGTTTGTTTGGCTCATGGTACTGGATTAGGATTTGGTGGGATGGGACTAACTTAATCCCATCCTAGTCCCTAGTCTCACGTTTGGTTGGCAATTACAGTGGGATTAACATTTTTGGGACAATTATAACCTCCCCACTTTTCAATATAATAATAATAATAATTAACAACCATAATAATAATAAATAAATATTTATAATACGAATAATAATCATAAGAATCGTAAGGAAGGCTGAACATACGGTTCAACAAAGGAAGTTAGCAACCAACGGGAATGGCCCTAGTAACATGACCTATGTTAATTATGGCTTAAATTCCTTATGCCCAATCCAATATCAAATAGGTCTTTATTGGAGCAGAGTGAAATGGAGCAGAGCGATAGTAGGGTACGATTAACTAGTCCAAGGGTAGAGTCGACAACTTTTGTACTGCATTTGATTATAATGAAATCTCTCTCATCATCGCTTGTGGACGTAAGAGTTTTATCTCCGCACTACATAAATTCTATGTGTTTATTTATTCTTTTGCTGCGCTATTCTATAGAACCAGTCTCCACCTGTTAGAAATTCTCATGTCTTCATCATCCAATTCAGGAATCGGCAAGCGCCACCTACCCTCTTACCATTTGGCCTCAAAACCCCAAGGCTCAGCTTGCAATGGCAAAAATAAACTTGTTCCTCCAATGATGCACCTTCATTGATATCCCAGTCACCAGTTTCACTCAAGCCCGATGGCGAAAGTAAAACCACCCCACCTCTTGACTTGTCCTGAAGTCAAAGCACTTTGTGAAGAGCTCGATACACAAATGCTGCCTAAGTGTCTCAACAAGGATTATAAACCCAACTATCAGATACCAAGAGTCGGGAGCAAGCTGAGAGGGGCATACCTTGTAGTGCTTCAAATTATAAGGGAAGAAAGATGATCAGGTAACCTAAACCCCGCTTTCAGTGAGTGCAAGTATACAGTGACTTGGCCCTTCACGTGGTCATAAGCTCTCTCCCCCTGCTCCTCAGAGACAGACAGAGGAATGGAGAACCTCCCGTGAAGACCCACCAAGGCGTTGAGGGTAAGGCTGAGTGTCCACTACTACTATGTGAAGACATGGGAAATATAGAAGAAAAACAAAAACAAGATATTTCTTGTACGTTCCTAAAGATCAAAGAGAAGATGGCTTGAAGATAGCCTCAATGAACGAAGAACTCAAAAGGTAGAAAACTTTGAGAACATGAACAAAAAGCTAAGAGATGCTAAGAGTATTTGAAGTGTGAATAACCTCTCCACTTGCACTCTTTTATAGAAAGTTCAAGGGTTCCAATTGACGGCTTAGATTGCGTATCTTAAATGACACTGCAAACCACATGGAAAAACGAACTTAAGGCAAAACCAGTACTTTCCAAACACAACCAAAAAAAATCTGGTGCCTCCTTGATGGAAGGACGTCTTGAAAGGTGACCACAAAAGACTTAAATGAAGGCTTCATGTCCCCACTACTCAAGAAACCCACCAAGGGAGTGAGAGGTTCAAGTCAGGAACACTTGGTGCGCGTGCTAACACTGAGTGAGGAAGAACACTTGGTGTGCGCGCCTATGCACCTTGCTGAGCGTAAACACCAAGTGATGATGACCAAACACTTATTGAAAATTCTTAAAACGGAGTGGAGTCACGTCGTGCCTGTCAATGGATGGCAAAGTCCATATTCTTTTCTTTAATTAAGGTCACTAACGATTCCACTTCACCCACACTTTCCATATATTCATCATTGTTTTAAGGCTTACTTTAGGCCATGTTTCCTTCCTTGTTTTAAGACTTACTTTAGGCCATGTTTCCTTCCTTGTTTTAAGGAATGTTTTTTTTCCTTTAACAACCTATACATACTCTTAATTGTATTCTCAATAATGAGAACTCAAGTAAGCATTTGTACAATCTCTTTACTCTTTTCAATTCTCACATCTCTTTACTCTCTTAAATTCTAACATGGTATCAGAGCCGGTTGCTTAGGATCTTCTCTCGCTTGTAATTTTTCTCGGTTTCGTGTTTCGGCGTGTTCTGTGTTGTTCTCGGTGAACTCGACGTGAAATTTTTTTTTTGTTGTTTTTCGGTCTTCTCTTTTTGGGTTGGTGTTGTCGGCACCTCCTATTTTTTTGGTTTGAGTAGTTTCGGCATTCATGACATCCTCTATTTTCAGAGAGGTGTTTTGTGGCTTTGGGTCTAAGATTTCTCGGTGTTTTTTTTGTTCTCAGATCTCTTTGGCAGTTTGTTTTTTTTCTGCTTTGGGTGGTTTCGGCATTTTTTTGGTCGGGCTATTTTTTTTTTGCACTTATTTGCAATGGACTCTGCACCTGTGTGTGTCAAATTTACGGGCAAAAATTACTCTACATGGGCCTTTCAGTTTGAAATTTTCCTCAAGGGAAAAGAACTTTGGGGCCATATTGATGGCACGGATGTTGCACAAACATCTAATACAGACCAATCGAAGGATGTCGGGTCTTCTCCTTCTTGGACTGTGCTTGATGCTCGGATCATGTCTTGGCTTCTTGGTTCGATGGAGCCACATATTGTCACCAACTTGCGTACTCATCGCTCTGCTCAATCCATGTGGACTTATCTGAAGAAGGTTTATCATCAAGATAATGATGCTTAACGCTTTCAGTTAGAGCATGCAATTGCCACCTTTCAACATGGCAGTCTTTCCATCCAAGACTATTACTCGGCCTTTCTGATTCTTTGGACTGACTATACTGATCTTGTTATAGCGGCTGTTCCTATTGCCACTCTTTCGACTATTCAGCAACTCCACGAGACTAGATGGCGTGATCAATTTCTTATGAAACTACGCCCGGAATATGAATCTATTCGCTCTTCTCTGCTGAATAGATCTTCCGTTCCTTCTCTTGATGTTTGTTTTGGTGAGTTACTTCGTGAAGAACAACATCTTAGTACTCAAGCCACTCTGGAGCAATCTTATGGTAGTCCAAAAACTGTTGCTTATGCTGCCCAAGGACACGGATCGCCTATGCATTCTAAAAACTTGCAATGTTTTTGCTGTAAGGAATATGGGCATATTGCTGCCAATTGTCCCAAGAAATATTGCTCTTATTATAAGAAGAAAGGTCACATCATCAAAGAATGTCGTCTCCGCCCACAGAATCATCAGGCTCAAGCATTTCAGACTTCTGTTATTGTACCCTCCGTAGCTCCTTGCTCTTCTTCCAGTGCCTCCCCAGTTCCGGCACCTCCTGCAGTGAATTACTGCACACCCGAAATGGTGCAACAGATGCTAATTTCAGCATTATCTGCAATGGGGTTTCAAGGTAAAAATTCTACCAAACTCTGGTACGTAGACTCGGGGGCCTCTAATCACATGACGAATATTCCCACCGCTCTGTGTCATGTTCGACCCTATGTTGGTCTATCTGCCATTCAGACTACCAATGGCAGTTCTTTACCAATCGCTGCTGTCGGAGATGCCTCTTCTAAATTCACTGATGTGTTTCTTGCTCCTAAACTTTCCACGAATCTTATTTCTGTTGGTCAATTAGTTGATAACAATTGTGTTGTTAACTTTTCTGGTGATGGTTGTGTTGTACAGGACCAGGTAAAAGGAGAGCTGATCGCGAAGGGACCTAAAGTGGGGCGCTTGTTTCCACTATTTTTATCTGTCCCAGCAATTTCTCCAGTTTCGTCTATTAAGTCTCTCGCTTGCAATAATGTTCCAAATCTGAGTATGGTGTGGTATCGTCGTTTAGGCCATCCCAATACTCAGATTTTATCTCATGTATTGCACTCTGGTTTTCTTGATAATGAATAACGCTCTTCTTTATCTCTTAAGTGTGATTCTTGCAAACTTGGTAAAAGCAAAATTCTTCCATTTCCTTTACATGCTAGTAGAGCTTCTCACTGCTTTGATCTTATCCATAGTGATGTTTGGGGACCTTCCCCCGTTAGTTCACATGAAAAATTTAAATATTATGTGACTTTTATTGATGATTATAGCAAATTCATTTGGGTTTATTTTCTTCGCTCTAAATCTGAGGTTTTTCGTACTTTCACTAATTTTTTAGCTTATGTTGACAATCAATTTTCTGCGACTATTAAGACATTACGCATAGATTCTGGTGGTGAATATTTGTCTACTGAGTTTCAGGAATTCTTGGCTTCTAAAGGTATTATTCATCAACGTTCATGTCCTGCTACTCCCCAACAGAATGGAGTAGCCGAACGCAAAAAACGTCGTCTTCTTGATGTGGTACGTGCTCTCTTGTTAGAATCATTTGTTCCATCAATGTTCTGGGTCGAGGCTTTGGAAACTGCTACTCACTTGATTAATCGTTTACCTTCCCAAATCTTACACATGGAGTCTCCCTATTTCCGCTTGTTTGCTAAACAACCTAGTTATGATAATCTCTGTATCTTTGGTTGTGTATGTTTTGTCCATTTACCTCCCCATGAGCGACATAAATTATCTGTTCAATCTGTTAGATGTGCATTCTTGGGATACAATGTGTCTCAAAAGGAATTTGTTTGCTATGATCCTACCTTACATCGTACACGTATTTTTAGAAATGTTATTTTCTTTGAAAATCAACATTTCTTTCCTGTGTCCTCTGAGCCTTCTTCTTCTACGGTGGTCCTCCCCTCCTTTGAGCAACAATTTTCAGATCTTCATCAAGTCAGCTCTCGCTTTAAACCAGGTATTGCATATACGAGACGCTCCCGCCCACAGTCTCTTCCGATGGCTCAACCGATATCTGATCCTACCATGCTCCAGTCAGTTGCAGCACCTTCAGAACACTTGGTACGTCGCTCTTCTCGAATATCTTTACTTCCTGATAGGTATGGGTGGTTTGCTTCTGCTCTTACTGCTGCATTGTCTAATTTTGATATTCCCACATGCTACTCACATACTGTCAAGCATGATTGTTGGCGACAAGCTATGCAGGAAGAAATTGCTGCTTTAGAGGCCAATCACACCTGGGACATTGCACCTTGTCCTTCCACTATAGTCCCCCTGGGTTGCAAATGGGTTTACTCCGTCAAGGTTCGATCTGATGGAAGTTTGGATCGTTATAAAGCTCGGCTTGTTGCACTTGGAAATAAACAGGAATATGGTGTTAATTATGAAGAAACCTTTGCTCCTGTGGCTAAGATGACCACTGTTCGTACGATTCTAGCTCTTGCTGCTTCTAATGATTGGACACTACATCAGATGGATGTCAAGAATGCTTTTCTTCATGGGGATCTTAAAGAGTGTATTTATATGAAGCCACCCCCGGGATTGTTTCCTTCTCCAAACTCACATGTGTGTAAGCTTCGTCGCTCTCTTTATGGTCTCAAACAAGCTCCAAGAGCTTGGTTTGATAAATTTCGAACTAATTTATTACAATTCTCATTCAAGCAGAGCAAGTATGACACTTCCTTGTTTCTTCGAAAATCAGACATTGGTATTGTTGTTCTTTTAGTTTATGTTGATGATATTGTGATTACTGGTTCCGATTCTGTTTTACTTGGTCAGCTCAAGACCCATCTCTCTGAGTCCTTTCATATGAAAGATCTTAGATCTCTTACATATTTTCTCGGTCTTGAGGTGCATCGTAGTCCGTCGGGTATTTCACTCAATCAACATAAGTATGCTAGTGACCTGGTGGCTATAGCTGGCCTACAGGAGGCCACTTCTGTTGATACTCCCATGGAATTGAATGTCAAGCTTCGCAAAGAGGGTGATTTACTTACTGATCCTAGTTTATACCGAAAGTTGGTGGGCAGTCTTGTCTACCTTACCATTACTAGACCGGACATTTCCTTTGCAGTACAACAAGTCAGCCAGTTTCTTCAGATCCCTCGTCACCTTCATTTGGTTGCTGTCCGTAGGATCATACGCTATGTTCGGGGCACTTCTGCCCGTGGCTTATTCTTTCCTGCAGGCAATTCTCCTCGACTTACTGCTTATAACGACGCTGATTGGGCTGGTTGTGCTGATACACGTCGCTCCATTACTGGTTGGTGTGTGTTCTTAAGTGATGCATTGATCTCATGGAAGAGTAAGAAGCAAGACAGAGTTTCTAAGTCATCTACAGAATCTGAGTATTGGGCGATGTCTCTTGCTTGTTCCGAAATTATTTGGCTTCGAGGTTTGCTTGCTGAGCTAGATTATTCTGCAACTGATCCTACACCTCTACATGCTGATAATACAAGTGCTATTCAGATCACGGCCAATCCTGTCTATCATGAGCGCACGAAGCATATTGAAGTCGACTGTCACTCTATCCGCGAAGCATTTGAAGCTTGTGTTATCACTCTTCCACATGTTTCCACTGACCTACAAATTGCTGATATCTTCACCAAAGCGCTCACTCGCCATCGACATTGCTTCTTAAGCAGCAAATTGATGCTTATTGATCAACCTGCATCAATTTGAGGGGGGCTATCAATGGATGGCAAAGTCCATATTCTTTTCTTTAATTAAGGTCACTAACGATTCCACTTCACCCACACTTGCCATATATTCAACCTATATATACTCTTAATTGTATTCTCAACAATGAGAACTCAAGTAAGCATTTGTACAATCTCTTTACTCTCTTCAATTCCCACATCTCTTTACCCTCTTAAATTCTAACAGTGCCTAGAGGCACTGACGGCAAAGCCTTGACTACACTGAAAAAGGCAACTGAGCAAAAGAGGCGACGACAAAAAAAGTAGCGGACAAGCCCCCTCACCAGCGTGGCCTAACCAGCCATGGTCGGCTAAGGTTGGCTAGTAAAACTTCATAGCTGCCCACGGCCAGCCAAGGTTGGCTGATAAAGCAACCAAGTTGGCCATGGCCAACCAAGGCTGGCCGATAAGGCACGTCACCAAGGTCCCACGACCGTCAACCTCTCCAAGTGTTTAAACTGACCTCTACTTGGTATTTTGAACCTATCTCGAAAAATAGTTGGGATTTTAAGTCCATATCCATTTCAAATTAAAGTAGGCGTCCATACCTTTCCAACAAGATCGAAATCACTAAAATTGGAGTTACAATGAAGGAGTTATGCCGATTTGAAGTCAAGATTGAAGATCTACTAACCAATGAGTGTTGTCAAGGCTGAC